>JAJHZJ010000619.1:2582596-3323678 GCA_023548195.1 Bettongia penicillata ogilbyi
TGTTCATGAATAAAGAGAAACAATCAAAAACGACCTACAAAATGATCAGATCTGACAACATATACAACATCCTGCCCCGGTGGGCCCCTGTCTCTCTGCTAAGAGAAAGAAAATATAGGAATTTTATTATCTGCTTTCCAGGGCCATTATTGGCAAAAAGTCATCTAACTCCAAACCTGCCAATATTATTCCAATGAAGTACATGACTGTGGACCAAGGAGCACCACAAGCACCTCCAAAGACATATCACAGGTCATTGGAAGGGCAACAGAGCTTGAGAATATGACCTGGCTGCAGAACTTTGCCAAAATATTGTATTCCAAAAATTGATGTCAAAGATGATACCCAACAGACAATGACCTGAAAGGAAATAGGCTGGTCAGATGGCAGAACAGTGGGCCACACAACCAAGTGGCCCTCATGCTGCATTGACACTGATGCAACCATTCAGAGACCTAGAGGAAGCCCTCCAGAACTTTGGGAGAACATCTGCAGTGGATTTATGGAAAGATATGATCCATAGGGGATGTGCTGAATTCTGCTCCCCTGCTAAATTTTCAGTGGAATCATTTATTACTTGGAAATCAGCAAACACTGCAAATCAGGGTTTGGTTTATCATTTTGCTGATTTACTAAACTTAAGAGAGTGTTAATAATGCAAACTGGACTTAAAGTGTATCGTTTTTTTTCCTGGAGAGATGGTTATTAAATACTCCTTCATATGAACAAGTGTTGTAGAACACAGGCAAAGAAAGCAGAGATGAGTAGTAATCTGTACCATTGAAGGGAATACTCACCCATCTGTCCAGCAGATCACAGGATTGATCCACTGAAATGAGCCACATCAGAGTGACAGATTCTCATCATGATAAAGGACAATGTGAAATGAGTGACATCCTAGACAAAAATTCAAAGCTGGAAATTTCTCAGAGAATATCTTCCCAGTTTAGCACCTACTCAGCTGAGACTAGACTTGGGGTCATTTCCACCTGAATTCAAATCTCACTTCAGACACTTACTATCTGTGTGACCTTGGGCAAGTGACTTATCTTCTGTTGGTCTCAGTTTTATCATCTGCAAAATAGGGCTAACAATAGTATCCACTTTGCAGGGTTGCTGAGAGAATTAAAGGGCTTTGCAAGCCTTAACATGCTATAAAAATACTAGCTAGTTAAACTTCTGAGCCTGTTTTTATTAACTATAAAATGGAGTTGTTGTGAAGAAAGTGCTCTATAAATATTAAAGCATAAATAATAAAAAATTAAAGCATAAATACTACAGTTCCTATATTCAACTAACTTAAGTTAAGTTAGTTCAGAAATCAGAGAAGGGATTTTTGAAGCTTTTGGAGGATTAGTTAAATTCTTAGTGATGGGATAAGATTGGGATTCGAGGATGGGGTTTGCTCGTCTGGCAATGGTTCCTTGGAAGAGCTGGGGCTCACAGCTGAACTCCACAGCTGTCGGAGAAATAAGGGCTCTGATCCACCCCATCCCTGCACAAAGCAGGCTCGGCGCCTGTAAACATCAGCTGCTCTCCTGCTTTGCCAAATGAATTGAATCTTGTCCTCCAGTCTACTTCTCATAGTGCTCTTTGGTTCCTGCCAGGATCTTTAATGAACATAATGGAGCACCCATTCTTCCCAGAAAAATACAAATAGGAGGCCAAGGAAGAGAAAGAAATTTTGCATGAGCCATCTCTTACAGAGCCAAGTTAGGAAGAGGTCAACTCTTGTAGTCTACAACCTTCTCATCTCTCTCCTCCATCTTGGAATTTATCTTCAGAGATATCTCAAAAATGTTCTTCCTTCTTTGAGCCTATGGGTGCTGAGATACAGGATTTAGGATGCAATTGTATGTTTAGTTTGTTTTTGCTAAAAAATAAACATCACAACTGACATTTTACTTTTAAAATTTGCAAAACACTTTTACATACAATGTGTAAGCTCCCTGAAGTCAGGGACTGTTTCTCTTTTGTATGTAGATGCTCCAGTTTTAGTACAGTGCCTAAGACATAGTAGGCAGTCAAAAATGCTTTTCTCTTTATTTATTTATTCCTTGCTTCCCTTACTCATCTCTTTTGAGGCTGTCCATAACCAGCTGAAGCAGGTGCTCCTTTTATTTCCATTTTACAGGCAAAGAGACTAAATCTCAGAGAAGTGATGGGATTTATCCAGAGTCACTTAGTAAATATTTGACTTTGTACTTAGATTTACCTAATTCTAAAGTACCGTACTGTCTCACTAGATGGTAAGCTTCTTGAAGGTAGACATGGTCTTGCTTAAACTTCTCTTAGATTACCCATTACACTTGTCCTGCCCTGGGCACATAGTCATTGATAAATAAATATTTTATTCATTAATAAATGTTTGATGATGGTGACAACGATGACAGTGATGCCTTATCTTCTTTTTAGCTGTTTTTGTTCAGTCATTTTGGTCATATCTGACTCTTTGAATCTCATTTGGGGTTTTCAAGGCAAAGTTACTGGAATGGTTTGCCATTTCATTCTTCAGCTCATTTTTCCAATGATGAAACTGAGGTAAACAGGGTTAAGTGACTTGGCCAGGGTTGTACAGCCTGTAAGTGCCTGAGGTCAAATTTGAACTCAGGAAGAGAAGTCTTCCTGACTCCAGGCCTAGCTCTAGCACTTAGCCACCCCACCCTGCACACAGAGTGACTGATAAATCAATACTTTATTGGTTTAATAATTATCTAATGATGTTAATCATAGCAATACAGGTGACTTATCTTCTTTACCAAGCACTTTATATAGAGGGGTCTGGATCTCTGATAGAAGAAATTCACTGATGAGGAAATGACTTCTACAAACGCAGGTTGGCCCCTTTTCTGAAATTTAAAGAGTTGCTCAAAGCAGTGGTGTCAAGCTTAAATCGAAAAGAGAGAACCTCTAAACCTTACACAACCATCCTGCCAACCACTTGTTTACATTATCTGGGTTATTATATTTTTTATCTATTTTGTTAATTATTTTCCAGTTACATTTTAATGTGGTTCTGAGGGCATTGAGGAATGGGTAGCACATATGATGTCTCTGACCTAGAGCATTGGGAGGCTGTGTCTCATCCAAGGTCACATAATACATCTCATAGGCTGCACTTGAACCTACAACTTCCTAGGCCAAGGCCAGCTCTCTATCTAGTCTGTCATATACCTTACTTAAATTGTCTTAATGTAAATTCAGAATGACTCCCTGAAGTGGATAGTATTACAAAAAAAGAGCATTGGACTAGGAATTAGAGGAGAATCTTTGACTTGAATCCTGGCTCTGTCAAATACTGTGTAACTTTGGGCAAATCATTTACATTCTCAAAACCTCTGTTATTTCATTGGTAAAATGGGAGATATTAATAGTAAAACACCACAACTTTTTATAAATGAATTGATGGGCTACATGGATGGATGGAGTTCCCACACTAGGAGTTACCCACATTGATGATGTCATAAGTCCTGGTTGGAACAAAAAAAAATAAACTACTTTCCTTTCAAGATTTTTCTAAGAAAAGTATCCCATCAACCTTAAAGTAGCATAAAATCATGAATATTATATAAAGAATCTCAGAAATTTTAGCTGGCTTGGTCAAAGTCAGGAAATGAGTAAATATCTGAGCTAGGATTGAAACCAAGGCATTCCAACTTCAAATCCAGTTATTTTTCTATCCCATCATACCTGCTTCTTTACCGAGCATTGTCTGTGTGCATAGTATAGTCCCTGCTTTTAGGTACTTACAGTCAAAGGAAAACATATTCATATAAAAGGTTAATGGTATAATAATGTCAATATGAATTAATAACAATAAGAAGTACATCAATAATATATTCATCAAAGAATTATGTCCATGATTCTTATTAATAATATGAATAAGTTAATAATGACATGGATTTAAAAGCTATATCAATTCCTATGAGTCATCGTATGGGCTAGAGAGATTTCAAGGTAGATCTTTGAAAAGAATGATGCTCCGCCCTTTGAAGTCACCAAGTTCATCCCCTTCTCTTCACAGAAGAGAATCCTAAGGCCCAGAGAGAAGTGACTTGCCCAGGCTTATCCATGCATTACTTGGAAAGCACAGGACTCGAATCCAGTTCCTCTGATTCCAAAATCCAGGACTCTTCCCCCGGCAGTGAGGTGCCTCATCTGTAAGTCAAGCTCAACGCTCCTCTGGGCCACTAGATCCAACAATGACTTGGGGGTTATAACTGATGCCTCAGGGAGTTGCACTTTATTTTTTAGGAGAGAACTTGACATTATTTTAGCAGAGAAAAGCTGTTTTTTTCGTACCAGGGTGTTTTGCTTCCCACTTTTACCAACTCCATTTTCTAACGAGTTCTACAGATGAAGGGTGAGGGCAGGAAAGAGGAGTGCCAGATGGATCTGCAAAGAGTCTGAATAGTAATTATATTCTGCGACTAAATTACTGAAGCATTCCATCCAATATGTTTTGTAAAAGGCTAGCAGAGGGGAAAAAATATGTGTTCTTGAAAGACAAAACTATAAAACACATTTTAAAGGATTTAGAAGATAACCACTTCACACACACACACACACACACACACACACACACACACACACACACCACAAGAACAACATAAATTCTCATTTAGGGGCTACATCGTCCCTTAGGGGGAAAAACGGAAAAATAAGTGTTAATATCTTAAGGTTCAGGGAAAGTCACTAAAGGCCAGAGAACTAGGGTAGGAAAAGCATGATCAGATGAGCAAACCTAGATTAAATGTTGGGACCATGATACTCTCTTTTTAATGTAGGGACAACTGAATATTTGGGGGATGTTGGTGAATCACTTGGAGGGAGCCTGGGGCTTAAAGGATGATGTCTGCCTATTCTAGCAGAGACCGAGGGTCCCTCAAGTAGCAGGAGAAAACAAGCTTTCTTCATCTGTGACAAATTTGCCAGTTCTGAAATTTACCTTCCTCTTCATTGCACACACACCACCGAGAGAAAAGAAAACAAACAAACAGCTGGAGTCTTACTTTCAGTGTATTATTAGACTCTGGGTCCTGGGTGTTCAAATGAGCTGTACTGGCTATACCTGACCTCAGAGCTACTGTGCCTGATGTCTTACAAGAGCATATAACCTTTGCTCACCAAAAAAAGGAGCAGTACTTTTGCTGATCCAGTATCCAGACCAAAGTACTTTTGCTGATCCAGTATCCAGACCAAACTCATACCAAAGGAGAGTAAGCTAACTCTTTCCATTAGGTGTGAGTGGGTCTCAAAAGACCCGTCCTGCCCCTCTCCAATTTTTTTTAGTAATAACTAGCCTTTATATGGTGTTTCAAAGGTTTTAAGACACTCTACACACATTGTTCCATTTGGTCTAGTGATGTAGCTACTATTAACTATTCTCATTTTACAGATTAGGAAATGAAGACTGAGAGAGATTAAAGGATTTGCCCAGACTCACTCAGCTAATAATGGACAAAATTTGAACTCAGATCTATCCTGAAGTCCAGTACTCAATCTGTCACAGTTCATCATTTATACATGATACATCCCTGACTGAAATTTACAACATCACAGTCATAAGTATGGCCGAGTAACTGGAGCCTTTTTCTAGGATATAACAATAATAAGTGCTAGCATTATATAGTACTTTAATAAAACATTTATATAAGTGCTTTAAAGTTTTCAAAACATTTTAAAAATATCATCTTATTTTAATCTTACAACAATCCTAGGAGGTAGGTTTTGTTATTGTCTCCATTTTGCAGATGAGGACAGACATTCTGTTCAGACTCTGAGATTTCTGATCTGACTTTATTGTCATATTACTGTCATTATCGTTGGCTAATATCATCACACATGTTTATTGTCACAATATGTCTTGGATTTGAAATCTTCAACAGGTCCTCTTAAATTAAAAAGACTTTCATTTTTTTTTAAACATTACCTACATTTTCCAACACACTCCTCCCTTTTTGCCCAATCATCTCTTATATGAAGAACAAAATAGAAAAAGAAAAAATTCAGCAAAACTAACATTTCTAAAACACGAAATTCCACTGTTATATACAGTGTTTTACACTTATTCTCCTATTTCAAAAAAAGAAAGGGAGATACCTTCTCATATCTCTTCCCTGGGGCCAGACATAGTCTTTGTAATTCTACAGAATTTAGTTTCGATTGCTTTATTCTCTTTATCATTTAGTTATTTATTTATTGCTCTTTCCACTTACATTGCTATTTTTTTTTGCTTATTTCACAAGTTTTGCTTATTTCACTGCATCTGTTCAGCTCTGTTTTTCCCATGCTTCTTCACAGTCATCAATTCTTACTTCTCAGTAATAATCCTTTACATTCACATATCACAATTTGTTTAGCCATTCATTCACTTTCTTTCTGCAATAGTGCCTTTTTCTGCAATATTGCCTCTTTCTGCAATATTGCCTCGTTCAGTGAACTCTCTAGTTCCATTTTATGGACTGGGGTGTTTTAGAAAAACCATAGGTGAGAAATGGTGACTTGCCCTTGGATGATATTTCATTTACAAGTCAACACTCTCAACAGGAGCCCCTAATATAGTACTTATTTTTTGCCTTAGTTGGGGCAGAGAGCTTCTCGTATCTCCAGGTCCCACTTGTACCTCTTCTTTCTAAAATGCCTCCTTAATTCACAATGGGACCAAGAAACTTTAAATGTTGCCCATTCCATGCAAGAACAGGTCATGCTTGAGTGTAGACATAGACATGTGTGGTAAGTGTGGAAGGGAAGGTCAGTCATGTGTGAAAGAGCAGGAATATTATGTCACTTTATGTGGAGAGATAAGGAATCACTGCTGTGGCTCTGATGCTTCAACAAGCAGTAGAGGAGAGAAACTGGATTCTCCAAAGAGCATCAGGGGTACCTCTGACACTAAGGAATTACATGGAGGTGGACTGAATCCTTGCTCCCCATCACTACCTGAAGATTGAAATGTTATTGACCAAGGGAAGTTAAGAACCTAAGGATGGTAGGACCAGTTGTCTTTGCTGCTGTAGATTAAAGTCCAGACCTGTGATCTCATCACTGCAGGGAATTCTTGGTGTGTGGGAAACTCCTCCAAAGATGAAATCAGCTACTGTTTTCTAGGTCATTGTCTTAGAACGATTGGTAGAGCAATGCGCCTGGAGTCAGGAATAAAAGTTCAAATCAGTCCTCAGGCACTTACTAGCTGCATGAACCTGGGCTAGTCACTTACCTTCCATCTACTGCAGCTTCCTCATCTGTAAAATGAGGATAACAACAGCACCTACTTCGCAGGATTGTTATGAGAATTAAATGAAAAAATATTTGCTAAACTCTTAGCACAGTTACTGGCACATAGTGTTATATAAAAATTATTATAGTTATTATTTTTAGAGAGTTGACTGGGCATTTGAGCTTGATTCCTCTTTGTTCATACAATATTTGTCACAGGCAGGACTTCAGTTCAGATTTTTGTCACCCCAAAGCCTGTTTTCACTCTATTCACTATACTCTACAATCTTTCTTCTACGTTCAGATGTTGTTTTTTAGATTCAGCCTACAATTTCATTGGAATAGGGAAATTCTAGTGATTTCTACCAATGTAAATCAATTTCACAGTTTATAGTCTTAGAGAACTGCTTGGGGGCACTGAGAGATTACGTAATTTGCTCAGATAACAACCAAAATACGCCAGGAACGGGATGATGTTATGGAGGGTAACATTGGCATTCTTTAATCAAGCAAAGTCAGTGTCAGACAAAATGACATCCCAGGTCCCTTCTGCCATGAAGATTGTATGATTTCTTTCTATGGCTATGTGAATTGGTTGATGAAACTCTAGGGTCTGTGATTGGTTGATGTCACTGTAGGGTCTGTACTATGAGAAAATCTTGACCTAGTCAGGAGGAAAAAGGAGACTTTGGGGCAAGGGAAAGGGGAGATTTAGGAAGTGGAATATCATGAGGGATGAACACTCAAGTCACCTCCAATCTCCAACATTTTTTGCAGATAGATCTTTTTGGGCTTTTCTCCCCTTCCCAAGCATCCTTAAATTCTGATTATGTTCTAGCAGCAACTCTAATATATCTATATTGGAAAAGTTTTGAGCCTCATCCGGATCCCTATCCCCTCCATATTCCCTTTTTGGCAGCTTTTTCATCGCAGGTTTAATTAGTACATTCAGGGTATATGAGTAAGAACAGGGCTGAGAGATGAACAGCAGAGAAGGAGCTGGACAAGTTGCAAGGACCCTTGTCTGCAGCCTTGATGACTGACATTATCAGAATGAAATGACTACCTCCCAAACTGTCTAACTATTGTTGACAAAATAGAAGGAAGCTAAGAGGCATTTTACCCACTGCTGACCCAGCTCCTCTTTCTGTTGTGCTTATTCAAATGAACACAGCCTGACTGCCTGTTTGTGGCATAAAATATTGCTGTGGAGACAGTTATACAGGAATATTACAAGCCGGGGATTATGCCTTACAATGCAAGTACAAGGAGGCCACGGGGAGGAGGAAGCAGTAGCGGCGGAAATAGTTTATGTGAAAGAAGTCTCCCCTTTACACACAAATATCTAAAAACTATTAATTTTGGGGCAGCAGCAAGGAAGAAATACATGAAAGGAAAATTGATTTCTATTTAAATGGTATGTTTTCATCACCTTTCTTCAGAGTCTGAGCATTCATCTTTGAGTACCTGTGCTAATTGATTTCAAATGCAATTCAACCCAATGGCTGTAGAATAATAAATCTCAGAGCAAAGAGCTAAAAGGAGGGAATGGATGCTGAACAGGAAGGGGCTGTAACATACAGAGGTTGGGGAGGGGGGCGGTTAGTCATTCTAGAAATAGCCCTGAACTCCTGAAACACAGGTAGATGAGATGAGATGAGAGGTGAGCAAAGATGGCAGCTACCTCACTGCTGTGTAGGTATATTCCAATGGGTTGAACTGTATCAAAAGCTTGAAACAGAGTGCTTCTGAATAATAGGGGTTAAGACACATCTGGAATTCTATGCAGAATGGTCATATAGTCAATGGAGTTATTTTGCTTCAATATGGTGGTGTAAGAGAATTTTGTCTTTGGTGGTCTCCTCACTCCGTGGTGACATTCTGGCTCTCCAGAAGCCCCCTCTTTGATGTGGTACCCAGCTCCTCTCTCCCTAGGCAACACCCTCTCTCACTTATCAGAAAATGCAAATAGAATGTAAGACCCTTGAGGAAAGGGAATGCACCTTTTTGCATTTTTGCCGTCAACAATTGATATTCAGCAGGTGCTTAAACTATGCTTTTTGATTGATTAACTCTTGAGAGGAGGGTGAAAAGTTTCTTCCTTTGTAGAGGTAAAGACCCTGAATCCTATCAAAACATTTATGTTCTGTTTCCCATTCAGAGAGTGACAGACTAAACTGGTAGGAACCCTGGGTTTTTAGCAGGATACCCAGGGCTGGCGAAGCCTTAACCTAAAGGAATGAATACAAATACGGTAAGATGTCAGGTTTGTGGACAGTCTACCTCAACTTGGGTGTCCTTCACAGATAGGATCTCAAAGCACATTAGGGAGGCAAAAGCCTTTTTTTTGAGACTGGCTCTGGTAACCCCCACACACTTGAGAGTAATAAAGGAAAGAGAAACATAAGTGGGCACAAGACTGCAACATTCCAGATAGGAAGAATGATGACAATGGGGAGGTTCACATAAGAAAAACAGAAGCTTTTTCTATTATTCTAAAATGAACACCCATGTGATGGACATGAAGGAGCAACAATTGTTCCTCAAAAATCCCCTACATTAAAACAAAAGTAAACTAAGGAATTTCATGATTACTATGTCATCATTCTCTTGGGAAAGTATGCCTAAAACATTACATCTTTCATATGGTACAGCAAACACAGAAGAAATTAAGGAATGTTGAATGGATGAATAAGTGATCTATATGAATCAGACTTGCAGCTCAGTTGTTCTAAGGGGGAAACAGCAGACAGTATAGCAAAGGCCACTGGTGTTAGGGCAGAATGTCTACCTTGAAAATTAAATATTATATCAGAGAGCATCTGTCATGTCACAGGTATAGAGAACACAAAACAAATCCCTGCCCTCAAGGAGTTTGTATTCTATTCTACTGTGTAATTGTGTTATACTCTGAATGGGGGGGAATGATTTAATCCACTTTAAAATTAAAGAGTACTAGACTTAGAATCAAGAACCTCCATTCCAATCCTGATTCTGTCACCAATTAACTGTGTGATCTTGAAAGAGTCATTTCCTCTCTACAGCTCCAGTTTCCTCATCTGTAAAATGAGAGGGTTGTGCTGGATACTTTGAGCTCTCTTTCAGCTCTAACATGCATGACTCAAAGTAGAGCCTTGTGTTCAACCTGGGTTTGAAACGAGGCAATTCCTATATTGGTGTCAACTGCCCATGAGAGAGTGTTTGCTATAAGGAGCCCCAGGTAAAGTCACATAGAGGTAGCATAGCTGCTCCAGAGAATAAATGCTGTGTCCTAACAGAAAATATCTATTTTATTTATTTAATGTTTTATTGATGCTTTTGATAATTTTTTATAGTACAATCACTTCCTAAAGCACTCCCACTTCCATTGATTCCTCCCTTTTAAGAAGGAAAAACAGGTCAGCAAAACCAATGGACATGGCGACTGTCTGACAGTGTTTGTGACTGTCCAGCATCATCTTCTACTGCCTCTCTGCTGAGAGGAGGAAAGAGAAGGACATTTCATTGGTGGTCCTCTGGGACCAAGAGTAGTCACTGCATCTAGCCTAATTTCTTATATATTTTGGCACTGTTATCATTTTCGTTATTGTAATCAAGTGTATAAATGTTCTTTTGGAAAAACATCTACTTTAAGCCAAGGAAACATATAAATAATGCCAAAATGCATAGTCAGTTCATTTTTCTTTCATTTTAAAAAATCAATCCAGAGTTTGATATTGTGTGGTTCTCAGTGGTTCTCAAAATGTTGTCTGGACATCCCTGAAGTTTCCCAAAACACTTTCAGGGGTTCTGTGTGGTCAAAACTATTATCACAATAAAACTAAGACATTTCATTCTCTAAGATGGTAGGCATTATATATAATCCATATAAACAAAAGCTCTTTGGTAGGGGAGGTCCTCAAATTTTAAGAATGTAAAGGAAGACCAGAAAGTTTGAGAACTATTGGTATAGATAAACATCCAAATGACTGAATGATCAGACAAATTGATGGGATGCCTGGTGACCATTTCAGTCTTTTTAATACACATTTCTGCAGTCACATCTGCAGACAAATTGTGGAGGGATGGGGAAAAAAAAGATCATCTACACATCTAAATGTAGATGAAAAATAGAAGTGGTTGTGGGGGGCTCTTTGTCTTTATGCCACATCTTATGCTTTCCTCCCTACACTCCATATCCCATCCTCAGAGGGCATTTCTTCCTGTAAAGACTCAACATGAGAAGTTTTCCAGGAAGCAAAGCAAACAAAGCAGACCCAGTCACTGGAAACCCTGGCAGGAATTGCATCCCTGGTTTGCTAAGATGTGGTCCCTGTTTCCTGTTCTATTCTCCCCCCCACCAGCTGCCTGCATGTCCTATCGATTTCAGACATGCTGTGATGTATAGTGACATGGCGTGATGTAATCCAGTGTAACCCTGGCAAAGTTAAAAGAAAATTCTGTTGGTCTCCTGCTGAGAGTTTCTCCTCTCATGCCCACTGTCTGTTCTTGCCAGGGCCAGAATTAAATTTATGGTTCGGCAGATCTGCTACAGTGGCTCCCCATGTAAGGGTGAGAAATAAATAAAATTTTCATCGGGGCTCATTGATCTCTCCCGTGAGTGATTTGATAGTTAGAGATAGTGGCGAGACTGTAGGGGAAATGGCTCACTGCTATTTTACTGACTTCTGAGTGGTAGGAAACATCTCTAAGTAAATCTCCCATTCCACAAAGATGAAACCCCACTCCCTGCTAAGGCAGTCCTTTAACAGACAACACATAAAGGCAGAATAGGAAGGAAAGACAATAGAGAGAGGGAAAGAGGGACATTAATTAATTAGCTGAGCATTATTTTTGTAGAAAAATTAAAGACAAAACCCTGGGTTAAGCCAGTTTCTGCTTTGCCCATGTTCCTCCAAGTGCAGATGGAAGGTGGGGGAGGGAAGAGAGAGGGCGACCTGCCTTGGTTCCACCCGGCTAGAAGAAATGTGCAATGGGCCATCTGCCTCTCAGTGAGAGCCCATAGGCACCAAAGAAATGTTTATTCAGCCTTTATCCTACACTGCAGCAACTCCCTACTTCTCATCATCAAGAAAATCAGCCTCTTTCCTGCTGTGTCAGTCATATCACTTTGGCCTTTTGCTTCAGGTACTATATACCATGTGGAGTGGCAAGAATTCCGATTTTCTCTTGGATGCTCCAAAGCCCTTGAATTTTATCAAACCTTACAACCTGGTGTTGGCCATGCTTGCAGGCTAATCTGTGGCCTTGGTTCACAGGTTTGTAGACTGGCAGCTGGAAGAGATCTTAGAGGATGCCCAGTTCTATTCCCTCCTATTATAGATGAGAAATCTTAGGCCCAGAGGGGCTAAGTGATGTGCTTGAGATCACACAGACTGTAAGTGAAGAGCGACATGAACTATATCCTATAAAATGCAGGAAAGTAGAAGGAAAGGGGACTTTCATGAGAAAGAGTAGAGGCAGGTCCATGTTTTGCTGGGAAAAGCACCAGGAGGAATCTGCTGTGGGGCAGCTCTTGGCTGTTCATCATAGGCTCAATGACCTATCCCTACAAGAATCAACTCTTGAGCTAGGATAATCTAAGATAGGGGATGTGTGGCTTTGTTCCCTCATTCCCCAAGAGATTCAGAAATAGTTCAGTGGATTTCAAGTGGCTTGGGTACAGTATCTTCATGATCCAAATTTGTGTCCTCTCTCTTTTGGCAAACTACTCCAATCTGTCTTTTCGATGCATTTTAGGTTTTCATTGTCTCTCACTGGACACAAAACTCCAGAAATGGCCTGACCAGAACATTGTAGATCTTTCACCTCCTTGGATCTAGATCGTTGTTATTCAGCAGTTTTTTGGTCAAGTCCACATCTTTGTGACTGCATTTGGAATTTTCTTGGCAAAGAGTGGCTTGTTTTCCTTACAGATGAGGAACTGAGGCAAGCAGGGTTAAGTGACTTGCCCAAGGACACACAGCTAGGAAGTAAGGGTCTGAGGTCACATTTGAACTCATGAGGATGAGTCTTCCTGACTCCAGGCCCAGCACTGTATCCACCTGCAAAAGCAAGGACCCTGGCATACACTACACCAATAATGTATTGCCAAGGACTCCGACATACACAGGAGGCCCTGCTGTACAGGTTCTTAGATCTGCTTTTCTAAAAGGAAAGCAACTTTTTAGGGGTCAATGATCTACATAGTAAAAGTATTGGACTGGTGGCAGTGAATCAACTCAGTTCTAGTCCTGATTTTTCCCTGTGCTAACCAGCCATGTGCTTCATTTCTCTGGTCCTTAGCTGCCTGGGTTGTGAACAGAGACTTGAGATAGCACACTGTCTCTTAACCTTTTTATTTGTTGTGCGTGTGTGTGTGTGTGTGTGTGTGTGTGTGTGTGTGTGTGTGTGTGAGAGAGACAAATCTTTTTGGAATTCAGGAGAAGCTGATGGGCCTTTATAGAAAAAGGTTTCCATTTAGCCACTGAAGTGATTTTCCAAAAATTCAGTTCAGACCATGCCACCTCCTTGCTCAATAAACTCCAGTGACTCCCTCTCACCTCCAGGATCAAATAGAAAATGGTCTATTATTCCTTCAAAGCACTTATAATCTAGCCCCGTCTTACCTTTTCCATCTTTTTAAACCATACTCCTTGACCTTAACTTTTTAACCTAGTGACTGACCTCTTGGCTATTCCAAGAATACAACGCTCCAGATCTCTACTCCAAGCATTTTCTTTGGCTATCTCTCATTCTTGGAATGATCTTCCTCCTCTGCTCTGATACTGACTTCTCTGGCTTCTTTTAAGTCCCAATTAATATCTCATCTTTTAATGGAAGTCTTCTCCAAACCTCCTTATTTCTAGTGCTTTCCCTCTGTTAATGATTTTTTATTTATCCTATATATAGCTTGTAGATATTTGTTTCCCATTAGATTGTAAGTTCCTTGAGGACAGGGACTGTCTCTTGCCTCTTTTTGTATTCTCAAAACTTACCATAGTATGTGACATATAATAGGCACTTAATAAATGTTTACTGATTGAATACATAAAATACATAGGATTATAAAGGAAAACAGTTACATTGAAATACAGTTATTAATTTTTTAATCATCAAGTTCATGAATCTCAGATTAAGAACTTCTGGATAAGAGAATCTTTATATTTCATTCCAGATCTGAAATTCTATAGTCTTACATCTCAGCAGAAAGAAACCCTGGGGAGTCAGGAAGACGGAGCTGTCACTCATCCTCTGAGTCAGAAGACCTATCTGAACAACTTGCTCTCCTTCCCCTCATGTGGCTAGAGATTTTCTAGTACCTCACTCATCTTCTGGGGTATGGCTTTCCCCTTTGCAAGAGACTTACTCCCTACATCCTTTGTTGAGGAATGGATTTTTTCCCCCAAACTCCAGCACTTATAAAGTTGTGCCAGATAGAGAAGAAGGAAAATTAAAATACTTTCTTTTTATTCACAACTGGGTTCCAGATTCTTTGTCAGGCTTTCTTAACAGTTCAATATTGATCCTTCCACTTAGTCTGAACATATTTAAAATGATCCCCAAGCCTCAAACCTAAATCCAGTTGAATGTCTCTTGTCTCTGAAAATAGAACCTACCATACAGCCTCTCCCTTTCCTACTTTTATGGCTGAAATTATTAACTAAGATACAACATATAGCTCTGAATTATTGATGATTAACAGTTTTTGAATGTTTTAATTTAAAGTTTTGAATTCCAAATTCTATCCCTCCCTTCCCTATCCTAGGGATAATAAGAAATCAGATATAAGTTTTACATGTGCAATTATGTAAAATATTTCCATATGTTATTTTGTATAAGAAAACTCAAATAAAAGAAAAAAATGAAAGTGAAAAATACCATTCTTCTGTCTGTATTCAATCAATATCAGTTTCTTCTCTGGAGGTGGATAGTATGCTTCATCATTAGTCCTTTGGGATTGTCTTGGATCATGATATTGCTGAGAAAAACTAAGTCATTAACAGTTCACTGAACAACATTGCTGAATCTGCGTACAACATCCTCCTGGTTCTGTTCACTTCAGTATGCATGAGTTCATGTAAGTCTTTTCAGGTTTTTTTCTGAAATCATCCTTCTAGTCATTTCTTATAGCATAATAACATTCCATTACAATCATTTACCTCAGTTTGTTTAGTCACTGGTGAGCACCCCTTGGATTTCTAATTCTTAGCCACCACAAAAAGAGCTGCTATAAATATTTTTGTACAAACAACTCCTTTTCCCTTTTTTTTTGGATGTTTTTAGGATATAGACCTAGCAGTGGTATAATGGATCAAAGGGCATGTATAGTTTTATAGCCCTTTGGGCAAAGGTCCAAATTGCTCTCCAGAATGGTTGGATCAGTTCACAACTCTACCAATAATGCGTTAGTGTCCCAATTTTCCCACATCCAACATTCTTCTTTTTTATCATATTAGCTAATCTGATAGATGTGAGGTGGTACCTCAGAATTAAGGTTTGCATTTTGCTAATCAATAGTGATTTAGAGCATTTTTATATGGCTATAGTTTGGATTTTTTTTTGTCTGAAAACTGCCTGTTCATATCCTTTGACTATTTATCAATTGGGGAATGATTTGGATTTTTTTAAAAATAAATTTGCCTCAGTTCTTTATATATTTTAGAAATGACGCCTTTATCAAAAATACTTGTTGCAAAACTTCCTCGCCTCCAGTTTTCTGCTTTCCTTATAATTGTTTTGCATTGGGGGTTTTTTTTGTGTGTGCAAAACTTTTTTAATATTATATAATCAAAATTATTTATTTTACATTTTGTAATGCCCACTATGTCTTCTTTGATTCTAAATTCTTTGCTTATGCGTAAATCTGATAGATAAACTTTTTCATACTGTCTTAATTTATTTATAATAATACCCTTTATGTGTAAATCATGTACCCATTTTGACCTTACCTTGGTATACAGTGTGAGAGGTTGGTCTGTACATAGTTTCTGCCATACTGTTTTCCAGTTTTCTCAGGAGTTTTTGTCAGATGAGTTTTTATTCCAAAAGATTGGAATGGTCAACAGTTTTATCACATTTACCAGTTTAAGAAACAAAGTAAATATTTAGAACAAAGGTTAATGCTTTCCAAGTCCAGAGGGAAGCAGGAAGTTTAAAGTGAGACAATAGCCTACAATATACTGGACCCTCTCTAGAGAGAGGGAAAGGGGAGAGGGAAGAAAGTCTCTCCCTTTAGTTAATCTGGATCAGTAGTGCAGAATTCACCCAGAACATTGTGCTTGAATTCCCCTCACCACATTGGTTATGTACGAAATTTCCAGAGTGGCTTGTGATCTCTATAGTCCACTCCCATGATCCCCCACTCACATTACTCATACATGATAGACCTTTGAACTGAAAGAGGTCCTAAGAGGTCATCTAGTTCAACCCCCTCAATTTACAGATGGGTAAACTAAGGCCCAGAGAAGGGAAGCTACTTGCCAAAGATTATAATGATGCCTGTGAGCTAGATTGCCCTACTGAAGCTAAATGGCACATAGCCCATGTACATTTATCTTTTTTCTTTTCTTGTCTGTTAAGAACTCTAGCTAATTTGTTTTCTTATCTCTTTGTCCAGCTAATGAAATGAGTTTTTTCTGGGCTATTAAAAAATTCAAATTATACAGAATCACTTTCTTCCTGAATGTGGGGGAAATTGCCCTAGGTGCCCAAACAATAAGATGGCGGATGTTTCAAGGGTTCTGGATTCACATGAAGTTTCCTAAGGTTCTGAGGCTGACTGTTGTGAAAACTGAGGATTGTTAGAAAGAGTGAACATAATGAGTCAAGATTTCTTGCCACTTGTTTTGACTATGGTTTTAAAATAGATTGAAAATTCAGGTCCATTTAAAATCAAGAAAGAGAACTTTTGCTTCTTTGTATATGATAACAGCTCCTCATCAATTTGGTGAAATTTAATAAATTAAGCAATTCAGTGCAAAAGGAATTATGAAACCACTTGGTGATTCTAGGACTGAAATTTTTTCTTTTTCAGCTCCTTGTGTTGGCTGAGTTAAATGTCATTCTGTAAATTACATATACCCCAAAGTTTCTCTAAGTCCAACTATTACCATGAAAATAACATTATTGTTTTATATGTATATATATAGTATATATGTATGTATGTATGTACGTATGAAACACAACATTAGTTGTTCCTGGTTATGCAATATAACAACACATTTGAATGAGTTAAGGGAAGAAGAAGAACACTTAAAAATTTAAACCCTCTTACCATAATTGGAACATTAGAAAGGAGAAGCTTAACTCAATGTCCAAATGGAAATTTTGGATAATAAAACATTACAGCTGGGAAGGACATTTGAGATGATCTAATTCAGCCTCCATTGGAACATTTTAAAATGCTTCAGCAACACCATGTTTCTCTTTTTTTCTTTTTTGGGCTCCCTCCCTCCCTAAACCCCTTCCCCCCAAAAGAAAACACTCTTAAAACAAATAAGCACTGTCAAGTGTGTTGGCCATGTCTGAAAACATGTTTCGTTCTACATCTCTAGTCCATTAGCTTGCTTTTTTTTTTTAGGCAACTATGTGGCTCAGTGGATAGAGTGCTGGGTAATGTCAGGAAGACTTGAGTTCAAATCTGACTTCACACACTAGCTTTGTGACCCTGGACAAGTCACTTAACCTCTATTTGCCTCAGTTTCCTCATCTGTAAAATGATCTGGAGAAGGAAATAGCAAACCACTCCCATGACTGAACAATAACAAAAATTGGGGTTAGTGGTTAGACAGTACTCTTTATAGTCTTTATTTACACTTATTTATAATTTATGGAATAAAATAAGTATTCTCATAACTCCCTTATTTTACAGAGGAGAGAACTGAGACCTAGAGATGTGGGACGTAGATAGATGACCCTATGGAATGAATGCTGAATTTAGAGTCATAGGATCTGAGTTCAAATTCTCCCTCTCTAGTATATCCTTGAATAATTTGCTTTATTCTACTGGGCCTCTGTTTTCTAATTTGCAAAATGAAGGCATTGGATGATCTACAAGATCTCTCCTAACTGTAAATTGATGATTCTTAAAGTGATTTGCCCAAGGTTGCATAGCTAGTAAGTAGCAGAACTGGCCTTTGAAACCCGGTCTTTCAAGTCCAAATACAAATCTTTCCAACTAGATCACCCTGCCTCAGGTTCAGGCCCTTATGGGAACTGCAAGGGAAAATATTCTTTAATCATTTGGCAATTCCCTTATGATGTTAAAAAAGAATATGTTAAAAAAAAAGTCACTCTTTTGGACCCACCACCGAAGTCTCTTGCGTTTATGGATATAACCATAAAGCCTCAGTAATTTTAGGAGTATGTAAATTTATCCTCCAACTTGACTATCTGGTTTTATCTGCTCATATTGAAAGGACTTAAGACGGGGAGATACAACCCAACGGGAGTGGGTGTGTTCTGTTTGTGGGGGCAGAGGAGAGCCTGCCATCCTGAGATGGATGCATCAGGGCTCCTTTGCTTGAAGCTTTGAAATGGAAGTGCATCATTCCTCTCGTATCTTCCCTACCTCTGCCTCATCCCTCTTGCTTCCTCCAGTCTCTCCCACCCTCCCTCCATACTCAGGGACTGTACCTTCCCAGGGAGCAAGGTAGACCTCGGGAAAAAAAAATCTGATTACTGTTGCTACAATTAGACCCAAGAGCAGTTTGAATGCATATATTGATGATCACAGCCAGGGCTGTAGAAGCAAAAGAAAGCCAGTAAAATAATAGCTAGTGGACAGTCAGAGACCATGGAAAACCTATTGATTGTGAAGTGAAGCTTCTTTCTGTATGGCAGAATGAGCTCGGAAGAGCTGAGCTTTGGGTAATTTCAAGCGAACAATGTACTGTAAAGCATTATTTGTAGGTCTTGAAAATCGAAATGAGCACCTAGCTCCCCACAGTACATGCTTCCTTCATTAGTGTGGAACTAACTCCAGGAACAAAGGGCTGTTCGGGGGCTGTGAACATTAACATCTCCTGCTTCTGCAGCATCAACGATTAGGGCTGATTGTTTTTGGAAGGGAGCTTTGGCTCCAGGAGCCCCACAAAGCTTCTGCTTTGCATCAATAGAGGGCTCTAGTGACTATTGCAGAGGAGGAGGCTATGTAGGAGGTATGCAAACATCACTTTGCCCAGATAGCCTGGATTCGGAGTCAGGTGGCTTGAGTTCTAATCACACTTCTACCACAAACTTCTGGCAATCTTTCCCTCCGCTCCCCTTAGATGAGATCTAAGACTCTCTGTTTCTGTCTTTCTTTCTATCTCTGTCTCTCTCTTTGTCCGGTATGTACTCCTATGTACACTTCCTCTAATTTCTGTTTTGCTATCCACTTGGATAAACGGTTTTTTTGCTTAAAAAGAACTTTCCCAAAACAAACAGGTATAATACTACTTCTCCTATTTATATCAATCAAGAAAGCATTTAACTGCCTACTGGGAATTGTACTAGGTGCTGAGGAAACAGACAAAAATGAAACAGTCCCTGCCCTCATGGAACTTATATTCTTTTACATCGTTGCATGAGGAACAGTCCCCTTAATACAAGAGTTCTCATACTTTTTGGTCTTGGGTCCTCTTTACAATTTTAAAAATTATTGAAAACCCCAAAGAATTTTTGTTTATGTGCAGTGTATCAATCAATACTTATGGTATTGGCAATTAACACTGATAAAATTTTAAATATTTATCTATGATTCATTTAAATACTAAAACTCCATATGTTAATATAAACATTATATTTTATGAAAAATAACTATATTTTCCAAAACTAAAAAAATCATTGAGAAGACTGATATTGTTTTATGTATTTTTGCAAATCTCTGCAGTGTTTGGTTTAATAATAATAATAAAACGACTGGATTCTTAAATCTGCATCATCCTTCTTGTTATTAGATGCTGACCTCACACAGAGGAGTAATTAGAAAATAGGAAGTAATTAGTAAGTAACATTTTAGTACTATTACTGAACTAGTTTTGACTTTATTGATTTCCTGAAAGGTTCTTAAGGCTCCCTAGAAGTCCGTGGGTCACATTTTGAGAACCACTGCTCTGGCATGAAAAAAATCAGTTGCTAAAGGGTGCAGAAAAAGAATATTTGTATAGGGGAAACAAAATCATCTTGAAAAGAGGCAGTCTCACAGAAAAAGTATTGACGAGAGACAGAGACTATTCTGAGGACCAGATTGAGAACTGCCTTGGAGATAGATGAATGTCAAGAGAGAACCTTGTCAAAGGTGGAACAATAAATTAATGGCTACAGGATATTGTGGTTCATCAGTTCATTTGCATGTGATTATTCTTCAAAGTTTTGAAGTTAATACAACTGAGAAATTATAAATTACATGACTATTTGGGGACTATGAGAATACTATCTAAAGTCTGTTGAGTTTATATCTGCAAAAAGGTGGATTTTTTGAGTTTTACATCATTATGGCTAGAATTTATATCATGTTTTAAAATTTGCAAAGTGATTTACATTTGTTATCTCATTTTGCTGTTATTTCCATTTTACAGATGAGAAAACTGAGGCCAATAAAGATTATATGATTTGCCAAAGGTCACATATCTAGTAAGATTGTGAGTCAAAATTTGAACTCAGGTTTTCCTGACTCCATCTACTATGAGAACTAGCTTTTTCTCACAAGATAAAGATGAGTCATGGACCACCAGGAAGCACTGAAACATACAGAAAATCATAGAAGATGATGTAAAAAGAGGGGATAAGATATAGGAAAAGATAAATCAAAGAAGAAACAGAAGAGTTGTACATGGGAGGAGTCAAACAAAAGCTGAGGACAGAAGACCTACAAAAACAGTCGAGAGAAGCTGCTTCCAGCTGAAATAGCTGACATTACAGCTGATTTTCTGAGAGCCTTCTGATTAGAAGAGAGGAACTGCTTTTTTGACTGGATGAAGAAAGGCTAGATTAGGGAGAATTCTTTAGCTGCTAAGCCTATTGGAAGAAACTTGAATTCTGCACTGTGCTAAGAGCTGACTAAGCTTATTGCTTTCTAGAACCCCCTACAGACTTCAAGAGGGGATATCTCTTGGGGGTCTTGGTTACCCTATACTGTCCACTATGATTTGAGAAGAGAAACGTAGTGGGTGGGGAAAGAAGGGCTTTGCATCTGACTCGCTGTAAGCTATACTTATTGGAAAACAGGCTTTGCTAGAAATCAATCAGAGAAAGTAGAATCCTGTTGTGTGAAGATCTAACTGGGCTTATCTTCATTGCCCAGAAAGCCCCGGAGAAACTTCTCAGTTCTCTGGCTTAAGAGAAATGCTTGTCACTGAAAAGAAGCAATATTGGTTTCTTCCCCATCCCTTTCCCCCTTTCCCAATTGATGGACACCTCAATTCCCAATTCTTGCCATCACAAAAAGAGTGTAAAAATTTTGTAAAAAAATACTTTTGTGTAAATAGGTCCTTTCTTCCCCCTTTACTTTATCTCTTTGGAACTTTTATGCCTTAAGAAAATTCTTAAACACCTTTGCAAATAGGAATACACTAAAAGGGATGTTGTAAAGGAGATTTTTGGCATTAGATAGAAGGTTGGATCAGCTGGTTTCTAAGGTCCCCTCTAACTCTAAGATTCTATAAGTTAATAAACTAATTTATTCTGAGGCACTAGTAACACCATGTATTTACTCCAAGAATACCATGTTGGCTTTTTTTTTAAGATCTCAAAAAATTAGTCTCTAAAAGTGTGATTTTTCTTAAACTGGCATCTTGGTAGGGGAGATCTTCTTGATGAGGCGAGGGAAGCAAAAGGCTTCTGAAATCGTTTTTTAAATCACACCATGTAGATGACCACTTATTCTGCTCATGCCTTAAACCAACTCTGTCTAGTAAGTTCCCATTCCAAAGGAGAAAGCAAATTCCTTAGAGAAAACAAGTTCTTCCTCTTAATTACAATTATGCTTTAGATAGAAAGAAAAGCCCATTATGACAAAGCTGAAAAGTTTGATTAGGAGTGTCTGCCTAGACTAAACTGGGTCAGAAGCATTTCAAATAGAACTCAAGCCTTGATATACTCATACGTTGCCTCCCACACACTTATGGATGTGTGTGTGTGTGTGTGTGTGTGTGTGTGTGTGTGTGGCAGGGGTTCATAGAGGGGCTGTGGCAAGAGATTTTGTTACAATCACAACCTCTGTGTCAGGAGACCATGAATAAACAGCACCACAATGAAAGTCAAAGATGAACCACCTTCTTTCCAAGAGGCCACACTCTCTTAGTGGAGATCTTTCAGGAAAATAAAACATGCATGCAGGACTAGCTTGCCCTCCTGTGCAGGAAGTAATACCTCAAAAGGAATGAAGCCTGAAGAAAATCTACAGAGACATTCACAGGGCTTTGGTCACTCAGCAATAATCAAGGTCATTACCAAGCATGCAGTGGGTGTCAAGTGGATCACATCATATTTATTACAGTGCGACTAAGGTGAGTGTTGGTAGCAATTGGCCCCATGGTTTATTAGTGTTCAGCAGCCCTGACAGGCAGGGGAGAGAGTGGCCCAGAAAATTAAAATAAAAAAATGCAACTGCTATAACAAAGGGATGAGCAGGAAGAAATAAGCTTTGCTTAACCCTCTTGCTTTGCTCCTTTACAGGGAGCTGCCTGATGTTGGAGGCCCTTCTTGCATTTTTTTCCTTGGTATGGGCTTAAATATTTTCTTTACTATATTAGCTTATGAGGGTTTCATTGATTATCATAAGATAAATGATGTCACTTTGAAAAACATTTTCCCTCTTTCATCATTTTAAATAAAGGGAAAGATATATCAAGCTGCAAAAACTCCCTTTCAGCTCAGGTTCTTTTTTGGGTCCATATATTTTGCAAAATAGATTTTTCAGCTAACTGGAAAGGGACCCAGAGCAGCAGAGAAAAATGGAGGGGTCCCCTCTGCTCTTCTTGCCAATTTCTTTGAAGTTAAAAATCCATCTTGCCCTGCCCGATGTGGGCTAATTGCCAAATTGGGTTGCTGTCTTCCTGCTTTCTTTGCTTATTTAGCTTTCTGGATGGTCTCCAGGCCTGACTTAGAGCCATAAATGATTTGAAATTGCCTTATTTCTGGTCCTCATACAGATGGCATCTACTATGATTGCTAAAGTCTCTGGTGAGGCCCTTATGCACCCAACTGGGAGATTGGGCATAGGCCCTTCCACTCTACTGGCTGTTTTTGAGAGCCTATCTTAGAACCTTTGAGCAAAGGCTAGATGAGCACCTGTTATGGAGTGTTGTAAAAAAGAATCTCATTCAGCTGTTGGGCAGTTTCTGAGGTTCCTCCAGACTTGTGTAGGATCCTGCCATCCTCTGATTCACGACAGAAAAGTAAATGTACCTTCTGGAGCAAGACCCTGTGGTGCTTGTTAACTCTCCTCTTAGACTACTACAGGTGAGATTTCTCATGTAAATCACATGTGATATCACTCTGGGCCTCCAGGTGGTGCCATAATGGACAGAGCACTGAGCTTGGAATCAGGAAGACTCATCTTCCTGAGTTCAAATCCAAGCACAGACACTTACTAGTTTTGTGACCCTGAACAAGTGATTTAAACTCCACTTGCCTCAGTTTCTTCATCTGTAAAATGAGCTGGAGAAGGAAATGCCAAACTACTCCATTATCTTTGCCAAGAAAACCCTCAAATGGGGTGAGTGTCAGACATAAGTGAAGAACAATAATGATGTCACTCCAGCCATTTAGATTGCAGCTACCGGAAAAGAAGTCGAAGTTAGGATCTGGACTGATGTAACAACAAAGAAGTATTCACAGTGCCTATGGCAGCCATGAGTATGCCAGCATAATTCTGAATCGCAAAATACAACAAACCCTCCACATGGAAGACAGAACCAAAACATTTATTCAAACACCAGAAAGCCACATCCATCATAGCAACAAAGAAATCCATCATAGTAAACAAGAAGTCTATACACATTACCAGGCCTTCCCAAAAACAAACTCTCACAGTCCTAGCTGCCTGCTTCCTCTGTCCGTCTCAGCTCTGACTAGTCTGATCAACTTCCTCTTAGCCCTGCTCTAGCTCTGCCTCTTCCTGTTCTACCCTTCCTGCTCTACCCCTTCCTGTTCCACCTGTTTAGCAAGCTCCTCCCACCACAGGCTCAATTTGACTCAGACTTCCATGTGACCCAGGTAGGTCACACGGGCCTATTAATGAATGGGAAAGATCTTCCCATTTAAATTACCATTACAACTGCCAAAGGGAAACCCTCTAAGACAAGGACTATGTCCTGTGCTAGAGATTAGCACGGTGCTATGCATGGTAAAATCATGTCATCTAGAGGAATTCAAGGCATCTCAGGGATTACTTAGTCCAGCCTCTTCATTTTATAGATGAGACACTCAAGTTCCATGGTAGAGTGGAAAGATCCATGGATTCGCAGTTGGAGGATCTTGGTTCAAATCCTGGCTCTCCTACATATTACCTGTATAATCTTGAATAAAACATTTAACTTCTCTGTGTCTATTTCCTCATCTATAAAATGATGGGATTGGACTAGATAATCTCTAAATTCTCTTCCATAGCTATATTTTTATCCCATGATTCCATGACATAGAGAACTACAGTGATCCAAGTAAGCAACAAAGCCAGCACTCAGACATAACATTTTTGACTCCAAATGCAGTACAGTTATACCTTCCATACTGTGACTTTCCCCACTGAAGTTTTGATATGTAGCAGGTTGCCATAAGAAATTAAATGGGAATTTGGGGGCATTTTGTGGAAGCTGCAAATTACACATGAAGGCCAGTAAATGACACTGAAAAAGTTTAGAAACTCAGAAATGCATAAAATATATGTATAGCATTATATAATATCAACAGATTTTAACTTTTAATGCCATAAGAATTCAGACTTCTTCTGTGGTACAAAGGGAAAGACAAAAACATTTTGTGTGTATCTTCTAGATTCCAGGATACTATGCCTCTATGTGAAAGGGTAACTGTACTCTTTTTTTATGACAGATCAGTGTTGCCTCAGACCATTATTATTCATTGTGATGACAGTTGTGATGGCTTGTCCTTTGTGGTGACTGAGAATTTCAGAACTGGAAGGGACCTGAGCAGCCATTGACTTCCACAGAAAAAGAATCCTCAATCAATAAGGATCTATTTGTAAAAGAAAAAAAAAATGGTAGCTTTTTTTTTGTAGTGGCAATGAATTGGAAATTGAGGGAGCGTCCATCAATTACCAAAGGGGGAAGAGAGGGGAGAAAAGAAAGCAATATTCTGTTAAGTGTCAAGCAGTTCTCTTAAGTCAGAGAACTGCAAAGTTTCTCAGGGGTTTTCTGGGCAATGGAGATAAGCCCAGCTAGATCTTCACAAAACAGGATTCTACTTTCTCTGATTTCTAGTAAAGCAAGTTGCTCTGCCTGAAGAAGGGTTCCAAATGATATTGATAGGAAGGTCTACATTCCTGGAGTAAAGAATAGCCTGTGTCATGGCAAAGAGATGGGATGTGGCATGTCAAATTCAAGGAAGAGCCAGTAGACCTATATGACAGGGATGTAGAATGTATAAGTCTGGAAAAGTAGGTGGGAGTCAGATTGTGGAGGATCTTGTATTTTATCCTAGCGATAATAGGGAGTGACTGAAGATACTGACTAGGAGATTAATATAATCAGACTTGAATTTTAGGAATATGAATCTGACAGCTGTATAGAGTTGGAAAGGAGAGACTAAAAGTAGGGAGGCCATTGGAGAGAATATTGCAATAGTCTAGATGAGAAATAAGGATATATACATCTCTAGGAACATTGAGTGTCATCTTCTGACTTCTAGCTCACTTGCCCTTCTTTCATAAGAAATCCAGTACCTAACTGCAAGTCTTCTTCTCTATCCCAACCTCAGTCTTCATCCTTGGGAACTTAAATAGTAACACTGATGTCTCTTCAAACTCTCTGTATCCCAACTTACCAGCCTTCTCAGTTCTCATGATATCTATCTCTACCCTGATTTAGTCACCTACAAGGATGATTACCCCCTCAAAGCTCCCCATCTCCTCATACTCTTCTGCCTTCAAAGTCCCAAAACTCTCCTCTCTGACTGTAACCTCCTGATCACCCCACTTCCAAACTTTGTCATCATCTCTGAATAGTACAGTGAAGTAGCTATAGTGGATAGGCTGGAGTCAAGAAGTCCTGACCTTAGACACTTACTAGTTGTGCGACTCAACCCCAGTTTCTCTCACTTTCCCCGTCTTTAAAATGGGGATAATAACAGGACCTACCTCACAGGGTTGTGTTTAGCACAGGGCCTGGCACATAGTAGGTACTATATAAATACTTATTCCTTTCCTCTTTCCCGTCTCTTCATAAAAAACAGCACTGACTCTGGCATCAAGGGATTTGGGTTGAAATATCATCTTTGATACTAATTATCTGTGTGACTTCGGGCAATATAACCTTCCTCATATGTAAGTGAGAGGGTTGGATTAGATGACATCTGAGGTCTCTTCCAGTTCTAGCTCTTTGCTTCTCATGCCCTCCCTGTACTCATGATGCCATCAACCCTCTTCCTTCATAGTATTGATCCCAATTCTTGAATGGATTATCTTGTTCCCCAGTATCTCTCTTTTATCATTTTGTTCCTTTTCCCTGAAAATCTTGTCCTTTACCCAGTTTCCTCTATGATCCTATTCCACTGGTCATGCCTTCTTTATTATCTTTATTCTCTTTCTCCCCACAGCCTCCCTCCCCACTACAGCCATGCAGTCTTAAAAAAAAGATACACCCTTGACACTACCTTCCCCCCACACTCTCATCCCATTCCTCTCCTCCCTTCAGTGCCAATTTTTAAGAAGAATTGCTGCTTCTTCCTCAGCCTCTTGTAATTTAACTTTGGCTTCCACAGCTCTTCAGAAACTTCTTGTTCCAAAACCAGTGATCATTAGATTCAATGTTTTCTTTCTCTCCAACTTCATTCTTTTTTTTTTTTTTTTACCTCTCTGCAACATTTGCTACTGCTTGCCACCCACCTTCTTCAGCTTTATACTCTCTTTTCCCTTCCATCTTCCATGTTTAACAAAAGACTGTGTTGCTGTCATCTCAGGGTAGAATGTCTCTTCCTAGGGCCAGTCAGTCAACAAGTATTTAATAAGTGTCTAATGTGTGACAGGCATTGTATTAAGCACTGGAGTTGCAAAGAGAGGGGAAAAAACAATGCAGGGTACTTGCTCTCAAGGAGCTCACATTCTATGGAGGAGTAAGAATCATTGCTATGTCAGACCAGGAGTATTTGCCTGTGGATTGGCAGGCATTATCTTGAATTCCCCAAGCTCCTATGACTTTTGTTTCAATGAAGAATGGTCAGATGGAACCAGAGTAAATGACCAGCTCCATCACCACTGCCACACATGAATCTGCTCTCCCTTGTTTCTTTTTTGTCCTGTTCAATATTTTATCTTCTACATGGTTCTTTGTCCTTCTTTCCCTTCAGTAAGGTAGCCCCCAATAATCTTTCAGTACCCTTCTTCTTCTTTATTCTCTTCCTTGTCAGTCTCATCTAGGAAAGTGTTAATGTGGAGTTCTGATCATCTGAAAACACCACTTTTATCATATTACACCCCTGCTCGAAAGCCTTCAACAGCTACCTATTGACTACGAGATAAAGTCGAGCTTCTTTTTCCAGGTACTCAAAGCCCTAACTTTATAGGCAGGATAATCTTTCTACGAAACTGACCTTGAACTTTTCTCACACTTCCCTTTTGTCTACTCATTCAATTCAGTTCTTAAGTTCCTACTAAACTTTAAGCACTGGGAATAAAATGAGATAAATGAAACAGACCCTAGCATCAAGAAGTTTATGTTACGGAGGGAAGATGGGAGAGGCTGTTCAGACAGCTTATCTGCAAGCAAACACACTAGAAGAAATTTTCAGGTGAGAGAGAGTATTAACTACTGGTTGTGAGGGATGGGGCAGAGGGAGGATCAGGAAAGACCTCACAAAGGAAGCAGCATGTGAGTTGAACATTGAAGAAAGACAAGGATTTTAAGAAATAGAAGGAATGTATTCTAGGGAAAGGATAACTAGTGCAAATTCCTGGAAGTGGGAGTAACAGTGTTGAGTTTTGGAATCAGCCAAGAATCCAGTTTGACTGGAATGGAGAGTATATGAAGGAGAATGGTACAAAACCAGCCTGGAAAGGTAGGCAGAATTCAGAATGTGAAGGGCCTTGTGTGATAAAGTAAGGAAGGTGAATTTTAATATATAGGAAGGAAATAAGCATTTATCAAGCACCTACTATATGCCAAGCACTGTGTTAAGTTCATTACAAATATTTTCTTATTTGATCTTGCCAACAACACTACCAGATAGGTACTATTATTTCCTCATTTTACAGTTGAGAAAACTGAGGCAGACAGAGGTTAAATGACTTGCCCAGGGTCACATAGCTGGTAATATCTGAGACTAGATTTGAATCACACATCATTTTTCTCCATAAGATTTTACAAATAAATGTATATTCTAAGTCAGAGTTGCTCTTGACTTTTGCTAAGGATGAGGAAATAGGGACATCCTATGATGAACTCCCTAAAACTTTCTTAATTCAACAATCATATTTTGATACATAATGATTTCAATGAAAAAATGGACATCGGTGAGGGCATTGAAATATATCTTGGAAAATATTGTTCAGGAATAAGATATGAGAGACTAAAGGATTTTAGATTACATAAAACATATATATCTAGATACAGATACCAATATTTAGATATCTCTATATACACATATGTATGTATATGAATACATATATGTCAAATATTTTCTTCAAGAAAAAAATCAGGAAACACTGGACATGATAAGTGCCATATAATGTCACAGAAAAATTAAATTGATTATATTTTAACCCAATGGGAACAATTTGTTACTGATGTAGAAGTCACTTCTAAATGAACTATCAGCATACAGTGAAACCACCTATTTGTTAGTGTAAAAATCAAAGCACCAAACTAGAAGAAAGAACAAAATGAGAAAAAGATATGGCATACAATTAAAACAACTCTAACCTGGCCTGATTAAATAAGTTGTTGATGCTGAAAAATGGTAAATGGATAGAGAAACAGACATGAAGGCAGTTGAAGAAGTTTAGCTAAAGAATTTTAACTAATGTGAATCAATTGCCATAATTAGGAGAGTAAAAATCACCTCCATCTTTTTGCCAAGTGGAGATATATAATTACCAAGGGCAATAGAGATTTAGAAAGTAAACTCACTAATAGAATTTTATGGAGAAGGATGGTGGAAAGTTATGAGCAATCTTGCTTTATAAATTATAAGAATTTGTAGAAGGAAAAACAAGTGTAAAGAAATCTTGGCAAGAGATTCAGTTAAGTAACATCACCCTGGAGGCATATAAGGATGTGACTGTATGGCAGAAAAGAAACTGATGAAAAAGTGGAAAAGATCTGTAAAAACTTGTATTACAAATTCTTTTCACCATCAGGGACAGCATAGCCACCACGTTTGAATGTTTATTTCAGGGTCCTGATTGTGATGGAGTGGGAATGATATTGGAGAAAACAAAATGGGAAAAACAGATGAATTAAACCAAGTTTATCCTTAAGAGGTTGACACAAAGCTACACAATTTTCACAATATTGAAGGAAGTGTTTGAAAGAGGGGATGGTACCAGAGGAGTAGAAGGAAAATCATATAACATTATAAAAAAGGCAATAAGGTTTATCTACCAATTCTAATACCTACTTTTCCATTGCTATACAATTTTCATGAGAATAATCTATATACACCTCAAAGGCATTCTAGGTAAAGACATGAGAAAGAAATGTCATTTTGCAAATTATTTTTACAACAATGCATTTCTTCCTTCACACAATAGAGTATAAAGTAAGGAGAATACAAGGTTCCATTATGCCTATTATCCACTGATTATAAAGAAAGCATTTGATTCAGTAGAGTCATGAAGGCTCCCCCTTAAAAGGGAAGTATGCCTCCATGTGTACTAAAAATCATATAAGATTCCTTAAAAAGTATAACAACAGATAGAGACTTTTTTTGACAGGATTCTGATTATTGATATCAAGTGAGGCATAAAACAGAAACGTGTGCTCAATACAAGTGTTGACATTGTCATAGAAGAAGCACCATGCAGAATTCAACTGAAATTCTCTATAGATGGTGATGTTCTCCAGATGTTTCTGTTTACAGAATGGGACCTTTTGCTAGCACAAAGGTAGAGAGTAGACTCAGAAAGGTCTGAGGTCAAGTGTGATCTCAAAAACTTATTAGCTTTGTGACCTTAGGCAGCTCATTTAACCTCTGTTTAGTTCAATTTCCTCATCTATAAAAAATGATAATAACAGGATATACCTCAGAGGGTTGTTATGAGGATGAAATGAGATCATAATTGTAAAGTGTTTAGCACACTACTTGGCACATAGTCAGCACCATATAAAGATAAGATATTACTGTTGTAATTATTATTATTTCAGATGACCTTGTATTGATTGTATCAAGTCCCATCATATTACAAAGCCTCCTAGCTGAGCTCCACACTCACTCAGAAGAGTCTGGTTTGCCTATTGAAACAAGAAAAACCAAGTGGATCAAAATACTTACTATCCAGAATATGATACATTGATGGATATACAGCCAATAGACTTACCCTATCACTACACATATCTTAAAGATACATACAAATGGACAGTGAGCTAGACTCAAAATGGAATTGGAGGAAGAGAATGGGCTCTATTTTCTCTGTGAAACTGTATAGTTCTTCTAACATCCCCAAACTTCTCCCAGAAACAAAGCTTTTGTCTTTTTTTAAGTCTAATATTCTGCCCTGGAATATTACAGTCTTCAAAAAAATGAATTTCAGGCTTACCTAATGGGCATGTTGGGGCTATGAAGGATGTAACATAGTATAAGGAGCAACTAAGTAAGAAGCAATGTAAATGTTGTCTTTAGAGAAATATATGGCTGAAAAAAAGATGTGCTGGTCATGTAATAAGAACAGGGATAGCCAGCCCATTCACCCCAAACGATATCTCTTTAATATCCCTAAATCTAGAGGAAGGCCCCTAGCCCATCGAGTGGACCCTTTCTGGCAGACTTATGGAAGGACATGGACAAGAGTCACCCAGAATAGGCAGTCATGGATCTTTTGTGTGCTGGACACTTGTACACACATCAATGGTAGTCATGTCACCATTTCTCTGATGACGTGGTCTTCTTTGGCAACGAAGGATGAACACAAAACAATCCTGTGAGAGTACTGAGGCTGGAGGATGAGAGCTTGTATTACTGTATCGCTATTCAGTTACTTGTTGTTATTGAGGTATTATCCTTATCTAAATTACATGTGTTGGTCGTTGAACTGAGTTGAGTTGGGTTGTTTAGTTGTCCTCCCAGCTAAAGTTTAAGCTCTTGTAGGCCAGGAAATAAATCTTATGCTTCTTCGTATCCCCCAGAGCATCTCTTAGAGTTAAGCATTCAATAATCAATTGTTGATTAATTATTTGGGTGGTATGGCTATCACCTTGTCTCTATATCCTTGTAGAAATCCGAAGATCATAAAGGACAGATTAGGGCTTACTCAAAGAAAAAGGATTATGAGGTTACAGAGACTGCGGAAAACCCTTGCCCCATTCCCCCCCCCCCCATTTTTTTCTGGCATTTGTCTGCAATGCCTTTAATCAGGGATAAAAGTTTTTATTCCACAATTTAAAAAGGACTGAAATTTAAGAATACTTCTAAAGGTCAAGCTGTGTCAATTGCCATAGTACATTTTGTTCTTATCCATGAGAAAAAGAAAATAGAGATAGTAGCATGAAGATTTTTAATTCCAAGTAAAATTTATTATCTGTAATTATTTGTATTTAAAGTTCATTTGCACAGATAGGAGAAATTATAGTAAAATCATTCTTAAAAATTGTTTCAATTGAGGTGTCTGTTCCTTCTAGTGTAAAAAAGAAAAAGTCCCTGGGAAATCTAAAGCATTTAATTAATCACTCCAAGGTATAATAAATACAGACGACTTCTAGTCTTAGCTCTGCTGCTAACTCTGACACTGAGATCATAGGTTTAAAGATGAATCTAAGAGATTATTTTGTCTAATATCATTTTACACATAAAGAAACTGAATCCCCAGAGATTTAAATGACTGCTCTCAGGTCACAGAGGTAATAAATATCAAAAGCAGGATTTGAATACAGGTTCTTTGTTACCAAACTCAATGTTCCTTCTCTTGTGTAAAGTTGTCTTCTCTGAAGTCATCCCTGAATTGGACTTTGAAGACAGGGAAAGATTTCAACAGCCTGATTTGGAGAACAGGGTCCATTCAGGATGTGGAGTAGTATAAGGAAAAGCTTGCGGGTAGAAAAGGACAACAGTAGCATAGAGGAGAGTGAGGAGCCTGAAATACTGTGTACACAAAGGAGAAAAGCAAGGTAAGACTGGAAAGGTAGGATGACAGCTAACTAGGGAAGGTAGTGAACACTTTTTTTGAGGGGAGTCACTGAAGAACTTTAAGTAGGAGTGGGGCAATCAGAACAAGAAACTCACTCTCTTTGGGTCTATTTCCTGATTTTTAAAATGGGGGTAGGGATTAGAGTAAACAAAGTCTAAGAACCCTGTGCTCTAAAATTCTATGATTCCACAAGGCAGATATTCACTTGGGAGCGTTAATGAATGGATAGAGAGCTAAGGTAGCTGAGGTGGAGGAGACAAAAGAACCCATAAGTGTGAGACTGGGTGTTGAAGACAAGTTTTACCAACTGTATTGGTAATGATACTAGCAGCTGCTGTGGAGATATAAGACCAATAACACCAGAACACTGGAGAGCTGCTAACACAGGTTCTTGATCTACTTTTCTAAAAGAAAGACAACTTCAAAGGGGTTAAAAATCTTACTTTAATCAAACAATGCAGAAAGATAAAGATATATAAATATCCAAGAAAAAGTCCAATAGACAGGGCTCCAACTGTCTAAAAAAAGTAATAGAGCAGTTTACATCACTGAACCAGGGAGCACCAAGATCTGAGTTCACAAAACCAGGGCCCCTTAACAATGGCTATCAAGAGTCTCTTCTGGGAAATCACAAAGATGTCTAGTGGAACATTCTTCCCATGTATGAGCCCCAAGGAAATATCTTACCTCAGACTATAAATATACTTTTGACTAATAGACTCAGAGCCAAAAGGCAGGAAAACCTAAGTGACTCAACACAGCTTTGAATTACCAGGGTTCAAAGGAGATTAATCCTTCAGATATTTACAATTTAACATGAGCCTGGGAAACTGAACTTTAAGAAAAACAATAAAAACCCCTACCTTGCTTACACTTATACCAACTTGACTTTTTTTTTTTTTTTTTTTGAGGAAATTGGAGTTCAGTGACTTGCGAACAAGGAAAAGAGGAGAGTACAGGGTCACATAGTTAGTAAATATCTGAGACTGGATTTGAACTCAGGTCCTTCTGACTCCAAGATTAGTGCTTCATCCACTTGGCCATGCAGCTGCTCCTTGATAGTTTTTCAGAGTCAGATCTGACTCACAGCAATAACAAGGGGCTGCTACTATGCAAGTGTTAGAGAACCCCAGATAAATCAACCAACCAACCAATCAACAAGCATTTATTAAGTACCTGTTCCAGGAGCTGTTTTAGGGCTAGAGAGAAGAAAATGAAACAGAATTCCTCTTATATTTGTTAGGTCAAAGGAAACCACAGGACTGCCTGTCCCAAAAAGACAGGAAGCAAGTTTCTGGAAAGCACAGGAGTTAGCAGGGCCAGGTAACAGGGGCCTACATAACATCTGCCACTGGAGAAGGCTCTGGTGGCCTTCACAAGGAACTTGATGAAGAAGAGCTTTTCTTTACTTGCAGATTGTTTGCAGCTGTCTAGAAAGGAGAGTCAACTTCCAACAAGAAAAGAAATATTCACTGAGGAATGTAGGGATGAAGAGGGGGAAATGATGCTTTTTCTTCCTTAGAAAAGCTTAAAAATGGATGGTTGCCTATTTTAATCCAATTTAGAAGTTGGATACTCCTACCCACCCTATTGGGTGGGGTAAGTCTTGAGGTAAATGGAGGAACAGACTACTACAATTGGTTTAGGATTTCACTATACTAAAGTACAGTCTCTTCAGAGTCTTCCTTTCAAATTTGGTTTCCTTTCATCTAGAATTGAAATATTATTTTCTATGGGACAGTGGCAGCTGGTCATGATTTCACGTGATTGTCACAACAATGAATTAGGTACCATTAACATATTCATTTTATAGCTGGGAAAACTGAGACAGAGGGTAAAAGTAATTTGCTTAAGGTTACACAACTATTAAATATCTGAGACAAGATCTGAATCTAGTTCTTTCTGCCCTCTAGTCCCAGGCTCGATTCACCTTTCCTAATCCCTGAAAAACACAAAAGTTTATAATCAAGAAAATAAAGAAGTTACATATTCTATGGCATCAAGAAGTACCATTGACAGCTGTACTTCATCAGTGAAATTTGTGATATACTGTATAATCCAATTCATGACTTGCCTAAGTCATTTGTAATTGTCTGAAGGATAAAAAAACCCAAAACATTTATTAAGCATGTTGAAAACTCCAGTCATGGAGGGGTTTGAAAGGAAAGAAAGAAAGTACCTGAGATTAGTCTCTGGATGAGGGAAAGAAAGAGAAGAAGGGCAGGGGAATAGAAGCAGATTGATTTTATAAAATTTTAATGTTTTGCACAAACAAAACTAATAGAATTACAATTAGAAGGAGACAGGTAACTAGGGGAAAATCTTTGCAACAATTTTCTCTGATAAAAATCTAATTTCCAAGACATACAGGGAAATGATCCAAACAAACGAGAACCATTCATTCCCCTAAAAGTTGAAGGATAAGAGCAGTTTTCAGAGAAAAAAATTAAAGCTATCAATGGCCACATGAAAAGGAATTCCATCTCTAATCATTAGAGAAATGAAAATTAAAGCTACTCTAAGGTTCCACCTCACAGCCATTGGACCAGCAATGTTGATTTTTAAAAAAAAGGGAAAATGACATTTGTTGGAAAGGATACAAAAAAACAGGTATGCCAGTGTACTGTTTGTGGACCTGTTAATTGGCCCAGTCATTCTGGAAAGCAATATGGAACTGTGTCCCCAATTTTAGTAAATTGTCTATACACTTTGACCCAGTGCTATCACTTTTAGAGCTAGACACTGAGGAGAGAAAGAAAGAAGAAAATAAATTACGTGTACAAAAAATACATGTACCAACTTTTTTTATTATGGCAAAGCAGTAGAAGCTAAAAAGGTGCCTGCCAAACGGGGAATGACTGAACAAATTATGGCATATGAATGTAAAAGAATACTGTTGTTCTGTAAGAAATGATGAAAGCAACAATTACAGGGAAACCTGGGATGACATAGATTAACTTGATATACAGTAAAGAATCAGGAGAATAATTTATATATTATATTCATAGTATTCACAATATACAATGATTGATATATTATATACATTATGTCATATCTAATGATTTCTGTATGTATATTCAGTATATTGCACTTATATGTTACATATAAAAACATTTTAAGGACAAATAGCTTTGAAAGACTTAAGAACTCTGATCAGTGCAAAAACCAAGCATGATTCTGGAGGACCTGTAATGAAGTATGCTACCCACCACCATGCTACCTGACTGAGAAGTGATGGATTCAGGATTCACACTGAGATATATAACTTTGGGCCATGGACAATGTGGGAATTAGTTTTGCTCCAATATGCATAGTTGATACAAAGGTTTTGCTTTATTTTTATTGCAGAAGTAGTAGAGGAAAGAAAACAAATAGATTTTTGTTCATGGAAAAATAATAAAATAAAACTTAAAAAAGGTCACCATCATTGACAACACTGAGATGAAGCGCCTATCAGACAACAAATAGCCCTCCAAGATCTTTTGAGCACCTCTCATTTGAAATTTAGTCCTCCCCTTCTTTGCTTCCAACCACCATTGCACTGACAGATTGTGCCACCCTTGCAGGGAGAACAGAAATATACTGGGAGTGAAGTTTGATTGACAGCAGGGTTAGAGGCTCTGGGAACTGCCACAGAGAAACAATAACAGCTTTTAGCCTTCTATTCTTCTAGAATGTGTGCAGAGGATCTGTGTAGGAGGGAGAAAAGGAGGGGGAGAGGTAAAGAAAGAAACAAGGAAAAGAGGAGAAAGAATAAAGCAGGGAAGAGGGAGAGTGGACCAAAAGGGGTTTAGTAAGGGGAAACTTGTCTGGCAATACTCAGAATCTTGCCTCTCAAAAATAATATGGGGGGTGAAGTTTGGAATGTGTATCCTCCAGCTATTTCTGGGAATCAAAGATTTGGTATCAGAGATTAAAAGAATCTTCAAGTTGGAAAAGACCTTGGAGGTCAAGCAGTCCAACCCTCGTGTAAACAGGAATCTTGGATACATTATCCTTAAAGAGCTATTATCCAGTCTCTTCTGGAAGGCCCTCAGTAATGGGAGAGCTCAGTACTTCGTGAAGCATCCTATCCCAGTTTTGGATAGCTCTAATGGTTTTTTTCTTATTTCTGGTAAAAAATTTGACTGATGATTACTTCTATTTCTGCCTACTGGGGTCAAGTAGTACATACCAGATTGCTCTTCCAGGTAAAAATCCTTCACTTGCTTGAAGGCAGCGATCATATCTCCATTTGTAGTAGCTTTTCTCCAAGCTAAATGCCTCCATCTAATCCTTGAACAGTACGTTATCAAGTACACGTTTCATTCTGGTAGCCCTCACCTTGATGCTTTCTGACTTGTTAATGTTCTTTCCAAAATTCTACAATCCAGACCAATGAAAGTAATTCAAATATGGTATGACAGAGACAGAGGAACTATTATCTTGATCTGGACATCATCATCACCATCATTATCATCACTACCACCCATTGGTATTATATAGTGTTTTAAAATTTGCAAAGTATTTTACATAGTCAGTGTCCCAAAAATGTTAATGCAATATTAAACGGCACCAAGATTTTTGGGACAAACTGTGCAAACTCATTTAATCAGTATGACAGCTCTCTGAAGCACATGATACACTTATCATCAGGGGTGTTCTGAAGCCAGCTTCTTCAGGCTCTTGATGGATGATTGTTAAATTTCAGTGTGTATTTGCACCTTGGAAATCAGCAAATGCTACAAATCAGGGGTTGATTTCTTGTTTTGTTGATTATCTAGGCTTAATAAAGAATTGGAGAAAATGTTAATAATTTAGATAAGACCTGAAGGTCTCATTTTTAGAAAGCTTGTTGTTAAGCATCTACTACCCCCTCCCTCATTATTATTATCACCCCTTTTACAGATTAAGAAACTGAGGCTGAGATTATGGTGATTTGCCCAAAATGCTTAGAACTACCAAACGTCTGAGCCAGATTTCAAATTTAGGTTTTTCTGACTCCAAGTGAAGCACTCCATCCACTGTAGTGACTCCAGGCTTCTATGAATTCATTTTAAACTCACATCTTTTCTTTTCTTTTCCTTTTTCTTTTCTTCTTCCTTCCTTTCTTTCCTTCCTTCCTTTCCTCCCTTTCTTCTTTTCTTTTTCTTTTTTTTTGAGCACAAGTGATGTTATACTATTGACTCAAAATGAATTTGGTAGTCTCCCAATTCTTTTTCATAGGACTATTGACAGCTAAAACTCTCACCATGCCCTTACCCTCACTCTGTGTTGGTATATTGGGGCATGAAGCGTATAGGACTTTATATTTAGCTCTTATAAATTTCATTTCTTATCGTTTGTAAATCCTGGCTCTCAAAAATAGTCTGTTTGCTTTTTCCTGACCTCTTGGCACATTCACAGACAGAGGTACTGTCTATTATTTGAATTCTCACTTTATTTTAAGAAAATCTTGGTCCTATACTCGATTCTGCTTTCTCCTGTAGTCGTTAGCTGATTATATGGCCTGTCTTCACAGAGATAGATACAATTGCCAGGAGCCAAACCTGGGAGAGGAATTTGCTTTCATGTAGCCAGGCTGCAGCTGGTGAGTTCAAATTAATGAATTTACAAATCATTACTGAGCAAGTACCATGTGCTACTCAGCCCTGTTCTAGGCACTTTGGGGGGGGCATACCAGAAGCAGAAGGCATGATCCCTGTCCTTGAGGGACTTAGAGCCAAGATGAGAAGAGATGCTCATTTGAGGACGATAACAGGACAATTCATAAAATGTCAGATTGTGCAGCTCGTCCTGGGAGAGAGGAGTCTGGCTGCACTCACTGGCCCTGTGCTGGGCCTGGAGGGAAGCATGAACATGATGAGGTTCAGTAGAAAGTGGAGGTCTAGACTACAGAGGTGCTAAACTCTAGCTGACAAAACTCCTACAACTCCTTCCCACCTCACCCCCAATTGAAAATGCAATTGGCAAGTGTTTGGCAAAATAAATAGAAATACAATAGAACATAGGTAATGCTGATTTGTAAATTTTTTAAGTCAGTATACAGTCTATAGGATCCAATTTTATTTGAGTTAGACACTTTTGGTATAGAGAATATGTAAAAGAACACAGCGTTAAATGAGGTAATAGGTATTTGTAGCCCAGCTCTGACTTGCTAATATGTTACCTTATGCAAGACAGAACTTCAGCAAGGTTCAGTTTTCTTATCTGTAAAATAGTGGCAATATACTATCTACAGAGTAACTGTGTGGAAAGTGCTTTGAAAATCTTAATACGTTTTATAAATGTGAGCTGTCATTATTTAATAATGATAGTGAGCAGTTGATTGAATAGGGAAAAATATCCTCTCCCACCCTTCGTTACTATCACCATCTTCCCTCCAAGCAACCATACAGGCTTGCTCTCTCTCTCTCTCTCTCTCTCTCTCTCTCTCTCTCTCTCTCTCTCTCGCTCTCTCTCTCTCCCTGAAAAGACACAGAGAACCTCTGATCTGAAATACCCCTTGAATATCCCTTGGATGACTTGAGATCAACTCAGATCCCAGGGGTTCTAGACCAAACAAACACTCATTAGATTTGACCTCAGAGTTAATCTGTCCTCTACAGTTTTTCTAGGACTCACATATAGTCTGTTTCTGTATCAATTGCACCATATTTTCATCGTATCCTTTTAGGGTTAGAAATCCTAAAGTGTGGATGTTGAGTCTTTTATAAAATCATAGAATTTTAAAGATTAATCCCTTTTCCCTATACCAAAATCACGTTATTCTTCCCACTTGTATCTATTTTCAAATACTACCCATTCTACCCTTTAAGGACTAACTTAATGCCACTCTCCTCAAATTCTTCCATATTTTCTCCATTTATAGGTGACCGCTCACTCTTTGGAACTCCCCTAGAGCTTTGGTTATTCCTTTTCTCTTTCCTATGCATCTGTCATAATCCATTTTATATTATATTTAATTACCTATATCTTATCTCTGCTACTGGATCATAAACCCTTTGAGAGTAGATACTGTCTTATTCATTTTTAATGGTTCAACGCATAATACAGTGCTTTATAAACAGTGAACATTTAGCAAGCATTTAATAAATTTGAATGAGTTCTGAATTCAACCCACATAATTTTATAGGAAATTAAAACCTAGAAAGATTGAGTGATTTACCTATGGTTACAAAGCACATTAATGTCAGAGAAAGCACTAGAATCCAAGTCTTCTGAGTCTCTACTCCATGATTTTTGACATACTATCCTTTCTGGTCAACGTGTATGTGGTCTAAGGCTGAGCTGGTAGAGTAGGCAATAGGAAACAGGGAAATTCTGGGTGTCTGTCCCTCTTTTTTAGAAAACAAAACTGAACAAGTTCTCACAAAGGAAAAAGGCATCCAATACCCAGGAGCAAATGGGAAGAGGACCATGAAAGGGGAGGGTTGTATAGAAAGACAAGGTATAGAGTCACCAAAGATAAATCTTGTTGACATCCCAATTGTGTGGAGGGTTGGTTCTCCTCACAGAACTCTTTGGAAGGTTGGGCAATGAGGATACAAGTCAAGCACTTTATATGCTGTAATGACAACAAGAGGGAAACACAGGGATATTAAAGTGCCCTTACTTTTCTCATTTCATTATAGTTAAACTATACTTCTGAAAGACAATCTCTTTCATAGGAGTACACCGTATTGGCGAGATGTGTATAGGAAAACATTACCATCAACCTTTCTCCTTCCTAAAAGGGAGGACAAGAGACTTGGTTCTTGATCCCTTCAGCAGAATAGCTAATTATGGGAATGCTGACCTCACATTCTACATAGTCCTATGAGATGCTCCATTTTCCTCTCCTCCTCCTTTCCTTGGTTAGGGATGGAAGGGATAGTCACTCCTGGTGATCTAAGGAAACCATGTCCAAAGTGAGTGTCTCTAAGAGCCCTAGAGAAAATTATTATTACAAAGTTTCAGCCATCAGACTGTGCCAGACTCAGAAGCTGGAGATTCCTTTCTGAGTAACTGGTTTAACCATTCAACTGCCTTGGGCAGCCCTACTTGGGACATGAAAGTAAAGAAAGCTCTGATGAAGGAATATACAGTGTGGTCTTTGTGATCCACTGACCTTTCCATCAATCCCACGTGAGCCAACAGGAAGGAGGGCTCTCTAAGCATCTAGATTTTCCCCTGGAGGGAGGCTGATCTATTGGGGTGTGTGGTTGTATTTACTGCCCCAGCATCTGGAAAGCAGAGGCCACTGTTTCACAGAGGAGCGGCTGTCAGCAAAATGTCAATACTTCTCAGGACTGCTCCTGAGCTCACAACTATTCCTCCACAAATCTTCAGCAGAGGCCATTGCAGGTGAGCTCAAAGCCAATGGGTGGGAGTTACACTGCATCTCTTTGGTAACAAAGAGTTTCCAGGAGGGTCCAGGGGCTGTGAATTTGACAAACTGTCTTGCATTTTTAAATGAAAGAAATGATACTTCATCTTTCTAATGACAGAAAACTTGGAGGTGGTTTACAGTAATATATGCCTTTTTTTAAAATACATGGCCAGCAATCCCAGTCCAAAGGCGATATGAAGGATAGAGCAGCAGGCAGAAGGTTAATAGAGTATCGGTCCTTTTTTTAATTGAAAAAATGACTAAGGGACCATGTAGTAGACTGAGTGGTAATATTATTACAGGCTGTAAGTACCGTTCCAGAGACTTACTGTTCATCTGGGAGCCGAGTAATGAACATCAAACCATGTCTCTAAGCTTCAATGGGAATGTGAACTCATTCTCAAGTAGGTTAATAACCACCTCTCTGTTTAAAAAGAGAGAGAGAGAGAGAGAGAGAGAGAGAGAGAGAGAGAGAGAGAGAGAGAGAGAGAGAGAGAGAGAGAGAGAGAGAGAGAGAGAGAATTTTAAGAAAATGCATTTGTTTTTTTTCTTTCTTCCTTTGCTTCCTACAAGACCTCTGAGAAATAAACACACCGAATTCTGGCCCCGTTTTAGCACAGTTCCTCTTTGCTAAGCCTTGCTCCTTGAATTCTGTATATTTGCAACAAGGTGAGGCTTCCTTATTATGCTGGAGCTGACAGATTTTGATTTTCTTCTTTTCTTTCTTTTTTTTCCCCTTTTCTTGTGAAATAGAAAAAGGCACTGTATCCTTGGAATGTACTATTCAGTTGGAGCTAATGTAAAGCAGGTAACAGTTTATCTATAACTGGGTAAGGAATAGCAGTGAAATTAACAGAAAATGCTAGAATAGAAATCATAAAGTATTGCCCTTGCCCTCATGCAAAAAATTAAGGAGATTCTGTTTTTCAGCTTTGTTTTCAGGCAACAGTTCTTATTCAATTCGAGTTTTAATAAAATGGATTAAAAAACCTTCCCAATACTTTGAATTTTCTAACTCAAATCCGGTGGAGGACTAAACTGGTGGTAATTTACTGAGTGACAGAATGAATGAATTTGCAACAAAATAAATGGAGTAAGTGCTTGACCTTCTGCCTTTCACCGTGACTCCCCAAATCCTTTACTACAAAGACGATTAGCTCTACTTCAGAGGCTGCCTTAGGAATCTGGTCAATGCCAAGGAGGGAAACATTGGTATTGACAATGGAAAATGTGAACAAGAAACGGGGCTTTACTGAGGAATGTCCCACTAACAACGAATTCCCACCTAATACCCTAATTGCTCAGTCTCTCCTTCTAATGAATATTCCCACTACACAAGCCCATAGATTTAAAACTAGTAGGGACCTTGGTCCAAAACTCCTCATTTTACAGACAAGGAAGCCCACAAAAGTAAAGCAGCTTATCCAGAGTCACACAGGTAATAACTGACAGGACTGGAATTTGAACCCAGGTCATCTGACTGCAAATCCAGTGTTTGTTACCATCCTGCTTCCCCCACTTTATGGCCATGTCTACATGGTTAGCTGTCAGTTGAGTCAAAGCTTTGCATCCCAGTACCTGGCACACAGGAGGTACTTAATAAATACACCTTGATTGATCGGTTGATTGGACGATAGCAAATTTTTCTGGCATAAATAGCATAAATGATTTCCCTCAGTTCTCCAATCCACTTTCATACTGGCTAGGGTTTTGGCTGCTGCACTTTGAGTACAAGGCAGGATTTGAAGTGTTTCAGTGGCATGGGTCAAGTTCAGGCTTGTGTTGTTACTAAGGTGGTCAGTCTTAGGAAAGCAAGGCTGAGCTTAAAGAAGCAAGATTATTGATGAGATAAATTTGCCAGGAGATTTGAGCGAGGGTCCAAAGCTTAAATAAGTACACAGGCAACAGAAATGACAATGGAGAAGCCTATAACAGCCCATGGATGCTAACCTTATACTCAATGCTTCACTGGCCTCAGTTATTATGCTCATCACACACTGGTCTAGTATTCTTTCAGTGGTCCACACCTGGAGAAGAAGCTGGGCCTGTGTAGACCATATCCTGAACAACTAGCACAACAAAAAGTCTAAGAAGTGCCAGATCCCTTGTATGGAAAAGTGTTTCATCCATCCAAACCTATGAAAGATCAATTTAATGTCTACCCAAGAGCAAGCTCTGTCCAATGGGGAGTGACATGGAGCACCACCAATGACATTACTAAAAGCACAAACTGATGAAAAGGCACTTTTGCTGCCATTTAAATGGGGACAGCTAGGTGGCTCAGTGGATAGAATGCCAGCCCTGGGGAAGGAAGACCTGAGTTCAAATTTGACTTCAGACACTTAGTAGCTGTGTGACCCTGGGCAAGTCATTTAATCTTTATCAGCCTCAGTTTCCCCATCTATAAAATGGGGATAATAATAGCACCTATGTCCCAGGGTTTTTGTGAGGATCAAACGAGATAGCAGTTGTAAGGTGATTAGCCTAGTATCTGGCATACATATATATATATATGTGTGTGTATATATATATATTAGGTACTATATAAATGCTTCTTCCTTTTCTTCTTTTTCTTCTTCTTTCTTCATCATCATCATCTCCTCCTCCTCCTCCTTCTTCTTCCTGTACTTTTTCAGGGCTGCAACTCAGAATTGTTATGACTGGGTAAAATTTGCCAGTGGGAGTTAGAGGTGGTGATCCCACAAAGCACTTTGGCTGATGGAAGACTACAAAATGCTGTGATGGATCCCTGGAGGTCTGCTGAAGAGAAATGTGACCTGCTCCCAGATGTTGGTGCCCTGGACAATCTCTGATTGACTCACCCTAGTTATGGCTCCAGACTGAATAATTCCAGGATAAGACTCTGGAATTCCTTACATCCAAAGACATATTTTTGGATCACCTGAGTTTGAACACTGTCTTAGACATTTACCAGCCATGTGAACCTGAGCAAGTCTTATCTTTGCTAACTTTCCTCATCTATAACAAAGGAATAAGCATTAACATCTACCTTATAGGGCTATTATAAGGATCAAATGAGACAGCATATGCTTGCACTTTGCAAACCTTAAGGTATTATATAAATGCTAGCTATTATGAATATAATTGTTGTAGTAATGAGTATGGGCTGGCTAACTCCCCATAACCTGGCAGACTATGTCTTTCTGGATTCTAGGGTACCCTGCCCCTCAGCCTGCGCCCCCCAAAAATATTGTTAGGTCCCAATAAACAGAATCCCGGTTTCAGTTAGCCACTTAACATCAACTGACTTTTACAAAGGGGTATTTAATTTGAAGATATATCAAGAACAAAACATAAACATCTTTCTCCAACACTACTGAGATGCATTCTTCCTTCCCTAAACCACTTCATGTCTGGGAAGAGTAGTTTTACCCTTAGCATACATAACAATGTTCCCACTCAGCTCATGTCCAGATTCAGCAGAGCTGCTGGAGGAGGCTACATCTCACTTACCACTGGACTAGTTCTAAAGGTTATGCCTTACTCTTGGGGGCATTAATACTTTTGCTACAAAACTCAGAGTTTAGAACCCTGGAACACTGACATATGCTCCTGACTTTTCAAAACTCCCAGTTTCAGAGGCCTCAATTCCTTCCCCTAAAAGGCAAAAGAACCAATGCAGAGGTCCTTTCAGAAGCCACATGGCCTTGGAGAGGAGAAGACCCCAAGTCTCCGAGTAGATGGGATGAATGAAGGAATCCCACCACCAGAGTAAAACTAAAGTAAGAATGTTCCAAAAGAGCCCAGCCAATGATGACTCAGTTTCACTACACAGTTAACTAAAAACCTGTTCCCTCTCATAACCATATGGTTAGTAGGCCAGAATCAGTTACCAGAACCAGTTCTATGGAAGTTCCCCACTTTCCAAGGGATTTCTGTTCCATACTATTACAACTATCCTGGAAGCAGGCTCCCCAGGTTCTCCCCCTGTGAAGATACCATTGTAGGCCTGTGTGCACTCAGAGACCCCGTTATAGTATAATCAAATGTGGCTCCTGGTCAGTAGATGTGAGTTTGAATCCTACCTCAGACTACTGATAGCCAAGTGCAGCTAAGTCCCATCACCCCTCACAGACCCAGTTTCCTCATCTTCTGGAGTTGTTCAGTCATTCTGACCTTTTGTGATCGCATTTTGGGGGTTTTCTTGGCAAACATACTGGAATGGTATCCCATTGTTTTTCTCCAACTTATTTTACAGATGAGGAACTGAGGCTAGCAGGGTTAAGTGACTTGCCTAGAGTTGCACAGCTAGTAAATGTCTGAGGTCAGATTTGAACCTAGAACTTCCTGACTCTGGATCTGGTGCCCCATCCACTGAGCCACCTAGGTGTCCCTTCCTCACCTGAGGGTTGGAAATAATATGATTTCCACTATCTGCATAAGGGTTGTTTTTCCTGTTAGCGAGGTACATCACAAGCCTTAAAAGGCTACATAAAGGGAGCGATTGTTCTTATCAACTCAAAACTTTAAAAAATGGTAAAATTATTTTTACATGTAATTGGGGGAAAATAAAATATTGTTTGAAAAAAAAAACAATGTGACTAGTAGACAAGGCAGTTCCTTTCAGTTTCCTCCTCAGCAAAGAGGAGTTGAAGGAAATGAGAACTAAGGACACTTGTGGCTCTCATATTTTATGACTTTGTGACTGCTTGAAGGAGGAAGGAAATACCTGCTTCCATCTGAACGGGTATCCTAGATCTTTTCTTAGGGTGCTTCTAGTGGGATTACTTGGCATTAGCTCTAAGTCTAACTAAGGTTATTTCTCTGCCCAGAAAAAACCCACAGCATATTGACTACCAGGGGAATGAAAGGCTCCCTACTAACTTGTAGCTGCTCTGGGAACCTCAGAGAAATGTATATAGGGTACAAATACAGGACATAAAAATAATAAATGATACTAATAATGCAAAAAGAGGCTACAAGAAGAAAAAAACCATCATTCTGACTAGAGCAGTGTGGACTGAAAGCCTTGGGGAAGAAATGCTGGAATATTAAATAAAATATGTAACATGTATAAATTGTCACCGTAAATTCTAATTTGGACCAAGAGGAAGCCACAGTGGTCTAGCTTGGAGGGAGCCATGGCTCCCAGGAACTGAGGCCCAACTCCTTTATGTCTGGTTGGGCTTGGTCCTGGGGAGGCAGCCCCCCCACTCCCCACTCTCATCCCCAAAGGGGTCAAAGCTAGAGTTGGTAGCAGGGAGGGGTTGGGGGAAGAAGAAGCAGGCCATAGGGGGAGGGGTGGAGGCCTAGTTAAATGAAATGTGTTGCTTCAGTTCGAGCTTTAGGAGGGGGTGGACAGCCAGGACTGGTGAGCAACTCCTCGTTAAACATTTTCCGTCTGGGCAGCCCGACTCCCCGCTGCTGACCTCCCTCCCCAGAGATGGCCTACCGGGGAAATAATGCTGCAGTGGTCAAATGGGAAATCTTGACAAGGATGAACAGAAAAACTTAATGAGGCAACCCTGGAAGGACTTGGATCGAAATTTATTTTCAAGTGAGCTTGGGGCCACAGGATTTCAGCCGGAGGCTGTGCAGATAAAAACACCGAGATTTCTGTTTGCTTTTTTTTTTTTTAAAGGCAGACGAGGAGTGTGCAAAGATGAGGCTGTTCTTGCAAGCTGATTGCTAGACTGATCATTCTCTGAGTCTTTTTGCCACAAATACAAATTTTATTTTATTTATTTGTATCATTTCCCCTTGCACCAGACTGATTTCATGCAGGTGCTCAGACAATCTCCAGGCTGCAGCCTTCTGGAGACAAGACTTGGGCCCGACTGAACCTGATTGTTCTCTCTTTCTTTGTGTATTGGAAATAGAAATCAACTTGGTGTCATGGGATCTGAGTTCGGATTCTGACTCTAAAGTTGACTAGCTTTGACTTTGCGGGCATGCCATTTAAACCTTTCTTAGCCTCAGCGCGCTCATTTGTATATCGGAATTAATAATACTCATACTACCTACCTCACAGAATGGTTTTGAGGAAAATGCTCCTCTGCTTCGAGTGCTATAGAAATGTGAGATATGGTTATTGTAGCTCCTGGGGGCATATATTAAACCTCATCTTCATGGTACTTTGGTGGGTCTTCAAGAACTAAAAAAAAGAAATAAAGGAAGAAAGGAACCCCTATAACTCATAAACCTCTGATTGTTTTCTTTTACTGGTCAGCCAAAAGATACAATAAATAATGCCAAGAGAACGTTTCCCCCGTAAACCTGGGGCGTGCTCTCCCACAAACACACCCCACCACCAACGGGAAGAGAATTGATATACTTATGTGAAATAGACGAACTGTATGGAGAGGGAACGTGGGCAGTGGTGTGGTATAGTGGTATAGATCCGGATTGGGAATCAGAGAATCTGAGTTCAAACCCCATTTCTGACATTTATCACCTGCACAAGTCAACGAACATCAGATAGTCTCCGAGGACCCCTCCAGATCAAAATCTGTAATTTAACGATGCTTTTGAGGGGAGGGTGTGACCATGATGCACGTATGCAGGCTCATGGCTCCAACAATGAGAGGACTGATGGTATCCTAATTTCCCTGCTGGGGCTCACCCCTCTGATCTTGTGTGATGAGCAGCCTCTGAGCCCGGACAATCTCTGCTGGGCACTTCTCCCTGGGCACATTATGGTGGAGCTTCTCACTGCTCCTGCCTTTTGGTTCCTGCTTGAGGGGCTGAGAACTGCAAGGAGGAACATGTATCCTCTTGCTTCAGTTTAAAGTCTCAACGCATAAGCTCTAGCTTTTTGAATGGAGAGAGTTAAATTTGTTACATATCCTGTATCAGAGAGGGAGGGGTGGAGGGGAGGGGGAACCCAATTTAGCCACTTCTTTCCCCACAGGGAGAGTATGTCCACTCCCAAGGCTGTGGCAATGAGGTTTTTCTTTCTAGATTAAAGAGGTTCCTAAGATGAGGTCTTTGCACAGATTTCAGGGGGGTCCAAGAACTTAGGAAAAAGTCAACTTTACTGTAATATACTTGGTGTCTTTTGTCATCTTATCCATTTTATTTCATGCTTTTATTTACAAACAGCATTCTTCAAGAGACTACCAAAGGTGTCCATGACACAAAACAAAGATGAAGCGGTCCTACCCTAGAAGATGCTTTCTTTCTCAAAGGCAAACTCTTATGGAACCTGGACCAGTCAGCTAACTAGATAAAGCCTACAGTCATTTAATCTGTCTTTTTGAACTCAGTCCATTAAGAGCATTTATTAATTACTCGTACATGCCAGGAGCTCTGCTAGACTCTTGAGATACAATGAAAAGAAGTCATGCTGCCTTGCCCTCAAGGAGTGCACACACTTTCAGGGGAACAACATACTGTACACCTACAGGGAAATGCTAAATGAATACATAGTAAAAAAGAAAAAGTGATTTTAGGGGGATGCTAAGAGCCTGGGAGGATCTGAAAAAGCTTTATGTGGGCTCACATAAAGGAAAGCTAAAAATTTGAAGTGGCAGAGATCATAGATCTGGTAGATACCCCATAAAAAGGCACAAAAATGCAAGACAATGTCAATTATGAGGAGCACTGAATAGGCTAGTTTTATAAACTGAGACCTCTAACAAGAACAGTGCAAGCAAAATAGTTTTCAACTATGTGACACTTGTTTCTTCAGGGTTCCCGGGAGGATGACAATCCTACATGTGAACAAAGCAAGCCGCGTTAGAGAAAAAAAATCATTTCTATTGATAAGCAACATCTCTTACATTTAATGCACACATATGTGTAGAGTCCTGGATTTGGAATTAGAGGACCTGGGTTCTTTCTTGGTTCTTCCCCTTACTAGCAGTGGTAACCAGCCACTTACCCTCTCTATGCATCAGTTTCCTCATCAGAAAAATGGGGATAATAACACCTGCCCTGCTGATTTCACAGGGCTACTATGACATCAAATGATAGGAAATATATAGAAGTGATATGAAACCCCTATATAATTGTAAGTTTTTAATGTCATGAACCAGGGTTCAAAGACCACCCCTCATACTTGCTACTTGTGTAATACTGAGCGAGTCACTTCACTTCTCTGGGCTTCCATTTCCTTCCCTTTCTGTCAAAAGAAGAGGCTAGACTAGTAAAACCTTACAGATCCTCTCAAGATCTACGATCCCATGATTATTAAATTTGTACAAATCAATTAACAATATATTCATATTTCAACAACATCTGACCTTCTAGCTACAGTTTAAGGCAGAGATCCTGCAGCCACAAGTGAGGGCATCCTCTCAAAATTTCCCTCCCTGGTCCCCTGTGGGCTATAAGGATCTTCGAACCAGGATGACAGGAGGGATGGAGGAAGGAGGACGAAGACAAATCAACCAAATTACAATGGGGGTTCCAAAAGCAATTTTCCAGCAGATTGAAATGACAGGGACCATATAGCACTGTGAGGGCCACCCATAGATGTAGCCTGAAAGGAATTCTAATGCGCTCCTGGCTCTGCTCGAAGGGTCCACTCGACATTATGCAGGTTGCGAATGAAGGATTCGTCCTTTCTTTCTCTGAATCGCAGGGTAACTATTGTTATTATTTAGCATTGATTAATTGTTCCCCAGACCTCATGAGGCCTCTCCACACAATTCTCAGAAAATGATTAAGCTCCAGGGGCTAGTCTATGCCTTGGCATTCTGGGTAAAGGAACCATACAAGGGTAAGGCAGCCGCACAGCTGGAGGAGAGGAAGGGCAACCTCAAGGTAGCTCTTTCCCCAATGCATCCCTCTTCCTGTCTTCCCCATGCGACTGTAGTGCAATTACAGTAGCAGAACTTTTAGGCCTCCATTTTGCTGCCAGGAAGGTCCAAGTGCTTTCTATGTTCAGGACCTTGGGAAATGCATAAATATTGAATAATTACTAATAAGGAGGGGCTGCCCTCCAGGATTAATTACAGCCGCCAATGCTCCAGCCACAATTACACAAGCTTGATTAAATGTAACATTGTAAAGGACCTGGAGCAGTGAATTTTAGTCTTGACATCCAATAACACTCTATGACCCTATGGATATTGTCTTCCCCAGAGGTCAAAAATATGAATAAATTATGGTTCTGACAACCTTGGCACTGAATAAAAGGAGGATGAAAAGCTCCCTGGGAGAGTGAAAAAAAATCTGACATTACATTTGTGATCACAGAGAATAAAGGAAAATCTATATCCTAAATTTGCTAAATTTAGATTTGACAGAAAGAATAAAGGATAACCTTTTATGTTGGTGTTTATTCAGGAGGCGAAGGGAGCCCAAAGCTCCAAGCCTCCATATACTCCATGACACCCAGAGATTGGGAGACTGTGGCTCCCGCTGACAATTTTCATTGATTAAAAATTATCAGCCAGGGGACAATGTCATCCAAAGGAGTTGAACTTTCAGTTGGCTCTGAAGCAAAATTGTTAAGTAGTTTGAGGTGATGCTTCCAGTTAGCTGAGAATTTATGTTTTGGAGGTGCCCAGCCATCCGTCATCTCTGAAGAGGCTCATTTACAGAGAGACAACCTGAGAAAAGGCAATCAGCTTGAAATCTGCTAAGCTGTGAATTTATAACTGTTCCACAAAGGGGAGGTTGTCTCTTGTTTCAGGTTCTGTCAGTGAAAGCCAAAGGAACTAAAATCAAGGCCTGAAAGAATAGGATGAATTACTGAGTCAGCCTTGGGAAGGCAATCTTCAGGATGAAGGGTAGAGGTCAATGGAAAGGCCTCGTCCATCTATCCTTCCCAGCCTGGGAGCCCATTTTCAGCAAGTTCAAAGATCCCTCACCCAGGATATAAAACCTACCAAATTTGTAATTTAAGCTGCAGGTAACACCTCTTAACAGGATCCCTAGATCAACTGAAAGGGCAGGATTAATAGAAGGAGGAGAGAAAGCAAATTTTCCTGCCCCATGGATTCTGTGACCTTGGTTGGCAAATAGCTGTGTTCTCCTTTCTCAGGCTAGGAAACACTGCCTGAATTTACCCTCATAGACCTGCAGGATGAGAATGCATTCCTCCTTAGCTGCATTTTTCCTTTCAGCAATCAGGGAAGGGGGAGAAGTGTGGGATTGAACTAGAAATCTTTGTAGCCCATTTTGTTTCCTCTTTTTTCTCCACCTCATTCATCTTTTCGCTTGCTTTGGGGTAATTTTCCAAGGCATTTGTGTATCATCTAGAAAAGGTGCAAAATGCACAATCTATTTGTTTTCCTTTTGAGTTTGAGGTCATTGGGTTGGATGATTTCCATTCAGTTGTACCGTTTCTGGAACTTGGATATGGGGCCTAGGACCAATGAACATTCTACCAAATCTACGATGTGCCTTCATCCATGTTTGTCAACATGGATAGTGGGTCAGATTGTTATGAATGAATCCAAAGAGAAAGTATTTCATGGATTTTCACAGAACTAGAAATGTTTTCTCCCCCCTCCCCAGAAAGCCATGGAAAGGAGATTATCCCCATCTCCAACCCCACTAACTTTTGCAGACTTATTTTTGGATCTTCCAGAGCCCAGGGAGAGAAATGGATTCGTTGTTCAGGAAATTACTGAATCTGACCCATGTTTTTTGGTATATGTTCCATAAATAGTGCAGAAGGTAACACGCTAGACTTGGGAGTTAGAAAGACTTGAGTATGACTCCTACTTCAGATATTTACTAGCAGTATAATTTTGGCAAACACTTGACCTCAGTTTATCTGTAAAATGGGGATAATAGTAGCATCTACCTCATGGATTCTAGTGAAGACCCAATGAGGTAACATATAAAGTACTTTGCAAACCTTTAAGTGCTATGTACATGCTAGCTATTATTACATCCCACCCCCTACTCCTTTAGAGCTAAAAAGTACAGCTTTGAAAAATACCCACCCTAATGAATCTAAAAAATAGGCAAGAAAATGTCAGGTTGCAAGAAATTATCTTAGCTATTCAGTTGTTTAGCACCTGGCCTGACACAGAGATTAGAGATTGCATCTCATTTTCTGCGATTGTCTTGCGAGAGGAGTAAGCACAGTGTCTTCTTCTGCAGCTACTTTGCCAGGGTTGCCATTTTTATCCACTACTCCTCTCTCTGATGACAAGTATGAGAGTGTCATCAACAGAGAAGCCTCTGGTTGCCGCATCTGTCTCCTGTAAATTGGAGGAAAGCCAGCAAACACTCGGGACATCATTAAGAAAGGGGTCTGTGTGGATTTTTCCCTGGCTCCCATTTTGTTCAATTTTGCTAAGGGTTTGACTAAGTTCCCCTTCCTCAGACAGTCTCTTGGTCTTTTCCCACCTCTTTGTGTTGCCTGTCACTGTGAAAGAGTCTCCCCAGTGAGTTCATTTTTTTCTCATTTTCAAACACAACAGTCAAAATCAGGCAATGGTATAGGACAAGTTCTATCAGGACTTGGGGCAAAATGTCCCTCCTCGCTTCTTGCCAAGATGTCTCCCTATGCTGGAGGAGATTGAATGGGAGGTGGCAGCTTTGGAGTCATTGATCCTACTCACAAAATTTCAGCTCATTGTTTGTCGTATGCTCTCAATCTTATATCTCAACCATGACTCCCACTAGCCTGCATTGGACTCTTTGCTTTAAAAAAGGAAAGGAAAATAAGCAAAGTCAGAAGCATTTTTGACTGAAGAAAAACTGACTTTTGGCAGTAGAAACATATAAACCTGCTGCAAATGAGAGAGGGGTGTCCTTTGACTAATTGTGGTCTAGAGTGGGAAGAACACTGCATTGAGTGTGTAAGGAACTGAGTTCAGGAGCATTTCTGCTCTTGATCAAGGGAAAATAGAACAAGGGCAGGAAATGGGGAAGAGCAGCTGTCCTGTCATGGGACTTGAGGTTCTGGGACTCCCTGGTTGCCAGTGGGAAGAAGTAGGCCCTGGGATAGTGCTGCTGGTATCCCCTAAATTGTCATTCCCTGGGGCAATGAGCCAATTCTCCCACCCTGATTATGCCTCAATTTTGGTACAGATCTTGGCTTATTTGTATCTGTGTATTCTTGGATAAATCATTACATCTCTAAGGGCCTTCAGTTTCCTCTTTTGTAAACTGAGGTGGTAGTGATGATTTCTGAGTTTTTTCCTCACTGCAAATTCTATAGCACCAAATCGGAGCTTTCCATCTCACTACAATACAACACAGAATTGTATTCATAGCTCTGTGCTTACCTTTCCAACGCCCTTGTGGTTCAGTCATTTTTAGTCATTTCCAATTCTTCATGACCCTATTTGGGGTTTTCTTGGCAGAGACACTCCTGAGCTGCTCCAGTTATACCAGGAATGAAATAGTGTGGCAGAAGAGAGTACTCTTGGTGTTGGGGGGCTTGGGGTTCTGGTTTTGATTCTACCACTTACTAATTTGTATGAAATTTATCAGGCCACTTAGACTCTCTAAGCCTCAGTTTCCTTAGCTTTAAAATAGGGATCAAAGCTAGAAGAGACCTTAGGAGTCATCTTGTCCCAACTCTTTTTGAGGATGTGGAGCGCTAAAGGTTAAATAATTTTCCCAAAGTCACAGACATAGTGAGTGGCAAAGACAAATTTTGAACTCAGGTCTTCTGGCTTCAAATTCAGCCTTCTTATTGTCTCTACTTATAATGATATTTGCTCTAAGCTTAGGGCTGGATAAGGAAAGCAATTTGTAAACCATAATAATCTCTGTAAATACAAACTATTATTATTCTTAGCATAACCTATCTCTGAGGATTACATTTCCATGGATACCAGGCTAGATCAGGCCCTTATCATTTCCTGGCTGGATTATTCTAATAGCTGCCCACCTAAACTACCAGTCTCTTTCCTCTATCATCTATCCTGCTCTCTCCTGATACTTTTAAGGATCTGTGATCTCATTCATCAGTGGGGGTAATACATTCATGCCTATCCATCATGGCAACATTTAATCTACTTCAGGGAGATCCACATAATGTTTTGGGGGACTTCTTTTAGATATTTTGACATTCTGAGGATACCAGAACATATGGGATGTTATCAGTTATTGTTTTTTCTCTTTAGGTGATCATCTCCTCTCGTTAAAAAAAATAGTAATATGTATTTCAAGTCTGTTCTTTTATCTATTTTTAATTTTTTTGTACAACAGTTTGTTTAAATAAGTCAAGTTAAAAACACTGATTTGGAAATGACTCCCATATCAGTAATGATCCTTTATATCAACGTCAAAAAGATTTTATCTTGAGCAGATCTGGCCATGCCTAGCTCAAAAATCTTCAACATGTTTCCATTGCTTTATGAAACCAAACCAAAGACAAACACAAAACACCAAAGCTGTGATTTCATTGTTTTAACTCTAGTTGAGTGAACTCTTTCTACCAATGCAGAATGGCACCTAACTCTTCTTCCATTAGTCTTAGAGTTTTCCTTAGGACACTTAGTGGCTAAGTGACCTGCCCAGGGTCACATGGATTATTTCTATCAGAAGTGGAACATGGACCCAGGTTCATGATTTGGAGCTCTATTCACTGCCTACCATACCAATCACTTACTAAATGAACAAATGACAAACTACCTAACCTAATATTCAAGGTCTCAATATTTTCATGTGAAAAATGAAGAATTTAAACCAGATGATTTCCAAGGTCAAAGTCTTTAGAATTGAAACCCCTTCATTTTACATATGAGGAAACTGAGCCCCAGAGAGGAGAATTGACTTGCTTCAGATCCCTCAGGCCAATAAATAGAAGAACTAAGGTTTGAACCCAGTCCTTCTGACAAATTCAGAGTTTTCCCCTCTACAGAATACTATCACATACTAATTGTATGTGATCTGGGCTTCCTATTATGTTGGAAATCTGTAACCTGGTAGTTGTGGTACCCCACCTTTCAGAGCCCTGAATCTACTCTGCTTCCAACTGAAATGGAGAACGGGGGACTTCAAAATACTCAAAGACATTCAGAGATATTTTGAGACAATTCCACGCCAGGCTAGAGTGCAACACGAAGATCCTTTACCCATACTCTTTTGCATGGAAGTCCAGATCATTTTTTAAAAGGACAAATTTCTCTCTATTGAAATTGGTTTCTTCCTTACTTAGTCCATGGACCTCTCCCCAATGCTGGTGATTTACATGGAGAACAAAATGTATTTCATCTGCCAGAACCTTTCTATCTTTTCCAAATCTAAAATTTGGTTTCTCACGTAGACACACAAGATAATAAATTTCAAGCTGGAAAGGACATTAGACTTCATATAGGCCAACCCTGTCATTTTACAAATGAGAAAGCTAAAGCCAAGGAAAGTTGTCCCTTGTCCAAGATCATGTAGCTATTAAGCAGCACAGCTAGACGTTGAGCCCAGGACCTCTTCCTCTAAATCCAGTCCTCTCTCTATCCCTTTGGACCCACATGGGGCACAGGGATTGGAAATGCCCACCGCATTCAGCATCTTTGTCCCCCATCACTTTCTGGATAGCAACAACAACAAAGATAATTCTTTCCATTTAGAGGGTGCCTTAAGATTAACAAAGTCCTTTTTTTAAAAAAATTAATTAATTTTTAGTTTTCAACATTCATTTCCATAACATATTGAGTTGTCAATTTTCTCCCCTTCCCTCCCCTCTCTCCTCCCCAAGATGGTGTGCACTCTGACATAGGCTCTACATATACATTCATTAAACATTTTCACATTAGTCATGGACAAAGTCCTTTTTTTCAAAACAAACCAAATCAATCTATTTCCACAACATTCTTTGTATCTCTCCCCTTCTTTCTCTTCACACAGTCCCTCATCACCTCTCCCCAATACTATTGTAACAGCTTCCCAAATGCAGGGATAATGGATAGAGCACAGAACTTGGTGGCAGGAAGATCAAAGTTCAAATCCTGCCTCACATACTAGCTGTGTGACTGTGGACTAGTCATTTAACCTTTCTCAATCTCAGTTTCATCATCTGTAAAGCAGTGATATTAAAAGCACCTTCCTTACATGGTTGCTTTGAGTATCAAATGAGTTAACATATGACAAGTGGTTTGCAAACCTAGAAGCACTATCTAAATACAAGTTATAATGGTGATGATAATATTTTCCTTCCTCTTCTTTTCCTCTCCCACTTACTCTTCACACAGCTGTCAAAAATGATATTCCTAAAGTGCCGTTCAGACTAGGTCACTCTCCTCAATAAACTCCAGTAGCCCCCTATTGCCTATAGAATAAAACACGAACTCTGTTGTTAATCAGTGACATATGACAGCCCTTCATGCACTCTATGGTCTTGTCAAATGGAATTATTTCCAGTTTCTCATCAGTGACCTTGCATCTCCCACCTCTGTACGTTAATATACGCGGGTTGTCCCCTATGACTGAAATGCCTTCCCTTCTCACTATCACCCCTTAGAATTACTGGCTTCCTTCAAAGTATAATTCAAATATCACCTCCTGCATGATGTTCTGCCCCATTACTATTCCCCCTTATGCCCAAAATTTGCTTTGTTTTGACTTTGTACATATTTTACATCTTTTTATATGTATAGGTTTTTCCCGGCAGAAGTTAATTTCCTTAAGGAGCTATTTCATTTTCATCTTTGTATCCTCAGTGGCTAGCACAGTGCCTGGTACACAGTAGGCATTTAATAAATTCTTCTTGATTGACTGATTGAACATTATGAGACAGCAACATGTATTTGAACTCAGGCCCATTTTATAGATGAGAAAGCTGAAGCTCAGGTAAGTACAGTGACTTGTCCAGAGCCACACTATCCTAAACTCAGATCCCTGAACTCCAAGGTCCAGTGTGCTCTTGGCAATACTATCCACATGCAGGCAAATTCATCTCTTACTGTTTTGGCTTTTTTTTTTTAACATTGTGGTTGGTTGGTTCCTAAAGTTCCCAAGAGCTTTAATCTGGCTTCAATCTTGCAATATTCAGTTGAATTTAATGAAGAAAGAGGAAATATGAAGAGAACCTCAGACTGTTTGAAGATAGAGATTCCAAAGGGAGAACAGTGAGACTTATTAAGGAAGCTAGAGATGAAGGAAGGAATCCCAGAGCTCAGGTTGGGAAAGATCAAACTCTGGAAGGAGGAAGGGGCTTGAGAGCCAGTTTCACCGAATTCATCTTGAGGGGGAGAAAACTAGCAATCCTGGACATAACCTGCAAGTAACACATATTTAAAATATCTACTATATTCATTAAAATGAAGAAAACTGACCCCATCCCTCCCCAGATGAAAGCCTAGTCTGATAAATCTGTCATTCAGGGCACTTTAGGCTTGTTATATCTGGTTTCGAATTTCCATCTGAATGTAGCCAAAATGGTTGGGGCCCTGCAGTGCTGGAGAGTGATTACGGTGATGGATTTTGCATTCTCTCACACAATACAATTAGATGTAGGATTTAGTCGATGTATTAAGCCTGTTAAGAGAGAAGTATGGAAGCTGACCATGTTTCCAATGAATCGTATTAGATGTTAAGTCCTTTTTGCACAGCTCCCCTGCAAACTGTGCCTTCCTAATCCAGTTCTGCTTTCTCTTACATGTTGGCCAACCTGAGCCTTGGGAAGGCAGGCCAGCTGCAGTGGCAAATTGGAGCAAGATATGCCGAGGGGCGCACGTGCCAGGGGGATGGATCTGTACGGCTTGCTCCACACTGGCCCTCCAACTTTCATACATCACCATTGTGGCTGGTGTCATCTTTGACAGCAAATATGATTTTAGCTGTCAGGCTGCCTACAGAAAACAAAACATAATTTACAGCCAAATTCAGCCCTCAGAAACTCACACCTGGCTCCCAGTGACTCCAGGTCCATAAGGGCAGGATTTATCTCTGAATATCTACAAACAACAGAAGCAACAACCAAAACATACACACACACACACACACACACACACACACACACACCTTAAAGTCTAATGATTACTCAAGGGAGAATGCAATTACTATTTCTTCAACTGTAATTACTAAAATTTATTCTAAATATTTTATCACCCATCATATGTTCAGCTATAATTAGACTCCGAGCAATAAAGTGACTCTGGTTTTACTGAGTCTGAAGGGGAAAGGGTCATTCATTCCTTCCTCTGCCAGCTTGGTCCCATCCAATTTTGCAGTCCTAACATTGAGAACTGGTCCTGGATTCTGAGAGTAAAAGGGGATAAAATGTGACTCTCCCAAAGCCCCAGACTCACCCAGGCTTTTTGGCTTTGGCTCTGAAGCACTGTCAAAGCACGATAACTTTGGGATCAATTTTCTGAGTCCTAGATTGAGTCATCAGTCACACATGGTTTGTGTATTCCAGTTGGTCATGCAGAGGAACATTGGAAAAAACTAAACTCAACTCAATAGAAGCCAGTCTGTGGGGGAACTAAGGCACCTAATCAAACTGATACAGTTTGCTTTGCTTCCTTAAGACCTTATTATTAACTATGGAATTGCTGAAATCTCTAATGATCATAACAAGTTTCTCTCTAGCTCTTCAAAATTGCAAAGCCCTTTATAGATATTGCCTGTGTAACCTTAAGCAAGTGACCTTAATCACTCTGGGATTCCTTGACTATAAAACGAGGAGGGTGGATATAATAATCTCTAAGGTCTCTTTCAGTTCAAAATCCATATCCCACAGTTCTGCGATCTCATTTCGTCTTCACAATGATCTTGTTAGTAGGTTGGCTGGTTTCATTATCCCCATTTTAAAGATAAGGACACTAAGGCTAAGTGGCATATCCAAAGTCATAGTCACAGAGCTAGAAATGGAGCCCAAGTCATCTGATTTCAAGTTCAATACTCTTTCACTTACAATGTGTTACCAGGGATCATTGAGAATAACATCCTATTCTGGCTCTGTGTAACCTTGGAAAATTCATTTAACCATGTCTAAGTTTTCTTGAAAGTCAGCACAATATAATGGATAGGCAACAAGGTATAGTGGGAAGACTACTAGATTTGGAGTTACCTGAATTCAAATCCTAGCTCAGCCACTGACTCCTTCTGTGACATTGGGCAAGTCACTTTCCTCAACTGCAAAATGGAGGAATGGTCACTTCCCACTCCAAATTCATGAATCTCATATTTCTCACTGCCTAGATGTGTTACCATGGCCAAATCACTTAATCTTGCTCCAAGTGTCTCTCTTAGACTATAAATTGCCAAGAAGTTGCTGACTTTTTATTTGTAAAGAGAGTGTTTAAACCTGGGAGTTCCTTATACCAACAAAACCATAGTTTCAATCATTATTCCTATCACCTGGTGAATTAGATTATTTCATGACTGTGTCAGTCAGGTCTCCTACTTACACAAATAAATACAAGCATAAATATGTCCAATCACCTACACATTTGTGTATGCACATGTGCATACACTCACAAAATTACCCTTACACACACTAACAGAAGCATAGATGTCATGTTGCAAGACTAACAGAAAAGGGGAACATTTCATTCCACCATCCATCAGAAGTACAGATTATCTCTCCACACAGACTGAGCTCAAAGATAGGAAAGGTTTTCTCTGCAGAAATCCTCGGCCTTGTAATAGCTTTCATTTGAATCACAAACTTGCCAATAGTTTCAGTTTCATTAAAGATACACCTTCCCATTTCCCTAGACGGGGGATGCTGGAGAGAGGAGGGAATAGTTCTTCTCTGTATAATTCACAGATTCTTGGCCAATCTCATTTACAACAATAATACACATTGTAAGGTGCTGAACGCTCTACAATACTTTCCTTACAACAGCCCTACAAAGATTATATATTGGAGGGGATGGGGGTTGGGGGTTGCTCCGGACTTTTTTCATTAGTGTACAGACCTTCTAATGAGGAAACTCCTTCTACCAAAGCAAATGGTCTAGAGTTGGGGGAGGGAGGTAGAGCACTGAGAAGTTAAGTAACTTGCTCAGGGTCACACAGCCAGTGTGTATCGAAGGAAGTACTTAAAACTGGGTCTTTCTAATTTGAAGAACCAGCTCCCTATCTGCTATGTTGTGCTCCTTCTCAGGTACTATACATGTATACAGAGGTTACACAGAAAGAAGTAGTGGGGCAGTCCGACTTGGAAGACTGGTTTCAAGCCCTCTCCCTGAAATACAGTGGGAGGCTGTGTGTTCCTAGGTGAGTCAAATGCCACTCCCTCCTCCAGGGTTGGGAGATCAGGGTTCCTTATATCAATTAAATCACACATCCAGGTCAAAACACAAGCAAACCCATGCTTCATTGAGTAAACAATTTATGATCTTTAAGGGCTGGGGACTCCCTACATTATTTGACTTGGAACTTGATTCTTTTTCCCAAATGAATTAAAGTTATTTGTGGCATCTGCAGGAAATACTAAAAAGGATGACTGTTTGGATTGTCTTATTAACATACATGTCCTACATTTAGTGTCAAATGCCCTCTAAATGAGTGATTTGGGTAACGACTAGGCACCATGCCCAGGGAAGAAAGAAACAGATAATGCCTATAAAACTTAAAAATCCTACAATGAAACTTATTGAAGGATATTCATTGTAACCAGCTGAGATGCTCCTTAAGTCTGTTGCTTGAGTTGGGTTTCCATCAGCTCTCCAAGACTGTAGTCACCATTAATGGCTAATGGATAGGGAGGGGGGTTTAGGGGAGTAGGAAAGTAGCATCTTCCCCTATACCCATTTAAAAAATCTTTCTCATTTTAAACAGAAGGTCTCTTCTTTGATACACATTAGAAATCTTTCCATTTTTCTGGTTCCCAGTAATTCTAGGGCAATGATTGACTGAATGGGATGGTGAGAGTATGAACTGATGAGGGCTCCAACTTCTTATCTTTGCTTAGGTTGCAGAAATCTGTAATGTTCAAGAATGAGGGTATTACAAAGAAAACCATTTCACTTGGACTGAATTGAGCATTATCATGATATTAGAAACAGGGAGAAGTCACAGTAGTAGAATCAGGGAGAAATCTTCCTGACAGTTCAAGAATGTAAGACAAAACAGTGAAATTACATGGGGAAGCAGGAAAAACAAACAAAATAGCCTGAGGACTTCTTGTTCGTCTCTGACTTGACCACTGCCAAGGAAAATAGCCTTGAGTCTGTAGAGTACAAAGAGCCTTTAATTTAAGGAATTGACTTCTTTCCCTTTGAATTCTATATGTGAATTGCACTGAGTGGGAGGGAGTTAAGCCAGAGTTCTAAAGTTAAGAAGATTTGCCAATATAGTTATGTCTGCAAAGGTACACACACACAAGTTGTGTGAAAGTATGGAGGTGTACATATGTGTATACGTACATCTATGTACACGTCTATGAATGTCATATTACATTATACATGTGGGTATATTCAGATTTCCCTTGAATTCTCATGACATTTGTATGTAGTAGGTAGTATAATATTATAGTAGTATCATTATTCACATTTAAGAAATAAGGAAACTGAGATCAAGAAAGGTTAAGTAACTTGGTCAAAGTTGACGCGACTGATAAGTGGAAAGACCTTCTTATTCCAAAGCTTGAGTTCTTCCCACAATGCCATACTGATATTATTTGTCACTTCCACTAAGGTCCTTTTCTGATACCTGATGATGGCATGGCAGTTACTCAAGACTCTTTTAGGAAAGCACAAACTCTGAGATGTCTTATCAGGCTGGAAAGGTTTCAAATATGGGTTTGGCAATTGTGTGTGTGTGTGTGTAGAGATAGAGGGGAGGAAGGGGAAAAAGAAGGTGGAGAGGAGAGAGGGGAGAAGGGAAAGGGAATAGGGAAGAGAGAGAGAGAGAGAGAGAGAGAAGGAGGGAGGGAGGGAGGGAGGAAGGGAGGGAGGGAAGGAGGGAAGGAGAGAGATTGTTGTTCAAGTACTAGCCTGGATAAATTCAGAAAACCTCTTGAATGGAGGAGACTGTTGACCTTGAGGTGATGAATCTATTAACTACAGCAATTTCTGAAACCATCTACTAAGTCATGGAAGGGCTGCAATCTGCAATGGTGGAATAAGTATCAATGTGGATGAAACTGTGGATCCTTTGAAATACTGAAGCACTTGGGGGAAAATAAAACCACATATGACACCTGCAAAAACCTTAATTCCAAAGTACAGGCAGTCTTGGTTCAATCATAGAACTTATTTTGCCAATATCTAGCTTCAGACACTTAGCAGCTGTGTGACTTATACTCTGTCTGCCTTAGTTTCCTCATGGGGATGATACTAACAACACTGCCTCCCAGGGTTGTGAGGACTGAATGATATAACATAGGAAGAGCACTTTGTAAACCTTAAAGTTCCATCTAAAGGGTCTTCTAACTGTGTCACCACTCCTGTGCTCAATCAACTACAGTGGCTCTCGAAGACCTCTATGGTCAAGTTCAACCTTCTTTCACATTTAAAACCCTTCCTTGCCTGTCTCTAATTTATTTTTGCAACCTTATTATATATTACTCTACTTTTCACACTCTCTAAGCTAAGCAGGTTTTTTTTTTGCTGTTTCTCACCTCTATCCCTGTCTCTATAACTTTACACAAGGTATTCCCTATGCCCACCTCAGTTCTGCCTCCTAGAATCCCTAACTCCCTTCAAAGTTTAGTTCAAATAACCCCTTTTATGTGAGGCCTCTCCTGTTCTAGGCAGCTGCTGGTGCCTCCCCCACAATTCCGAACCAAATTTGTTATTATTTAGTCATTTTCAGTCATGTCTGGCTCTTCACGATCCCTTTCGGAGCTTTCTTGGCAATGGTCCTGGAGTAGTTTGCCATTTCTTTCTCTAGCTCATTTTTACCAAAGATAAAACTGAGGCACACAGGGTTAAGTGCTTTGCCCAGGGTCATACAGTAAGTATCTGAGGTCATACTCAGGAATGTTCCTGATTCTAGATCTGGCACTCTGCCCACTGTGCCACCCAGCTATTCATCTACCCTTTTCCTTCCCTTCCCAAATAAATGGTCCTTATTCATGCTATCTTTTCTCATCCTCTGCTCCAAAAGTTACTGAAGTATAAAGTACCATACTGAAGAAAAGAAAAACACTATTGCAGTATCTACACAAACATACAGAGATATGGGAAAATAGTTGAAGTCTGGCAAAATCTTTATCTTCCTCCCCCACAAAAATCCCATACCTAGTTCCTAGCATAATGTCATATATTGAGTAGATGCTCAATAAGTGTTTGCTGTATTGAACTGAAACTAGTCTGTATTTAAGAATTAAATCAGTCATATCCAACTCTTCATGATTTCATTTGGGGTTTTCCTGGCAAAGGTACAGGAGTGGTTCACCATTTCCTTCTCCAACTCATATGATAGATGAGGAAACTAAGTGACTTGCCCAGCACTATACCTCCTCTAGTTGGGGTCACCTGGCTAAAACCTTTACCTAATTAAGTAAAGTAAGCCCAAAGACCCCTGATATTTGGCATTCTAATATTTGACATGCTCTAGATACAGCATTTAAAGAGTTCTGCTGGTGGGGCAGGGGTGGGAGGTCTGTGGCTGGAGTAGCTATGAGAGCAACAAATAGAAAAAATTACTAACATTCTGGGCTTCCTTTCAGGCGAGGGATGTCCTGGGATATTTATTGTGGTCAATTCCAAAAATCATAGATTGTAGAATTATCAGATATCATAGAGATCACATAGTTGAATTCTTCATAATTATAGATGTAGAAATTGAGTCCCAAAGAGGTCAATTATTACACAAGTAGTTTGTGACAGAGCTTTGCCTCTAATCTCTCTCTCTTGATTTCCAAGGCAATTCCCGTTTCTCTATAGCACATGACTTCCATTGTTTGGCACTCAACTACTCTAATGAAAAAAATACAAAAATAAAACCAACCCCAAACAGTTGATTTAGTGATGCTGTATAGAAACATCCATATGCCATTTGATTGACTTTTCACTGTTCTTCACTAATAAAATGGAATAAGTTCAATTCCAACTTGAAAGTCTGAAGGAAGATTCTCTAGGTGAGCATTTGATATTTTTCGGGGCAATGTGGCAGAGTAGTAGAGAGCTGGATGTGGTGTCAGAAAGATCTGGGTTTGTACTGCCTCTGACATTTATTAACTGTGTAACCATGGACCTATCACTTAACTTCTCTGCACCCAAGTTACCTTATCTGTAAAATGGGGGCAATAACATCCCATGTAGCACTTACCTTGCAACATTTTCAGAGGCTCAAAGGTAAGGCATACAAAGAGCTTTCTGAAATTTCAAATGTCTTCCAAGTGTCAAGTCTCCATTATCCCAAATCCTTGAGAAACATGCAACATAGAAAGAATAAGGGCTAATAGGGCCACATCTCAAATTATTCTATGAGTATTATTTGTTTTATAAGAAATTGAGTCCCAAAGATTGAAAAACAAAACACAATTGTTAAAACAATTGGAACTTGCTTGAAAAATAGAGAGATCATTCAGTGCACAGATTACGGACATCACGTACAGAAGCAAGTATATGTAATATTCTAAGATTGGATAAGCATCAAGATTCCAGTTACTGGGATAAGGACTTACTATTTGATGAAAACTTCTGGGAAAATTGAACAGATGTGTGGAAGAAATTGGATTTATATCAACATCTCATACCTTATACAAAGATAAAATCTCAATAGGTGTTTTAGGCATTTCAGTTACGTCTGGCTCTTTGTGATTCCATTTGGGGTTTTCTTGGCAAGGAAACATGGTTTGGCATGTCCTTTTCCAGCTCATTTTACACATGAGAAACTAAGGCAAATGGTTAAGTAACTTGCACAAGGACACATAGTAAGTGTCTGAGGCTAGATTTGAACTTACAAAGACTCATCTTCTGACTCTGAGCCTGGCACTCTAGCCACTACACCACCTAGCTGCTCCTAAACAAGAATGTTATCTAGATATAAAAGCTCACTTTATAAACAATTTAAAGAAACATGGAAAAAATCACCTATAAATTATGGATAGATAAAGGTTCATGGCCAAATGATAAAGAAGATCACAGAAGATATAAAATGGATATTTTTCTATGTAAAATTAATTTTTTTCACAAAGAAATCTAATAAAGCTAAGATTAAAAGAGAAATAATTAGCTGGGGGAAAAGTCTTTTCAGCAAGTTTCTCTATCAAAGATCTCATTTTCAAGATACATAAAGAATGGATTCAAATTTTGGAGAAAAGAGCAATAACCCAGTTGATAAATGGTCTAAAGGTATGAACAGACAGTTCTCAAGGGGAGAAACCGGGGTTCACTATAGACATCTAATGCTCCAAATCACTACTAATTAGAGAAATGTAAATTAAAGCAATTCTGAGATTCTACCTCAAACTCATTAAAATAGTAAAGAAGACCAAAAAACAAAATAAGTGTTGAGGTACTATGGGAAAACAGGCACATTAATGCACAGTTGTTGTACCTGTGATTGGGTACAATATTGTGGAAAGTAATTTGGAACTATACATAAAGAGTTACAAAACAATGATCCAGATATAAAACTGTTATACCCAAGAGATATAAAAGAAGAATGTATAAAGTCCTATATGAATAAAAATACTTGTAGCAGCTCTTTTTGTGCTTTTGGCAGGGGAGATGGAACCTGGAGACAAAGATGACCAACAGTTAAATGAATGAATTAAGTTCTACTATGTGAATGTAACGGAATACTATTGTTCTGTAAGAAATAGGTAAATAGATGATTTCAAAGAAAGATGGAAAGATGAATATGAACTGATGAAGAGAGAAGGAAAAAGGATCAAAAAAATTAACAGCAATATTATAAAAAACAATTTTGAAGACTTTTTTTAAATGAAGAATGAAATGAGTTGAACTTGGAAAACACATTATATAGTAACAACAACACTGTAAAAATAATCACCTTTGAAAGCAGCAAGAACTATTATCAATAAAATGACCATTCATGATTTCAGAAGACAAATGATGAAATATGCTGTGACAAAGATATGATGGATTTGGGGTGTGGGTTAACATATATACACTCATATAAATATATATATATATATATATATATATATGTGTGTGTGTGTTGTGTGTGTATGTGTATACATATATATGCACACATACACACATATATATTATATATATATATATGTGTGTGTGTGTGTATGTGTATACATATATATGCACACATACACACATATATATTATATATATGTATATATATATATATATATAACTTTCTACCCCACTCCACATATATATATATATGTATATATATATATACATATATATATATATATATGTATTCACTGAGGGAATTTGTTTTGCTTCATTATACATATTTGCTACAAGGAATTTACTTTTCTTTCCCTCCCTTACTAGTGATGGTGGGGGATGAAAGGGAGAGAAAACAATTTTTGTAATTTTTCTAATAGAGATGTAGGGATACTACAGACATGGAATGTTGTATGCACTTTTAGATATGGTCACTGTGTCATTAGCTTTACTTAACTTTTTTACAGGAGATCTCTAACTTTGAGATCATCCAGCCCAAGTCCTTCACTTTACACATGAGGAATCTGAAGCCCAGAGAAACAAAATGCTTGTACACAGAGTATACAGTGTGATGCTTTCTCTAAAACAACAACATTTCCAATCTAATTTCAGAACTAAAACCTTAAAGGCAACTCTGGAATTGAGGCCCAAATTGACATGTTTTTTAATGAATGTGTATGCTACCCTACCCAGCTGAGCTGCATTTATGGCTGATAGTGCCATAAACCCCAACTTTTATCTTGCAGACGATTGTTTTAACCTGCTCCTTTCGGTGCTAAAGAATGTTTTCAAGATTATCGTAGGAACCGAAGGTGAAGTTGACTTTTCTCCCTGCTGTGCTTGAACTTGGGTTCATTTTCTATATAATGGATGACATATAAAAGACATTTATAATAATTGCTTGGGTGCTAATGACTGTTTGGACAATAAGAAAGCTTGATTCCAAAGTTCTGTATCAGCAGTGTTTGCTGTGACTTAGGGGGAACAGGAGGACCAGTAGGCACTTACTTCATTTCACCTTTGCACTTATAATAAAAGTGCAATAAAGCAATTGGTTAAAATGGGGACACATCTGATAAATGTTTTTTCAAAGCAGTTGGGTAAAATAGAGACAGTTAATAAAATCCCTTTTCGTGAGGGCAGAGGGCAGCGTACTGCTCAGCTTGTTGAAATTCTTTCTCCCACCTGGATTCTTTCTTGTTCTCCTTGGAGAGAAATGGACTGATGGACCTAAGAAAGCATTTTATAGCATTAACTAGGAAGAGATATGTACACTCATCAAATAACAGAGTGGCAGTTTACGTGCTATAAAACTTTGTTTTAAGATCCCCTTGGTTCATGCTACTAAAAGATACATCATTCTACTGAATATTTAACCACAAAGCTGAATCTCCCATAAGGCCAACCACATATACTTTGGCCTCCTTTGCCATAAAACAAGGAGAAGAAAAATGCATGGGAGGAGACTCTCTAAATTCTTGACTCTCTTAATTCATTATAATCTACACCAGAGGTAAAAAATCCATGAATGTCTTGATCAATGTTATTTCTCTGGAGAATTTGGTTTGCATTAGGACCAAGGAACTGACCCTGGGAAAAAAAGTCTCCAATTTTTAATTAAAAATTTATTTCTTGATAATTAAATATGTGGGAAACGACATTTAGTACAGCTATGATTATGCTCTTAGAATACATTAGCACATCGCAGTAGTACTAAGAACAAGAATAAGAATATCATAAATAAGTGTTCATTGATTTCTCACCTATTCGTGTCCCCTAATAGCAATTAATGAACATGGAAGGCAGCCATATTGGCTCAGTGTACTGTACAAAATGGAGACCAGTAGCACCAGGGAATTAATATTCCCTTCGATATTCTTGGCTTATCCCAAGCTACTAATTTTAGAGGAAGACACTTTGGGTTGCAACCTTATTATTCTAGGACAAGCGATCAAATCCGTAGTGCCTCCAAACCTTGGGTCTAATCTGATGGGAAGCAAGGGCCAAAGAAGCCTTCTTTCGGGATGCTGTTTTACTGACTTGACCTGATGTCAACGAACTAGATACTAAAGGGCAAATTAGGGCTAAAAAAGGACACATGAACTTTTATCTTGAATTCTAGTCTACTGAGGGAATTTACAATATAATTTCTTCAGGCTATGTATCAGTAATTCATCACCAAATAGTTGTCATAGAGTGCCTGCATGTTTGCTTGTGATGCTATGTTGGGTAGAGGTACAATAATTCAATGAAATCTGATAAGCATTTATTAAACACTTATTGCGCTCTACATAGTATCTTAAGCATTGAAATTAGAAAGACAAAAACAGACAGCCACAAAGATCCTACAGACAAGAAAATACAAAATATATACAAAGCATGTCCAACATATTTTGATGAGAAAAATTCCCAATAACTGGGGAAATCATGAAAAGCATCACATAGGAGCTGACCCTTGAAATGAGCCCTAAGGTAGAGATTCCAAGAAGTAAAAGTGAGGAGGAAGAACATTTCAGATATGGAAGAATAGCTTTGCAAAGGCAATGAGGTGGGAGATGGAATACTGTGTGCTAGGTGCATCAGGTAGGCCTGTTTGACTTAAATGTGGAATATGTGAGACAGACAAAATCAGATGTAGCCCCTTCCCCCTAGAATCTTCTTTCAACTTTCTACCCCACTCCACAAGACATACACTTTTAAAGGAGCATGAAGTGGAGGGGAATGGGAGGCTGAGAAAGAAAATTACACTTATAAAGATTTAGTGGGTGAACCACTATACCCTGTGTTCAATACTCAAACAGATCTCTCTTACATTGTTTGATATATGATCTCATTCTTCAGAAGTTCCTTCTGATGATATAGATTATAAACAACCCATCATGCCTACATATCCTATGTGATTACCATCTATATCCACTTGCAAATTAGCCACTGGTGGTTCATTTGATGTACTAGAAACCTTCCTCACTTTCTCCCAACATTTTAAAGTACCAATGGAGCACTGAGGAGCATTTCCCCTACCTTCTCTATGTGTGACTAGTCCATCCTCTTTTTCTGTCATACTTCCTTGATGGCAACCTTTACTGCTGTTCTCTTTTGGGACCCCTCATTGGTATAGGTGTATACACCTCTGTACAGATTCCTCACATCTACCAAATGCTTTTCCATCACCCATCTCTAGTTCTTTAGAGGCAGTGGAGTTCCAGTTCTCACTACCATATACAACAGCAGCACTGGCAAAATGTTTGTACTGAAAGAATGGGCCATTGCTGTTACAGGGAGCTTGAAATCAGTAAAGGAAGTACTTTGCCATAATCTCAAAACAATCCGCCGCTCTCCTCCCTTTCCACACCAAGAGCAGCCTGTTGTCCCTCTATACCTTGTGTCTCAGATAACATGCTGTTGGGCAAATGCCATAAGGTGTCCAATCAGATGTATGTTAAATCTGGTCCATAAACAGTTTTTATCCCTTTGGTCTTTCTTATGTGGATGGACAGGTCAGAATCATTTAAGTATCACAGATCTCTTTTCTGAAGTTTTGTCATATTTTGCTGTTCCATGCAGTCAACAGAAAGTCATTCTTAAATAGGAACCTATATAGGACCTTATCATAGACAGGGAATTCCTCTGCAACCTGTGCTGGTTCTCTTTGACCACCAAGGCAAATATTGTTCCTGAGAATATATCTCCCCCTTCTATGTCCTGCATGATGCACATCAGAAGATTATTTTCGGAATACTGAGTATTTCTGTTTTTACAGCTTCCAGGGAATTTTGAATGATATTGACACGTGGATGAGAGACAGTTTGTTATAATAGAGTCCACAAATTTCTGTTTTACCAATGTTCTATTGTTGAATATCACATGCAAAAATCTGTTCATTCCTTAAAAATACCTTCATTAAGTGTGTCATTAATTTGTATACTGATGACTCTCATAAAGATCTTGCATAGATGGGAGAGTGACGATATAAAGTCAGTAGTGACGGATACTCTCTTGGTCATTTTAAACATTATATATCAGTACTCCAATGCTTTTACAACTATATCACCTTCAACATGGATGTCTTCTTTACGTACTTGATCTAATCCAACTGCCTATCTCAGTTTTGTTTTTTTTAGACCCATTCCTGCCTCCTGTATAAGCATCTTAGGGATGTGATGTTAGGGTGGAAGTGTAATGGTTTGAATATCTTTGACAAAAAAAAATATGTCGAAATGTTTTTGTTTTGTTGCAAATCTTTTCCATTTTTTTCTGTTTACCATCTTCACCTTTTTTCACCCTTAAATGACCACGAGATGACTTTGCTCAGCTGAATATCTTGCCAACATTTCCTTAAACTGGCTTTATGCTCCTGTTTCTCTGTTTTATGAGATGTTATTGCTCATAATTAGTAGTTCATCCCTCATCAGGTTTAATAGAAAAGTTTATATTCTAACCCAACATTCAATTCAGCAGCTGCATTTGGAAAACAAGGTAAATAACTGCTGACTAAAGAAATTTCTTGACTCTTTTGGTCTCCTTGTAGTAATTAATTTACATTGACAACTCCTGGATCAAGTTATTATAATTAGCATCAATATCATTTCAGTTTTTCAAATTTCCTTTTTTTTTAAAAGGGTTGTTTCACTAATTCAGGGTTAAATCCTCATCCTTTTATGGTTAAATCCATATCTATCTTATTACTATTTTTGTCTGTTAAAAATTCTGATCTTGGCTCTGATAAGCCATTGGTCTGACTGTGCATAGACAGACACTCGGGAATAACTTTCATTTCAATAAAGTCTTTTCATGTCTGTTATAATGCAATCAATTTCATCCTTTGTGAGATTTGAAACTACATATTTAATTCTATTTTTTTTCAAGAAAATGTCCTTGATATAGAGTTATGAGGCTTCAGTATAATCTACAAGTATCTAGAGTGTTTAATTGCTTTCTCCTGAATCATACTATCGCATGTATTTCCCCCCATCCTCATCTTTTCCTGCCTTTGCATTGAGGTCATCAAGTATTAGAGTGAGTATTGATTTCATTTGGAGAATCTTATCAAGTTCTCCATATAATTATTTTGCTATAGATCTATTCTTCTTCCTCAGAAATGAGCATTAGTGTATAAACTCCAAAGACTTTCATGAAAATTTTAGTCTTGCAAATGGTCTTTCAAATTTTGGTCATGCAAGATGGTCTTCATGCAAATTTTTGTCATTAGTACTGCAATATGTAATAACCAGATGTCTCATGAAATGATATTTCTTGTATGTTTGGGGTATATGATTAAAAACTTACTCCAGCAACTCCAGTAAGTCAAAACTTTGCTGACTAAGATACCATGCTGCCATTTTTATGCTTTGGGATCATGCAGCAAACCCTGGGTGGTCCCTTAACCCACCATCCTCCTATAATAGCTGTGGCTGGGGAGGTGGAAAACTACATAAAGAATGTGACAAAGAGAACATTCCATGAGATAATCTTTGGTGTATAAGAGGAATGGAAAAATAGTCCTCACAGGTTGACCCACCTTCCCTTAAGCTACCAGACATGCTATCAGACTTGATTTCTTTGAAACTGAAGTGTCTCTTGCCCCTGTCCAGTCCTACTTCAGTGACCTCACTTTAATTCCTGCATTGTTTTGCCAATTCCACCCCTTCCGTAAAGCCTTCCTTGACTAGTGGACAGAGACTTTCTTGACTTGGGTTGATTTGGATGGCACCAAGGATGGGGCCACATAGATATAGACATTTATTAAAAGCTTTGGAATATGATATTAAGGATACTAGATCCACTCCTGTTTCTGAATTAGCCTTAAGGGAATTATGTTTTGGATTAAACTGTGGATGGAGAGATTAAGGAATGTCTTGGGTCTTTTATCAACACAATGGTGGCAGTATAATTCAGTAAGAACACTGAATTTGGAGTCAAAGGTTCTGGGTTCAAATCACAGCTCTACAATTTACTGCCCATGTGACCACTGGCAAGTTACTTAGTCCCTATAGGTCTCTATTTCCTCACTTGTAAAATAAGAAGATTGGACCAGATGGTTGCTATGGTCTTTTTAGCTCTAAATCATGATCCTATAATTCTAAGTATTTCAACATTGATCTAGCATATATTTCCTATGGAAAGTGGTCAGGAAACAAACTTGGCATTCCATGCAAAGTGTCCTAGCCAAAATATATATGTGAAATTGGAAATAATTAGAGCCCAGGCCTATCCCCATAAATTCTCCATGGGAAGGCTTTTACTAGATGTGGACTGAGGGACTGATTTCTAGTTATTGGAGAATAGAGAAGAGTGGCTAGGTGAAGGGAGAAATTTAAGAAAAAAAAAAGCCCTGGGAAAAGATCATAGAAGACATATCTAATTCTAAGAGATGAAGGAAAGTGAGTCTCCAGAAGGGTGCTAGAGTGAATCAGCCTCATTTTGCAAATAGTGTGTGAGCAGCCCACAAGAGATAATGGGAAGACATGATGAGAAATTTTTCATTCTCTGCACTTGTGTTCTACCAACTGCAGCAAGTTATGAATTGTTTTGGGTAATGTGGATCTTCATCTCTGGGAAATAGTCAATTTCTAGAAGTACCCAATAGCTCTTCTGGTCTTGTTATCTTTAGTGATGTCTAAAGTTCTGACTGTGGGCAGTGGCTCTAGTGAATTTATATGAATAAAAGGAGAGAAAATTTTGCAAGCTAAGGTGAGGAGAACAAAAAGTCTATTTTCAAGCTCCCCAGCTCCCTGGGTAATGTCAAAATCAATACAAACTACTATTTCAGCACTGACACTGAATGCCAGGTGCCCCCTGAAGATGGATCATCCCTAGGAGAGAGAGATCAAAAAAATCCTTAGTTGCCCTGTAGGCTTCCCGAGAATGAGGTTGGCTCTGCTTTTGTCAGACTTGTGTTTGGAGCCTGTCATTTGTTTCCTTGTCCTGGTTTACCCCTACCTGAGCAATTACTTGGGTGGAGAAGCACTTTGATCTTCGGTATCTCTGTAGTCCCTTCCAGTTGATACTTAATTGTGATTCTCCATCTGCTTCTGCATTCTAGTAAGCTTTGGGAGCCCTCCTGGGGCCCATCTTGCACCTGGAAAATCCCAGAGAGACTAGTCAAAGACCTGGGAAGCTAGACACAAAAGAGTCTGCTGCTCATTTGGGCAGGAAAAGCCACCAGCCAGCTCTCTAATGAGCAGGTTCCCAATCTGTGCATTGACTTCCTTTAATTAAATTACATTTTAATTTTTTACCTGTTTCCTTTAAAGGGGAAGGGAGTGGAAGGGGAGAATACAGCTTATAAAACATGGTCTTCTTCAGCAGAAGTGACTCTGGATCAAAAATTATAAGTAGGTTAGTAGAGCAGTGGACCTATCAAAAATCATGCTAACTCTCAAAATAGTCCTAGAAGGTCATGGCTTTGAGTCATTGAGCTAAACAATTTACGGTGAGGACAATTCCAGTCTAGGGCTGGTAAATCCTCACTTACCAGGCTATTCTTGTTGCTAAGGAGAAAAGTAGCTCCCCCAAGGATGATAGCCAGTATTTATATAGCACTTTAAGGTGTGCAAAGCACTTTGAAAATACTCTGTTTGACCCTTTGCTGTGGCTGGAACTGGGAGCCATTTCCAGTCACCCTGATATATATCTTACCACTGAACTCAGCACTGGAGGAGAGAGTGAGGTTGGTGACTTTACACATTCTTGCCTCACTTAAATTCAATTCACTTGCAAGTGATGTCGTCATGTTCCTGACGTCATGGTTCTCTTTGAGAATGAAAAACAAACAAGGAATGAATGGATGAACAAATGATGACTAGTGCTGAAGGGGTCTGACTAATTTTTTGGGGGGTGGGTGGGAGGGATAGAAACAAGTTAATTCAGTGAGGGGAAAGTCAGTCAGATGGGCTAATATCTCATAGACCAAACAACAGATTAATTGACAGAGAAATTGGCAAGAATGGAAAGATTGGGATTATTTCATTTTTTTCCTAAATGTTGTGTGGGTGTCATGAAGACATAGTTTTTATCACTTGAAACTTAGTCTTCAGAGTCACTCAGTGATGGCTTCACTGTCAGATGAGACAATATTTAATAGAAAAACGAGTGTAGGGTGTCGAATAAGAGAATCAACATAACAGATTTGGGGAAGATGTACCTGCTGCACTTAATGAAATAACAATACACAGAATGTGCTGTCTGTTTTTCATAATAAAAAGAAAAAGCATTTCCTGTGGTTTTAGGTACAGAGGCTGCTGTAAACAATTTTTAAAAAGAAACAAGAATTGCAGCATGGCATAGTGAATAGAGTGCTGTACTTTGAGCCAAGAAGGCTTGAATTAAAATCCTGCCTCAGACACTTACTAATTGTGTGGGCAAGTCTTTTACCTCTGTCTCTCAGTCTCAGCACCCTGATCTATACAGTGCCATCTGCCTCAGGGTATTGTGAGCATCAAGTGAGATAGTATATATAAAACACTTTGAAAACCTTAAATAGCTTTCAAAAAAGGAAAAAGGAACAAAAGTCATGTAAGCTACCCAATAAAATAAAGTAAAAGTACACAATTCCAGTCCTGAGACTGTTTATTACATTTTGAGTTTAGCTGTCATTCATACAGGCTATCAAAGTCTGTGAAATCTTGTGGATGGGGCACTGACTATAGTTAGGAAGACCTGGGTTCAGATCCCTGCTCTAACATTTACTAGCCACATGACCCTGGTTAATTCACTTAATTTCTCCATGCTTCAGTTTCCTATCTGTCAAATGAAGAGGTTGGACTCAAGGACCTCCAAGTTCCCTTAGAACTCTAAATCTATGAACTTACAGCTTTTTAACTGGGAAAGTAAAACTTTTAACTAAACCAGAAATTCAGGGTCTCAGCTTGATACTTGTACAGCCAGTTGGTGCTTTCCACAATCAATTCTATCTGCATAAAACACAGATAACAATGAGAAGGTCTCAGGTAAGATGGAATGGGAAGGAATTGAATTCTGAGGGCTAGAATTCTAGAGCAGTTTGCTAGACTGGTGGGAACACTGCTGGCTGCTATCCATGGTACTTACCGTCTATAGCTTGGAAAAGAGCTATGTGAAGCAATCTTAGCTTTTATCTAAGTCCATGGAAACAGTAGTCGTTTTAAAAGAAAACATGATACTGTCCTTCTGGAGAACACAATTTAACAGTAGAAAAGAAGAGAGTTTGAGGAAAAATTTAAAGAATTTCCCATTGCTGAGCTTGCCCATTTTATATGAGATATAAAACAAATCTTTTCTAATGAGTTTCTCCTTAATGAGGATAATATTTGGAGAGTCAGTAAAAAAAAAGTGGACCTCCCTCTTGATAAGTGTGACCAGACCCTCCCCAAGGAATTTCAGAGTCTGAGACAAGTCACATTGTGTCACCCTTTCCTCCACCCCCATATTTTTATGCAAATGAAAATTGGTCAAATGAACTTCAAAAGCAGTCTTTGATAACAGAATCAGACAATGGCAAAGTTTAAACAGAATCCATGACCAGAGATTAAATATACCTTTTTGAAGAAAAAAGTAACAGTCTCTGTGCTACACATTACTATTATTCACATTATATTGCATAATATCTTTTCCATTCACCAAAGGTGAATATAAGGCTTTAAAGAGAAGTCACCAAGAAGTTCAGAAAAATGTTGCCTACTCCTCTCCTTCCTGAACTTCTTTCATCTTTCCTCCTCATTTTCCCATGTATTTTTCTCTTTTATCTCAAGTCAATAATACTTCCAGCCTATGGGGACTCTTTGCCCCCGTTCCAGAGAGTCATTTTCATGGAAATACATTCTCTGTCTAGCACCCAACCCAAATAGTTAACAGCTTTTTGCAGGTCAGGCTAAACTATCAGCAGCTTATTAACTGTTATAATCTGGTTTGACCCATTTACTCCCCCTCTATGTAGTGTAAATACGTACTGTAGCCATTCTAAATGTTCTTGTATATATCTGTGTGAATATAAATTTGATCATTTTCTGCAACATTCATTGTTCTGTCATTTATAAGCAACCTGAGGGAAAGCACTATGAACTTTCTTATTCTGTGGTTCTGTCTCATAGAGCATGGACCAATGCCATGAACCTTGAGGGCACTGTCATTTGGAATAGAAAAAAAAGAGGCACAATTGGGCCCTCACATCTCCCCAGACAGTATTTAGAGGTTTGGTTACCTCCATATGGAAGCTATACTTTTAGTGGAAAATTGAGTTTTCAAAACTTAACCATTCATAGAGTGATCAGTGTGATGTGGTAAATAACATACATCTTTCAGAGTAATTTGCTGCCCATTGTCATGTAAGTCCTAATTCATCAGAGATTCAGCTCACTGTTACTGGAACTTTAAAAAAAGAATTTTTAAAAGTATTTTGTTATTAACTGGAACCTGGGGAGAAAAGCAAATAGCCCAGTTATATGTCTGTGATACCTACAAATTAGCAGGTAACCCTTCTCTCAAAATGCTCAAGTCTTTTGTTGAGGAGCCAAAATTGATCAAAGGTTACTGCAATCTAAAAACAAAAGAAAGAAAGAGAGAGAGAATTCTCCAGTTGCCTGGTTGCTAAGCAACCATAGTCTTTGCTGGAAACTGGGTCCAGAGGCCTTCGCTTTCATTTGCTGTGGATTCTCCCTCTATATATAATATATACCAGCATGTTTATTCTTCTGTAAATGCCCAGCAAATAAAAAGCGATAAAACCCTTTGACTGAAATTATTCATGTGCTAAAAGCTTTCATCCGCATCACTGGTGTGACTGACAATATCATGCTGAAAAGCTTCCAGAATCTGGTCTTGCTCCACCATTGTGCTGCCAGTCCCCTTTCCCCATTTTTTCTTTTTTGCTTTTCTTTAATAAAGAGAAAAAAGCTACAGTTCTATTTAAGCTTTCTGTAGTCTAGCATTACAGCATTTCAGCACCAATTATTAAGATGTCACATCTATTCTCAGCACGTTTTCCCTTCTCATTGCTGTCAACTTTCAGGGGGAACTACCTTTCCCATGAATTCTCCCCTCTCCTTCCTTTTAAAACTTTGATTTAAGTTCAGCACCTCTCTTAAGGAGAGAAAAATTTTAAAGAAATGATTTATCAAGGAATCACAAAATGAAAATGTTAGAAGGAAACTTAGAAAATCACCTAGTACAACCCATTCATTTTATAGATCAGGAAAACTGAGGCACAGAGAAGTTACTTAGCTCAAGTCGAAAAGAGCTTAAGATAGAGTCATGACTATAACCTAGGTCATTTTGTGATGATCAAATGAGATAATATTTGTAAACATAGTGACAGGCACATAGTAGGTGCTTATGATTCCTTCCTCCCTCCCCAGTCCAGTCCTTGTTCCTTTATACCATATCACTTCTTTGTACATTAAAGATTAAAATACATGTGAAGAACCATAGGGTTTTGAGCCAGAAGTGTCCTTAAGGAGAGTCTAGTTAGCCTTACTCAGCATCTTGAGTTTGATGCCGTATTAACTCATCATTAATTCTCAGAACCATGATTAGTCATCTATTGATCAGCATTCTCAAGTGTTTCAAAGTGGTTTTTTCTTTATATTAATATATAAATTGTTCTCTTGGTTCTCCTCACTTTACTCTGTATCAGTTCACATAAGTGTGCCCAGGTTTGTCTGAAACTATCCCTTTCATAATTTCTTTCTGTTCAATAAAACTACTAAAGTTTAAAACTACACTGAGTTCTTAGACCCTCTGTATGCCATTACATTCACATTTCATAATTTGTTCAACCATTCCCAATTTATGGGCAACCCTTTACTTTCCATTCCTTTGCCACTACAAAAAAGAGCTGCTATAAATATTTTTATAGATATGGGTCTTTTTTCTTTTGTCTTGGATCTCTGGGATTTAACCTTAGTACTGATGTAGATAGGTCAAAGGTTTGGGGGCATGGTTGATTTTGAGAGTGGCAATTCATTATTCCACAAACAGTGAATAGAGTTTCTGCTTCTCCATATCCCCTGGAACATTTGCTATTGAAGTTGTTGCTTAAACACATAGGTAATTAGCATTGAAAATAGAATGCTACACAGAAACACAATTCATCAATAAATTCCTAGTTCTTTTCTCACTTTGGATATTTGCTAGTGTTCAGTTTTTAGCTTTAGATGTTCTATTATATAACATACACAGAGTCCACAGACTCATATAAATATAATACATTCCCAAAATATCACTGGTAGAACAAACCTATAAATGTCATCAAATTCTCTAGTTAAATCAGGGCAGAAACCAAGAAATAGAGAATTAAGCTAAGAAGATTATCCTGTCTTTTGGAAGGATGTCAGTTAGCATACTGTTGAGCAATTCATACCCGAAAAAGTAAGTGTAAGCTGTAAAGGGAAAAAATTCCACTTGCCCCCAAATTATCCCTACCATTCCACTTTCCAGATATTTCTGTACTTCAGTCTTTTTTGGAGTGCAGACAGAAGTTTTTCCATCTCAATTGAGACATAATACCTTATATTTTATTATCTACTTTTATCTGATGTAATCTCAGTGATGTTATTGGCAGGTAAGTGGAGACAGTACTGGAGTTTGAGTCCAGAAGTTTTGAGTTCAAATCCTGCCTTGGATACTATGTGACTTTAGGAAAGTTTCTTAAGTTCTGTCTGTCTCAGTTTCCTCACCTGTAAAGTGGGGATAATAATGATACCTACCTCCTAGAGTTTTTGTGAGCACTGAATGATATAACATAGAAATCACTTTTTAAACCATAAAACACTAAATAAATGTTAATTATCATCATCATCATCATTGGAAGGCTGGTGTCATTAACCTCATTTAAAAGTTGAGGAAACATACTTTTATAGATGTTTCTCCATGAATTGTCTTGTTCCCCTTGAATTCATCACTTGATGACTGACTCTCTGGTGATGAATGAGTCTCTCTAAATTTCACTAGACTGATCTCAAAAGATGCCCAGTTGAATATACTAAACTGTACTCAAAGACTTTCCATTGTGGAAGACTTTAGTGGCTCTTTGGGAGCAGCTGGATGGTTCAGTGATGGTTCTGTGCCTGGAGTCAGGAAGACCTAAGTTCAAATCTGGCCTTGGACAATTATTAGCTGTGTGATCTTGGGCAAGTTACTCAACCTCTATTTGCTTTAATCCATTGGAGAAGGAAATGGCAAACCACAGAAATTTCTTTGCCAAGAAAACCCCATGAACTTTATGGTCCATGGGGTCACAGAGTCAGACATGACTGAATGACTGAAGAACAACAGTGGAGCTTGTTCTCTGCCATCATAGTTTTTTGATAACCCATGTGCTTGCAAAAATGAGATACTGGGATAGAATTTCAGTTTAAGATGTTTGTATAAATAACCAAAATATGAAACAGACACCCAAACTGCTTCCATCCTGGTAAGAATAGCTATGTACCATACATTATGTGTACCAGGGACATGAACATTTGTTATTTCAACAGGATTGGTTTCAGTAACTACCAGCTTCCCCCTGCTCCTTATCCCTTCCAGTATTTCTAGTGCTTTTTCAGTCTTATCCACTTCTCCAGCCTTGGCACTAGTTATAGGGTGGATTCACAAGATGACAGGAAGGAGGACGATAAAAGTTCAAAAAGTGAACAGAAAGTGGTGAGAATATTTTCCCCAGTCTCCAAAGTGAGAGTCTTTGATTGAGATAGATGGGTCAGGAGCTCTTCAAGGATTCCCAAGTGTCCCCTTTATTTGCCAGCAGGCAGGGCTATGGGCCTGCCTAAAAGAAGGATGAGTGAGAATAAGAGAGGCAGAGCAATGGTGATGGAGCAGTTGCTGCTGGGTAAATGACAAAGAGTTCTTGGACTAAGTAAAGGAGTTCCTGGTTCAAGTTAGGAGTGTTGAGAACTGGGATGACTTTTTGACTGACAAGAAAGATTTTCATGCTAAATAACCATGCAAGAAACAGAGTGAGGGACTGAACCAAGGAGAAATGCCACATAGACAGGGTGCAGAGGTTTTAAAAAAAAAAGAGAATCTTGGATCTTGTATATTACTGTTCCTGTGAGTGATGTCGACTTTGTAGCTTTGGGGAAGTGGGAAAGGAGAGTTGAGATTTCAGTTATTCCACGTTTTTCTCTTTTGGGAGGAACCTCAGCCCCAAAGATAATACAGTAAGTTTAGAGGAACTTCATAGGTCCCTGGGAAGATGCAGCTCATCAAAATATTGAGATGGGCATGACCCCTTTCCTCTTTTCTTTGTCACATGTTCTCTGGTCCATGCTGTGTTAACCTGAGGCTTACATGGGAACTGAAAATCCCTAGAGATGAATTAGAAATTAGCCACACACAGGTACATCCAGGGTAGGGGTAGATTGAGCCAAAAAGGTTTTGTGTGTAAAGAGATGCTCTCCAACATTGAATTTGTGATCTAGACACTGTGGTTCTGAGCCACTGGTTAGGTTGCATGTGGTTATGTCAACCCACTTAAGACCCAAATGTACTTTTTTTCTATCACTATTTCAGAATCATCTATATCTTAATAGGTTGACAGATGTTCTTATTATCTGTCTTACACAAATTTATTTTTAAAATAATGATTCTCAATTGAGTCAGCTGTACACATAGACAGTGTAGGTAGCTGGGATTAAAGAGATATCAAGCCCCTTCATCTACTCATCCAATAGTGTCTCCCCTCAATGTCTGCCATAGGACCTAAAACTGAAGAGGCAACATGGCCTCATAGATGGAATGTTGGATTTTGGACTTGGGTGTGAATTTCACCTCTGGCCCTTTCTCCCTATGGAAACAACAGCAAGTCACTTCAATTTCCCTTTGCCTTAAATGAGTTCCAATTTCCTCACCTGAAAAATAGGAATGGCAATGCCTATGCTATCTACCCCTCGGGGGTGTTGTGAATAAGAGAATAAGAGAATCTATGTAAATTCCTTGGCAAACATTGAAGTTTACATCAATGTCAGAAATGTCCATTGTTCTATATAAATATGTGAACTATTTCATCACTGTAGAGAATTCCTGGGGTGGAAGATCCCTCCACCAATACAGACTGCAATGTTTAGAAACCTAGGATCATAGATTTCAAGCTGGAAGAGACTTTAGAGTCTATCTGGTCCAATATCCTCATTTTACAAATCAGGAAACTGAGATCCAACAAGATTAAGTGGCATACCCAAGGATAATAGGGAGTACATGTCGGAGACAAATTTCATATCCAAGTCCTTTGACTCCAGAGTTAAGATTCTTCCCTTTAGTAAAGTCACTTGAAAGCTACATGGAGGTTAAGTGACCTGCTCAGAAGCAAAACTGTCATGGTTTTTTAATTGCCAGCTACTACTATTTCTAATTCTTTGGGTTGAGGTATTATTTATAGAAGACTACCTTTCAAACCACCGTTATCTCCCCTGTTGGAATAAAGGATTAAAAGCCACAAACTTTTTAGGCAGTTAGTAGAAGGAAAGGAATGTAGGATATGTATGGGATTAGGGGGTAATGAAGAGAAATTCATTGTTGATTATGGGATTTTGCTGGTTATTCAGGAGGTTAACTATAAGAATAGGGTCCCTTAGAATGGAGCCTGAGTAACTAAGGGATGGAGGAGGGATTGGAGGGGAAGAGGACACTTGGGAAAAAACATAGGAAAAGATTCCTGCTGTCAAACTTCAGTCTCTTTCCAGTTTTTCAGTCTTCTACTACTGTTACTTTTCTTCTTTTTTCAAGTATAGTCTGTTAAATAAAGAGCAAAATGAATCTTGTTTCTCCCTTCCTAGGCCCCCATCAGCTAGTTTCCCTGAAGCAAAATGACTGTTCTTTCAAAGAAGCTAGTGGTTTAAATAGTCATGCAATTTGGCCTTTTTCCTCTTTCATCACCATATTTTCTACATCTTTTCAACATCCTCTGCCACTTTTCTAAGACATTAATTATTTTTTCCCTTTCTTTTATTGAAAATGCCTTCAACCAGAGAGAATTCTAATGAATGGAAATGAGAATAGGTCTTCTTACATCAGGCTACTTCCACAGCACAATTAAGAGGTATCTACAAACCTGGTTTGTAATATTGAGTGACTCTGTTAAAATGGCTTTCAAATGTGTTGTTCATCTGCCATTTTGATGAGGCCTGGTGGCAGCATTAATTTCTGATCAAATACTGCAAGAAGGCATACTCTGTTCCTTCTGAGTGTTTTCTTTGTGGAATGAAATAGGAGAAAGAAGACAAGTCTTTTATTTACTTAGATTTGCTTACTCTCACCTCAATATTGACCACAAGCTAATCCTAGCCCCCTATATGTTTGTTAAAATGTTTCCGTGGCATTCTCTTCCAGCTCTCCTGGTGCAGATGGTGAATGGAAACAGTGGCTTTCTAATCATTCTACATTGGCTTCTGCCTAATCTGCTTATGTGTACAACTGATGTGTATACAGAGGAACATTCTTTTATGCCTAGATTTTCATGAATCAGATAGCAAGTACATCTCTTTGCACGTATATGTGCTTTGCCTACCACATACTACCTGGAGAGAGCTGTTTAAAAATTTTTTGGTCAGGACCTGTGATTTTATCAGTGTAGAAAATTCCTAGTGAGGAAAACCCTTTACTAGAGTAGAAGGCAACTGTTCTGAGACAGAGTTATCCGGGGCAATGAGAGGTTAAGTGACTTGCCTAAGGTCACACAGAGAGAATTTTTCAGGAATGGAACTTGAGTCTAGGTCTTCTTAAATTTAAGGCTGGCTTTCTATCTCTTATCCCACACAGCCTATGTTTAAATATGTTTAATATTTAATGTTTAATTTATTTTTAAATATGTTTACCTGGTTATACTACAAATTCCATGAAAAACCAAATCGTATAATCTGTTGTTTTTTGCATTTCTTATAACACCTAGTGGGCATCTAAGTACCTAAGAGTACAAGAAATGGTAGCTGAATGAAGAAAAGCATGATTGAAGAGCATTTCCCACTCAAAGTTTGACATTTACATTATATTCAAATGTGTAATGGTTCCTAAATGCCATGATGCCATGTTTTATGTGCATGAAGCTAAAGCTCTGTCTTCAAGCAGCTTCTCCTTTGGTCATGAGAAATTTAGAGATTCAGTCATGCCTTAAAGCAGCAGATGCTCTCAGCATCTGCTTGGATCCAGGCCAATCACAGCTGCAGGAGGAGCTAAGAGAATGAGGACATGGGGGAACAGGAAAAAAGAAGAGACAAGAAGGGAGATTCAGGGAAGAGTTAAGAAAGAGGATTGCTCTTCATTTTGAAACAGAAAGTTCTTCAGGACTCTAAAGGAACTCTGCCCAAAGAGAGTCAAGTTTCCTGAAGATGCTTAGATCTTGCATTCAATTTTTATTGATATCTTTTGGAAGTGATGTATTACTTCCTGTTCTGAATGTTTTCCTTCTACCCTTCTCATTCTACATGACTCTATAAATAATAATTACACAGAATGGAGTTTTGTTTTGTTTTTATTCCTTCTGTATGTATTTGTGTATTGTTTTCCTCATCCTGTTAGAAGTCATCTAGAGCACAAGTGGATGCAGGGCTAAGTCTGGAGTTAAAAAGACCTGGTTCAAATCTCTCTTCATACACTTTTTAGCTGGGTGATCTGGGGCAAGACACTCAATCTCTCTGCCCCGTTTCTTCATTTGAAAAGTGGGAAAGATAATAGTACCTACCTTTCAGGGTAATCTGAGGATCAAACAAGTTAATATTTGTAAAGCTCTTCACACAATGCCTGGTATATAGTATACACTTAGTATGCTTCCTTGGTTCCTGCTTGTTTTAATCTCTGTCACTTCACACATGTCTTCTCAGGCTTTTGTAAATTCTATATATTCATTATTTCTTATAGTGCACTAATAGTTCATTATATTCACCTATCATGATTTATTTAGCCATTCCCCATTAGCAGTCATCTGCTTTGTTCCCAGTTCTTTGATAACACAAAAAGTGTTGCTCCAAATAGTTTGATGGATATAGAACTTCCAACCTGTCTTTCATCTCCTTCACATGCAGGCGATATGATGTCACTGGTCCTTTTCAAGGATGAAGGTTGAATGATACCAACCAACGTCTTTGCAGTAATGATTAGCAATGAATCACCAGGTAAAAGAAAAAAAGACACCTTAGTCACTTTTTAAATACAATTCCAAATGGCTTTGCAGAATGGTGAGACCAATTCATAGCTCCATCAACAATAGAATCATGCTCTTCTCTTTCCCCAGAACCTCCAAATTTTGACTATTTCCATTTTTTATCATCTTCAGCAATTTTAGATGTTATATTTGTTAATAGCTTCAATTTTGTTGAAAATGGTTCCTTCATATCTTTTGACTACTTATCTATGGGAGAATGATCTTGGTCTTATAGAGCCATGCTAATTCTTTAGGTAGCCTAGGTATCAGATCCCTATTACATTTTATTTTATATTCAACGCAGAGATTTTTTTCCTAATCAATATTTTAATTTCTTCTTCTGCACTATTTATGTTCATTTTTCAGTTTCGTGTAAAATTATATGTTTTAATGAGCTCTATTCTTTGTTTAAAACAACCTCACCAGTTATGAATATAATATAATCATTGTGAAAGGTATCCAATTTCATCTCCCTCTGATTTTATGAATATGTGTATTTTTATATATGTGTACACACATATGTATATATATACATATATCATATGTACATATAAAATAGAGTTTTCCCTAAAGGAATCTCAAATATCTACAAAGACTTTGGAGTCCATCTACTTGATCTCTTAGAATTTTCTTTTCAAATCCTTGGATTCTGGAAATCTCCTGATGCACACAGATCTCTGCCCAGCTCTGGTTGCTTGGTTTCCCAGCTCATTTGTTTTCATTCATGTCAGTCATCAAGCTCATAAAGAGACTTGAATACCTCCACTGGCAAACCATGCTTATCCTTCCTGGCTGCTACTTTATAACTGCTTCCGTGAAAAGTAGCATTGAAGATGGTTTCTAGTAACAAGATTTTCCTTATGCTATACTTATTTTTCTCTTCTTCTCTGGTCATAGTACACCTCAACCTGTTTATTCCGTAGAAGACTTTAAAATATGTCTTTACATACACACACACGTATACACGCTCATGCATGCACGCACATGTGTGCACACGCACATGTGCCCACTATATTTTGTCCTTCTAGCCAGAGAATTTGATAGGGGAATTAATTCACTTAATATTCAATTGAAAACTAAATACAAATTCTTCTGCAACCTTAAAATATACTCCTTAAGCTCATCTAGAAGATATATTTAGTAATAATGATTAGTAAAATTAAATTAATTAAGAGGTGAAACATGGTACCTCCTGCCCTTCCTTGCAGAGGTGGCAGACTACAGATGTGGAACATTATATATACTATCAGACTTGATCAGTTTTACTGGACTGCTTTTTATTCCTCTTTATTTTTATTTTTTGTTATTATGAGTGATGACTTACTGGCTAAGAGAGGGGAAGTATGTATTTTGAACTGAAGTTGATGTAAAAACAGAAGTGAGAAATAATCATTAAAAACGGAAATAATGTTTAAATACCTACCTTTGCAGGATACACAAATTCAGATTTACAAGGTAAAACTGTCATTCACTTGGTACTAAAAGGAGGTGGTACAATGTGTATATTGCTGGGCCTAGATTCAGGAAGACTTACCTTTGTGATTTCAAATCTGACTTCAGACATTTGCTACCTGTGTGACCCTCAGCAAGTCATTTGCCTCAGTTTTCTTATCTGTTAAAGAAGCTGGAGAAGGAAATGGCAAACCCTCGAGTATCCAAGAAAACCCCCAATGGGGTCATGAAAAGTCAGGCATGACTGAAAAATAATTGATGGTATTTGTGAGGATATTTTTTTGCTTTGTAAAAGAAATTTTTAGGAACCTTAGAAATCACCTAGTCTAATCTCAATCATTTTTATGTTTATTTTTCCCTAATTCTTTTAACATTTGTTTTAAAAAAAATTTGAGTTCCAGATCTCTACTTCTTTCCAATCCCTTCCCTACCAAGTGAGAATTTAAGCAACCTGTTATCAATTATACATGTAAAATTGCGCAAAACATATATTTTTCTAAAATTTATTTTTGTTTCTTTTCTAGCATTCATTTTTTAAAAATTTGAATCCTAATTCTTTTAAAGAGGAGGAAACCAAGGCTGAAAAAAGTGATACAATTTGTCTAAGGTTGCAAAAGTAGCAAATAGCAAAGCTGGGATTTGAGCCCAGGTTCTTTGTCTTCAAATTCAACATCTATTTCTTAAGAAATCGCAGATATCCTAAACTCATCCATATTTCAAGAGTTTGTCCTTTGTGTATGTCTTTTATTCAAGGACTTTATTGTACTTTTCATACATTTCAAGCAGCCAGTTTTTTCCCCCACCAGATACAGAATTGTGACATGTGCTTAATAGCAAGGAAACTGGTACCAGAAACCACCTGTCCCTCAAATCAGTGCAATCTCCACTAGAATAATAGCCTCCTTTTCACCCAAATGCCAGGGTTCTCTGAAGAATTTTCTAACCCCACCACTCAGTCCCATGATCTCACATCTAGTGAATTTCCTTAGCTCCTACTTTACTGAAAAGATTGAGGCCATCTAGGACAAGCTCTATCATTCACTTCAACATCCTTGCGACTACACACTTAATCCCTTCATAAAGACTCCTGATATATGCTCCCTGATTCTGGTGCCTCCCCTCCATTCCTTCCTAATCTCTTGGAATTTGACTTCAATCCCCCAACACTCTACCAAAACTACCCTCCTGAGCCCCACCAATACACTCCATATGGCCAAACCTAAAACCTGTTCTTAGCCCTCATCCTCCTTGACCTCTCAGTTTAACCTCCAATTCAACAAACATTTATTCAGTAGCTACTAATGTAAATGCAGGACTCTGGGCTAGTTTTATCAGAATACAAGACTAAAAGAAGGCTAAGTCACCTTCAGAGTGCACAGTTCTTGTAGAGGGGATTATATGTGTACACAAACATTAATAACACAAAGCAGGATGTGAAGAGTGGAGAGGAGAGATTCAAAATACTATGAGGAATTAGAGAAAGGCAGGATGACTTCCACTTAGGAAATCACAGAAGGCTTCTTGGAGGAGATATAAATCAAGTCCTGAAGAAAGGGAACAATTTCATCAAGTAGAGATGACAATGGAGCCCATTCTAGGCATGTAAGGTTGCATGAGAAAAGGGAAGATAATGGCATAGGGCAGAATGGGAACAGGAGACAATGCATAGTCCAGTTTGATGGAAACATCTTGCATATAACAATGAATGAGGAAAGGTAAGTCTGGAAACAGAGGTGAGAGCCAGAGAGTGGAAAGCCTTGCATGTAAGGAGTTTATACTTTATTTGGTAGCCAATATGGTCCAGTAAGGGTTATTGAGAGACATGATGGAATCCAAGGTGCGTATAAGAAACAGTAATAATAGCACACATTTATGTAAGACTTTAACATTAATAAAACCCTTTTCTTATAATCACACAAGACAAATATTCATACAATTATTTCTATCTTTTTTTATAGATGAAAAATTGAGGCTTGGAATATAAGTAACTCATCTAGGATCACACAGCTAGCGGTAGAGATTGAACTTGAGTTCAGGTCTTTTAACTCCAAGTCCACTGATATTCCCACTCATGCATTCAAGTGAAGGATAGAGACACCAAGGGGCAGAAAGACAGATCATGAGATGAGGACAATAGTCCAGGCAAGAAGATGCAACTGAAAGGGTTAAAGGATCACAGGAAGAGTAGAAAGGAAGGCATAGATACGAGATACTACAGAAACAGAATCAACAAAATAAAGCAACACATTGGATATGAGTACTGATGAAAGAGTTAAAAATTACTGTGCTTTTAGTCCTAAGTGACAGAGACAATGCGATATTGACCACTGACAGTAAGACCTTGCGGTTTTGCTTTCATCTTGATTTTTTTGTGATACTACATCTTCTTCCCCTTTGATTTCTGCTACCACACTCTATTGATATCAGTGTATCTAACATTATCAACAATTGTATTCATTCCAAAGTTTTTCCTCGGCCATCATCAGCCTTGACTTTTCTGTAGAATTTGCCACTACCACACCCATTTCCCCTTGTAATTACCTCTTTCTTTGGCTGTCATAATAGAGTACTCTCTTGATTCTTTCTGTTGTAAGATTAAAATTAGAAGGAACTTTATTAGATTTAGAGCTGGAATTGACCTTTGAGGTTTCTGGCTGGTATAGTGGAAAGAGAGATTAGAGTGTTGGACTTGGAATGAGGAAGACAAGTTCAAATCCCATCTTGGACACTTAGTAGCTGAATGACCCTGGATAACCTCCCCAAGTCTCTGCTTCCTCATGTATAAGAGGGATAATAGTAATATGTACCTAAAAGGGTTTTTGTGACTACTGAAAGAGGTAACATACATTAAGAATTTGCAAACCTTATAGCACTAACTATTTAAATGCTAGCTAGTAACTAGCTAATACAATCTCTTTATTTTACAGATGAGTAAACTGAATCAAAGAGAGATTAAGTGACTTGCCTAAGATAAAACCAGACTAGGATTTGAACCCAGGTTCTCCAGCTCCAAAGGTAGCATTTTCTCCATTGCACTATACTGCCTCATATAGTCTTCTTTCTTTGTCCATGCCTCTTTCACGTTTGCCAGCTTTCTCTCTTCTCTTGCCTTCTTACAGGGAATGTTCTTCAAAGAAACTCAGTCCTTAGTCCTTTGATATTCTCCATATATACTCAAAATGTTGAAGAAAGCATTCTTTCTCATGGCTTCCATTATCTTCTTTAGGCAAATGACTCTCAGATTTGCATATTCTTTTTCAACCTCACACCCAGACTACAATCCCATAGATCCAGCTACAGTATGTATTCACATATATGTATATATATATATGCATGCATTTTGTATGTGTTGTATATGTTCTTGTTGTCTCCCCTAGATGAGCTCCGTAAAGCTGGAGAAAATTCCTTTTTTTCTCCTTTATATCCTTGCTTCTACCAGTATAATTCCTGAAACATTGCAGATTCTTAATAAATTCTTGTTGATAGAATGGTTGATTGATTTCAATGTGAACTCGTTATTTTCACCTGCCAAATAGCCTTTTGGCTAGAAGCCATAATCCAGTATTGGTTTGGTTCCTAATTTCATTCTTTTTGTTGACTATCACCTTCAGCTCCTCCACATTTCTAGCTTAAAACTTTGGAGTCATCTTTGGTTCTTCCTTCCCTTTTTGTATTTTTGCCCAGTCATTCATCAATTCCAGGCAGTTTTCTCTTCAAAATGTCTGTCAGATTCATTTCTTCTTTTTAGTTCCCTCAACTAACACTCATCACCTCACACTGACATTGGGTAAATATTTAGCTGAGATAGCCAGATCCAGGGATTGGCCTTCAGAATTGCACCATCTCAGAGTTGGAAGGGACCACAGACATCATCTATCACAACCTGTACTTGGATAAAAATCTCTTCTACAACGCCCCTAACAGGTAGTCACATGGCTTCCATCAGTGAGGGGAAACCAATGTTATACTGGTAAATGTTTAGCAATTGGCTTCCTGGAAAAAGAAAAGGTATGCATGACACACTTAAATAAGGCATTAATAAGGTTTTCTGCAGTTCTTTCTTAAGATGAGATAATCAACAAAACAATGAATTGAGTCTTGATTTGTAGTATTTGCCTATTTCCAAAGTGTAAATGCTCACACTGAAAATTTAACAATTGACTCTCATGAGCTGGTACAAGCTGGCTCCAGAACACCTCTAGGAATTCACTAGCTACTGAAGTATCCTCTTGTACTTTTGGACAACTTTAATCATTAATAAGTTTTTCCCTACAACAAACATAAATGAGCTTTTTGCAGGTTCCACCATGTTCTCCTGGTTCTGTCCTCTGAGAGCAAACAAAAAAGGTCTAATTGATTTTCCACATGACAGCCCTTCATATAGTAGTAGACAGCTCTTCTGGCCCCATAAGTCTGTTCTTCTCCAGGCTAAACATATCCAGTTTAAACATACCCAGGCTATACATACCTTTTACCAATCCTCATTGACAGCTCTTCATAGTAAGTGGAAACAGAGATGAAACAGAGGTCGCAGCAACCAGGGGTCTTGGACGAAAGCATCATTCCAAATGGATAAAAATACAGATGTCAGAAATTGCCAAACTGAGCCCAGACAATTCAGGGGCCAGTCAGGAGGAAACCCAAGGAAATGGAAAAATCCAAGACCAAATCAAACTTCAAAATGCCAAAACCATAACATAGGCGGGTAGTTTAAAATGGTCCCATAAACAGACATGGTACATGCTCTAGTATGGCTTTTCCCTGGTCAGTCACAAAAGTTTGCTCAAGAACAAGATGAAGCAAGATACATAGTTCTTCTCCTTTAAGAGTTCAATGTACTTAAGGATGGGAGTCTGTGGGTTGATTGCAGGGGCTATATATGTTCACAAATAATTATAACTAAGCCAGTATACAGTAAGAGCTAAAGAATAGTCTTCAAAAATGCCAAAAGAAATAGAAAGTATCTTTATAGGTATATATGCTATATTTTATGTGTGTATATATCATGTATATACATATGTAGATACGCTATTTCTTTTAACATTTTTGAGTTGTACACATATTATCTTATGGTAGTACTACCATTAAATATATAAATACACATATGCTATATAGTGAAAGATGTAAATATAGGTGAATATGTATAATATATGTGATATGTAATGATATATCATATATATGTTTAGGGCTAGCTATGTAGCATAGTATATAGAGTGCTGGGCCTGGAGTCAGGAAGACACATATTCTTGAGGTCAAGTCTGGCTTTAGACACTTACTAGCTGTGTGACCTTGGGAAAGTCACTTAACCTTGTTTGTCTTAGTTCTTATCTGTAAAATGTGCTTGAGAAGGAAATGTCAAACCACTTCAGTATCACCTGAGAAAACCACAAACAAAATCACAAATGATTGAACATAAAAAATACATGTATACCTACATCGTATATACATGTATTCATACCATGGGAACTGGCAGAGTTTCAGAAAAGAGCATGCAACAGGCAATGTCAAAGTTAGACTCAAAGAAAAGGATTCTGATGGTCCAAAATTGAGGATGGGGAGAGTCCATTCCCAACATGATATTTGATATGGACAAACCCAGAGAGATCAAAGAGGGCAGAATAAGAGCAGGAGAAAGTAATTAGTTCAATTTGACTGGAAGATGAATGAATAATGTGAAAGAGTGCTGCAAAGGGAAGTCAGACCCTAACTGTGGAAGACCTTGCACATCAGGCTAATGGGTTTAGGTTGGGTGGTGGATGAATACTGAAGGTTATAGGCCAGAGTTCTGTGACTAGTGGCTCAGTGACTGGTGGCTCATTAGGAAGAAAATGCTAGTGAGAGTGAGGAAATATGAATTGGGGTGGGGAAACCCTGGAGGTGAGGAGAACAATCAATCAGCAAACCCTTATTAAACACCTGCTATATGCCAAGTGTTGCATTAAGATCTGGGAATACAAAAATAAAAGTGGAACAATGCTTGCCTTCAAGGATCTTACATTCTATCAGGGGTGATGACGTATGCATGTACACATCCAAGATTATTCAGTGTGTGTAGGGTGTGTTCAGGAAGGACCAGTAACTTTGGTGTGATGGCTGCTGAGCCCTTTTCAGGGCTGATTTCCACCTGTGGTGTCCACCTGTTCCACCCAGTTCTCACTTGTGCCTTCAAGAAGCTGCAGCATGCATAGTGACCACACCCCAGTAAACTGTTTAGACAGATGGGCCAAATCAGATTGAGGGTAACCAAGAGATCTCAAACCCATAGGTGAGTTGGGGGGGGGGTGTCTACCCCAAGCATGTGAGGACTTCCTCTGGTGGAATGGGTTAATGAGGGCAATTTGTTCCAGTGGCCATGAAGGCAGATGAAGCAGGTGATGTGAAGTACTTAGAGATTGGTTAGACACCAAAGACGTCAAGGTCATCCACTGCATTCTGAGCCATCACCAGCCATCTTGACTCTGTCCTACCACTGGACTATGATGACTCTGGAGGAGAAAGTGAAGCTGATGACTTCATGCTACTCTGCCTCACTTAAATCCAATTTACGTATGAATCAAAAGACATCACCCATATCATTTCACTATTATGCCTCAAAGTCCTGTGGCAACAGGCAAGTGATGAAGCAGCAGGTGTGGATACACTGGGAGTTGTAGTCACAACTCTGCACACAGGCAGCCCAGGCCATAGGGTTGTTTTTCACTGGAAGCAGCCATGGGGTTCAGCAGCTCGGTGTTTGAGCAGCCTTTTAAGGATCCTACTGTTCATCTCCTGGTGTGAGGAAGGAGGCTAGAAAAGGCGCCATAAAAATTGCCTGCTTACCCAACCCTGACCTGATTACTGCAGCAGCCAGTAATGCGATCGAAACACAAAACAATGTACAAAATGTACAAAAACATCTGCAAAGATGATTCCACTCACCATTGGCACAGGGAACACGTGCACCTTATAGACAACACAAAATCCAGTACACCTGAAAGATGAACTGTTCTGGTTGCAAGAAAACTCAACAGGTATTGCATCCAAATAGCAGCCATGAGTTAAACAAGGTTGGCAAATGAAGGTCAGCTTACTGAAGCTGAATACACATTTTTCTGGAGTGACCACAGTGAAAGGGAGTGCCGTGAAGCTGGCGTAGGTATTACAATCAAAACTAATCTAGTCATCAAGCTGGTATGCCTGCCAAAAAGAAGTGAATGACAGGCTCCTGACAATGTGATTGCCACTTGCAGTAAAATGTCATGTCACCATCATCAGTGCCTATGCTCCCACCTTGACAACCCTGATGATGTCAAAGGAAAATTTTTATGAAGACCTAGAGACCCTTATCGTCAATGTGCCAAAAGAGGACAAGCTTACAATTCCAGGTGACTTTAATGCTAGAGAAGACTCAAACTACCAGACTTGGCAGAGAGTCCTAGGGAGGAATGGAGTTGGAAACAGCAACAGCAATGGTCATTTACTACTGAAGACTTGTGCATCACATGACCTTCTCATCATCAACACTGTTTCCCATTTACCTAAATGCAATAAAACTTCATGTACGCACCCTTGCAGCAAACATTGACATCTAATAGATTACGTGATTGTAAGGAGAAGAGGCAGACAAGATGTGAGAATTACAAAGGCAATGTGTGCTGCAGAGTGCTGTACTTATGGTAGATTTATCCTTTCTAAGCTAAATATTCACGTTCATCAAAAGTGCCGCCCCAAGGCAAAATGAATACCAGAAGAATCAATGTCAACAAATTAGAGCTCTTCTTTGAGCGTGAACAATTTGTTGCTCATTTGGAGGGAAAGTTGAGACAACACACTGTTGGCAACAGTGGAGCAGAAAAAGAGTGGGCAACTTTCAGAGATTTGGTGTACAGCACTGCATTTGCTCATCTGAATCATAATACTTTCAAACACCAAGTCTGGTTTGATGAAAATGATGGGGAAATCCAGAAGCTGCTACATGAAAAACGAACACTCCAAGGGATTTACCAGCAGGATAGTTTATCCATCTCTAAGAAGGAAGCATTTAATTCCATCAAAAGTAAAGTACAAGCAAAGCTTAGAGAGACGTAGGATTTCTGACTCAGTAAGAAGACAGATAAAATTCAGTTTTGTGCTGATAATAATAATCCAAAGAGATTTTATGATTCTCTGAAAGCTATTTATGGACCAGAAACCTATGGTGCATCACAACTACTCAGTGCTGATGGAGCCACATTGATTAGTGATAAGGACATGATCCTAGAGAGATGGGCTGAACACTTCCATAGTGTTCTCAACAGACGATCATCAATCAATGCCGAGGTCATTGACTGTTTACTTCAGGTTGAAGTCAATCCCTCCTTAGTTGAACTTCCAACTGAAGAAGAGGTTTTGAGGGCCATTAGTCTCCTTTCATGTGGCAAAGCATTTGGTGCTGATTTTATTCCAGCTGAGATTTACAAGGTAGGGCAACAATTGTTCATACAAAAGTTGACTAAAATTTTCCATGCTATATGGCAAGAGGAGGTTATCCCCCAGGAGTTCAAGGATGCCTCCATTGTCCATCTCTATCAAAGTAAAGGGATTGTCATGTGACAATCACAGGGAGGTCTTTCTCTTTGTCATTGATGGTAAGATTCTCTCTAGAGTCCTCCTTAATAGACCAATCCTTCACCTGGAAGATGGTCTGTCATCTACCTGAGAGTTAATGTGGCTTCAGAAAGCATCGAGGAACAGTTGATATGGTGTTTGCTGCCTGACAACTCCAGGAGAAATACCAGGAGCTGAGCAGAGGTCTATACACAATGTTTGTAGATCTGACCAAGGCTTTTGACACTGTTAGTCATGAGGGCTTTTGGAAAATTATGCTGTTGTGCTGACCTCAGTGTTGTATGTGTGTGAAACATGGACAATCTATCAGTGCCAAGCCAGGAAACTGAATTACTTCCATTTGATTACTTCCATTTGAATTCTTAGGAATTGTCTTAGGTGATCTGAAGATCACCTGGCAGGATAAGATACCAGACAATGAAGTCCTTGCTCAAACTAAACTGCCAAACATTCAAACTATGCTTCAGAGAGAGCAACTCTGATGGGCTGGCCATGTTGTTCGAATGCCAAATGTATGCTTGCTAAAAAGACTATTTTATGGAGAATTCACATGGGGTGGGTGATCACATGATGGCCAGATGGTTTCTTTCAAGAACTTTGCATTTGATTGTATTACATGGGAGACACTAGCACAGGACCACTCAGCATGGTGTGCCAACAGCAGAAAAGGTGCTGTGCTCTATGAGCAAAGCAGAATTGAGACAGCACAAAGGAAATGTAGGATGCACAAATTTGCAGTAACCACCCCAAGTGTTCACATGGATTATCTGTGCCCGATGTGTAGTAGAGCATTCTGAGCTCATATTGCTCTGATCAGCCACAGTCAGACACAATAAAACCTCACTTTATCATGGTGATGTCATTTCAGTCCTCTTCGAAAACGGACAACAACCACCAACCTATCCAAAGTAAATAGCTGTTATAAGGCTATTATGATAATTCGGGAAAGAGACAATGAGGGCCCAAAATAGGATGCAGTCGTTGGGAATGTAAAGGTGAGGACAGAGTCATTCTGAATGTAAAATCAACAGAACATGTCAATTGGCTATGGGGGAAAAGGAAGTATTAAAGATAATGAATTTTAAGCTTGGGTGCATGATGTTGCCATTAACAGAAATAGACAAATTGAGAGGAAGGACAGTTTGAAGGAGTTTGGGAGGGGGGTCAAGGAGGAAAAGTTCAGCACTTGACATATTCACTTTGATGTGCTGACCAGATATCCACGTGCAGATGTCCAGCAGGTTGCTAAACAGGTGTGACTGGAGCTCTCGGGAAAGATCAGGACTGGAGATATAGATTAGAGAGTCAAAGAGAGGTGATAATTAAAGCCAGGAGAATAACTGACATGGCCAAGGGAAGGAGTATAAAGAGAGAAAGTGAAATTCAAAGTCTTGAGAAATGCCTGCATTTAAGAGACAGGAGGAGGGAGACAGGACCTAAAAGGATCATCCTGTCAGAAACTGTGATCTTAATGCATGAAATGGGCTTCTAGCTGCCTCAGATGATCATAGATTTAGAGCTAAAAGGACTCTTAGGGATCACTTCGTCCAACCACCTCATTTTACTGGTAAGAAAACTAACAAATGGAGAGAGTAAATTACTTGCACCAGATCACACAGGTAGTAAATAGTAGAGTTGTAATTCAAATCCAATGTCCTCTGACTACAAGCCCAGCTCTATCTTCCCTTTGGTTCTATTTTCTACATGATATAAAATTTGTGTCTTTGGAATTCAGTATTCATTTTTTGTTCTTTCTTCTGTATACACTTTGAAAGAGTCTCCTTCCATCTGAAATTTCAAGTCTTGAACCAAAGACCAGAAAAAAATTTACTGTTTTCTCTTTCCCTCCTTCTTTTCCTCCCAACCTCCTTTCTTCCTTCCTTCCTTCCTTCCTTCCTTCCTTCCTTCCTTCCTTCCTTCCTTCCTTCCTTCCTTCCTTCCTTCCTTCCTTCCTTCCTTCCTTCCTTCCTTCTTCTGGGAAGACTCTTAGTGTCATACTTTAAAGAAATAAAAAGGAAATCAATTTAAAAACAAAGCCCATAGATAAATAGCAAAGTGTGTATGTGTGTGTATGGGGAGGAGAGAATGTTAGTTCCATTTCTTCTGCTTTAAAGAGTGTGCTTAGTTTTTACTATAATCACATGCTGAACAGTAGTACACTTCACTTCTGCTCACAGACTGACCCTCTCACCAGAGATTAATTTTTTACACAATCATCCTAGGGTCTTTAGTAAGCTCTTTATAAAAATGGAGAGATTTGTTTTTTGAATACAGAGGATTAGGGCTTAATGCAAGTAATCTGTAGGATGCTTTATGGCATATATGCTACTAATCACTCCATTACCATTTCCACGTTTTGCTTTTTCAAAAATACTTGCTTTTAGAGAAGCATCTGTTCTCTGGGTGTTCTCCGTGTGATTGGAGGGCATGATCAGGGAGAGGCAGTGGGGTAGTTAGATAGGAATAGGCAGTGGATTGAAAATGAGCATGACTCTGGACACCTAATGCTTTCAGACCTTAAAGACCATTTCCTGCATTTTTTTCACCTCTGAAATTTCTTACATTAAAAAATGAGATGGTGAGCTATCATGTCTTTCTTCTAAGAATCTTGGGTAATTTTCAGGATTGTCTCCTTCATTTTCATATAATACCTGCTGGGAGGTATAATGCCTAAAGCAAGGAAAGTATTATATATAGGTAGATGGTATTACTTCAGGGTCTTCAATTGACATATAGGAAAACTGAGAAACAGAAAAATAGTGATTTTCAATTGGTATTATAGGTTATCTGTTGGTGTGCAACTGCTCATGTACTATTTTTACCTTACTGATTTCTATCTAGAAGCTCCATCTAGAAGCTCTTATTACCTCCACTGAAGATATTACTTGGGGTCTATTAGCACAGACTACAGGAGTTGGTCAACTGTTTTGATACCAATCAGTTGACAAGTATTTATTAGATTGCTACTATGTGCTAGTCACTGTGCTGGGATACAAAGATAAAGAAGAAAGAGACCTGACCTCAGGGAGCTTACATTCTGTTAGAGAAGAAAACATGTATGTAGATAGCAGTATCTACAAGATACATACACTATCTATAGTTAAATGCAAGATAATTGGGGTAAGGAAGGCACTAGTAAAAAGAGGATGAGAAAAGACCTCAGATAGAAGGTGCCAATTAAACTGAGCTTGGAAGTAAACTACTGATTCTAATAGGTGAAGATGAGAAAGGAGCGGATTCTAGGTATAGCAGACAGTCTATGCTAAGGTATGGAGACTGGAGATGAAGTGTCATATGTGAGGAACAAGAATGAGTGCTATTACTTTTATTGAGCCCACCAAAAGGATTAGTATAAAAAGTCCATAATTATTTTTTAAAAACAGTTTGTTGGATATACTATGTTCTCAATATGGGTACTCTTGGTTGGAAGTAGCAGCCCCTTAGGCCAAGATCACCAAGTTTGACTCTAAGGTTACCAAGCACACTAACCCCTACTATCCTCAAGGTCACCAAGACTTAACTTAAAGAGACCAAGCTTGGTTCTAAGGCCATAAAGCTCAGTGATTCCAATGCTATTATACTCACTGATCCAAAGGCTTCCAATCCTAACAACTAAGGCAGTCAAACCCCAAATTGCTAGCTCTGAGGACCCTGGGATCATGATAACTACTCCCAAGCTTTCAAAAAGTTGTTTCAAGACAGAACTGATTTGAACCCTAAACCAAATTTTTCCCCTCAGCCAGAGCATCATTGTTTGCTATTTTGTACAAAGAAAAGAAATGGTGAGTCACAAAGGTAATAAAAGAAAAGGTTCTAGGCACCCATGGAGGGCATCTTGGTTAGAAAACTGGAAAGTGAAAAGACAGGCTTTAGCTTGTGGTTTTCTGTAGCAGATCATATATTTACAATTACCCAGTTGACTCAGAGGTGTTGCAAATATAAGAGTTGGTTGTTTCTTGAGTTCTGAAATGCATTTGGCTAAAAAGAATAAAATGCAATTTTTAAATGTTCTCCTTGGAAAAGATGTCCTTCTCATAGACATTAAAAGTCAAATTCACCTTCAAAGGGCAAAAGGTTTCCCACCATAGAGGATATGTGATAAACATGATGTGCCCTAGGTTCTGAAGGCAATCCTATGTGAGGAGTGCTTATAATGTCTTCAAAAGTGACATATTTACAAACTAGTCTGAATGGTGTGGTGAAAAAGGCTCTAACTGAAGTCAGAGGACCTACTTTCAAATCCTGCCTCTAATGAATACTAGCCAGGGGATTTTGGACAAGTGATTTTACTTCTCTGGGCCTCAGTTTTTCCACATTTGAAATGAGTTCAGCCTCCATCTTTGAGGTCCCTCCTAGTTCTAGATCTATTTTCCAACAATTCACTCTGTAAGCTTATCATCCCAAGGTGACCACTGTCAGGTCTGTTGCTCTAAAATATACTATTAGGGTGAAAGGGGCTGAGTCTCAAGCAATTTGTCTTCCCTGAGGTGCAGCCAAGTCTATTTAAAAATGGCCTCTTTATCACAGACTCAAACTCAAGCAGAAAACTTATTCTTCTACCCTTGGTCTTATTATGGGTATCTCATTGGCTCAAGGAACAAGTGTTAGAATTACAGGCCATCACTATTTGGGTAGTGTCTCAACAAGAATGACCTGTTTCTTCTCCAGAGGGTTAGGAACTGCAACAGGTCCACTGCTAACTGAACCCTGTTGGTGTCAGGGGTAATACCAAGAACTGCTTTGCCTTTGTATCCTTACCATCTATTATGGTGCATGGCATTTAATGGGTACTTGATAAATGTGTGTGGATAGATGGATGGATGGATCCTATAGCCCGGTGTAGACACAGCATTTGAAAAAAATTCTTCCATACTCTGATCTAGGGTAAAAGAATAAACAAAGAGTGTAAGCCACTTATTTGGATGTAAAACTGTCTTTTTCATTGATACTTTGCTAATAGAGAGTCTGTAATGACCAGCCTGAATTTAAAAAGACATCCTTTCCATCTCATGTTGGTGAATGGCTAAACAGAGCTTTGAGAAAGGCAATCGAATACCTAGCCAGCAGGATACAGGCTCCTAATGATCGCTCTGTAATGGTGAGGTTTCCTTCCTGAATTCGGTTGTGGAGCTTTCACAGCTCAAAATGAGAAGGGGAGAACTCAGTTCAGTTCTACTAGGTATGTTCAAGGCAATATGATAAAAAGCTGGCATGGTATGTTGTGCTTTTCAAAGTTCTTTTAAATCCATTATATCACTTGATTTTCATTAGAATCCTGTGAAGTGTCAAGGGCAGGCATGATTATCTTCATTTAACGTATTGGGAAACCAAGACCCAGAAAGATCCAGTGATTTTTCCATAGCTGATGAACGCCTGAATCAGGCCTCTTGACATCTAGTCCTGTTCTCTTTCTTGAAACAATTAAATTTTGAACCTGGAAATATTTCTTCTAAGTCCCACATCAAGTCCCCTGCCACTCTTCCCTGATCACGGTTACCTAGCTCATGGAATCAATCCTGTCTAATATCTCATTAATAAGCACAATCCTCACCATTCCTCCACAGCAGAGCAAACAAGGACACAACGAGGCTGGGCAATATTATGAGTAGTGTATAGGGGGCAAAAGTTCCTAAGGCAATGAGGCACTTTGACCTTTGTGGGCTTCATACAGACTAGAGCTGAGCCCAGTGCCTCTCAATCTCCTGCTCATCCTTGTCAGTGTGGGAGGAGGAGAATGGCAGATGATGAATACTAATTGTTTCTATTTTTTACTTAGAAGGGATTTTTTGACACATGGGAGAAAATAAAGGGAGGGAAACAAAGAAGGAGGAAGGGAGAGAGAAAGAAAGAGGTAAAGACTGAGACAGAGAGGAAAGAGATAGGGGACAGAGACACAGAAAGAAAGAAACTACTGAGAAGGGGGAGAGAGAGAGAGAGAAAGAGAGAGAGAGAGAGAGAGAGAGAGAGAGAGAGAGAGAGAAAGAGAGAGAGAGAGAGAGAGAGAGAGAGAGAGAGAGAGAGAGAGAGAGAGATGGAGACAGACAGAGACAGAGACAGATAGACACAGACACAGAGACTCACAGAGACACACAGAGACAGAGACAGAAAAACATACACACACAGAGACAAAGAAAGAATTTCCTAATGTAGTCCTTTTCTCCAGCATCCCTCCTGACAAGCTATACTGACCAAGCTCCTGCTTTGGCTTTATTTTCCCTTGAGCATTTCAAAGGAAGATTTTTTCTTTTTTTTTCTGTTTGAAATCAGCAGCCTTGAGCAACAAAGGCCATGAACCAATAGATCAATATGTGATACTCTCTGCTGCGCAATTCAGCACACTCATGCAAACATCTTTTACTCATTTAGATGGTCCTGAGAATCTAGCCACCTCCTTACCTTCGTGTAAGTTCTGTTCCCCTTGGACCTTTCTTCAGGCAAAAAGGGTGGCTACCCCCATCAGCCTATCAACCAAAAACTAGCTAAAAGTCAAGCATCTGACATTTTCTGAGAACAAATTAGAAAAGAACTTTATTTTTTAAAAACAGTTGAGTTCTTGGATTAAACGGAACTTTTAAAAAAATTACTCAAAGTGCCAACTTGACCAAATTCACCTAAAAAGCAGTCGGATCCTATTGAATAAATTTTTTTCTTCACCAACATTACAGCCAATCACTGGTGTGGGGAGGTAGAGTGAAAATAGTTCAATGGGAGCAAACATGACTTCATATACACACCTGGTTCTGGGTTGAGGCTTTCAAGAACACTAATTCTTCTTCTTTTCCCTTGTAAAAGAAACACTTGACTAGGACTTCTCTAGAACAAGTGTTGTTTTAAAAAAAATTTCAGACACTTACCAGTTCACCCTCTACATCTAAGTAGGCAGAGACCATGTGTCCCCATTTAAGAAACACAGACTTTTGAATGGGAAGGAAAACTTATGGAGAAAGAGAACACAGGGGAAAGATTTCCTTTTTCTGATAGGTCATTTGATTGATGACTTCAGTCATTTGAGTGAATACATGGGATTCAGTCCTTGGACCCCAGGTTTGAAAATGGGCAGCCTCTGGTCCAGCTGTTTTCCTAGGACAGGCTCATCTATGAGAATATACTTTCAGAAGTCTTGTTGTTTCCATCAGTGAAAGATTATGTGGTGCATTAGCTTAAGCAGGGGAGCTCCTGATTAGCATTTGGGATTTGATATGGATTATTCCAGAACTTCTGAATTTTATTCCTATGGTCCCAGTGCCATTTGGGGCCCTGAAAGGGATCTCAAAATGCAAGATGTCAACTGTCTCACATGACGTCGAAGAAGCTAAGATTCAGTAGAGAAGCCAAAGTCAACACATATAAAGAACCCAATCTATAGAGACAGTGATTGCTTCAGCTACACTCTTCAACATATAATTTTCATGAAAACATCTTTTGCCCATTTAGATGGTGCTGAGAATTTGCCTACTTCCTTACATTCATGTAAGTTCTGATCCCATTGGACTCTACTTCAGGCAAAAAAAGCACCTACCCTCATCAACCCATCAACCAAAAACAACTGAAGACAGTCAATCATCTTACTTTTCTGAGAAAAATAAAAAAAACCTTGATTTTTAAAAAATAGTTATTTGAGTTTTTTGATTGAACTGAACTTTTTAAAAAGAGAGGATTGAATTTGGAGTCAGAAAGACCTGGGCTCAAATATTGCCTCTGGCATTACTAGCTGTGTGATGCTTGACAAGTCACATAAACTATGTGAAACTCATTTTTTAAAAAAATCCATAAAATGAGAGGTTTAAAGTTATGACCTGTAAGGTCTTTCCTAAACTCTGTCTATTATCTTAAGATCATAAGATTCACTTGAGATTCAAGAAGGATAAATTTATATGGTTCCCCAAGACATCTGATACGAAGAAACCTAGGGTTGGAAGACAACTGGATAAAATACATTTTCAGAATAATGGAAATTCATTTTTGGACTGTAAACATGCCCAATGTTCTCCCTGTATAGGGATTGCTAGAGAACTGGTGGTCCCCTGAGAAAATAATATCATTAGCTGAAGAAGTCATAGAAGACAGTGAGTGGGGGCAGGTATAGAACAGCTACCCACTGGGATCAAGGAGAATTTCAAGAAGGAGCATTGTGATGGGCAGCAATGCAGACTAGCAACAAGAAGCAACAACTGTTTAAATGGCTGGAAACAAACATGCTGCACAGACACAGAAGGGGAAACTGATGTAGAAAAGCAAACCCACACTACCTCCTACCAAGTCCTTACTCAGAAACTGTACAGGTCTCTGCTAATTGCTGAGTGCTCAGATGTGAGACCTTTTTGTTTCTTTAAATAAAGCTGTTTGTGTTTCAAGCCTTGTGAAACTGTGTGCTTCTTAAAGGAACCAATAACTACCCTTGGCGTTGGAGTGGTGGTGGTGACAGAGATATCATTTACTGAAGTTTCCAGATGATCTTGGTGGGAGCAACAAGCCAGAAAACTTAGAGGTCTCCAAAGCATCACCAGGTCCTCTATGTCAAAAAGAAAGCTGGTAATTGACACATAGTCAGCGTTTAATTAAAATTGAATATAATCCAACTAAAAGAGCAAGTGATTCCTTCCAGGACCATACAGGGAAAGTGATTTTTCAACCCACCACTTTCCTTTCTTTGCCTATGGAAACCTAATCTCACAAAGTCTTTATCTCTGTTTCTAAAGATCAACCTCTTTTTCTCATATGGTATATTTCTAAAATACATTTTCCCAGAATTCTTTCTAGAATTATAGAACACATATTTGTAGTGTCATAGAGGCTGGACAAGAAAAAAAATCTGATGAAAGAGCAGTAGAAAGGAGCATAAAATATTTTTGAAATCCTTTTTTAAAAGTCTTATCATAGGGCCCCTAGTCTTCTTTGATCTACTTTGAGCTTTCATATTAATCTGGTCCTAAAACATTATAGCAAAACAAAAATTACCCAAGTTAACTATAATCATTGATTATTGAAAATTAAATCTCTGGTTTCTAGAAGTATTCTTCTAAAATGACATTAGTCTCTCTCTCTATGTATATGCATACGTACATACATACATATATATATATATATATATATATATTTAGCTTCTTAAGATGTTGGGTAAATTTAGACAATGCAGTGGATTGATTGTGAAAGAAAGCATAACAAAGATCACAAGTCCTTTTTAGTCTTCTCCATCCAGCTCCTGTGATTTGCATGGACTATAATTGAGACGACGTGAGTGAAACAGAGTTGAAAGAAATTTTCTTATTCTAAGCCAAAGAAGAATTTAGACTGTGATAACTCTAATGGCAGAAGAGGAAAAGAATTTCAAAAAACATAATTAAAATGACTCAAAGCTTCTCTACCTGCTTGGCAGGATCTGGCCAAATGAAGTCTGCATCACAAAGGAAATAAAAACATCCTATAGCCACAAAGTTACAAGCTAAAGAGCTGTAAGACCCTTTTCTCCATAGAGAAGGAGTTGTATCATAGACAGAATCGAGACAGTGAATTTACCGGGATATGTAAAAGGATCGCTTTGCATCAGTGAGGTCCAGTTGAGGTTATATGACCTATCCTAGTGGATCCGCTCAGCACAGTTTCATGATCTGTTCTACCTTCATTTAGCAGTCCATTTAAAGGTGCAAAGGCAGAGGATGAGAGTGATCCAAGGCCAAGGTTGGTAAGGCAAGGTTGATGATATGATAAAGGGCCAAGAAACTCAAAAGAAGGATAGTGAACAACTGATTAATCCAGGGTTCCAAGATTGGAAAAAGAGGAGAATGTAATTAACGCAGGAGTAATGGTCTAGGAGAGAACTGAGAGGCTGAAGAATTTTAGGTCATAGTATGGATGACCACACGACGGTCAGGTTTTGAGGATGCAAGGCAGAGGAAGAGGTAGAATGACAATAGACTGTGATCAGATAAGAGACTTTCAGAATTCATAAACAGGAAAGTGGTGATTTTTGAGAGATAGTGAGAAGTGGGGTGGAGGTCAGGGGAAATGAGCAAATTGGGGAATTGGGAAGAAGGTAAAGATGGTTGAGTATCTATCTATCTATCTATCTATCTATCTATCTATCTATCTATCTATCTATCTATCTATCTATCTATCTATCTATCTATCTATCTATCTATCTAGATGTTGAAGACCCGCAGCATGAGAGCATGAATGAGGAAGGAGAAAAAGACTGTGAGCTAGGCTCTGAACTCATTAAGGAAGGAAAGGGAGTGTCTTGGAGGTCAGTAGGCAGCAGCTACCAGGAGTTTTATTAGGTGGTAGATATGAATTGATGAAGAGAGGCTCCTAAGGGATGGAGATAGAGAGCCTGGAAGTAGCAATGGGGAACAAGGACTATTCTTGCTGTCCTACCTTGACTAATGAGTCAGGTGAATGAGTGAAAACACAACCAGTTCTGGAAAGGGTGGCCAGAGAGGCCATGTAATCAGAAGGGAGCCAGATTTCAGTGATATATGTCATGTGCTTTAGAAACCTTAGAGCTGGGATTATTACTACACATATTTATGGCACTAGGTCTTATGTTTGGCTTTGAACAAAAGAGGCACTTGAGTAAGTTTTCCTATAGAAACTCACTCCTAAGAGGGCTCTCTCTAGCAACTCTACTCTGGAGGTTCAGGCTGCTTTAGGCAAACAAAATGTCTGACTCACACAACAAACAGCAGTTCATTACCTTGGCTGGCCCAGAGAAGCATTTCATTATAATGGGCAGCCTTCTCTTTTTCCTGAGTACTATACTAAAACAAGATGGCCTCCCTGACCTTTCTCACCCCATGGAAAGAAAGCAGGGGAAAAGAGAGAGGGACACAAGTCAATAAGGAATAGAAGTCAAGCGAGGAAACAGAAAGACATAGCACCAAAGCCTGCAAGGAACTTCAAAGGTCACAGAGTCCAACTCCCTCATTTTGCAGGAGAGGAAACTGAGGTCCAGAGAGGTAAGTAATAGGAGACAAAGGATTGAACACAGATAATATCATAAAGTGCTTAGCACAGTGCCAGGCACATAGTGTTATATAAATGTTAACTATTATTATTATTATAAAGGGAGATAATATCATGGTGATAAGACAAAGAAATCATTCAGGGGACACAAGTAACTCCCATGTAATACTCATGCACCATTTTTTTCTTCTGTGTTGTCCTCTGTGAACATGTGTGCATGCATCTGTTTATACACTGTGCCAGGACAATTGTGTTTAAGCGTTCGGGTCTTTGGCTTTTCTTGATGCAAAGCTGCTGTTACAGACTCTAAGCTCCATCGCTAGGTTAGGCTGATTTCACTGAAAGATTTGTTTTCACCTGGTCACTTTATCACCTCCTCATCCTCATTTATGTAATGTTACCAATCCAGGAAAGCATAGCCGCTGAGTGAGTGAGTATGTGTGTGTGTTTGTGTGTGTGTGTTTTCTCTTTGCTTCCCACCTTCAGTCCAGTGATATCATTACTATTTACTGCTCAGTACTGAGTTTCCATATCACCAAACAAAAAGACCCACATTTCCTCTTGGAGTGAACTGGATTGCACCAATCTGCAGAGCAGCAAAATTAGCAGTTTGCAGACACAAGCTTGGCTGAAGTGAAGAAAATAGATTTCACACATAGTTTAAATTCTGGAAGTCTTTCCTCATGTATTTATTCCCAACTCCCAGTAAAACAAGCGGGAGTTGTTTAAGAGCAGCCATGTGAAATCTGATTCAAAGACATAACCGAGGAAAGTTTGGGGCAGTGGAAACAGTGTTTAACCTGGAATCAGGGAGAGTTGGGGTCTTACTCTACCACCTTGAGATTTACTTTCACAAAACCTCAGTTTCTTTATCTATGAAATGGTGATGATGCAAATAGTTTGCTTACTGGGTTATTGTGAGGATTAAATTAGATTATGAGGTTAAAATGCTTTGCAAAACAAAGTGTTATTAAAATTATTATTTTTATTATTATTAACTCTATCATGCCACTAATCACATTGCCCAGACAGCTCTCTTGTTAATAGTTGTGGCGATAGGTCCACACACACCAAGCAGTGTAGGGGGAAGCATCGCAGACTAATTCATGATTATTATTTTGGAATTATTAAGAAAATGAATTTAAAAACACTCCATCTGATTGTAAATAAGTACTTTAAAAATCATCGGTGGTTTGACTTAATTCAACTGAATTGTAATGGTAGCTACAGCGATGAAAGAAGAATAGGAGGGAGAAGAGGACAGAAAAGAAGAATTGTTTCCCAAACTGTCCTAATGAGCTTCAAGTTCCTAATCTAGTAGGTGGGAGTAATAACAATATTTGAATGACCTACCTTTGGGGATTGTTGCGAGGAAAGTATTGTTCAAATCTTACAGCTTTACAGCAATGGAAGTCAATTGAAGAATCAGTATGGTGTAGTAGAAAAAGTGCTATGATTGGAGCCCAGAGATCTAGGTTGGAATCCTACTCTCCTACAAGAGCATGGGCTCACATGGGCAAGTATGTGACCATGTGACCATGGGCAAGTCACTTCTCCTCTCGGAAACTCAGTTTACTCATTTGTTAAATTAGGGTGATGATACGTGCCCAACCTCCCTCACAGAATTGTTATGAGGAACACATTAGGTAAATGTGGGTTATTTACAAGAATAAATGTGTATCAGATTGAAGGAGGTTATAGGATCAATACCTTCCATGTGTAAGAAGTAGAACAGAATCCTCAACGTTTAAGTCTGAAGATAGCTTAGAGATCATTTAATCTAACTCCATGTGAGGAAAATGAGGAAACTGACAACTGTAGCAATTTAGGGATAAGGCTTGATTAAACTCAGGCTCACATCTTTTAATTCCTGGCCCAGGGCTTGTTCCACCGCACCTGGCTCTCTCTCATTCTTTATTTTAAGCATGTGCTTTAAACCTTGCTATTTCTCCCATTCTTTGTGGCTCTGGGCACATCTGGATTACAGTATTATTCCTTTGTAATACTGTTCTTCTCTGGGCTTCCATATTTTTTCTTCTTGGCACCAACTTTTTCCCAGTTTCCTTGGCTTCAATCTTTAAAACCATCCTTGGCCTTCTGCTTGGATCCCACCCCACCCATCCAATCAGTCATCAGGTCTATCAGTTCTACTGCCCCAATATCTCTGTAATCCATCCTCTTCTTTCCATTTCCACAGCCACCACTTAAGCTATGACCCTCATCACCTTCTTTCTAGGATTACTGCAAGCATTTTATGACTGATCTCTTAGTCTCCTCTCAGTCTCCAGTTTTCCAATTTTCCAATATACATATGCACTACCATCAGCATAACCTTCTTAATGTAGCAATCTAATTAGATCACTCCCCACCTCAAATTCTCAATGGTTCCCTATTGTCTGCCAAATAACTCCTCAACCTGGCATTCAAGGGTCTGGGCAGTCTGTCTACACCCTGTCTTTATACCCTAATTTCCATAATACCTATTTATGTATTCTCTGTGCCTGCCAAAATGGATTCCCTCAGACTCATCCCACCCTTTCATGCCTTTGTTTATAAAGCTTCTGACCCTAGGAAAATTTTTTTTTATTGTGAATTCAGTAATAAACAATTGCAGACATTCTGAGACATGAAGAATAATAGAGAAGAGGACTTGGGGTTGTTAAAAACCTTAGCCAGGTAAGAACATATTATTGTATTATGACTCTCTTCTGTTCCTTCACTTCTTTCCCTCTCTGCACCTTGTAAAATGTTTTATGGATGTTTCCCCAAAGGGAGAATGCTATAAGACCTTAGCCTGAAAGGGCCAGGGTCTCTCCAGCCATCCTGATGAATATCAGGCCACTGGACCCAGATGGCTCAGGAGAAGAAGGTGAGGTTGGTGATGTTGCACAGCCCTCCCTCGCTCAAATCAAAGTCAACTGCAAGTCATGTCATCATCCTGATGTCATGGTCCTCTTCAAGAATGAAGGACAAAACACAACAACAAGGATGTTTCTCCTCCACCCAAGTATTTATCACAGTCCACAAGCCCTTAACAACCCTTTGTAACAAATATAGGCAAGTAAACTAAATCAATATATTGGCCATATGAGAGAACTCAGATCTGGCACTATATCTCCAGTATTTCCCCTCTCTATAAAGAGGTTAGAAAGATCTTTGAAGCATCATTAGTCTTTTGGGCCCATAGTTGTTCCTTGATCCAGTCAAATTTTTGAAGTCCTTCAGAGTTACGGGACTGCATTTTCTTAGAGTGTAGGTCTAACCATGTCGCTCATCTGGATTTTCTCATGACCTTCTCCTTTCCTCTTTCACATCACTGCCTCTCAGGAACTACCTTTGCCTCATTCTATCTATTTCATTCACCTCTTCTGAACTTTCTCTTTTCTTGAAAACTGTCACTTTATCCAAACCCCTCCTTATCTAGAAAAATTTTTCCCATCTTTTAAGGTCCAACGCAGGTATTCTTCATCCATGAATCCTTTTCTGATTACTCAGATGAAACTGATCACTCCTTCCTCAGTACTGTCTCACTATATTACACTTTCCTAATGCACTTATCATATTCTAATTTGTGTTGTATCAATCTGTGTATACATTTTCTTTCTCTTGCTACACTGCAAGCTTTTTAAAGATAAAGCATTTTAAAGATTGATTTTTGCATTCCTCATTCTGGCTAACATTGTTCCTTGCACAGTGCAGGTATTTAAAGATCATTTACTGCATTTGTGGAAATAAATTTGGATAAAGTAAATGTGATAATACCAAAGCCTTCCTCTGCTATCTCATGCTGCTGTGGAGGTTGCCCGGGCTTGTGGAGAACAAGAAGTGGAAGGTCCTACCAAGTGGAAATAGCTTTAAATATAGACAGAACTATATGCCTGCCATCTATGGTTCAGTCTAGCTATGTTTAGAGAGATAGATCATGAAAAGCCACTAGGGAATGAATATTTTCAACCATGGCGATTTAGGAAAGACTGTCTCTTAAAGGCATAGATCTGTGTTGGCAAAGTGAATACTTACATAATGAAATCACAAATCCTTGAGGTATTGAAGAATAATATTGTAATATTTCAAAATATACTAGTAGTGAAACCTGGGGATTGTCTGTGGCTTCTGTTGTTTACTTTTTTCTATTTGTGTTTTCCTGCTCTTCTCATTAGACTTTAATGTACTGGAAGGCCAAGGCCATTTTTCTATTTCTTTTTCCTCAGAGATAACTCCCCAGACAACTTGATCCATCCTGTTGTTTAGAACATGGCAGGCTAGGAAGCAGTAATCTGTTTCCCAGGAGCTTAGGAAAGCTCATGCCATACAGGGATGGTTCTTGAAAAGGGGAAAGGAGCTCAATACCGGGACTCACTTCCATTGGCCTCCTAAATCCCTGGGACTTGCAGTTTCCCAGATTTTCTCTCCACAGAAGCAAAGATCAGGGAAAGGAAAATATCAGTCTAGGTGACACACATAGAATGAGTGATTCCAGAGAAGCCACTGGAAAATGGTGACACCAAAGGGGGAAGACAAGTGGCAAAGAAAAGATCTAAATAAGCAACATGAACAGAGCAGAGATTTAAGAGAGTAGAGAACTCAGCGCATTGGAAAGAGGAGAGATTGGAAAGAGACATTGTCTCTTACTTTCATGTTACAAAACAGCCATGGTTTCCATTGTGAGAGTTCACCCAACCCACAAAGAGCCTCCTGATGCCTTCAGAGATATACTATGACCAAAGATAATGTCAATCACCTGATGACCACCATTCAGGTGGTAAGCCATTCCAAACCTAGGCAGGTCCTTGGACCTCAACCATCATCATCATCACCTTCACTGTTATGATTATTGTTATTTTCCAAAATCTGTGATTTCCTTGGTGTAGGAAGCCCCCAGTGATGTATTTCCTCTACCAATGCAATTCAACCTCTCTTCTGAAACTTCATTGATTAACAGAATTTGAAAGTTGGGAAGGATGTCTAATTTCTAATCCAGCCTATACACAAAATGAATCTTCCCTGTCACATTCACTGTGAAGTGGTCATCTAGCCTGTGTTTGAAGGAGCAGCCCATTGCTTCTCCAAGAATTCATAGTCTCAGAGGATTTCCTGGGGAGGCACTGAGAGGTTAAATGCACAGCATCATGCCACCAGTAAGTGTCAGATAGAAGAATTCATGTCTTCCTGGTTCCATGAGCCAATTTGCTGTACCATGCTGCCTCTCATCTTGTTCTTATAATCAGAGAATTCATATTAGAAAGAAGAGTTGCAAAGGTAAAATCTTATGAACCAAAGGGATATGAAAGGATACACCACAGTACAGACCTTAACGAAGGTCAGAGAACTCATACTAAAGAGAAATCTTATCGATATAATGACTACAAAAATATTCCTTACTGAACTTGAATACCCAGAAGAAAGTCTGTAAGAACTCTGTAACTGTACAAGCAACTCTATAAGTAGCTTAGTAGTTATTTAAAGTCCTACTTACTTTTAAAATTTTTAACAGTGCTTCATACAAAAACTAATCCCCTTCCTCCTCCTCCTCCTTGCCATCCTCCAGCTCTCCACACACACATTTCTTCAGTTTATCTTGATGCAGATTTGGTTAATCAACTGACCCACATAGTCAAGAGAGGAAAACCAGCTTCCCCCCCACTCTGCTAACTTCTTAGGAATGTGTGTTTTGTTTTTCCAGATAATTTTATAACTGATAGTTCAGGCTGCATTGGGGTAATATTTGCAAAACTTCATAGGTCATTTAGTCCAACTCCTACTAACTCATATTTTGGACTGGGACTAGGAGAAGGGATGGTGAAAAACAGGGATTCCCTTAAATCATAGTACTCAACCTGGCCTATATATACTAGATGTATGGATATGTATATTTGTATGTAATTAAATGTTTATTCGTATGAATGTGTGACATGCATACACATGTGTGTGTATAAAATATCCTTAGGAGAAGGGGAAGAAAAGGACATTTTCCAGCTTTCACCATTCACCCAACCAGGGAGCGTCTCTTCTTGTAATGTAACCAAGGGAGAATTATGGTTTACTTGGGAGTAGACTAGAAAGGAAGAGAAGGATAGGAGAGAGTTTCAAGACAGTCACTTTCAGAGAAATCTGGGCAGGAGGGAGTATGACACTCTTCAGTTTAAGGTAACATGCTACCATGGAAAGATTTGATTTTGAGTCAAAGGGCTTGGGTTTGAATCCTAGCTTGGTTATTCACTCCTGTGTGACCTCAGGTGGTCTATTTAACTCCTCTGGGTCCCAGTTTCCTTATTTGTTAAACAAAGGGGTTTAGATTACAGGATTTCTAATCCTCCCAGCTCCAAACTTTATGATCATCTCCCTTGAAAACCAGGTTGGTCATTAATCCACTATCCTATTTTCCACCAGTTTCCTGCCTAGAGCCCGAGGTCCAGGTGGCCCCACAGAATGAGCCAAGTTTGTCTGAACCCTTAGTGGCTATTATCACACTGAGAAGAGGTAGCTATCAGCTGGGGCCCTAAGGGACACATCTATCAATGGAACAGAGAAATCCAAGCAGTGTTTTAGTTCCCCTGTGTTGAAGATACAGGGGAATACAAAGCAATTTCCTCTTTCTTCTCAGATGATGCCATAAATAATCTCCCAGGCTTAATTTCTATAACATTTCTCCTTCCTACCTAAGTCCAGCTCCAGTGGCATTGTCATTGTTGTTGTTTTCCAAGAAACAGAGCTGTGACTCACTGGTTTATCTTGATCCCAAGTCTCTCCTTCCCTAGGCTACTTGCCAAGGAGATGACCAGATACAACCCCAACAAAGCTATCTCTGACTCCAGTCCCACATAAGTGAGCCCCACCAGAGAAAGGAATATTCCCTTGGTAAATTGGATTGAGTGAGAGTCTCAGCAGATTCAGAGGAGCTGGGCTTCTAGTAATGCCAGGCCCCTGTAAAAACGTGAAATAGATAGAAATTTGTCTTTGGGCCCTGCCTATTTGCTGTTTTCCTTCTTCCTGTGTCCTTTTCCTGAGGGCTATCTTATTTCCCACTCCCGTCAACAAATACCTGGTCTAGTGTTAACTGATAGCTGGGTGTTAGCTACAGGTGGTACTGATGAGTGCTGGAAGCAGAAGGTGGTGAGACCCCCACAAAGACCAGGGTACCAGGGGCAGACCACTCCGAAAGAATTCGTGGACTCAAGCATTGTTGAGATCAAGGTAAAGATTTATTACGTTTTTCAGCTTTCAGTGGGCAAGAGTTCTTAGGGAACCTGCAACTTTAGAGGGGTATAGTTAAAGTTTATACAGCATATTCCACAGTAAAGTATGTGCCAAATATGCTAACTAGGTGTTTTGGCGTGGAATTAGGGAATGGTTAAGGAACGGTCAGTTCTTAAATGAACATACACTTTTGGTATCTACTGTGCAGGTATTTTACCTAAAATTCATCAGGATATAACCCAAGTAGGGGATACCTGGAGGTGTGGTTTTAGGCCTGAAACATCACTAAGTCGACTAACAGTCAGGACTGGCTCAGAAATACCAGGCTTCTCTCATCAATGTCTTGTTAGACAAGATAAATGTAAGGGAGTATATACATATATATATATATATATATATATATATATATATATATATATATATATATATATATGTCTAAGTCTAGGATACACGTGATTGGTCAGTGAGTAGTAAAAGTTGTTATGACCCAGTGCACAGCCCTTTCAGTTATTACACAACTGGTTCATACTAATAAATTCTATAGGTGCAGCTGGCTACTATATCAGGAAGAGAGATAACAGTTGTTGCTGGGGCAGGCTGTGTCCTTGAGCTGAAGAGAAATTGCCTGGGATAGTATTTTGAGGCTAGGGAGAAATGTGATTTTTAAAGAGAAATGTGATTTTAGAATTGGGACCCAAGCACATGTACCTAAACACCCTGTCAGTACAGTGGAAAGAACTGTGCCCTAGGAGTCAGGAGACCCCGGTTCAAGTCACTAGGTCACTATCACTTCATCAAGTCCCTGTCAGGCTTCAGAGACTTCATCTGAAAAATGAGGGCTTTGGCCTAATTTGATCTGTGAGAAGCTTTCTGGTTCTAACATTCTGGGATCCAGAGTCCATTAGAGCAACCCAGTCAAGGGGCAATGAGAACATGAAACAGGAAGGTGATAGCAATGATCCACATTGATACCCTACATTAATACCAGTCATTAAAGTTTATAGAGGACTTTCTTCACAAGAAGCCTGTACACAGATTATGTAGTAGATGAGAAATTTCAGTTTGAGTATATCCTCAAAGTCTTTAATCCTAGTGAAATAGTTTAAAACCTTATTAACTTTCCAGTTTTGTTACACAGTATACCCCTTCATACATTCTTCCTCCAGTCCCAGAAAACTGACCTTCTCATATGTGACATTTCTCCGGTTTCTCACATATGAACTTCTACACTGCATGTCTGTGCATTTGCACTGGCTGTCTTCCACCCCTACATGTACACTTCCTTCTGTCTATTTTCTTTTTCTTTCTCAGCTGAGTTCAGGTACCCCCTTCTTCATGAAATCTTTCCTTATCCCCTCAACTTCTATTTTCCTCTTCCCATCCTAAACTCCAAGCATCTAGTACATGTATGCTTTTGTCTCCTCTAATAAAATCTGAGCTCCTTGAGGAAGTGTATCTCCAGGCATTTACCATCATGTTTAGCTTGATCATGTTTAGTGCTTGACAAAAACTTACAGATGACTGATTGATTAAAGTAAAAGTGAAAGGTTTGAGGACTGTGGTCCATTGACCCTCTTTCAGGAAATTCCACCTTGCCAATTTTTAACATTTCATTCACCTTGTTGCATTTCATTAAGGTAGTTTCTCCCTCCCTGCCTCCCTCCCTCTCTCTCTCTCTCTCTCTCTCTCTCTCTCCCCTCTCTCTCTCTCTCTCTCTCTCTCTCTCTCTCTCTCTCTCTCTCTCTCTCTCTCTCTCTCCCTCTATCACACCCTCTTTCTCTTTCTATCTCTGATTCTCCATCTATGTCTCTCTGTATCTATCTTTGTTATTTGTTATAGGAATAATATGGGCAGGGAGCACATCCATGCTTAACAAGAACTTTCTAGTCTAACTCCAAGGGTCCACAACAAAGGAACTGCTGTTCATTGGAAATATCTAACCCCCTGAGAGGCTTTGTGATCAGTGATTGCCTTAGGTGGTACAAATTTGGGAGAGGAAGGAAAGAGAGGGGAAATAAAATTAAGGGAATGGAAAAGGAATGGAGGTTCACCATCTAGGGCATTCCAACATGTTCCTGGGTCATGAATAGAAACAAACTGTTGGCTATATCCCAAGATGAAATAGAAAGTACAAAGAGTGTGGTTGCCATTGTGACTCAAACCCAAGAATTCTAGTGAAATCCTGATGACAATGGCCAAATCAAAAGACTTCAACGGATTCCAACTTTCCCCAAGAGGTTAGCAGTTCTCCGTGTTAACCACTGAGAGACTGCTAAGAGGAAATAGGGGGATCATTTTTCTGCCTGCTCTACATGCAAAGGGATAGTTTTACTACCTTCCCACAGAAGATGGTGAAACTCTCCTTCCTGGGAGGAGAGGTTCTATCTCCTCTCTAAGGAAATATAGGATGTTCAACTCACAGGTCTGCAGCTGTAAGGGACTTCAGAGGTCATCTCCAACCCCAGACATTTTCCAGAAGAGGAAACTGAAACCTAAGGAAGTTAAGTTGGTTGTAGGAGATTGTAGTCATATGTGTAGGGAACAAGGGAGTAGATGACTGATTCAGCTGTTTGACTATCTCTTCTGATTTACATTTTTTGTTTCTTGTATGTATTAAATGAATGATCTGAAAGTACAAGTAGGTACCTTGTGTATAATTTGCATAATTTATTATTAACAAGAGTAATATTTAACCTATGAAAAGGGTCTAGTGGCTCCAGAGCTAGAATTCTCAGACTTCTGAGACCTGGTGGTGATGTTAAGCCACTTGAAACTTGCCTTTGGAAAGGTAGGTAGCCACAACAGAATAGCAAAAGGTCTATAAAGGTCTACAAGAGGAAGAAATAACCCTTTTTCTTTTCAAAAAAAGAGTTTCATATGATGAATAGGGGAGGGAAAAAATCATTAGAGTGGCAGGTGGTTCTGCAGTATGTCTTTCCCCATGGGAGTGAGCTCCTGGTAAGTGTGGAGAAGCACAGCTCTGGGCCCAAGAGCCTTGCAAACTCTTCTGATAACAAATGCATGGATCTTCACACCCCAGTACACAAACAAGACCAGTTTAAATAGGTTTTTAAAATCCCTTAAAGCCTGTAACCCCTGAACTGTCACCCAACAGACCAAATGGGGGACCTCTCCAATGAGTGGACATAAACAACAAAGCATTCATTCTTTCAAGCTCCCAACTTTAAGAAAGACACAGCTTTTGATGACCCATTGGAAAAGAATAATTCTTTGCTTGTGAAGGCCTGGAATAGAAGTTTTCCTGTAATAGAATTTTTTGACTATGAATGCACTGAAATGACATTTATGGTGGCATAATGGAAAGAGCACTGAACTTGAAGAGTGATCCTAGACTATGGATGATTACGTGAGATTTCATTTACTATATTTTTTCCTACCTTGCACAGGTCTGAAGCGTGGCTAGGTGATGCAGAGGCTTGTTCTGGAGTGAGGAAGATTCGTCAATTTGAGTTCAAATCCAGTTTCAGACACTTGCTAGCTATGTGACCCGGGGCAAGTCACTTAGTCCTGTTTGCCTCAGTTTCCTCATCTGTAAAATGAGCCAGAAAAGGAAATGGCAAACCACTCCAGTATCTTTGCCAAGAAAACTTCAATTGGGGTCATGAAGAATTGGACACAACTGAAACAAGTCAACAATGAATGTATAGAGAAGGTGCGGCTCTTTGTTCAATTCCTAATCCAATTTTTTTTCCTTCCATGCCACAAGAGATAGTGTGACTGTTTAACTGGTGCCTGTTTAGCTCAACCAATATGCATTAGGTTTATGTGGAGATCTGTGGCAGGACCTGCTCCAGGGCAGATTTCCTCATTAGTTTTTTTCCAACTTCTCTGAATGCCCTTCAAAGCATAATGTAAGACACAGGAATTTCGTTTTAGCCAATTAAAAAGAAGAATACTAAATTCCCTGTAAAGATTTAAAGGCACTGCTGTTATTGAAATAAGTCATTCCCATCTGAGCAGTGAAAATAAAAATTAAGAGTTGTCACTATCAAAATTGCTCAGCACCTGGCCTGGACGTTATCTTCTGGTATTAAAGTCATCTACTTCCCCACTCCAGCTCCACAAACATATTTTCATATTCAGAAAAAAGATACTGCCAGTTCAAAGGGAGGGCAAGGCACTGATATAGCAGCCTGATGAGGAGTAGGATAAAAATATATTAGGAGACAGAAGCTAAAACTCAAATTATTTCTCTGTCTCTGTCTCTGTCTCTCTGTCTCTCTCTTTTTCTCTTTCTCTCTGTCTGTCTCTCTCTCAGGGGACTAATCCTGAGAAATGATTAGAGGGAATATGGACAATCAGCATATAACACTTTTTAAAAATTTGTTTTTATTTTTAAGTGTATTTTATGGATTTCATTAAATATTTCCCAATTACATGTATTTTTTTTATTTTTGAGTTCAGAATTCTCTCTCTCGCTCTCCTCCCCTACCCCTTGAGATTGTAAACAATATATTTATTATACATGTGAAGTCATGTAAAACATTTTTATTGCTATCTTTTGTCTTTTGCATCACGTAAATGTTCCTCTGTATCCCTCTCCTCACCCTTTCTGGACAACCATCCCATATAACAAAGAATGATATTGAAAGAAAAAACAATCAGTAAAGCTAACTGACACATTGGAAAAAATCCGAAAATGTGGACCTCCCAACTCTGCAAAGCAACAGGAGATGTCTTCTCATATCTTTTTTCTGGGGCCAGGTTTTTTCTTTGTAGTTTTACAACATTCACTTTCAATTGTTTTATGTTTGCTCTTTTCACTTACATTGTTGCAGTCGTGTTTTTTTTTTTTTTTTTTTTTTTACTCTTCTTGCTTTACTTTGTATCAATTCAAGTCAGTCTATGCTTTTCTTTATTCATCTAAGTCATTCCTTTTGGCATAGGACTATTCCACTACAATCATATCATTATTTGTTTAGTCATTTCTCTGTAAATTTATACATGATAAATTAAAACTAATTATTGTAATGTTATAATATCACACACATTATAATATTGGTTATCTGTATTATGTGTTCTTTGTCTATGTATTTTGAATATAAATCCTTAAGAAATTTGATATGAAGACTTTTCCCAGTTAGACTACTTCCCTTCTTATCTTAGATATTTTTTATAGAAGCTTTACAATTTCATGTAATTGAAGTTATTTTCCCTTTTTTTAGTAATTTCTAACCCTTGTTTGGTTAAGAGTCTGTCTCCCACACAGCTATGATAAGCTTGTGATCTGCTCACTTCTCATATGTTTATGGAATGATCCTTAATAATTAAGCCACATGTCCATTTTGAAATTATTGTAGAGCATGGTATAAGTTGTTAGTCTCATTTCAGACATAATGCTCTCAAGTTTTCCCAGCAGTTCTTATCAAATAGACAATACTTTCTTAAGGAATTTATGTTTTCATGTTCATCAAAACCTGAGTGATTGAGTTTCATCATTTTTGATTCTCCCTTGTTTAACTACTCTACTTTTAAAATAGTCTTTATGACTGTTGCTTTATAAAATAGGTTGAGATTTAGAAATGCTATTACCTCTTCATTGCTGCCTTTTTTCATTATTTCAACTGATATTCCAAATCTTTTATCTGTCAATGAATTTTGTTAACATCTTATTGAGTTTTGCTAAATATCTGTTTGCTAGTTGATTGTTATAAAATTAAATCTGCATATTAGTTATTTTTATTATATTGACATGACTCAGACATGAGGACTGATTTAAACTGCTCTTTATTTCTTTAAGGAATGCTTTATAATTGAATCTATACAACTATTTTGTGTTTTGGTAGCTTGAACCTCCCCTCAATATTTTATGGCTTTTGCAGTAATTTTTCATAGGAATTATCTTTCTATTGTTGCCTCTTGGATTTTATTTTTAAACAAATGCTGTTAATTTTGTGGTTTTATTTTATAACTTGCAATTTTGCTAAGTTAGTAATTTTTTTCAATCAGTATTTTGACTACTCACTAGGATTTTGTAAGTTGTCATCATGTCTTCCACAAATAGGAAGATTTCTTTCTTCTCCATTCCTATCTTTAGTCAGTCAATCAGTAGCTATTTATTAAGTGTCTTCTATGTACTAGGCACTGTGCTAAGTACTGAAGATACAGAGAAAGGGAAAAGATAGTTTCTGCCCTTGAAAATGAAAAGCTTTTTTTAAACTTGAATTTCTTTCTCTTGTCTTATTGATATTGTTAACATTTCAAGAGTCATACTAAATAATAGTGGGGACACAGATTAGTTGTTTTATTCTTATATTTATTGAAAAAACTAGTATATGCCTATTATATATGATACTTCTTTGTGATTTTAGGTAGCTAATGTTTGTGATATTAAAAATGATTTCTCTATGTTTGCACTTTATAGGACTTTTAGCATATTTAGGTTGTACTCTATCAAAAATGTTCTCTATATCAATTGAGATAATTATATGGTTGTTAATGTTTTTTGTTTTTAATATGATTAATTCTGTAAACTGTTTTCCTACTATTGACCCATCCTTGTATTTCTGGTATAAATGCAATGAATAATTTCTTCGATTAATTTCTGTAATCTGTTTGACAGGATTTTACTTAAAATTTTGTCATTATATCAGGTTATCGTTATTTTTATTTGCTTTATTCTTTTCTGGTTCAGGTATTTGGTCTACATTTGTCTCCTAAAAGGAGTTTGGTAGAGTGCTTTTTGTGCAGTATTGGTATTGATTGTTTTTTAAATGTTTGATGGAATGCTTCTGTAAAACCATCTGGATCAGGAGGGTTTTTTCCCCCTTTGGTAGTTCTTTTTGCAGTTGCATTTCCTTTTTTGAAATAGAATTATTTAAGACCTCTATTTGGACTTCTGTTAAGTTGTATATTTTTGAAAGTAATACTCTATTTTTCTATTTTGTTAGCATATACCTGGGTTTAGTAGCTCCTGATAATTTCTTATTTCTTGGCTTGGTTCTAACTTGTCCTTTCGTTATTTATTAAAAATCTACTTGCTTTAGTGTATATCTATGATGTTTTATTATTTGTTTTGATTTATTGATGAGTAAGTGTTTTTAAGATCTAAAAGTATCATTGTTGTGAGTTACTGTTTGTGAAAATATCATGTACCATGAATATTGGGGAGTTACGTTGAGAGTGGCTATCTCTATAATTAGAAATATATTGGTGAGGTCTCAAGAGCCAGAGTAGGAGAATTATATTTTCCCTCAACAATGTAGCCTCTGTAAACTTCAGTTTGAGTGTAAACTATGTGCCAGTGGTTTATTTCTAAGAACCTAGATCTGTCAGGATGAAGGCAGGTTGGGTTGAGTCAAAACAGAGACATACCCCATGTGAAGGTTAATTACTATATCATTGTGAGGTGATATCAAAGATGACATTCCAGACCATACCACTACCATTGCACTTGAATGCCCTCCCATTTCATCCCTACATCTTAGAACACCTACTTTCTCTCAGTTCAAGAGCCTAACCCTACTCAAAGCCTTTCCTAGCCCTCTTATTTTTCACCTCTCCCTCCTTCCTCAAATTATGTTGTATAAAGAATCAATGTCAGGTAGTAGAAATGGAACTGTACTTGGAATCAGGAGAGAACTAGGTTTGAATTCCACTACTGTAACCACAAAGTCATTGGCAGATAATCTAACCTCCTAAAGCCTCAGTTTCCTCAAATATAAAATGGAGATAATAAACATGGAAAAACTATCTCATAGGGTTGTTCTGTGGATAGAATGAAAAACACTTTGCAAACTTTAAAGTATTACATAAATATAAGCTACTGATACTAAGCTGTAGTTCCTCAATAGAATGTAAATTACTTGAGAGCAGAGATTATCCCTAGAAAAACTCCCCATGCATAGCAGCATTCCTTCTAGCAGCAACTAGTATAAAACAAGTTCTATTCCCAAAGTATGAGGAATGATGCTCCAAATCTCAGGTCCTTCTTACCGTTATTTTCTGAGGTCTCTCTTGGGGCCCAAACTAGCAAACTTCTCTCCACTTCTAAGCCACCGCTAGAACCCCCAGCCACAAGTAACTGTTCTGCAAATGATCTTACTCCCTGTGGTCTCTCTGGAAGCTATGAACTACAACTGTCCTCTCTGCCCTGGAACTGAAACCGGGAACTAGTACAGTGCTTTTCACATAGATGCTTCAGAAATATTTGCAAGTTGAATGAAGGATGGGCAAGTGATCAAAAGAAAAGCTACCAACATTTGAAGCCCTAACCCAAGGACTACTATTCTCTTGTGTGGGCTGCTTCTAGAGAAGCAAAGAGCTCGTAAGTCTACAAAGGGGAAGAGTCTCATGTACTAGGATGTACAAAGGATGACAGCATACAATTTGTGGTTGCCTGGTAGAGGATGCTGTTCAGGGAATTCTATCTCCCTCATTGGAAAGAAACTTTGCTTAAATGATTCATTCACTTGTACAATTCTCAAAGAGAAACTCCCTCCATTCACAAGATTCATCACTTACTCTGTCCATTGCATCAGAAGAGGTCTAAATTGTTTGTGTGATACCAACATTGTCATATTTCCACTAGTCTGACGTTTTTTGGCTAAGATGGTACCACTTCATTCATTTTATTTATAATTTTCCTTATGAATTTACCAGGTATTGGACTGAATTGAAAGAGAGGATGTCTTAGTGCATACGGTGATGGGCTGCAAGTTAGGAAGATCTAGGCTCAAATATTGCTTATTATTAAGGGTAGAACCCTGGGCAACTCACTTAAACTCTCTGTGCCTCAGTCAACATTCTAGGATTTATTGAGTATCTGTTAAGTCATTATCTCTGGTTGGTGGAAGGAGTTTCCTGTACTATGGAAATCACTGATCGCTCATATAGTCATATATTTCAATAGATTAAATAGATAGACAAGTTCACTTTGTAAAAAAAAAAACAAAAAAAAACAACCCAAGAACATTTATAGATCCACAAGTTTAATGTAGGCATAGCTCAAGTTAAGAGGCCTCTGTTTAAGGCCAAGTGTAAAGTTTCTCCTTGGCCTGACATTCTGTGGCTGCCAAGCCACTAACTTGGCATAAAACTTCAGCTGATGGACTGAGTTGGATTTAATTGTGTTGTTTTCATTTGAAACATATAATTCAACCTCTGCCTCATTTGAGTGTGGAAGAGTAATTGACCTGCTGGTTACTTTTCATTTCATTATGTCATATTGTTTCTCATCGAGTTCCCACCAGCTTCCATTCCCCATATTAATTGGAAGCTCTGTTGTGTGTCTCCTGGCTCATCTTTTACGTATTACTAATGAAGGGCAAATGAAAACCTGAGTTCTAGACACTGTGAACCAGCTGCCTTTTACCTTCTTTTATATGAGATGTTGACATTGTTGGTTAGTAGGCACATTCCCTCATTTCCTTGAAAGAGACATGTCTTGGAATGAGATGTTTTGTGCCTCACCCAAGAGTGGTAGGAAAAAAAACCCAGATAGAATCAGAATTTAAAGGAGCCTTAAAGATTTTACTCATTTTACTGGTGGGAAACTGAACCGCAGAGAAGCTAAGGGATATACCCAGAGGTCAAAGACAAAATGGAAAAATTCACATGCACCAAAATATTCATAGCATCAAAGAATTTTAAGTAAAATAGATACCCATTGATTGGAGAATGAGAACAAAATTATGTGAGTACAATGTCATATCATTGCACTGTAATAAATGATGAATTTGATGAATGCAGAAAAGTCTGGAAACACATATGAAATAATGAAGAATCAACTAGGCAGAACTAAGAAAACAATATGCACAATAGCTACACATATGAAATAATGAAGAATCAACTAGGCAGAACTAAGAAAACAATATGTACAATAGCTACAACAGTGTAAATGGAAACAATGATAAAACAATCCAAACCAAATGCTACAAAATTATAATAACTAAGCTTAGTCCCAAATAATTGATATGAAAAGATACCTCCTTCTGCTCTTTTGCAGAAGTGTAAAACTATGTGTGTGGAACCCTGTGGGGTACGATGTGAGGATTTTTTTTTTCTTGATTGGTTTAGTTGAAATTTTTTCTTTTCTTTTTAATTCTTTCTTATAAGGGATGGCTCTCTGAAAAAGGGAAGAAGAGAGGCCTAATAGGAAATGTAGGTGATATAAAAACAAAATAAATCAATAAGAACCAAAGGGTTTAAAAAGAAAGATTTCTTTCAAGATCACATAGTCAGTTAGTGGCAAGAATGGGATTTGAATTCACATCTTCTCATTCCAAGTCCAGCTTGTTTTTCACCATACTATCCCTTCTCTTCTATTAATGGCTCTATCCATGGAAGAGTAAAGGAAAACATCTGTCAGTTTGGTCAACTGTACTCAGCAGACAGTTAATTTGGAGGTGGGAAGGACTGAGTGAGTCAAATTCATTGGTTCTATGGGTTGGTAATATTGAATGTTTATATCACAGGAGCAAGGAAGGATCTGAAAAAAAAACCAGAAAAAAGAAGTTTGTTAAATCACTCATTTGGTTGTGTTAACCAGTCAAGTAGTGAATTCAAAGACAACTCATTTTTTTTTAATATCATAGATTTCAAGCAGGAAGGAACTTTAGAATTCATCTAGCCCAATTACTTCATTTTACAGATATGGAAATGGAAGCCTAGAAAGTTGTGTTTGTTACACAGTAGTAAAACTGCTCTTTCTATTAAATTGTCTGTGATCCTTCTTCCTGCCCAGCCATGCTCCTGTGATTTTTCCTAAGGGTGTCTACCTAGAGTCATGGATAATTCTGGGGGTCTAAATTCTATGGTCTTCAAATAATCTTAAAAGTCACTTACTTACATTAATTTTTTAGATGAAGAAACAGAGGCCTGGGGAGATGAAGTCACTTACCTAAGATTACATAGCTAGTTAAGTGCCAGAACTGATATTAGGACCCTGGGCCCCAGATACCAAAACCAGTGTTTTTAGTGCCACATCATGTTCCTTTCCTTCTTCTACATTCAGCTATTTGTCTTTCCCTATGCTTCCTACTTGAGCCCTTAGAGTAGACAGACAATTCTGTGACATTAGAAATAAGCACCATTCCACTCTCAAAATTCCCATCAGTAGAGACATTTATTTATGTCTCTGGAAGGTAACTTATCTCAGAAAGGTAGCACATTAGCCTATCAGTACCCTTTAAAATATTACTAAAATTCATTTAGTGTATTAATTACTTGTCAACTATCAAATGTCTGAGTGAGTAGAATAGAACAGGAAAGATTTGATGGGAGAGTCAAAAGTCTGAAGTTATTATTTGGATTGAGCTGCCCCCCCCAAAAAAGGTAAGGAAGTATCATCATGAAAAAGCAATGTTGATGGATCCAAAGACAACTTTCCACTTAGGAGATTTATCCTACCTCTAATTTCCTTAGATTAGAGTCTTTTCTTTAATATTAGATTGCTTTTGCATTAAGCTATTACAAAGCACTGATGAGGAAACTGACGATCAGAGAGGTTGACCAAAATCCCATAACAATTTCCTGGTTGAGTCAATGAACTCAGGTCTTATTGCTTCTGGTTCCACATATTTTCCTAACCCCCAATTTGTTTTTCTTCTATATCTTTCCTGTGCTCTTCAACCAGAGATCAAAATAGGCTTTCTACCTATTCAAAGCACTCTGGGCCAACCCTGACTCAGGTCAATCTAGTGATTCATGCTCAAGATTGAAACAAAATGAAAAGTTCAATCTAACATTTAAAAAAAGATATTCACTGAGTAATAACATGGAAAGCACGTTCACCATAATAGATTCACCTGGGTGCAGTGCTGCCTTCAGATTTTCTACAGTGATACATCAGAAGCATGTTTCAAGTCCGTGGAGGCTCCAGGTCCTCATGTACTGGTCTTTTGTACTTAGGTGATTAAGAAGCTATATTAACATTTCAAGCCTCAGTTTGCTGGACCAGTTTAACCTTGTGGATGGTTTCAGTGGTTTTTAGGGAAAGATGAGCCTTAGATGTTGTTATTATCACATCCCATACCTTGGTCCTAAGGTCCCAAAGGACTTTGAGGACCTTCCACCACTTGAAAGGCCTTGCAATGATTACTTGGCAACACTAAACTTGGAACTGGAGTAGAAACTTAGTGAAGGTAAAAGAAAAAAGTTACCACTGTAACTGCCCACTGAATGTGAAAAGAATAATGACTGGACATCCTAGCTTCCACGTTCCCCTTTAAAAGAACTTGTTTCTTCATCCTAATGGTTAAGTTTATGTAGTGGATGATCCCATATCTTTGCAATTCACAACCGATAGATATAAATCATTGTCTAGCAGAAGGAGCAGTACCAGGAACGTTAAAGCCATGGCACAGAGGATGGTGCTTCTGGTACAGTTGCCAATTCTCGTTACAGGTCAGAATTATCTCTTAAAGTGGCTAAGAGAGCATTCCCCTCTTGCATGTAACTTGTCCCAGTGCCAGAGTCAACACTGATAAGAACTATGTGCCCTGTGATCTCTGATCCATCGGCAAGAACCACTCCTTCCCTAAGAGTCTCCTGCTGGGAGAGATATCAAATCTTTGTTCTTTTTTTAGTTCCCTCCTGATAGACTGTTTCTTTCTTCTGAAGGGGATAAGTCATTATGAAATGATAATTTCACCCTGTCATTGGGAAGCAAGGAATGCTTCAAAATTCCACTCCTTGATTCCCCCCCAAGCATAACATTTTCCCCAAATTCCATCCCTTGATCCTTGGGTAATAGTCGGTTGTAGAGTTGACCAGTGAAAACTATACTAGCAACGAAGTCAAGAAGCCTTATCATTGCAGGGTTACATTGAGCTACAAAGGGTTGACTGAATCCTAGCCCATGTTTCAGCCCATTTCAAAGTGATGATTTCTGTTGCACTGCCTGTAGGGCCAGTGATACTTCTCATTGTACTAGGGCCATCTATAATGATCCATCTGCTACCACTGGGGCCTACAACACTACTCCAAAGGCTACTGGACCATCAGACCAGAGTTTGAGTTGTTCTTCATGTTGGTGATAATATTCTCCAAAGAAGAAATTTCTCTTGCTTTCAGTCCTATTGAAGAGCCCAGAAGCTCTTAGCCTCTGAAATTCAATTGCTATCAAAACTAAGAGCACTCATCTCATGATCACTGTTCACCATTTGAGAATGGAAGTGGAAAATATCTTTTGTTTTAAAATGATGGAGAACTTTGTCATAAACAAATCAGTCTGAGAGCACATGGCACATTTGTCCATATTCCCAATTCTGGAAAAGTCCTTGGGATCTTGGGAAGATATAAACCCAAGCAATCTATTTAGCACAGTTCTTAGATAATCCTCAAATTAGCAGTCTTTAGGGAAAATACAAGACTCTACAGCGACCAGGCTTAGAAATCACAGTCACCTTCTAATACAAAATTATGCAGATTTAACAAATTATGTTCTACAGTATTTATCATCGTCGTGGTGTAGTTCTTAAAGACTCAGAATATTCACATCTGGTTCTAGTTGCTGATTATGCAATGACAATTTCCTTATAATTCACTTCCTAATTCTACCCAGACAGTGAAGGCCTCTTTATCTAACTGAGAGGACTTGAGGTATGCAACCAGAAGCACAGTGGTCACAGGGGATAAGAATCTCTCCTATCAGGGCATCTGATCATTCTGGGTTTCTCTTCCTCCATACTGGGTTTATCTCACTTCAAGAATGTCAGCCATGAGGTCCTTCTGATCTAATTCTGCTGACAAATGGCCGACATTCTGGGTGAGGTCTGACTCAAGCCAGTCTGGTAGTTCAAGACTGGGCCTAGAATGAAATGAGATCATCTAACAACGGGTCATCTAACATTTAAAAAAAAATGTTATTGAGCAATATCTTGGAAAGAATATTCAGTAAGGATACAACATTGACCCAACTGGATAGAACCCCCTGCCTATGAATGATGGTTTGCTTGGTTAGAATTGTTTGTCAGACCTGAGGAGCCCTCTCTTCCTCATTTATTGGTCTATTGTACTTAGGTGACCAGAAAGCTACGTCAAGGATTTGTGCCTTATTCTCCTGGATCATTAAGGGTCAAAGATTATTTAACTGCCTTTTAGGGAAAAATTCATCTAACTGATGTACCAAGAACCTTAGTCAGTGTTATTCCTATCATACAAGGAATGGAAAAGGAGATATCAAGAGAACAGTAACTCCCTACTAAGTGTTTTCTATCAGGAAGATTTCAATTGTCTGTTGGGGTTTGTATTTTAATAGCATTGGACAAGAACTGGGCATTAAGATTCAATACTTCATTAAAGCAGATATGACAATAAGAAAACTAGCAGCGCATTCACAGAAAGGATCTAGAAAGACTTTTTTCTTTCTCACAATATTTTCTCCAGTTGACACATAGAATGTTGAAGCTTACAGGGACCTTGATCTAGTATAATCTAGGCTAATATTCTTATTTTATAAGTAAGAAAATTGAGATTGTAGGCTGTGACTTGCCTACATACAGCTTGATAGAAGATTAGAACTATGCCCCCATGTCTTCTGTTCCCGAAGTCATTGCCTTTTCTACTTTTGTGCATTACCACATGATAAAATGAATTCATAGACTTATAAAAACTGGAAAGTGACAGTAGGGATCATTTAATCCAACCTCTTATTTTTATAGGCAAAGAAACATTCCCTTTGTCTTCAGGCATATTGCTAATTTAGATTCTTGCTTGTCACACTTTAAAATGCATTTTAAGAACATATCGTGTCACATTCCAGCATAATCACTGGGATGACTGTATGTGCAGGCAGACCAGATAGATGCTTCTAATATCACAGATCTTAGAGTTGGAATGGATATCAAAAATCTCCTACCTTTCTTTTCTTTGGGAAGGGGAAACATTTTTTAGTCTTACCCCCAAAAAAGAATAACTACCACTTCTTTCTTTAGAATGGATCTCAGGTCCACTCTTTTTCTTTTCCTTCCATAGCTCCTGTTCAGGCTCTGCTCTCTACCTCCCCTCCACCCCCCTATACATGTGCAAAATCTCTCCAAGCAGTTGGCCAGAGTCCTTGATATTCCCATTACTAGGACTTCCCTGGAAGAGTAATACTTTATTCTCATATCTGTTATCAGTGCCTTAATGGGAATTAATTTATCAGATCCTTTCTACTACAATAGTTAACGAAGAGCAGGGGATGGAATGCAGTTTGCTTTGGCGGAGGGTGCAAAGTTAGGCCTGAGTAAGGATCTTTTGTGGGATGGGGGTGTTTCTCTGCAATCATGAAGAAACTCAACTCCCAGAAGGCAGAGGAAGGTAGGAAGATAGTTTCACAAGGAAGTAGCAAGATAGGGAAAGCAGAGATGGAGGTGGAAGCTCAAAGGCAACCTGCCAATCCTTCACAGGTTTTCCTAAGGTCAGCCCTCAGCTTAAACTGCTGATGACTTTTGCTTGTGAGTTTTTTTATATACTCTGATCTCACCTGGAAAGTTGTACCTTATAAGAGGGGAGCTTATTCTATGGTCCCCTCCACCGTAACAAAGCCTGTGTACCTCTGCAGGTCCCAATGCTGATAAATCTACTGATATATTCCCTCTGTGATTTAGGAATTACCCCCATTTACTCAGCCATTCTTATCAGTTCAGCTTCAAACATTCAGGAGTGCATCACCCCTTCATATCTGTGATGCCCTGTACTGGGAACTGATTTGGGGGAGTCTCACGTGGAATTATTGTGTAGTCTCTTTTCCAAGTGCCTATACAATGATATTCCAGCAGCTTACTACTGAAATGTCACAGGACTAAGGATCATGGGAAAAACAAGGCTTTGACCTCAGAGATTGGTGTGCTCTAGTTTTTGATTGATTCTCCATCTATCTCTAGGGGGATGAAATGAATTACATGGGGTGGGGGGAGTTGACTGACTGAAAAGTCTCCAAGGGAAAACAATGTATTATGTGGAATCATTTGACAACTTCACTTAAAAAAAATTATTCTGAATTTAACAAGCAAAGCACCAAATATATGGGCATTTCCATACACATACATGTATGTATATGTTTGTATGTATAAATATACATATATATGTATATACAGTAGATCTGAAAAAACTGTATATGAAATTGTGGATGTCTATTATGTACAGCTCACTTTAAAATATATAATAAATTCAACATGTAACTTTCAAAGCTGTTCTCCTTATCTAGGATTCTTTTTGGCCTTCCTTCTGCTCTTCTGTGCTTTTAAAAAATTCATCTTTTTTTGGTTTGATTTTGCTGCCCTCTTCCAACGTCCCTCTTCTACTCATGTCCCCTCCCCCTAATTTAAACAAGAAAAGGAAAAACAAAATCTTTATAACAAAAATGCGTAGTCAAGCAGAAAAAGCATTATATTGGTCACGTGTAAATTTTTACATCTTATTTTGCATCTGGAATCCACTATTTCTTTGAAAAGAGTTATGAAACTATCTATGCCCTTTGACCTAGCAATACCACTACTAGGTCTATTTCCAGATATGATTACGGAAAAAGGAAAAGAGCCTATATGTTCAAAAATGTTCATCGAAGCTCTCTTGGTGGTGCCTAAATGTTATTTTACAAACTATTCTCCTGGTTCTTCTCATTTCCTTCTACCTCACTTTATAAAGCCCTTCCACATTTCCCCAAAACCATTTTGTTCATCACTCCTTTCAATGCAATAATATCCCCTTCCATTCATAATTTGTTCACCTCTTCTCCAATTTATTGGCACCTTCTTCCTTTCTAGTTATAAATATGTTTTTGTTATAAATATATTTGTACATATGATTCCTTAACTTCTGCAGAGGCTATTGGATATGTTAGATGCCCATTCTCACCTTCTCCATGGCAAATGATAAGATTTTGAACAGAGGTTTAACCTACAGAGTTGGGAATTTTGATGTACCATTTGCTTTCCTAAAGGAGAGGACCCTCCCCTCACCTAGTAATAAAAGAATGAGTCAAATCTTTCCATCTCTTTTCTAGGGGAGGGGGGGAGCAAATAAAGGAAAAAATAAGCAAATGAATAAATCAAGAAATGAAAAAAAGGCAGAAGACAAAACAGACAGAACGTGTCAGCTTAATAGACAGAGAAAAGAATGTCGAGGTGAGGCACAGAGACAAAAGGGAAAGGAAGTGGGGTACACACTGTGCAAAAGAAACTTCCCATTAAGACTTCCACTGCTGTACTGTAACTGACAGCTGCTGCCAGGAGCCTGCCGGTTACATCTGCAATTCTGACAGAGCTGCTCATAGTCAAAGTATTTAGAGGAAGCAGAGAGCATGAAAGCTGGTAGCTTATTCTCTGGAGGATAAGCAAGATATTTTGCAAATTGAAGAGAATTGTGCATAAGGAGAGGGCAGAGGAGCCCCGGGAGGTCTGGGAGACTTGACTGGGCAACTTAGATGCAATAGTTGGGGCCCCTGGACTTCCTCTATGTTGTGAATGGGAGGTGAAGGGGGGGAGGGTTGTTTATGTGTTCTCTTGATTGTTGTCCTTTTTGAGAATAGGATCAGTGGAGCTGTGATGTGTGTCCCTGAGGCGCCATGTTCATGCTTCTTTGCCCATGCTGTCCAGTGCCTAGGAGCCAGCAGAACAGCACCTAGGGGCAGAGATTGTGATGAAGAGCATGTCCAGGGTAAGCAAATTATTCATCCCTGAGACTTCTGTCTTTGAACTATCTTCCTGTTCTTAGGACCAGGATTCCTAGAGGGAGGAAGGAATGAAATAAAAGAATGAGAGGGAGGGAGGGAGGAAGGATACAAAAAGGAATAAGAGGAGATAAGGAAAGGAAAAAAGAGAGGGAAGGGAGAGAAAAAGGAAGGAAGGAAAGGAAAGGAAAGGAAAGGAAAGGAAAGGAAAGGAAAGGAAAGGAAAGGAAAGGAAAGGAAAGGAAAGGAAAGGAAAGGAAAGGAAAGGAAAGGAAAGGAAAGGAAAGGAAAGGAAAGGAAGAAGGGAAGAAAGGAAAGATGAAGGGAGGGAAGAAAGGAGGGAGAGAGAAAGGAAGGAAGAAAAGAAGGGAGGGAGGAAGGAAAGGAAAGGAAAGGAGATGGCTAGTTCAGAGGAGCAATTTTATTTTTGTAAATTCCAATACCAGGAAGTTCTATGTACATGGACTCCCCATTTTCTCCTTCTGAAGCCTGAAGGCAAACCAAGATGCTATGTCAATTACGGAGAAATCAATGAAGATACTGTTCAGGAGTCCGTTTCACCATTCAGTGCGGATGATATCCTTCACTTTCTAGCACTGATTCATTTACTTTTAGTCTCTCTGGGGGCTGCTGACATATTGCTATCTCTGAAGAATCTGAAGCAAAATCTGCCTTTGTTTTTTCCTACTACTTGTTCCACTGCACAGTTGGTTAGAACAAACACTTCACAGCTCCAGAAACCCAACTCCCTTTTATAGGGATGGGAGTCAGGACTACCCAGAGCAACATTTGGAAGGACTTCAACTAAACGGGTCCTTGAAACTTTCCAACTGATCCCATGATGACAGGCATCCCAGACCCAAATACTTCTTTGGGTCACTCATCTATCCCCCACTTGGGCACCCCCTGCATGGAGTGTTCAGTGCTCCAGACCTTTTCTGATCCCCCCTTTCCACCTTCAAATGTCTCTCTTCCATGCTCCATTCCTTCAGGGACTGACTCTGAGAGGCTAATCCATGGCAGCATGTTGTTTTTGCCTCCTAATGATTCCATGTGTCACATTCTTCACATAGTTTGTATTTTATTTTTTAATTTTTATTAATTACCTTATTTGTTTTCAGTTTTCTATAATATTCCATATATCTTAGATTTTTACCCCTCCTTCTTCCCCTTCCCTCCAACTTCCCTCCCAGAGATGGTGTGCAATCTTCTATAGGTTCTACATACATTCCTGTTAAAAACATTTTCACCTTAGTCATGTTGTATAGAAGAATTAAAATGAATGGGAGAAACCATAAAACAAATCAAAATGTAACATAACAAAAGAGAAAATGGTCTGCTCCATTCTGCGGTCCAATTCCATAGTTATTTCTTTGGATGTGGAAGGTGTTTTGCCTCAAAAGTCCACCAAGAATTTTTTAGGTCCTTGCATTGCTGTGAAGAACTAAGTCTACCAGAAAAATTCCTCACACACTGTGGTTGTTGCTGTGTACAGAGTTCTCCTGGTTCTGCTCCTTTCACTCAACATCAGTTATATAAGTCCTTCCAGGTCTCTCTGAAGTCTTCCTGTTCATCATTTCTTATAGCACAATAGTATTCCATTACATTCATATACCATAACTTGTTCAGTCATTTCCCAATTGATGGTCATCCCCTTGATTTCCAGTTCTTGGCTACCACAAAGAGAGCTGCTATAAATATTTTTGTACATGTGAGACCTTTTCTCACTTTTATGATCTCTTGGGGATATAGTCCTAGAAGCAATATTGCTGGATTGAAGGGTATGCTCATTTTTGTAGCCCTTTGGGCATAGTTCCAAATTGCTCTCTGGAATGGTTGGATCAGCTCACAGCTCCACCAACAATGAATTAGTGTTCCAACTCTCCCACATCTTCTCCAACATTTGTCATCTTCTTGTTTTGTCATGTTAGTCAATCTGATAGGTGTCCTCCACTTTGTCCTCCACTTCTCACCTCCTCAGGCCAGCTAAGTTGTCAATCAGTGTCAGATTAAGCAGAGAGAGTTTTAATTGGTTTTTCCTGACTTTAGAATGATAAATAATTCAGCCAACCACTGACAAGTGGAATCAGGAAAACTAAAGCATACGAAATGTGTCTTCCTGTTTCTTAACCTCTTTGTTGACTCTACACATATTTAGATATTTGTATGAAACTGATTGCCTGGAAATACCAGAATTCTCAACCTATTGCTTTACCTTTTCCCCCTTCATGAGTAATTGAGGAGGAGGAAACTTCACCCTGGAGCCCAAACTACCTTAGAAGCCCCAGTATGCTATCTTCTCTCATATCAAATCAATAACCAGGCACCAGCTGGCCCAGGAATGCTGGAGCCAATGAAAATATTACAGGGCTTTTATAGCACAAAAAGGAATCAAAATGAACCAGGTTTTCCTTTCCCTCTTTCTAGGTCCCCCATGGTCCTAGTGCTGGTGCTGAGATCTTGGAAACCTTGCCCTGATCTGTGCCCAGAGGGCAAATGACACTGAAGTACAATGCTGCTTGGCAAATGGAGACCGAAGCAGAAATTTCACCCTCAGGTATCAGCAGTCAATAGAGACTGTAGATAAGGTTGGGTTTCCCCAGTAAAGTAGGGTCAGGCTCTATTTCTGCTGCTTGCCTCCATTTTATGCCTACATTGGCACTTTCTCAGCCCTTCTCTCCCTAATTATTTTTATATTTATTTTCATGTTGTTTTCCCCGAGTACACTATTAGCTCTTAGAGGACAGGAAGCACTTTCATTTTGGTCTTTGTATCTCCCATGCGTAGAATGGTGCCTGGCGTACATTAGAAGCTCAATAAAAATGTGTTGAATTGAATTCAGTCTTCTGTTTCTAGACCAAGCAGGTGCCTCTCACACAGAATGGAGGCAGTTACCTCCTCCCAGAGTTTAATGAAATGGATCCATAACACTTGTTAGCTGTAGATACTGCAGTGCCTGGCACACAGTAGGTGCTTAATAAATGTTTGTTGGTTAACTAAGGAAAGTCCATTCACTGTGCATTACTTTAGAAGACCAAAGTCTAGCAACCAGGGAAGGTGGCCTAGAATTAGAGAACAGGGATTATTCTGCATTCTCTGAAGAAGAAAGAGGCCAAAGACTAGGTTCAGCACCATCTGTCTTTTTGCCGCTGACAGAGTAATAGCATGTCGCACTAATGTACTACATTATAGTTATAAAAGTGCTTTTCTCATCGCATTCCTGTGGGGAGTAGATATTATTATTGCCATTTTACACCTGAGGAAACTGGGATTCAGCGAGGTTAAGTGATTTGCCTGATGTTATACAACTACTGTGTATTAAAGGCAGGATTAAAACCCAATGTCCTGACTTCAGGTCCAGGACTCTAGGCACTATTTCATCTGACTGTTCCAACAATGACCGCAGTCAGGGCCACCTATCAGCACTGCTGAAGGCAAACCAGACAAAAACCACTATTTTTAAGTGACTTTATGTATTCATCTCTGTCTCCCTTGAAGTGTCTTGCATGGTGCCTAACTCAAAAATATTTGTGTGTAATGAATGAATTGTAGACACCTCTCCCCAAAAATGTATATACAGGTGAAATCTGGTTAAAATAAACCTCAGTGTCAACTTTGATGGAAAAGAAAGGAAATAAATGGGTGACATGCCACCTGAGAGTGTGGAAGGTTTGGATGAGGCGTTACTGTTGTTATCAAGTAACCATTACTCAATCAACAATAGCTCATATCATGTGCTCAGATTGTATGTATATGAGCTTCAGATCATTTTTAAACTTAGTGGGTCATGCTACCTCCTACTATTACCTTCAACTTGAATCATCACTTATCTCCTCTACAGTATCTTAGGACAAATAACACATAACACCCAAGAAATCAAGTTCCCTAGAGTCAAGAAGATTTGGGTTCATTTTGGAAAGTAATATGGAACTATTCCCTAAAAGTCACTAAATATGGATATTGTTTGACCCAGCAACACTGCTACTTGGCCTATAATCCCAAGGAGATCACAGAAAGAGGAAAAAGAGCTATGTGCACTAAAATATTCAATGCAGCTCTTTTTGTAGCATCAAAGAACTAAAAATGAATGAGATGTCCATAAATTAGGGGGTGGCTACAAGGGTAATGGAATACCATTTTGCTGTAAGAAATGAGGAAGAAAATAGATTCAGAGAAACCTGGAAAGACATATATCCTGATGCAGGATGAGGGGAGCAAAGTCAGGAGAACAATTGCACAACATCAACATTGTCAAGATAGACAGCTCTGAAAGACTCAAGAACTTTTATCAATACAATAAGCACCCATGATTCTAGGATGAAGAATGCTACCTACCTGACTAAGGGGGAGGATCGATTCATTTTGCAGAATGAGATCTATTTTCTAGACATGGCCAATGCATTATTTTACCATTGTTTTGTTTAACCATGCAAATTTATTATAAGGTTTTAACTTTTCATTCATTTTCCAATAAGAGTGAGTGGAAGAAAGAAACAAGAGATTTTTATTCATTGAAAAAGAAAATTTTAATTTAAAAAAGATGTGGGTTCAAAGCCTAGTTCTGTCACTAATTTCCTAACTATGGGCATGCCTCTTCCCAGTTTCCTTATCTGTAAAATAAAAAGTTAGACAAAATGTCTCTAAGGTCCTTCCCAGCTCTAACACTCTTAAGATTTTACTCATCTTCTGTATAGACAGTGAAAAATTTAGGCATGATAGTTCATATTAATATAGATTTTAAGTTTCAGAAAGCCCTTTACGTAATTATGTCCTTTGACTTTCCCACTCAATGCGGTGCTATTATCATACCCATTGTATAGACGAAGGCATTGAAACTCCAAGGGGTTAAGTGATTCATGACGAGTCTCCCACTAGAAAATGTTAGAGGCTGGAGTCAAATCCAGCTGCTTGGGATTCTAATGACAGCATGCTTTACACCACACCACACTGCCTCTCTCTGCCAGTAGGAAAGGTCTCCAAACCTACCATGACTCAAACTGTGAATCTGTCATCCATGAATAAACTTTTTGAACCACTTTCTATTTTCAGCCCATACCACCTCATGGAGTAATGAGTTCTATAAGTTTGTTCCCTGCTGATCGCTAAAGTACCACTTAAAATTTCAAAAAGAATCACTTATTTAGCATTCTGAGACTCAGTGTCTTTCCAGAATGCCCCCGCTTTAGATAGTCTTGTGCCTACTCAGAAACTTGCCCCTCATAGGCAAGAAGAGGAAATCATCTAGGCTTCTAGCAATGAAACCTAATGGAAAGGAGTTGTGTTTCAAGATCACAGATCACAGACTTAGAGCCAGAAGAGATCTGAGAGGCAGCTAGTCTAACCCTTCTCATTTTACAAATGAGAAAACTGAGGCTCATGATGGCTAAACAACTTCCAAGATTACACAGGTAGTAAGGGGTCAGAGGCAGAAATTTGAACTCAGGATCTCTTACTCCAGAGCCTATACTCTTTCCACTGCACCTAACTACTTAGTAGATCCTTTCCAACTCTAGATTTATGAATTTTAGATCTTTAGCTCCTGATGAAGTTATTCATACTGTAATTTAGTTTTTGCCTTGTATCTCCTTTTTTCATTTATCCAGAGGATATTTTGTAATTATGATTAGAAGGCTTCAACTCTGCAGCATGTTTGAGGTCCATCTTGATTTATCCCTCTTAAGATGATATCAAAAATTCTGGGGATGGGCTCCAAACATTCCCCAAATCTTTAATGAAGAAACATGAGATTATAGTCAGGGATATACATAAAACCTTTTTTGCTCAGTTGTTTCAGTCACGTCTGACTCTTTGTGACTCCATTTGGGATTTTCTTGGCAGAGATACTGGAGCGTTTTGCCATTTCCTTTCCTAGCTCATTTCACAGATGAGGAAACCAAGGCAAAAGGGGTGAAGCGACTTGCCCAGGGGTCACATGGCTAGTAAGTGACTAAGACTGTATTTGAACCCAGATTTTCCTGACGCCAGGCCCAGTGCTCCACCCACTTTGCCACCTCGTTGCTCATAGGAGTCTATTTCTATTTTGAGCTCATCTCACTCTATATGATAATGAGTTTCATAAGTAGCCAAGACAAATGATATATAACATAATATGTAAGACAACCTAAAGAATCGGGCATTTTGGCACAATCTGAATACTTCAGGGCTGTGAGAATTTTTAGTGAATTTGAATTCCTTAAAAAGATCAGTCAGATTTATCATCAAAACAGGAAGTAGGGTAAGGTTGGGGATTTAAGTGCATTCAATCAAATATGCATGTGTGTTTTTGGGGGTGCCCCTACAGCTTAGCACCTTCTCATTAACTTCTGTTCTTTCTGAGTTGCTTAGAGAGGTTAAGGGACTTGCTCAGGGTCTCACAGCCAGTATCTTGAACTGAGGCCTTTGTGACTTTGAGGTCAGTCCTGTAAATACTATGTCACAGTAGTGCAAACAACCATTGCTGTTCACAGGATATCATTGGATTCAAATGGCCAGCAAAGGCTTCCCAAATGGCACCCCAGTGTTGAAGGAGGCCAAAAATTCAAAGAGGTTGGCAGGACATTGAAGGTAGGGATAATGACATGAGCAAAGCTGCCAAAGGGGAAACAAAGGTTCTGTTCAGGGAGTATCCTCAGACTGACATAAGTGTCCACTGAAGTTATTTTGACAATGAGTCCATCACCTCAATTACTGTAATATCTGAAGGATCTGATTGTACTTGTGGATATTCATTTCACTGAAAAGAGATTATAACCTTGCCTCAGCAGATGGTTTTTGATATTCGTATGGCAATGCACCACCATCGTCATCTCATTTCTCTATGACCTAAGCTGATTATCAGACATAGAGTCCATCACTGGGCTCACATTTTTAGACATTTTAGCTTGGTAGGCCCATAAGAGTTTGCACCTAAGGTCATAATCACACCATGTTGAAGCATCAGGGGAAAAACAGAATACATAATTTCTAAAACTAGAATTAAACCTGACATACATTATCTCAATATTAACAAAAGAGATTCCCTTCCCTTACAAGGTTGGGACCAGGTTGTAGAGGGCCTTGAATACAAGACTAAGAAAGAAATTCAGTCACAAAATGCTCAAAATAATCATTAGAGAAATGCAAATTAAAACCACTTTGAAATATCATCTAACACCTATCAGATTGGCTAAAATGATAGAAGGCGAAAATGACAAAACTCCTTTTAAAAAAGATCTAGAAAATTCATTAAACTGAATCCCAGTGGGGAGATCCAAAAAAAGTCAGAATTTGTCCAGCCTCATTTGTTATAAGGAGGTCTGTATATATGGAGATTAAGGTTAGGTAAGGTGTTTGCTCAGATAGAACATTATAGTACCCAGCAAGGAGCTGCCCACCAGGGCAAGAGGAGTTCCAAGATACATACCAGGGCTCTACTAAACTCTTGGGGGTGGAGAATCAATTGGATTTTGCCCTGAATCAGACCAGTCTGGGAGAACTGAAAGGTTTCTGGTTCCCAGTCAGCTGTTGATTAATCCTCTGGGCATGCAAATTCCCTAATAATGAAGTCAACTGTGTATTTTGGGATATATTTGCTTGTTGACTGCTTTGTTTGCATTTTTTTTCCAAAGCAAAGTTTATAGAGCCCCGGAATCTGGATGTGGAAGGAGTATGAAGAGTGTTTTTGTTTTTATATGTGAAGTTGAGGCTGTTCACAAAGGAGGTGCTGATAATTTTGTATTTTAAGTAGGAACAATACACAAGCATGATGAGGACATCTTTACTAAAACTGAATGGGCTGGTGACATGCAAACTCTGTCTGTCTTCTTTTCCTTCTCTTGCATTTTCCTCCTCCTCCTCCTCCTCCTCCTCATCCTTTCAAATGAAGAGGGTTGTTTCATTTTTGTTTTTGTTTTTTACACTTTTTTCTGTAGTGTAATAGGCTGCCTCAGCAGTGTGATGAAGCCTGAACCCTTTCTTAGGTTTTTTTTTTTAAAACACATTAAAGAAAATATGTAAAATTATAAAGCAAACCAATTATATTGAAGCACAGCAATTAAAATATTTTAACAAATTCAAGGACCCTGAATTAAGAAACTTTGCTCAAATTCCATTCACTTCCTTCCTCTTCTTCCTGTCCTCCCCCTGGGACATAGTTTCCCTTACCTGGAGGTAAGGCAGCAATGTAGATGGCCAACCAAGTTGACATTGCCCTACTCTCCCACAATCAGATGAGACCCCAGAGAATTAATGAGTTACATCACTGTTAAAACAAATAAAATGAAAAACAAATACTGGAATCAGTGTGGTTGTCCATTGGCATATTATCATAGATTTCATTCTATTATGAGTTATTGTACAAGAGACGGGACTTGGAGTGGTGTGGAGGATAATGCTGTGAGCTAGCATTATCATTTAGTTTTAAAAAATTGTTTTCACCCTAACCAAACACAGAGGGAGATATTGGGTGTCAACGTTAACTTTGTATCAGTCACATCTGTATTTTAGTTGGTGTTTAATTTTTTGTAACATAATCTCTTTCTGAAATACTAGAATACATTTCAATGATTTGAAAATTATTTCTTCCCTTAGGGACTAAGTTTCTGACAATACAGTGTATCTTTGGAACACACACTCCTTATTTAAGGAGATATTACCGTACTAGGAAAGCCAGTTGGGAAACTACCAACCACCACAGAGGTTTCCATCCCCAGTGACCAATTTTTCCACTTGGATCTCATGTAAACTTTGATCAAATTGAGAATCATTGGGAGTTGAAGAGGATTATAAAGAAAAGGAATTTTCCCAACCCAATTCTAGGGAGTAAGTTGTTGAAAGATTTGGAGCTAGAAAGGAGAGATGAGCAGACTATATAATTCTCTGATTTTCAAGGTGACTTTAGTGATATACCCTACTCCTCATTTTCCTTTCCTGCATCTACAAAATGGGTCTCATGTTTATGGCTCTTTCCAGCTTTGACTAAGGTGGCAATTGACTTGGAATGAGTATCTCTCCATGGCAATCACAGAATCAGGAAAGAGTAGATACATTTATGAGACTAATAAATCAGACTGTGCCTTCATAATGACTCAGTTTTCTTATCTGCAACATGGGAAAAATAATACTTGTACTACCACCTGTTGCTACAGTATCCCTTGAGGACAGAGACTATTTCAGTCTTGACTTTTATCCCCAACACCTACAGCAGTGTCTAGCATATAGTAGATGTCCAATAAATGTTTGTTAACTGGCTGAGAGAAGTGATCAAAGAAATTCTTTAAGTGTAAGGTTTTGTGACTCTTTAACTAATATAAATCTGAGTTATATTGGGTTTTTTTTTAAGTTTTTCTTCATTTTTTGAGATTGAACTTCAGATTTTCTACAAAACTGCCTGATCTTTGCATCAGGAAAGTTTTGAAATCCTCTATTTCAATAAAAGCCCATTCCTTCCCCTCCCTCCACCTCCCCACCACCACCCCAGCATTATACTCAGGTTTTTTGGCTAAGATATTCATTGCCTGCAAACCCACTTCCTTCCTCTTTTGGAATATTGCATTCCAAGTTGTCTATGTCTTTATAGTAGTGGCTGCTAAAGTATATGTGATTTTGACTATGGCTCTTTGGTATTTGAGTTCTTTCTTTCAGGTTACTTACAGTACTTTTTCTTTGACCTGGAAACTAGATTTGGGCAATAACGCCCAATTTTTTTTTTGTTCAATTACTTTGATTTCATTTATTTGAAAAAAAAACATTTTAAATAATTTTCAGTCATTGTTTCATCTGTCCCAGAGAGTCGGGTTGATTTTTTCCCTAGCTGAGTTTTTCCCTCAGGCATTCTTGGAGACGTTTTGGGTCATTCTCTTCTGAGTCAGTGTCTTTAGTTTCCTTGACACCGTACTAGTTCTTTACGGTGACATTCTTTATGTTGTTATTGTTTCCTCATTTTTCCAATCTACTTTCTGACTTGGGACTTGATATTAGGTCTGGACTGTATAGCGCTTCTGGAGGGAAGTTCTAGGCTGATCTTGTTGCCACTTTCTTGAATTATACTAGGATCTTAGGAACTGAGTGGGAACCTGCAACCTTTCAATGCTCCCAGAGTGGTCTGATTCAGGGCAAAATCCAATTGATTCTCCACCCACAAGGGTTTAGTGGAGCCCTGGTATGTATCTTGGAACTCCTCTTGCCCTGGTGGGCAGCTTCTTGCTGGATGCAGTAATGTTCTTTCTGAGCAAACGTCTTACCTAACCCTAGTCTCCAGTGTCATCCGACCTCCCTATAACAAACTAGGCTGGACGAATGACCCGTTCTGATTTTTTCTGGATTTCTCCATTGGAATTCAGTCTAGTGCATTTTTTAGATCTTTTTTTAGAGGAGTTTTGTGAACAGGAACTTAGCCATAATTGTTTCTACTACTCCATAATCTTGACTCCATCTCTAAATTGATTTTTTTAAGTCAACCAAGAAGTTGGCATCTATTATGTCCCTAACCCTGTGCTAAGAACCGTTAGTGATATAGAATCTTCAGCATGTGGAGCTGATACACATATAAATTAAACTGGAATGTAACTGGGGGTGCACAACTGACACAACTGAAGAACTATCAGAGGTCAAACTTTGAAGCCCTGATCACAGTATAAATAAATTCAGCTAATAAAATTTGTCCCCCTCCCCCCAAAAAAGATCTACAGTGACTGTTATTTGTTCCTATGGATGTGGACAGATATCTTAGCAGGACTAGTATTCTTTTCTCCATGGAGCATTTGAGAAATGTAACCTTTGATAACGATATACAGCTGCTGTTTGATACTCTCCTTAGAACAATTCTCTTTCTACTGAATTTAGTTTTTCTTAAAAACTCAGTCTCAAAATTCTTAAAAAGTTTAGTGACCCTCCCTCTAGTACTCAACATATATGTACCTGTCATGAGCTAATAGAGATAGTGTTCTTTAAAGATTAAAGTGTGCTATATGAATTTCCAATTTTTAAGGTCCCTGTGTAATCACCATGCTTCATAATGCTTCTATATCAAGAGAAGTATCTCTTTGCTTTGTGGGATTGACCTTAAAATTAATTTGTAGGAAGGTGGAATATGCTGATAAAAGGTGTGACTGATGCACATCAGTGATCTATAAATTAGGGTGTTTGTTTTGATATTTCTCTTCTCTGTCTAATGGTTTATTTATTTAAAAGATAACTGTTGTCTTCATAAAGAATTATATTTTAAAGCTATAAAAATTATGAATGGTACTTTTGTTTACTTTTTTGGCCCCCAAATTTAAATGTCAATGTTTTCAGATATGCTTTGGGTGTCTTAAATGTGATTGCCTAAGTGTCATACAGTTAATTTAATAAAATACCCAGAGATAGCTAGATGATTAGTAGCCAGAATGTGGAACTTTGAGTCAGGAAGATCTGAGTCTGAATTCTTTCTCAGACTCTTATTAGTTGTGTAACCCTGGAAAAGTCATGTAATTTCTAGCAGCCTCCGTTTCCTCATTTATAAAATGGGATTAATAATACCTTCCACAGGATTATTGTGAGAGTCAAATGAGATTTTACACACACATACAGAGACACACACATACGCTGCTTTGTAAATTTTAAAGTGTTATATAAAGGTTAGTTGTTTTTTTTAAGACTATGAGTCCTCCATCTCTTGTTGAGCACAGAATGTTCCCTGAGTAAAGGCTGCTAGAGACCAACCCAGGCATCTTCCATATGCCTCAAAGCAGTAACTTCCATTTGTATCGGCACAAGGCACACATTCACCTCCTGCCACCCGCCCGATCTCCCAGATGGTCTAAGGAGAACCTTCAGTCTAAAGAAGAGCAATCCTCTTCTGGACGTCAGGCCTCCCATCTCCTGCTATGCTTGTCATTTAAGGATAAAAGAGTGTTGAGTTCCATTCAATGGTGAACATTCTCACATCTAGTCATGCCTTTCATATCCTAGTAACTTTGAACTCCTATGGAGTGGACCATCATCCACACTCCTTTCCATGCCCATTACCACTTGATTCCTCATTCCCATCCCTCTCAACCCTCCTATCCCAAAGTCTCAACCTAACTTCACCTAGCCCTTTCACCGTACTTTCTGGAATGCCTGTTTCACAGCGTTCAAACTTTCCTTCATCTTAAATTGAGTTCTCTCCCACTTTTTCCATTCATTCTCCGCAGATCACTGGTCAAGGGGGAAGTTGAAATGTTCCCTGCTCCCCATTGCCACTTTCAGGTTTTCCCCCTTCTTTCATCACTTAGTATATTCTCTTCCTTTGAGATTCATGCTATTTATACCTACCATCCAATCGAAATCCTGCTACCTTGTCTACAAGCCTCAAGGACACTCCTCTTCAATAAGTTTGATACTTGACTTACAATTTTTCTCTCCTCCCCAACTCCGGCCCTCATACTAGGGGACTTCAACAACATATTGATTCTCTCCTAAATACCCTAACCACTCAGTTTCTCAGCCTGCCCATTTCTTATAAGTGACTCCTCCACTCAACCTCAGTCACACACAAAGATGTTTATAACCTTGGTCTTGCCACAAATGAACCACCTCTAAGTTCAAGAATTTTGAAATCCCTTTATCCAACCACAATCTATTTGGTTTTTCCCTTCTCTCTCTGCATTCCCTTACATAATCCTCTTTTTCATCCACATCATAACTTCCAATCCCTTGATTATTCCCCTCAATTTTCTCCCAGGTCATCTCCCCTGCACTAGCCAGTCTCACCTGTCCTTGGTAAATCTATTCAGCTCTATACTGTCCTTCTCCCTTGAATCCATAGCCCCTTATCATACCATTGAATATGCCCAACCAATCCTCAACCTTAGATCACTCCAACCATTTATTGACTTCATGCCTACACAAGTGTTTCTGAAAGAAAGTGGAGAAAATGATGTAATCATTCCAACTGGGTTCACTACAAATTTATGTTACATAATCTCAACTGGGCTCTCACTGTTTCTAGGCAATCCTACTATACTTTCTTCATCAACTCACTATTTTGTTCTCCACAGCTACTCTTCTAAATCTTTTCATCCCTCCTCAAACCTTCTAAGGCTCCTATTACCCCCAACTCTCTCACCTGAGAACCCTGCCTTATATTTTACAGAAAACATTGAGACCATTCACCATAAATACCCTCTTCCTCATCTCCTATCACTCAGGTGCCTCCTCTGACTTTCTACTCTTTCCTCCAAATTTCACATGATAAAGTAAACTTACACCTTGCCAAGTCTAACAGAGATTCCATTCCATTCTCTTTCCCAAAGATTGACCCCTCTGTTATTCCCATTCTTTCACTTATTTTCAATCTTTCCCTCTTTACTGTCTCATTTCCTGTTTCCTACAAACATGCCCATGCCTCCCTCATCCTGGATCCTTCCATTCCCACTCATCGCACTATTACATTTCTTCTGTCCTTTATAGCTAAACCCTTCAAAAAGGCTGTCTTCCATGGATGCGTCCACTTTCTCTCCATCGCTCAGCTCTGGGCATTTTCTTTGGTTGTCTCTCAGGCCTCCCTTCTCCACTCTGACTACCAACTTCCCTAGCTTTGATTAAGTCCCAATTAAAATCCCACCATCTATGGGAAGTCTTTCCCAATCCCTCTTAATTCCAGTGGCTGCACTCTTAATTGTTTCCTATGTATCCTATTTATTGTTTGCTTTTTATATATTTGTTTGCAGGTGATCTCCCTCATTAGAATGTAAGCTCTTTGAGTGAAGGGACTGTCTTTGGCCTGTATTGTATCCTCAGAACTTAGTTCAGTGCCTGGCACATAGTAGGAATTTTAAAAAACTGATTGAGGGGGCGGAGTAGAAAGACGCATGTATACGAGCTCCAAACCCACAGCCCATAGATTTAATGTAAGAAGAGCTCCCCAGAAGTTCTGGATCACTGCAGGGGGTGCAGAAACATAGTGGAAGAGATTTCCGATCCAGAGAGCCCTGGAGAGCCATGCGCAGGGTCCGTGGCGCCCCAGAAAGCGAACCCCACCCCAGCGCTGCCCTGGCCGCAGCCCCAGAGAAGCTGATCTGAGCAGGCTTCAGGGACGGAACCTCTGGCAGCCTGGAAGGTCTCTCCACCCACAGACGCTACAGGTCAGTGAGAGAGAGAATGCTGGGCCGACTGAGAGGGGGGAGGAAGCGGCGGAAGCAGAGGCGGGGGCAGGAAGTGGCGGAGGCAGGGTCGAGAAGTGGCGGAGGCAGAGGCAGGGGTGGCGGCGGAGGCAGCAGCGGCGCGGCCACGGGGGCCGGGGCTCCCCTAGCAGCAGGCAGGATCTTCATTACTGAAGGTCTCTGCATAAAGCCCCTGAGGGAACTGAGCCTGGGAGGCGGCCCTGCCCCCACCCCAGCACCAGAACTAAAGCTCACATTGAATAGCAGCCCCACCTGCTGAGGAAAGCCCATTTGAATCTCAGACCCCAAGCACTAGCTGGGCGGATCTAGGCGGGGGTGGACAGGAATCTCAGAAGTCAAGTAACTGGCTGGGAAAATGCCTAGAAAAGGGAAGAAAAATAAGACTATAGAGAGTTTTTTTGAACAGATGCAAATGATCCCGACTTTTGGATCTGATGACAACCAGGACATATTCTTGCCATCAGGGAAAGATGTGGAAGGCAGGGCCTCGGTACCCCAGACATCCCAGGGGGATGTCTGGTGGGCTCAGGCCTTGAAAGAGCTCAAAAAGGATTTTGAAAAGCAAGTTAGACAGGTGGAGGAAAAACTGGGAAGAGAAATGAGAGAGATGCAAGAAAAGTATGAAAAACGGGTCAATACCTTAGTAAAGGAGACCCAAAAAAATGCTGAAGAAAATAACACCTTGAAAAATAGGCTCACTCAATTGGCAAAAGAGGTTCAAAAAGCCAATCAGGAGAAGAATGCTTTCAAAAGCAGAATGAGCCAAATGGAAAAAGAGGCTCAAAAGCTCACTGAATTTAATAGTTCTCTCAAAATTAGAATGGAACAGATGGAATCTAATGACTTTCTGAGAAACCAAGAAATCACCAAACAAAACCAAAAGAATGAAAAAATGGAAGGGAATGTGAAATATCTCATGGGAAAAACAACTGACCTGGAAAATAGATCCAGGAGAGATAATTAAAAATTATGGGACTACCTGAAACTCAAGATCAAAAAAAGAGCCTAGATATCATCTTCCATGAAATTATCCAGGAAAACTGCCCTGACATTCTACAACCAGAGGGCAAAATAAGTATTGAAAGAATCCATCGATCACCACCTGAAAGAGATCCAAAAAGAGAAACTCCTAGGAACATTGTGGTCAAGGAGAAAATCTTACAAGCAGCTAGAAAGAAACAATTCCAGTATTGTGGAAATAAAATCAGGATAACTCAAGATCTAGCAGCTTCTACATTAAGGGATCAAAGGATGTGGAATAGGATATTCCAGAAGACAAAGGAACTAGGACTCAAACCAAGAATCACCTACCCAGCAAAACTGAGTATAAGACTGCAGAGGAAAATATCGTCTTTCAATGAAACAGAGGACTTTCAAGCATTCTTGATGAAAAGACCAGAGCTGAAAAGAAAATTTGACTTTCAAACACAAGAATGAGAAGAAGCATGAAAAAGTAAACAGCAAAGAGAAGTCTTAAGGGACTTACCATAAGTGAACTGTTTACATTCCTACATGGAAAGACAATATTTGAAACTCTTAAAACTTTTCTGTTTCTGGGTAGTTGGTGGGACCACACACACACGTACACGCATGCACGCACACACACATGCACACATGCACACACATACATAGACAGAGAGCACAGAGTGAATTGAATAGGATGGGACCATATCTTAAAAGAAATTAAGGTAAATGGTGAGAGAGAAATGTAGTGGGAGGAAAGAGGGTGAAATGGAATGGGATAATTATATGTCATTTAAGAGACAAGTAGGAGACTTTTTAGTGGAGGGAAAAAGAGGAGAGCTGAGAGAAAAAAAAACCAAGAAGTTTACCCTCATCACATTTGACTAAAGGAAGGAATAAAATGCACACTCATTTTGGTATGAAAATCTATCTTACAGTATAGGAAAGTGGGGGAGAAGGAGATAAGCAAGGGGGGGATGATGGAAGGGAGGGCAAAGGGAGGAGGGAGCAATTTGAAGTCAACACTCGGGGAGGGACAGGATCAAAAGACAGAAGAGAAACAATGAGGGGCAGTATAGGATGGAGGGTAATTCAGTTAGTCTTACACAACACGACTATCATGGAAGTCATTTGTAAAACTACACAGATATGGCCTATATTGAATTGCCTGCCTTCCCAAAGGGAATGGGTGGGGAGGGAGGGATGGGGAGAATTTGGAACTCAACGTTTTAGGAACAACTGTTTAGTATTGTTGTTGCTACTAGGAAAGAAGACATACAGTTAATGAGGAATAGAAAGTCATCTGGCCCTACAGGAGAAAAGAGAAGATGGGGACAAGAGAAGGGAGGGATGACAGAAGAGAGGGTAGATTGGAGATAGGGAAAATTAGAGTGCTTTGTGTATTGGGGTGGGGGAGGGGATAAAAGGGGAGAAAATTTGGAAGCTAAAATTTTGTGAAAACGAATGTAAAAAGGTAAATAAATAAATATTGAAAAAAAACTGATTGAGATGAACTGGAGCTCAATGTTTTTGTACAATAAATACATATGTTCTGTCACCATCCATTACTGGATTTAAATAACTTTATTTTGTATTGAGCATGTAATATATAATGCTGATTCAAACAGCATTTTTATTTAGGTTTCTTTTCGCTAAACTATAAGGACAGAGTGTACAGATTAGTTGAAATGCACAGATTACTAGCACACAGAATAAGGTGCTGTACACATTAAATACCTAATAAATGTTTGGGTTGGTTTTTTTTAAAACAGAATTGTCAACACAGATCTGTCCATTGGTCAAACTGTTGTTCAAGATATTGTTCATTGATGGATACTAACCAGTCATTTTTTTGTAGCTTTAGCTAAATTTACCATTGCAATAGGCAAGTTTCTCAAGTTAGATGTACTCAACCTTGAATAACTTTTTTATCTGCAAAGCAAATGAGGTTAGCTTAGGGAAAGTGAAATAGATCAGAACTTTAAAAAACTGTGGTCAGTAAATTTTTAACAAACACAACCTTCTGCTTAATCATGCAATTAAGCAACCTTTCCAAAAGCATCATCCAGGGTCCAGGAAATCTTGATATCACTAATGATTTCTGGTATCAAATCTATTGGTGGTGGGAAAGTTTAAAGTTAGGGTCAATGTTGTTAACAGTCTTCATCATAGGTATCTTAGACTATGTGATTCCTTATGCTAATGCCTTGTCTATATGGATATGGAAAGTTTTATAACAACCAACCTTGTTTCAAAGCAGAGATAAGAAGATACACCTCCTTTCCTTCTTTGTAGAAGACTGTAATGGACAATGGGTGTGTAACATTTCATATACATAGCATCAGACTCAACTTTTGTGTTGGTTAGTTGTATTGATGTGCTATTTTTCCTTTTTTCAAATTATTCTTTCTTTACAAAGGAAGACTCAGCAGGTAGGGCAGGAAAGAGAGCTATATTTGGAAACAAAAGTGGTATAAAACCCAAAGATATAAAAAAAAGTTTTAAAAGAATATATATGCTGTTCAAATATTGGTACAAATTTTCAATAATGTAACATTTTACACTAATTTATATCAAGACCACCAATTGATTTTTTGACATGTCATATAATTGCACTATTTTCAAAAAGGATAAAAACAAGTAGAAATTCTAAATAGTGCAATGAATTTTAAAGCAGTTTTGGAAAACTGAAAGTGTTACTGTGTTGCAAAAACACTGAAAACATGCACTTAACACTACACCACCAACCTGTGTAACTATTTTCAAGGCTATATGACAAATAGTGGAGGAAGAGAATGGGCTGGATTAGCTTTGGATATTGGCAAGCTTCTTCTGGAAACACAGGCCCATCTTAAACTCCAAAGTTCTATATGTTGTGGCATGACTGCAAAATACAGAGCATAATAGTCTATGAAGAACTGAAAATGAATATTAACCAGAGGGAAATGGAGAAGCACATTGTGAGGGCAATCAGGCTGCAATAGAGAGCCAAAGAGAAATTTCAAATAAGGGGAGTTTAAAGCAATTGGGCAATGTTTGATGGGAAGACAAGACAAGCTACTCATGTGGCCAAGTAAGAGAGGGATTGCTTGGAGTGTCCCACTGATATCTTCAGAAATGGCAGAATGGTATAATGGAAACAGAACTGTATTTAAAGGCACAAGCTCTGTGTTACCTCCTGTGCAACCTTGGGCAAGTCACTTAAACTCCTTAAGCCTCAGAGTTTCCTCATCTGTAAAATGAGAGGGTTAAACTAAATGACTTTCGAGCTTAATACCAACTCTGGATTTCTGATTCTTCAAAATTCTGAGTGGATCTCCTGTGGCGAATTTATGGGATAACATGAAAAAGGATCATGCAAAATGATCTGTCATGGAGGCACTGTAATCTGCATTGTTCAATTATAAAAAATATTATGGTCTTAGGACCTCTTAAAAATTATTGAAGACCTAAAAGAACTTTTGTTTATGTGCTCTGATAAATATTTTATAACCAGCTCTCAAAAAAGTATGTATGACATACTTTTACGTATAATCTACGTTGTTTATATTTTCTCCATCACTTTTTTAAGTTTAGACAATCAACAGAATAATGTCAAGTCTTGATTTGCAGCATTTTTTACCTGCCAAGGTGCAAATTCTCACACTGGAAACATATCAATCGGCTCTCCACAGCTATTTCCAGTTGGCTGCACCATACCCCTGAATATCTATTGATATTTACAATATTAGAAAGTAAAACCAACAAATTTGTATATCTTTATTAATTAAAATGTCAATTATATTATTAAAATGTTAACTACATGTTAACACAAATAACAGTTTACGAAAAATGACTATATTTTCTAAGACAAAAATATTTAGTGAGAAGAATGGCATTGTTTTACATATTTTTGTTAGTTTTTTTAATGTTTGGTACTTTACACATTTTTGACAGTTTCTTTAATGCCCTCCATAACAGAAGACATCTGGATTCTCATATTGGCTTTTGCATTCAATTTGTTCTAATATGATGTTTTGGTAGAAATATATGAAGAAAAAACAAACACACAGATATGTGGTTGGAAAAGAGAAGAGTATTTAATAGGCAAATGACATCTTAATATTAATATGAAAATAGTTTTGATCTAAAGGACCCTTTGAAAAGGTCTTAGGGACTTCCAAGAATCTATGAACCACACTTTGAAAACTACTGTTGTAGGGAACATTGGAGCTGAGTAGATCACATACCCATTTGAAGCCAGTGACCCTTTCCAAACAGACAAACTGGAAATATTTTGGAAGATGATAAAGGCAAAGAAAAAGTAGAGACTATTTGTCCTCCTCTTTCCCATAATCTCATATTCTTGGATTTTTTTATTTAAGTATTCTTTCCAAATAAGTTATATACTAGAAAACCATCAGAATTAAGGTACCACAATAATGTATCTGGTCATATTATTTCTTTTCTTTTGAAAATTTATTTTTATTTTATTTTTAATTTATGGAATAAAATAAACACTTCCATGACAATGTAATAAAAAGATGATTGCACATGAAATTGCAAATATATTGTGTGCATTTGCTATTCCTGTTAAATATGTAATTAAGGTATCATGTAAATTTCTTTTTTTCCTTTATTCTTCCTTCCCCCCACCTGAGAGATAACTACCATTAGACATAAATATATATGTATATAGATGCACTTATGTGTGTAGATATATACATATATCCATATATATGTAAAGTCATTCTATGCGTACTTCTATTTACCAATTCTTTCTCTGGATGCAGATAACATCTTCCTTTATACATCCTTTATAGTTAATTTGGGTATTTAAAAGAGTCAGAATGACTTAGTCAATCAAAGCTGTTCTTGACTCCAAATCCAGCATCCTATATCCCAATTTTCTGTTTTCCTTATTATCTTGGCTATATTTGATTTTATGAAAAACATTTTCAATTTAATATAATTGAAATTTTCCATTTTATACCACATTCTTTATCAGAAATGGGTGCATTTGTGTGTCCTTCTACAGTAGGTCATTATTAAAAATTTCTAGAAATTGAAGGTGAAAATTTCAAATACTTCCTTCCTAGAATCTTGTGCTATTAGATTTTTTAGCACCATAATGTTCTTGCCGCTACTAAAGTCATCTTCTATTGCATGCTACTTCCATAGTCAGATGAGGGGAAATCAACCTGAGTTGAAAGTAGAAATGTATTAGAATTAGAAAATGAACGCAGACCTTTTAGAGATTCAAGGAATAAGATCTCAGTCACAAGTTGGCTAGATTCATTTGGCTGAAGAATTTCCCAAAACCGCAGATATATGGTAATTTTATTTCCCAAGCTGATCAAAAGCAAATTCTGTTTTTATTTGATATAAGTATTTGACAATCTGTACAAAATAGTGATGGTGGTGGTGGTAGTAGCAACAACAGCACTAGTAGTAAATAGTAGCAGTGGCAAACCCCTTCCTAAAAGCTCATTCTATCATCCCTATGGTGGAGAGGGGAATGAAGTAATTGGAAAATAAAGGAATGCCAGTCACATCAATGTAATAATGTGACAATAATATAGAGCACTTTAACGTTTGCAAATCATTACATATACATTACCTCATTTGACTCTCACAAAAACTCTGTAGGTAGGTGCTATTATTATCCTAATTTTGCAAGTGAGGAAACTGAGGCTGAGAGAAGTTTAAATGATTTGCGCATGATCTCAGAGCTGGTAAATGTTGGAGACAAGATTCAAATTCAGGTCTTCCTGATTCCAAATACAGTATCCTATCCACTGTGTCACTTGGCTGCCTGTACAACCAGAACCCTTTGTATTCTGAGACCACTTAATGAAAACTTAGCAGGTACCCTAAAATACCATTCAATTGGGCTCCAAACTTACCATCAATCATCTTAAGATTTTGGCTAATATGATTTAATTGCATCTATGAATCTAAGAAATAGATGGGATGATGTAGGATTGTTGACTAGCCTTATTTGGATGTTCAGGTTGACATGGTGGACAGCAAGTGAGTGGTGCTCTTTGCTCTAGTACCATATAAAAGCAAGGTGCTTTGGGATAAATCCTAAGTACCGAAATGTTACTTAATTTTTTTCATTATAAGCTTTATTTATGCATTCTATTTTTACGTAACATACTTCTGCAGCTTACTCCTGCTTCTTGGGTCTCTCGTAACAAAGCAAAACAGCTAAATAAGACATAATACAGTTATCTCATCTGGAATTTCATGTCACATTTCACATATAAAATGCCTTTCTCCCTCTCTATTTTTTTAAAAAACAGTTAAGATGTTCTCTGCCTTTAACCCCCATTGCATTGAGGCAGAAAGAAAGAAAAGAGAAAAAAGCAAACTTCTTGTAACAAACACACATAGGAAAGCAAAATAAATCTCCGCAATAGCAGTGTGTATACATGTGTCTACACAGATATGTCTATGCACACATAAATGTGTCTTACTCCACTCCCTAAATTCATCACCTCTCTGTCTGTGATGGATAGCACACTAGATTATCAGTCCTCTGCTTAAAATGTTTCAGTCCAGATGGCACTGCCAGATAAAAAGGGCAAATCCCAAGAATGCATGAAAATTACTGAAGATGTGACACTTCTATTATGTGTCCAGTACACATCTTAACAAGCCTGCTCACAGATCTTACCTGTTATAGGCAAGGGCTTCATATCACTTTTTGTCAATGATATCCTCCTCTCCAAGTAATGAAACAATGTATTTCAGATCAATGCAGGGCAATCATAAGAAATAACTTAATTCCTAAATACAAGATGAAATGAAAGCAGAAATTGATGAGTTCCTTAACTCTGAAGAGAGGAAAAACTGAAGGTCCTAAAGATGTTAAAAATCTCCATTTGACTCCAGAAATCTTGTTTAATCATAAAACAGATGGCAAAATAATGCCAATATCTAAATTGATCTTGAAAAGGACTTGGACATACTTAGAATGGAATTCTAAAAAGCCCTTTTTGAGCACCTGTTATGAATAGATCATCAATGCCAAAATAGCACAATTCAGAAAAGTTGGTTATGTGCTATTGCTATCTTGAATGAATACATTCTTCTACACTATTTGAGAGAGAATTCAAAAATTCTGACCCTACATACCACAGTATATGCTGTGGACTTTGTAACAGGATAACAAAATATCCTGATAAGTCCAACTACAAAGATAAACTTGAACCAGGGCATGACTCTAAAAGAACTATTTCCCACAAGCACAACCATTGGAGGAAAGGCAATGATCTCTAGGGATACCTTTAAGAAGATGCATTAAACTAAACTATGACCCAAGAAAGTGAAAACTATGGAATATCTGCATAAAGACATTGGGAAATTATAGCAATATCTAGTGAGTATATATAGTAGAAAACCTGACCACCAGTTTCCCTACTGAAGACAAGAAAAAAACATATTAGACATTTCTAATAATCGATAATTGAAAGCAGAAGCAAAAAAAAAATTAAAGGGGTAGAAGGAATGAATGCAATACTAGTAATAAAATAAACAATTTAATATTAATAAAAAGTAAAAACTACAGTTTTGAGTATTGAGAAACAGAAATTAAAAGAGAGACTCCTTGAAGAAGGAGGATGTATAAAATGTGTGGTCACCTGTATGGTCAAATCAATCAATATCATGTATTTACTATATATGGAGCACAAAATTAAGAAGTGGAGATACGAGGTCAAAAGTAAAACAGTCCCTGCTTTCAAGGAGTTTGTTGTTGCTATTTGTGGTGTTGTTGTCATTGTCTTTTGTTTTCAAAGAGGTCCAATGACTTCATGAGGTGACATGTTGACTTGCTTCTGAATTGGATTTAAGTAAGGCAGAGTTGTCAGTTTCACTCTTTCAGTCATCCAAATCCTGTGGCAAGATGAAAGTCAGGACGACCGGTGATGGCCCTGGATTCAGTGGATGACCTTGGTATCTCTGATATCTAACCAAGCTAAGAGCTCTGTGGCTCCTGCTCTATCTGCCTTCATGGCCATTGGAACAAATCATTCTCATTTACTCATTCCACAGAGGGGAATCTTCACATGCTTGGGGTAGACATGTGCTAGGTTTAAGACCTGTCAATTACCCTCAATCTAAGTTAGTCTACCTGAAGAGATATTTTACTGGAGTTTGGAGTCTACTGGGATGTAGCTGGTATATATGCTACAACTTTTTGCAGGCACAGGTGAGAGTTAAGTGCCAAAAATGGATGAGCAGCCCTGAAAATGTGTTGGCAAACCCTCACACCAGAGTTGCTAGTCCAGGGGTAGGCAACCTGTGACCTTCAGGCCACATGTGGCCCTCTAGGTCCTTAAGTCCTAGACCCTTTGAATCTAAATTTCACAGGATAAATCCTTTTATTAAGGATTGTTGTAAAAATGAAGTTTGGATTCAAAGGGCCATAGTTGAAGACCTAGAGGGTCACATGTGGCATCGAAACCTCAGGTTCTCCACGTCTGCAGCTAGTCCTTCAAGTTTACATTCAAATAGGGAGTTATTTGCACTTAGGAATATGTATAAAATATGCAAAATGATTTCAACGTGGTTTTGACAAAGGATGCCCTTGTAACTGAGGAGCAGGGGTCAGGGAAAATAAAGAACAAGGCTTTTTGAGAGAAATATTAAAAGAAACTGAATATTTCAAGAGGCAAAGGTAAGAAGGGATTGCATTCCAAGTAGGGAGAACAACCAATGCAGAAGCACAGAGATGGAGAAAGGGAGATGAAGCATTATGTGTATGAAACGAGTAGCTCAGTATGACTGCCACTCATTGTTCAAAGAGGAGACTAATATATAATAAGAATGAAAGGGTATACATGGACTGGGTGGTGAATGTTTAAATGTCAAATAAAGAAGTTCACATTACCGCTAGAGGCAATGGTGAGCCTGGAGTTTAAAGAATGAGAGAGGGAGGACATGATCACACCTACACTTTGGTAGCTATATGGAGGATGGATGGAAGTGCAGAGAGGTTTGAGGCAGATAGATAAAGAAGTCATAGTATTCCAGGATAGAAGTTATGAGAGCTTGAACTAGGGTAGTGGCTATATGAGTAAGAGAGGAGGGGAAATACTTGAGAGGTTTTGCGGAACAAATGTCCGAGTTATACAAACATGTTTTCAGAAACAGAGGAGTTTATGGTAAAGACTTAGAATCAGGTCTTTGTGACCAGAAATTACAGAAAGAAATATCATTAAGCCACCCTGATTTATTGGGTTTATTGATCAATGCAAATCATACAAATAAGTGGTGGAGATTGTGTAGCGTGTCATGTTTCCCCAAAGGCTGCAAAAATACAGAATCTATTGCATACCTAGAAAGACTCTCAGGAGACTGGAATTATAGCACAGGATGCCACTATAAGACAAATACAAAGCCAAAAATGTACTCAAAAGTCTACTCAAAGTCGGGGATCGCTCTGAATGAACATCAATCCAACCCAGGTACAACACTGAGACAGAGAAATTTAACAATGATATTTTTAAAGATATCATCATGATCAATATTCAATATCCAAATTTCATATAATAAAAAGCTTTCAATGTAAAGAAACTTGGTAGAAAAAATTAGAACTATGTGTGAACAGGCTGCCACCTACATGATCCCTGTTGCCCGATCTACTACTGGTGTAGCTAAGAAACTTTTAGAGAATCTAGAGAAGATGAGTATCCCAATCCTTCTGGTCAATTACTAAAAAGGCAGTGATTTTCTCCAGCTGCACACTAGGCCACAGAGCTTTAAAAACAGGATACTGACTTTGTGACCATTTTTATCTGAACCCCATCAAGAAGATTAAAGGAATGAGATAATGAGGATAATAAAAATAACATGTTTATATTGACTTGAATCAGTCAATCAGTCAATGAATATTTAATAAGCACCCACTTTGTGCCAGGGTCTGTGCTAAGCACTGAGAAAATTAAAAAAAAGGCAAAAGAGTCCCTGCTCAGAAGAAGATCATGGTCTTATAAAAAAAATAACACACACAGCTATGTACAAACAAAATATTTACAGGATAAATTAGAAATCATCAACATGGCACTAGAATTAAGGGGACTTAGAAAAATCTTCCCGTAGAATGTGAGATTTTAGTTGAGTCATAAAGGAACAGGGAAGTCAGGAGGTGGACATGAGGAAGGAGAACATTCCAGGCATGGGAGACAGCCAGAGAAAATACCGAGGGTTGGAAATAGTCTTGTTTGAAGAATATCAAGGAGGCCAGTGTGATTAGTTGATAGAACATTTAGCAGGCTCTAAGGTGTAAAAAAACTGGAAACATGCAGATAAAAGGTCTCAAATGCCAAACAGAGCATTTTCTATTTCACCCTGGAGGTGAGAGAGAGCCATTGGAGTCTGTTGAGTAGGGAGGTTGTCATGGACAGACCCAAGCTTCAGGAAGATTGCTTTGGCAGCTGAGTGGAGAATGGACTGGAATATAAAGAGAACTGTGGCTGAGAGATCAGCTGGCAAGCTATTGCAATAATCCATTTATGAAGTGATGAGGGCCTGTGCCAGGGTTGGGAGCAATGTCAGGGAAGAGAAAGGGGTATGTGTAAGGGATATACCTAAAAATGATAGGTCTTGGCAGCAGATGGGATAACATGAGAATGAAGTTACATAGGCTGCAAGATTGATAAGATGTTGCTAACCTCAACAGCAATAAAGATGTTAGGAAGAAGGGAGTGTTTGGGGGAAAGATAATTAATTCAGTCTTAGATATGCTGAGTGTGAGATGCTTATGAGAGATACAGTTTCAGTAGTCCAATAGGCAGTTAGAGATGCAAGACTGGAGATTAGCAAAGAGGTTAGGGCGTGTTCGTGCATGGGTGCTTGCGTATGTGTGTGTGTAGTAACAGATATAGAGGGCAGGCTTTTAGTAAACAGAAAAATGTGAGGAGCAGGGACTTAACCCAAGATACAATTACTTATACTTTTCCCACAAAAATATAATTCTTCATTTAAAAAGTATCAATTAATTAGCTTGTGTTTTTGTCTGATAAACAACGTCATTAAACTGTTATAAACTCTAATTGCCTTTATTTCCTTTCTGTGATGCCAACAGAAAAGCTCATTTACCCTGAGGTTGCCCACAAACTATTTCAAATACTTGACCCTTTCTGTTCCAGTCTGATCCCAACTGCTTTTTAGAAGAAAATTGTTTATTATCTCTTTTACGCTCCTGTTAATCTATGAGTATTAAATTGTCTTAATTTCTCTCCACTTAGACTGTAATAATGTAACAGCACTAACAACTTACATTAAATAGAGCTTTGAGATTTACAAAACACTCTGCTCAGAAAAATTCTGACATCATAAAAGCTTCATGTTTCAATTTCTTCCCTTGTCTCTCTCCTCCTGTCTCATTTTCTGTCTGTCATTGTCTGTCTCTGTCTTTCTCTCTTCATCTCTCTGTCTCTATCTCTTTCTCTTTGTCTCTCTGTCTCTTTCTGTCTCTCTCTGTCTCTCTGTCTCTGTGTGTGTCTCTCTCTCTCTCTCTCTCTCTCTCTCTCTCTCTCTCTCTCTCTCACACACACACACACACACACACACACACCCTTCACAAAACAAAGGCATTTAAGTCTTCACTTGGCTTCTAACCCATTGTTCAGAGCTATTTAATTCTGGTCAATGATTTAAACAATTCAGTCTTGTTTTTTTTAAGACGGACCAAACCCTTTCAATTAGAAATATTTTCAAGCCGCCAAATAAAGCAAATTTTAAGTAATTTCCTAGGAATGTATGTAGAAGTCCTCCCACCTACATTAAAGTAGTTTTCCCTACAGTTAGAAGATGGCCACAGAATATTTCTATAGATGTAGAATAAAGGAAATAAGAAAAAGGTATAGGTTCACTGGCTCTAGTTGATAAGGAGCATCAATTTCACTTCTCAGTGAAAAGATGACAAACTTTTTATCCTAGAGAAGGTCTTACCATTGTCTACTTTTTCTTAATTCTTGAAAAATATGATTCAATATTATAGGGCTCAACAATTACACTGTCTGGTTGACTTCAAACAAGGAAGTCCAGGAACAAGTGCATTATTTGAGGACTTTTTTTCAAAACATTATTTTTTGATGGTGCTAAAATCAAGATGTTGTCTATAGTGAGATAGGACAAACCACATCTGGCCAGTACCCACAGCAGTAGAGCAAATAACCTTGGTAATTCAGGGCAGTAGTGGGCAGAACATGAGGAAGAAAAGCCAAGAGAATAAACCCTGGCCTGAGTAATCTGTCAGAAGGATAAAAGTCATTGCCAGAGAGATCCAGCAGAAGGAATAGGGGACCCAAACATTGGCATTGGGGAGCCATGGCAGGATTTTCCTTCTTTGAAGACTGGGAAGATAAAGCATTCTCACCACCCCCTACTCTCATCCCAGGGAAAACAGGTCATTTAGGGGTAAACCAAAGAAGTGACTCAAACTGTAGGGAAATCAGACAAATGTTCGTTGGTTGAAATTGGAATCAATTTCAACAATTTCAAATTTCAACAATTGAAATTTCAATAATTCAATCTCACCCAACAAGATAAGAACCCAGTTACTAAAAATAGTGCTGGGGAGTCAGGGTAGGACCATTAGAAAGGATGACTTGATGCTGAGCAAGTGAACTAATGACTTAGTCAATAAGCATTAATTAAGCACCTACTGTGTGCCATGCTCCTTATATTTTTCTGATCTAGAAACAGGATGGGTTCTAGTAAATGAGGGCAGGCCTGAGCCCACAGGTGACCATTAGAAAACTTCAAAGGTCGTGGAGCCAAGCAGATCTCTACAAGTAGTCCCTATTGTTTCCCCATAGAGAGCAGTACCTATCAATAAATACATCAGTCACACTTCAGTTTTTCTTCTTAAATAATGCTAAAAGAAATTGCATTTAAATAATGCTTTAATAGCATTGTTATAATTCATCCAACAAACCAGAACTATTCCTGCAAAAAAACAAGAAAAGATATGCCATTAACAATGTTGCAGTAAGATGCAAGTTAAGATTAAATCTTTTTTCTTTCTTTTTTTTTTTTGAAGAAAAAGTTTCATCTGACAGTATGTAGGTAATGTGTTACAGCCGCCTCTAAAGCCCAAGTGATTTCTCTTACTCATATTTAGTTCAATAAAGAAACACAATAAGGCATATGAATGGTTTAAATTGAAGCCATAATGTTATTTTTAGTGGCTTCTCCATGTGTAATGTCTCGGCTTCTAGAAAAGAAATACCCTGAAATATTTAGAGAAAAAAAGTCTTGGATATAAGAAATTCCCAGGGACAACCGAAGAGATTAACACAACTAAATAAAATAGCTTCTTCCAAACCCTTTCACGGGGACTGGACCCCAAGTCACCTTGAGGTAGACTTCCCTGACCCCTCCAGTTGTTAGCATTTTTTCTTTCAGATATTCCTAGAACACATCAATATTTCTTCTTCCCCTTTACCTCCTACCTTGTATAATATTTTTATGTGTACTTGTTCTATCATTTCAGTAAAATATAAACTCCTCGAGGATGGGGGCTGTATCATTTTTGTCTTTATATCTACATGTTTAGCAAAGTGGCTTGCACACAGTTGGCACTTAAATGTCTGTTGAATTGAGATAATGTATTTTTATTTTAACAAGAAAATGATGGAGATATGATGCCGTATATAACACAATTAAACACCACTTTCATCCTGTCTTTTTTTTAATTTAAGAACTTCCCATTTCTACTTACTGAATTCAAGCTGCTGATTCTATCGTTCAAGGCCTTTCACAACCTAGACCTAACCCACTCTTCTAGCCTGGTCTTTTGTGGTTCCCCTGTGTGAACTCTGCTCTGCTCAAACTCATCTAGTCACTGTCCCTCTAAAGTGCCATTCATATACATCTCCAATAAAATGTAGGGAGACCACTGAATTTTGACTCAGAAGGCCTGGGTCCAAAGCTGATCTCTGCTACTTTCTATCTAGATAATCACTTCTCCATCTCACCTGCAATTCTCTCATCATGAAACAAGTTAATTGGACTAGACGGAAGAATTTCTGACTCCTTCCAGTTCTATGTTCTATGATCCTTTGCCATTCCCTTGGTGAGGGATAACCTTTTCCATCCTTTCAAGCTATTGAAATTGGATTCACTCTTCAAGGCCCTACTTAAATATCACCCCTTCCAAGAAACTCTTCTGGACTATTCCATCCTAAAGTCTTTATTCTCTCCTCTCAATTGCCATAATTCTAATGTCTCTATGACTCATCTGATGCTTGTCATGGACTGCTTTGTACTATTGTCAGTCTATGCATATTTGTCTCCCTGAATGGACTGTGAGTTCCTTGGGGAGAAAATGACTTAGATTTTACTTAAATTTTCCTATTCTGTAAAAAGGAGTTGATTTGAGGTCTAAAGACTTGTCTTTGAGTCCTCTCACTTTGATTTTCTCTATTTTGTGAATTTACTTAAGTCATTTAACCTCTCTTGGCATATTTCCTCATCTGCAAAATGAGAGGGCTCAATTATCTGACCTGTAAGCCACCTTCCAGTTCTAAAATTCTCTGATTCTGAGAATCCAAGTATTACACTTGTTTGCATTTCCCATATAACTTGGTTCACTACAAACATAATAAATTCTCGTTGATTGAATAAGTGACACTAATAGTAGTACTTTTTAAGCATATTAATAGATCACTGGAGGCAGCTAGGTAGGTCGGTGGATAGAGTGACAGATCTAGAGTCAGGAAAACTCATCTTTGTGAGTTCAAATCTGGCCTCAAATACTTACTAGCTGTGTAACCCTGAACAAGTTACTTAACTCTTTTTGCTTTAGTTTTCTCATCTGGAAAGTGAGCTGGAAAAAGATGGCAAACCGTTTCAGTATCTTTGCCAGGAAAACTTTAAATGGGTTCACAAAGAAGGGATCACAACTGAAAAATTACTTAATATCAAAAGATTATTGAAGTAGACAGAAAATGGACAAGAAAACTGTCACTGGACTAGGAAACAGGAACATGGGTTTTCTCTGTCACCAACTCACTATGAGATTTGACCAGATGGTATGCTTCCCTATTCAGGATCACTTTTTCTTCATTGGTATAATAAGAGGGATTGGGCTTGATCTTTCAGACTTCTTCCAGTTATTACATCCAAATTCAAGATATATCGAAAAGTAGGTCATTTAACATCTCTAATGGAATCGAATAAATATTTGGTTAATTCTACCACAGGACTGGTTCTATCACTTTTATTAGATCAGTACTATCACTAGTAGTTCACATTTATGTAGCATCATTCATACCATATGGTATGAGTTGTGCCTTCTCAAAAGAGGCAGACTGGCAGGCATCTCTTAAGAGATAAAGTGGCTGGTTCTGGAAAGTAATTTGGAACCATTTCCTAAAAGACACTGAACTGTGCATACTCTTTGACTCAGCAATAGTACTACTAGATATCTACACCAAAGAGATAGAAGAGGGAAAGGACTCACATGTGCAGAAGTACAGCAGCTCTTTTTGCAGTTATAAAGAGCTCAAAATTGAGATGTCCATCAATTGGGGAGTGGATGTGCAAATTGTGGTATATTAATGTGACGGAAAATTATTATTCTATTAAAAAACGAAGAGGGCATAGTTTCAAAGAAACCTGGGAAGACTTGTAAATGAACTAATTTCTAACAAAGTGAATAGAACCAGAACAAATTATAAAATTAACAACAATATTGTAAAGACAAACAACTTTGAAAGACTCAGAAACTCTGAACAATGCAATGAGAAGCTTTGGAGAGGATTCATGATAAGACATGCTGCATATCTCCTGATAGAGAGGTTAAAACTGAGAGTACTTACTGATTGAGACATAACCTCCATTTTTTATGTGGCCAATGCTGATACCCGTACACATTCAAAACAAACATTTTTTTTTTTCTTCCTTAATTGGAGTGGACAGGAGGAAGAGAAGGTAGATCTTCACTGATCAAAATAAAATTTAATTTTAAAAAAGATAAGATGTAAGTAACTGACACAGAGCTATGCAGTAAAGCACATTAACAGGTTTGCATCAGTGCAAATAAATCTTCTACCAATGCATACTGCGAAAACCCTCAATGTAGACTTCCTAAGTTACTGTGGCTAAAAACAAACAAACAAAAACCCTGAACTCTGTTAACCTGTAGATTCCTAGTCCTGGACTTTCCTAACTCAATGAGGCTGATATTCTACTGATCAGATCTATTCAAAATTATTCTAGCTTGATAGGACTTGCTAGTGCTTGTGTTTTCCTAGCATAGCTTTCAAGAATTAACCTACTATGACCTACTTGATATAATTGTGTTATTGGGAGAAGATGCCAGGTGAGGCAAAGTCCTCCACTCAGATCCTGCAAAAAGATAATGCATTCATTTTTTAAAAATATAGCCCAAATCTTAACACCTGCATTAAAGAAGTACATTAAAAATAAATTTTAAATATTTTTGCTGTTTTATTAAAACAGGACTTTTTGAACCTCATTGCTCTCTATAAGGAAACTGCTCTACCTGAGTAAAATTGTGTATGTGACAAATTGAATTGCTTTTAGAATTACAAAATTTTAGAGCTGGAAGGGACATAGAAAGAATCTAGTCTACCTAGATGAGAAAACTGATCCTGAGAGGCATGAAATACATTGTTCAGGGTCATACAGTTGGTGAGTTTGAGTTATTAAAGTAGAAAACCAATCTCCTGATTCTCAGGCCAAAGTTCTTCCCACCACAATATGTTCTTATAGGAGATGCAAATTCAGGTGAACTCTTTATCATTAGTTTCCTTTTTCTTGTTTACATTTTACAATTTCTCTCAATGCCTTTTTCCTTCCCAGAAGAAAAAAAATTATATTAAAATTTGTGCTTCAGTTATTGCTCCAGTGAAGCTATGTGGGTCTAAAATGCCATTGGATACTCATTTAGGAAAATGAGGAAGAATCAGAAGCAATAGGGAGAAGAAAAATGTATTGTGATGTTCTTATCCCATTTCCTGTGTCTTGATATCAGAGGCTACAGAGGGAGAGATTCCTTATTGTGTCATTGAAAACAAAAAGATTCCTGTGATTTTTGTCAAGTCACTTAACATCACTGAATTTCCTTATGTATAAATTACAGAAATTGGATTCATGACGTCTAAGATTCCTTCCAGCTCAAAATCCATGATCGAATCACCACATTTTATGTTCTGTTCAACACAATCATCAAGTTGCCTGAGAGTCTGTACATGAAGACTTATGAGGAACAGAGGTAAACCCCTCAAGGAGCTTAAAGTCTAGTTAGGGAAGTAAAACATAAATAAAAACTTCATAAAATTGAATGTAAGGTGTGCCTTTAAGAAGTACAAACAAGGAGTCATGGGAATTCTGAAGAAAACACTTTTGCCTGGAATGCCTTGAATTCTTTTATTGGAGAAAGACCTTTACAGCCAAATTTATCTCTAGCGTGCTTACATTAATGCTAATTGACCGGTATTAGAGGACAAAGCCAGACAAATGTATAGGCAGTGTACCAAAGGCCTAGCGCTTAGTGCAAGAGGTTGGATTATCTTGAGAGTTAGAGGTAATATGTAAGAGTTTCTTCTGAACCCTCAAATGCTCAATTAAAAGTGATTTTAAGTATGTTCACTCTCTGAGGTCCTGAGATAGAGGACTTAGTAAAAGAGAATGAGAGTAAAACTACATAAGCCAAGAATGAAGTCATGTATCAGACTCTGGAAGACTTGGTACTGTCAATCTTGGATTTATCAACAAACATATATTGTTCAACTACTATGTTCAGACCCCTCTTCGTTAGGTATTGGGAATGAGGATAAAATGAAATACAAACTAAGGTCTCCACACTCAAGTGAAAGGAAAACTTCACTATTTTACCTCTCTTTGATGTGGGAGAGATTTTGGGTGCTCCTGTCTGTGAATGAAGAGTGGGCCCTCAATCATTTGGACAACGAGATAGTATCTATGGTTGAGACTAGCCCACACCATGGTGAGGGCAGAATAGTCTTTGGCTAGACACTTTTGGAGGAGGGGGAATAACAGTAGTGGTTGAGTGGGGATTCTTCGGGGTGTGGAGACATGGGTTACTGAGTGGTGTGGGGGTGATTTGCTCTTAGTGGATATGGAAGCTTTTATGTGCATGCCTCACTAATACTATTCTCACCACATATACGGGAAGAGCACAGCTGGTGTTTATCCTTGGAGGCAGTAAATCCTGTTATTTATCTCTCTATTCTGCGATTTATTTATAAAGTTATGAATGGTCCATTAAACTAAGTTTGGGTGTCTGTCTCCCCACATTCATCCTCCTTCTAGCTTTATCCAGCCTGGTCCTAAACAGCCCGATGTTGTGGGCTGATGCATTTTCCCCTTAATTCCTCTCCCTTAGCCCCCTCCTTTTCCCTCCCTCACCATCCCCCCCCCCCAAGGTTATTTGGGAGATTAGAGTTCATTAATTAAATCCTGTGCCTAGATCGAATTGTAACATTATTCCAATCACATTTATCTTGCATCCGCGAAGAGGGATGGCAGCCCCACTGGAAACTCCCGGTGTAGAATGAGCAGACAGCAGAAAGGAGACGTAGAACGCAGCCAGCTGCCATTTCGACACCGCAGCTCCAGCCCTCCATTTTATTTTTAATTCTTCATTGTCCCGGCTCTCCCTTTCCTAGGGGGTTCGGATTCTCTCTGTCTGCCCACCCCCACCCTTCGCTATTCCCCCCAGCCCAGCGCCCCCCCACGCAACACACACACACACACACACACACACACACACACACACCCCCTAACACACGCACCCCCACGCTCGCCACCCCGCCCCCCCCCTTCCCTAAGCAGCCGTTTGCAACTCAATGGACCGGTTTCTTGGGTTTCACTGACTCACGCCTTCCCCAAGATGAGAAATTGCAAAATGGCCCGGGTGGTTAGTGCACTGGGGCTGGTCATGCTCAGCGTCGCCTTGCTGATTTTATCTCTGATCAGCTATGTGTCCTTGAAAAAAGATAACATCTTCACCACTCCCAAGTACGCCAGCCCGAGGGTGCCCCGAATGTATATGTTCCACGCGGGATTTAGGTAAGTGTGGCCATTTATTTTTCTCACTCTCTCTTTCCTCTGGTTTATTTATTATTTTATGGTTGGGGAATTGGGAAAGGGAAGGTTTGGAGCTTGGTGGTGGCGGGGAACATAAGATGAGAAAGGTACTTTGACATCTCAGAGACACTTTCGCCAAGATAACTGCGTGTCATCATCTCTGTTTATTATTTAAAGGAAGAAAAAACCCTATCCCTAACTACTGGCTAAATCGATTCGAATGCTTTTCTATGAGTTTTCAGTATCAGTGTCCCCTTCTCTCTTCTCGAAATGGGGGTGGTGGTGAGGGGATGAGAGTGATAGAAGGGAAAGAGAGTGGCTGTTGGGAAGGGGGAAGGGATGATTATGTGTGCCTTGTGTGAGAGCATTCTCCCAACCCCTGGACTGCAGGGTTCGGCATGGCTGTGGTGACGGTCAGTCCAGGGGCGATTAAATGGCGCAGGCGCTTTGCTTATCCCCCTCTGCCTTACTCCCCCGCCTCCCTACAAAAAATTATAAGGGGGTTTGTTCGAAGGACTCCCTCAGGGTTTCTTCTATCTACCCCTTCTGCCTTAGCAACCTTCATCGGGGCTACAGCCCCAAGTCTGTATTCCTTTCTCCTTCTCACCCCCTCACAGAAAGCAAACTGAAATTGGGCAAATCCAGACCCAGATACCCAGTCCAACTCAGTGGGGAAAGGATCTGCTCCTTAGCTCTTTAGCTTGGCTCCTTATCAGGCGATTCTTGCTTTCCCTAGGTATTCTGGCGATTCCCACCCCTGCTCTCCGACCCATCAGTTCTCTTCTGAGGGAGAGAAGGAGGGGGAGGGGGGATAGAGAGAGAGAGAGGTGGGTGTGTGTGTGGGGGGTATGTAGTCGGGGATGATTGTCTTGCACAGTAATCTAGGCCTGTACATTATTGGGGGGGGGGTGACGGGAAAAAAACAAAATACTATGGTCAGACCGGCCATTAGATGTAGGTGTTGCGCCTGAGGGGAAGCATTACCCTATGCTCTCAACCTCCTGATATTCTCGGACCTGGATTAGGCACTAGGAAACCTTTCCCGCCCAATCCCTCAAGTAGCTCACGGGTGATGCTATACCTCCACAGAGTCTGTGGAAGTTGAGGGAATGGGCCTCCTTTGTCAGGAAATAGTGAAGTAAACCAGAGACAGATTCGAGATGGAAGAGGTTAAGGCAGGAGACCACCCTTTGCTCCCTCCCCCATCTGCACTCTCCTCTGCCTTTCCTCTCCAAAAACAATTAAGTCAGGCCCTGGAGTGTTGAAGTGGTTTGGATTTCTGCCTGGTTTGTGGGCAGTCGCTGTCCGCGGTGCTGACTCGTTGAGTTACACTGGCTAGGTGCATGCTTTACATTTACTTGCCGTTTTCAGCCTCAGTCCCCCTGTTCTCTATGCTTGACGGCCATTTTATGATTTCTCCACTAAAACAATGAGGATATTAAGTGTATATCTGGTTTTAGTCATATTTCCTTCTTTTTTGTTAAACCAAAGAGAGTCAAAGGACAGGTGATTGTGACAGAAGGATGGAGACTTTTTTATATAGTGCTGTCTGGACCAACTCAGTTGAACTTTAATGGCCTTCTGGCTCTAAAAGCAAAGGCTGATCATTTTGCTTATGTACTCATGATTCTTTCCAGGTCACAATTTGCACTGAAGTTTCTAGACCCATCATTTGTACCCATTACAAATTCTCTGACCCAGGAACTCCAGGAGAAACCTTCTAAGTGGACATTTAACCGGACAGCATTTTTACGTCAAAGGTAGGATAGGAGAAAAGCACAAAAGTAAAAAAAAAAAGTTTCTGAATACAAGGGTTTGAAACAATTAATTTCCCTGCTGTTGGGACATGTTTGGTGTTTTTTCTTGGCCCATACAAAATAGTAACTTGTAATTAATACTGATATTGGGTGCCCCCTCATAAGTAGAAAACAATGCCAGCATCAGAATTCTGACTGGAGGAAAAGGTCTATGTAATTTTACACCAAATTCAATGAAACATTATTTTAAATATCTTCTCTCTAATGTGACCTCACATTAAAATCATAGCTTAAGGTGAAAGTACCAATGAAACAGTATCCAAGTCATCAAAAAATAACCCCAAACAATATGTTGGTCATAACATATCATCCAAAGTGATTCCAACGTAAATGGGGGGAGGAGAAATCGCACACTAAATTTATGCAATTTAAATGTTTATTATTTGCTTACTGAAATGTGTGTAATTTACATGATGTGTATTGTTTGACTAAAATGGAAAGATAATAATTTCTGCTAATTCACCACAGAAAATTACTAAATGAAACTAATAAGTATATGCACACACATGTATATGTATATGTGTACACATATATGATATGATTTCCTTTAAAAATTAAACCCTTGTAGCTTTTAATATATGGGAAAGTGATCCTAGGTTAATATTATAAGTTATGCCTTATATCAGTCTCATATTTATTGATAAATAATCAAGAGAAAGATTACAGAATTTATTTGAAATCATTTATTTAAAATAGAACTTAAATCTTCAGTATTTCTATCTTTCACTTGGCTCCCTGAGTTAAGCTGCTACTTTAGTGGTATTATTATACTGCTAAATGGAATGTGAGCCATCTAGTGTGCTCATTAGAGGTGTAGAGACTTGTTTTCACAAAGCTTTAAGTTTGACACAGTGCAAGGCAAGTTATAGCAATTACCCATACAAGCATACATTTTTGATGTATTGACATACAATATCCCATCAGAAATAATATGAGAGATTCCACTAAACTCCTTGGTAACATCAAGGCATTGTCATAAAGCATTATCTTAGGTGACTATAATTCAATTTTTGAAATTCATTGTATAGCTATTAGAAAAAAAATAAAATAAATTCTTTCTAAAAACCCAGATATGGGCTTCTGTACAACTCTTCTGGCTAATAACCTAGAAAAGTTTTGTGGGAAATGATAATTTTCAACTAGTTAGGTTCTGTACCAATTGCTCATCATATTTCTAACTTAATGAAAATGTTCTCTCAATGTGATTACTTAACCTTTCAAAATATTTTCCTCACAAAATTCCATTTTATGTCAATTATATAAAAATGAGCAAGTAACAGAACATAGTTTCCCTTTGCCACTGTAAAATTACTTTAAGTAACACTAGGTTCTGGATTACATACTTCCCCTTACACAAATTTATAGTTTGATAAGTATAATAAAACACACAATCAAATGAAGTGGCCTAGAGATGCTGGCTATAGCATTTACTTTCAGTTCCATTTAAAAATAAATAAATAAAAGTAAATATTCAAAGCAACTGAGTATTTGATTTTTGTTTTTTCATTTTATTTTTCAATTATCAAATATTTGTTTTCTCGCTCTCTTACCCTCCCACTTAAAAGAAAAACAAGATCCTTTTAACAGATGTTTAAAGAAATTCTCAGACATTGTCCATGTTCATGTCATTCTGCATCATGATTGTATTCTCTCTCAGAATGTGAGTAATATAGATTATCATCATCCTCTGTAATAATGGTTGGTCATTGCTTTGATCAGAGATCTTAATTCTTTCAAATTTGTTTGTTAACTGGATATTTTGTGTTTGACCATGAAGGAACATGTTATCTGCCTTTCTTAACTACTTTGAATAATTTAACGGTGTAGGATTTGTTTTTCCCCAAAACAATCATCATGAAAGCCAAACTGGAATACTGGGCATATTTTCAGTGTTTTATAGTAGTTATTTTTTTCTGAATTTTAATTTTCTTCAAATAAGTTTTCTTTCTAAATCTCAAAGGACAATATTTCCTAATTCCCTATTTCATTATTTAAAAGTTCCTGATGAGATTATCATTAAGTATTCAACTATCCCCTCTGCTATTACCATTTTAATATTTCAATAATATATAATACTGTACCGGTTCTCTCTTAGATATTTGGCACTATTTTAGAAAAAAGAGGAAGTAATTGATATGTCTTGTGCACTGTAATCCAATGTCAAGAAGGCAGTCCCATGTAACAAAGGCCAAGTCTCCAACTTAAATGAGTAACATGATTACCCAATGACAGATAGTAGCTGCATCCCATTGATTGTTTGCTGGCACAGATTGAGCCTGGATCATCTTTTCATTATCTACATCCTCAGTATAAGGCACAGAACAGGTGCATGATAGCTATAAGCACACTGTCAGCCCCCAATTTTATTATCAAGAATGGAGGCCACATTTAGAACATTGGTCCCAAGGAAGAATGTTATCCTATAATATGATGCAAAAACCAAAGACCAAGATATTGATCAATAGATTTTCTCATTGGTTTAAAATTCTTAAGTTTATTTTCTGAATGAAATGGTAGCATAAAAGAAGTAAAATTGAAAATTCAATTGTTTTGAATGGGATGCATTTAATGAATTTCTTTTTATTTTAGGAAAGAGATTCTTCAACATGTCGATGTAATAAAAAATTTTTCTTTGACCAAGAATAGTGTTCGGATTGGACAGCTGATGCACTATGATTATTCCAGCCATAAATATGTTTTCTCTATTAGCAATAACTTCCGATCACTGCTTCCAGATGTGTCACCCATTATGAATAAGCATTATAATATTTGTACTGTGGTTGGAAATAGTGGGATCCTGACAGGGAGCCAGTGTGGACAAGAAATAGATAAATCTGATTTTGTTTTCCGTTGTAATTTTGCCCCCACGGAGGCATTCCAAAAGGATGTTGGAAGGAAAACCAACCTTACCACCTTCAACCCTAGCATCCTGGAAAAATATTACAACAATCTTTTGACCATTCAGGATCGTAACAACTTTTTCCTCAGTTTAAAAAAGCTTGATGGGGCAATCCTCTGGATCCCTGCATTTTTCTTCCATACTTCAACAACTGTCACCAGGACACTAGTTGATTTTTTTGTCGAGCACAGAGGTCAGTTAAAGGTCCAATTGGCTTGGCCTGGAAATATAATGCAACATGTCAACAGGTGTGTATATTTTACTGCATCTAATCCGTCTTTTGCTCAGACAGCAAATTAATCACTTGATCTATGGTGGGAGGGCAATTCACAATTGGTTGTTATGGAGAGTTTACACAAATGATTTGACTAACTTGTAACTAGCTATTGGAATCATTTTAGCTTGTCTCCTACTTTGAGCTGCTAAGAACCAGTGAATGAACTGGTGTTTTGTCTCCTTTACTTTTCTCTATTCAATCTCTATTCATGCTGAAAAGCCTACTACAGTAAAATGTATATTTCTGAGTCCATTTCTTCCATTTTATCCAGTTTGTTGGATATGATATATGCAAAGAAAAGATAAAGTAAGAAACCTGGTGAATCTGCAAATTTTACCTTCATCTTCAGTATAATTGAGAGTTGGATTTAAACATGGATGAATAATGTATTGTTGACCACCTTCTAATACCATACCACATCTCCCAACAATGCCAATTCTTTCAATCATTTGTCTAAATCAATATTCTCCAGGTGCTGTTCTCAAATAAAAGTAATTTATTTGTGAACTCTTGTAGAACAGAAGCCATAGAAGTGGTTTACTCAGGTTAGAATAATAATTTTATGTATTTTCTCAAACTTAATACCTTTCTCCAAGTTTTCTACCTGCATTCACAAACTTCTAGGTTTTATGTTATCTTATGAGGAAGCCTAATGAGAATAAGTTTTTGATGAACTCTTTAAGAGTAATTCATTTTCAAGTTATTTACTATATGAATACTGGAAGCACTGGATTCCAGAAAGTTAAATGTGTTGGAAGTGAACACATTCTTTATACTAACTAGTGAAAAAAATAAGGTGGGAATTTGACAAGTTCTCTATTTAACTTAATAAATGAAAACAGCCAAAGTGGCTATGAACAATTGTAGGAATACTTCTTTTCCTAAACAGAAGATTTTACTCATTCTAAATTACCTGAAAAATTGCCTCAACTCTCAACTTGTCCTACTTAAACAGCTTGTGAGTATCTAACTTCTTACCCAAATTGAGCAGTTCACTCATGTTGTGAGGCAGAACCTCAAGTATGTGCGTAAGGGAAAGGGAACTCTAAATATTTCCATCTGCATAGAAGGTACCCTACCACTGGTCCCATGATAGTGTTTACATTGACGGTACATTCAGCTAACAGATTCTTGCTCCCTTTAGCTTCAGTTACCACAATGAAACAAAAGTATTGAAAGAAAATCAAGCTCTTGGAGTTTTAAAAATTTATCTAAAATCTTTTATTCTCAACTAAAAGTGGAAGTAAACCATTTGGCACATAGTTAGTACATGAGACGTTTCAAAGATTCAGGAACTCCAATAGAAAGATCATTTTACTTTTGCTGAATTCCTTACGTTTTTTAACATAGTTCCACAGCAGCCAGGTCAAGCTCAAATTAAACATGTTGGTTTGACAGAAATGGAATTTTGTCCATTGTAAATTCAAATTCACAAACAGAATGAGTGTGAAAGTCACAGTACAGTATTCTAGATTATTTGGGGGCTTTAGAGTTGCACCTAACTGGGAAATGAGATAAATATAAGTTAGCATTTTCCCTAAATTTAGAGAGGACGTGGGTCACTAATTTTTAGAACCATGTTTACTAATGGGAAATTGAGTAGCTGCTGGTCAGAAGACGAAAAAGGGAATCCATTGCCTGCTCCTGTCTATAACTACCACTTTCACAAACATTCCCTTGGCTTGTCCAAACAGTCTGTAAACAAAAGCCAGGGCCCAGAATCTTTCTGAAACCAAGAGATTTAAAGTATTTATGTAGGTGTACATGTTTATACACATACTTATGTTGTGTCTAGATGTATATAGGAAGATATGTATTGTGCATTCCCATGTTACAGCAAAGGGTCAGGTGACAAAGTGACAGGAGTCCTGCCAGCTTCCTGTCAAGTTTCAGCTACTCTGAAGGGGTATGGGAAGGAACTAAATAGACTCATCCAATATAAGAAAATGCCAGAAAGGCCCCTGTGCATTAGGAGCACATGCATCCTTAGATATGGATAATGTTCCATTCATTCATATATTCAGCAATCATTTATTAAGTTCCTACTATGGGAAAAACACAGAGAATATAGGAAAGGGTAATGGACTCAAAGAAAGACCTGGGCTTAGATTTTGTCTCTGAAACTTACTATCTGTGTGAGCCTGGAAAAGTCATTTGACCTTTATGTTCAAGTAACTCTCTAAGGTCTAACTACTAAGGCATATTTCTGGTTATAAATGTTTCCTTCAGAACTCATATTGAGTCCTACCTCCTACATAAGATATTTCCTCATTCACCCCTACCCAGATGCTAGTGTTTTCACTATAAAAAGTTCCTGGTGTTTTTAAAAAAATATTTTTCTATCGATATATGTATATACATGTCTCACTGGATAGAATGCAAGCTTCTTGAGAACAAGAACAATTTTATTTCTTTTTATAGTGTCTGGTACATAATAAGCACTTAGTAAATGTTTATTGATGAACTTATTGATCTACAGTGGTGGAGGGAGTTACTAAACCTGGAGTACCTCACCATGACAAAATCAAATATTCAATGATAATAGTAATGCTAATGACTAGTATTTGTATGGTGCTTTTAAAGTTCTGAAGACACTTTACATTTCTTCTCAGTTGATTTCACAATAACCCTGTGAAACAGATACTATTCTCATTCCCATATGGTTAAGAAAACTGTGCCTGATAGAGGTCAAGTGACTTGCCTTAGGGTTACCCAGCTAGTGTCTAAGGCAGGTTTCAAAGTCAGGTCCTTCTGACTCGAGGTCTAGCACTCTATCCACTGTACTACCTCATTGCCTCAAGTATGTGCAGAACACTGTGTTACTGACTAGTCATATTCCTTTGCACATAGCAGGCAGTTAATAAATGAAGTATAAAAGAAAAATTGTTTGCACTCCCATCTGCTAAGTCATAGAAGTCATCCTTTTTGAAAGACCCTAAGACTTTGGAATCTTAAAGCACTTTCAGGACAGGACTATGAAAGCCCTAGCTTGAATAGCAGACCTTACAACTCTCTGAAATCCACTTGTCACCTAGCTAAGCTGAGGCTTGTTGACCTGTCACATGATGACACAAAGCCTCAGTTGCTAAATCAGACTGTGCTTATTATTCTACAGGTACTGGAAAAACAAACGGTTGACTCCCAAACGACTGAGCACAGGTATTCTTATGTATACCCTTGCATCTGCAATGTGTGAAGAGATCCACTTGTATGGATTTTGGCCATTTGGATTTGACCCCAACACTCGGGAAGAACTTCCTTATCATTACTATGACAAAAAAGGAACCAAATTTACAACCAAGTGGCAGGAGTCCCACCAGCTTCCTGCCGAGTTTCAGCTACTGTACAAAATGCATGAGGAGGGACTAACCAAACTGACTCTGTCACATTGTGCCTAAGAACTTCAAACTCGAAGTGCCAAATGATTGTTTTAAAAGTGCCCCAAACCAAATTGAATATTCTTCAAAACTAGAGCCCTTTTAGGGTTATATGTTTACTAAAACTATTTTCCACAGCTTAAAAAGTCAAGATGTTCTCTATTGCCCTGCCTACTGGTCTGCAAGGGTCTTAGCACACTGAGCAAGGCCAACAAAAACTCCACTTTTTTGAGCTGTAAGAACCTTTAAGGAATTGATGAAAGAAATTTTACATTTATAACTATGCTATTAAATATGTTTTAAAGTATTTTCATATTGATATTTTAGCAGCAGAGAAACTGCTGTCTATTTTGAGCATTCTGTGCTAAGTAGAACTAGAGACAAGGCACCTAAGGAGAGATTTGAAAGTGGCCCCCTTCTCTAGGGTCTTCACTAGAGAATTCTAGTCCCCTACCCTTTCTCCATGTTATTTTCTACCAGAGATTTGGAATTGATACATGGGATTACTTTACACAAAATAAATACCTGCATATCATGGAAAGCAGAATTTTCTGTGATTCCAAGTATGTGCATATATATAAAAACTAATATTAAAAAAAATTTGGCTTGGTTTCCTTCCCTTTATATTACCCCCTAGGTGGCCCCATTTCCTACCCAAAATTCCAGTTCTGCATCATATTATTGTGGCTAATTTAAGAGGGATCTCTGTTGAACATTATGTTCAAACTCTTTAAATTGGTAATAGAGAAAAAACCTGATTTCTATAGCCTCTTTCCTCTCTTTTGCTGTGTGGGATTTTCTTTTGCTTATTTAATTGCCTTTTTCACTGTGGGTTAAGTGTTTGCTTGATGCATTCATGACATTGAGTAACTTTAATGCTTCTATCCAATTTCTTTTCAAACTGAATAAATTATAATACATTTATGTTACTTTATTTTTCTACAGAAAACACCCCTGGTCAGATGCTCATGAGCTGGGCTCCCCTGCAGGTCAGGTCATGAGCTCTGAATCTAAAGGGACACATTGTACAGCTCTTACTATTTATTATACAGGAAGCTAAAGATATGAGTGGCTTCTTGTACTTGGTTGGCCACTAGAGTAATGGCAATTGATTTTGTAAGGGACCAAGGGCATTTAAACCTGGACTTCATTCAGAATCCTTTAAGCTGAACTAGATAGTGGTTCTGAGAGATTCTCAGAATACAGCCACTGTTATTTTTGGAATTTAGGTCCTCTGAGAGATGGAAGATTATTTATTAGCACATACTTGGTCCAATGAGTCTGTTCAACCTAAACTGCTTTGTCACATGAAGTGCCCCCCTCAAGGGCTGTAAGACCATTAGGATGATATTCTCTAGAAAAAGGGATGTTGAAGAGTGGTAGAGTAAGAGAGCCTTTTTGGATTCTCTAATGCCTTCCCAAGTCCACCTCCGACCTGGATTCTGAATATGCAGTGTTCAAACTTGTGTCACATCAAGGGGCTCTAGTTGACAGAGTTTTCATGTTTAACATCTCATAGGTGACTGTTTTGTTCCAAGAGAAGTGTGGATTCCTGGTCTTTCTTTACCAAGTGAATTCTGGGTCTTATACTCCTCTTTCCAATAGGGCCAAATCAGATATATTATACCTACAATTTATGAATTATTCAGGAGGAAAATTTGGGCAGTCCCAGGAACTTGGACAAAATCATCTTTGATGTGAAGCTGAACATACCCTACCATGAAACCATGGCTTTATCCCTCCCATTTTTCATTATATTTCATGCAGGCATAGAAATGACCATCATTCTAGATGGCTGGTTTCTTCCTGAATAGTTCTTTGTTCTTCTAGTCTGGGAAGCAGTCTGGGCAAGTGGAAGTTAAATTTTAATATGATATTTCTTCTTTCTAAATGCCAATCAAGCACACTTATAATCTGTATGACAGAGACAGCTCACTCTTTCCCATAAATCACATCTCAATTTTTTTGCATTCCCTAGTCTGCAATGTTACAAATGTGATTCAAAAATAATTGCTGAGATGGGAGAATCAAATCAGGGCCCCTCTTTGATGTGAAGATTATATCTAAAAAGAACTGTAGGTTCAGCTATGAAAGATACTGCACACACACTGCCTGAGCCTAGGCTGTTTGGCTTTTGTTTCCTCCAGGGAACCACCCGAAGTCATTATGATCAGAGCGTTTTTGCTCTCAGAAATTAACCAATGGAAAATCTGAGAGATTAGTATATGTCTGAGGAAAAGATGACTTCACTGAAGGCAATATAACTATAGCTACATATATATGTGTACATATACATATGTGTGTATACATATACATATATATTTACAGGATATAATAATTTTATTATGGAGGTAGCATAAATGACAATCATCTGACTAGATGAGAAGATGGTTAGATATTTCAAGATAAGGAACAAGAGAAACCCCAAAAAAACCTTTCATTGAAAGAATATTCATATTATTTTTCAATCTTACCCTAAAATTTGGTGAGCTATGGAATTATTCCAGGAATCTGACAGAGATTGATCCTGCTCCTCAGCTGTCCTATTCAGATTCTTGTGCCCCCAAGTACATTCTGTGGGCCACGTTTCCACTATGCAGCCAAGACTAGCAGGGGATTTTTCTTGCATTCCCAATTGCACAATACTTAAATTAGGGAAGAAGTTCAATTCTCACATAAGATTTGGATGCTGAAGCTTCGAACCCCAATATTGTTATTAGACATTTAATACAAGCTTAAAATGCACAGATACAGAAAACCACACTGGTTAGAATAGTAGGGAATCCAATGCTCACACTGATCAATTGACAATCACTGTAGAAGGGTGTTTTAAATGTTTTTGTAAAGTGTTCTACAAATTTTGAAAAGTTCGTTTCAATAGTGGCCCCCATCATGCTCAAATTAAGCTACTGAACGAACTCTTTCTGATGCTATTTTATCAGTTTAACTAGAAATCAAAATATTGACAGAAAGGCTTTTGTTGCTGGTAAGTCATTTTTCAGTCATGTTCCACTCTTCATGACCCCTTTTGGAGTTTTCATAGCAAAGATACTGAAATGGTTTGCCATTTAGATCTCTGACTTGTTTTACGTATGAGGAACTGAGGCGAACAGGTTAAGAGACTTGCCCAGGGTCACACAGCTAGTAAGTATCTGAGGCTATATTTTAGCTGACGTCTTCCTGATTCCAAGCCCTACACTCTATCCACTGTGCCATGTAGCTTCCCCCTACAGGAAAAACTACATTCATAGAATTCTAGGACTAGAAAGCATTTGAGAGATCAACTAGACAGGAAGATCTTGAGTTGAGCCTTTTTTTGTCCTTTTTAAAGCTTTGATAATATATTTCATATCGTTAGTATCCTTGGCAATTCTAAGTGTTTGATTTTGTACATTTTGAGGAAGGGGTCTGTAGACTTCACCAGCTTGCTAGAGGGACCTATGACACAAAAATCTTAAGAACCTTACTCTTGGACAAGTTCATTCTACCTGTTCAGATAATCATCTATTCTCCTCTTAAAAACCTGTAAAGAAAGACATTTCACCATGTTCCTTTCTATTGTCTTTATAACTTTGTTACAGAAAGTCCTTCTTGGTGTTTTCCCAGCATTCCCCCACCCCTGCAATTTAACCATTAACTTCTTGAACTGTATGTAGACCACAGTAGTAGAGGAAAGCTGTTCACCATGAAAATAACAATATTATTTTATGAATTTAAAGACAGTTACAAAGCCTGCATCTAAACAAACTATAGACAAGTCATATTTGCCCCCAAGGGCCAGTGCATACAAAAAGATTCCACTTGGGAATGTTTGGGAAGGAGCAGTAAGGGCCAGTCTTCCAGGATTCTTATTTCTGGATTTACATAGATTAGACTTACAATGAGACAGGTAGTAAGTTCTCAAATTCCTACCAATGCGGGGCAGTCATTTACACTCAGATTTCGTATTTCATCTGCCACTCTAGCTGCCCAAAATTTACCTTTTCAAAGAAGCCACTTCCCAGTTCTGAGTCAGACTCTATCATAGATCCACCAAGATTTTCTTTATCTAATACCAATACAAATTCAGTTCAATCCGAAACAAAAACAAATCAATAAAACTGTCTTTGTGTAGATAAAGCAAGCAGACAATTGTGGGTTTGTTTTCGTTTCTTTATGCATTTCAATAAATTGTTCAAGTAGTTGTTCATGTGCATAGAGTCATGGACCCAGAATCTGGCCAGAGTTCTGAATTTGTGGTAGCAAGCAATCCATTCCATTAAAAGCCAACAAACACATAGCTAAAGATTAAAATGGTTTTGTTTGATCAGCCATTGCACTTACTGTGTGGTCTTTCAGCACAATAGTCTTAAGTTCAGTAAAATAATCACATATTTCTAAGTTTGGTAGAATAATACAAAGCCTAATGTGATTGCTGTACCTAATATCTCAAATTAGCTCAAGTGTATGGCACTAGGCAGTTGGGACTGCACTGTGCTCAAGACAATAAGAACCCACTGTATGTGTGAAGACCAAGTTAACATTTGTTCTGGAGACAACTAGCTTGTTCTCTTTATAATTTGCTAATAGCTGATAGATGAAAAAACATTTCTAATTTCACCTCAGATGACAAAGGGGTACTAAAGAAGCCCAAAGGGAGCAAGGAGGTCCTAAAATCATAAAATATTCAAGGCTAGAGGGGACCTTAAATATTACCTAGTCCAACCCCATCACTTTACAAATGAGGAATATGAAGCCAGCAGGGGTAATTTGACTTACCCAAAATCAAATAGCTAATTAATGAAGTAGTGCAGTCATTCTAGCCAGGACTAGAATTTAAGTCTCTTATCTTCCAATATGAAGAAAAGATAAGCCAAATATTCCCCTCAAAAACATAGAATCAGTGAAAAGATGATCTCGGTTTTAGATCTCTGAAATAAAAGAAATACACATTATAATGACTAGAGGAGAGCAAAATTTCAGTGATGGTTTTTCTGTTGGTTTTTTTTAAATTTATGCAAAGCAGAAATGTGGAGGGAATGTAAAATCAGAGCTTTTAAATGTGGTTTATTTGTATTTTGACCAGTTTCCTAGAGAAAGAACTGACTAGTGCTATTCTGTACATTTTCCAATTTTCTGGAAACTTTCTCTTTTCAAAATCTATTATTGAACAATGATAAACATTTCTAGTATAGTTTTCCAGGTACACAAGAGCAGAGGTGGATATGCAAATTCTTTGATAGTCAACACATTCTCTACTGACAGAAGAGGTAGGCCAATGGAAAATTGACACTATGGAAAAAAAATATTTGTTTGTTACTTTCTCTTTCAACTGACAACCGAGAACTTAATTCTCTGTTTATTTTAATAAAACCTTGATATAATTTTTAGTAATATGTATAAATAATCTGGACCTTGAAAAGTAAGGATGGTTTTGCACTGATGTCACTATATGCTACCTCAGTGGCACCTCTCAAGGGTAAGAAGTTACTGTTACTAATGCCATTCAAATTGTAAATTTTTTCTAGAACATACTGTGAATACCACAGCCATATGCTATTAGAAATGAATGGTCTAAGAATCTAGCACATAGACTGCTTCTATACATGCAAAATGGTAGACTGATTCGATTGTCTGTGTAATCCAAACTCCCTTAATCTATTTGTTGCATTATAATTGTTTTTGACAAATGAAAGATTTTGTGTGTGTATGTGTGTGTGTGTGTGTGTGTGTGTGGCCTCCATTCTCCACACTATTCTGAATGTGCGGACCCCATCCAATGGATCATCAGATGAGGCATTAGCTATGTCTATGCAGAAGGAATAAATGGGCTGCAGCACTGCAAATACTGGGAGGGTAAAGGAACATGGTCAGTCTGAATAATAATTTGGATACTCTGCAGCCATATCGATCCCAAAGTGATCTGGCTCTATCACTACAATGGCTAAAGCAACCAATTCTGCTTTCTCTACTCCGGTCCTCTCACATTTTAAACTTTAAAATGCAGAATGCTTCACAACGCCATTGTCGAAGTAAATTTGCTACATTTTGTTTTCATCTGGTTGCTTATATATTGAAAGTGTTTGCTTTTAAATAGTTTTTTTTTTACCTTTAGTAATTAACTTGTTGGTCTTGCAATGGAAGACCACTGAGGAATATGTCATAGAATAGTTAATTCCATGCTAAGAGAGGACAAGAACCACATCTCGGCGATCTGTGAAGTTCCCTCAGCATAGTGCTTTACCTATGTGTGGACTTAATAAATAAGTCAGTAAGAAGTGATGAATTATATTCCTTCATTGAGCTATTTCTATACACAACCAGACATATAATTTACCAGTTTCAAGTTTTTTATTAGTTAATAAGTGGTCAATTGAATGGAAACTATTGAAATGCCTAGTAATATAAACCCACCAAAATACTGCAACAATTTTGATTGTGTGTATGTGTTTTTTGAACTGACCTGTCATTAACTGATTCATAAACAATTTGGAACTGGTTAGGGTCTGCTTGAATAATTGTGGGTATAGAAATAGCCCAAGTGTGCTCCATAACTTTGTCTTTGTTCTTGACCTTGTATTTCCTTCCTAAGTTTGAAAGTATTTTCTTAATGTTTAATGAAGCTTTCAAGTGATAAGAGAATATAATTAGACCTCTGATAAATGGGCAAATTGAGATTTATGGGAGTTAAGTAATTGACAGAATCATAAGATTTTAAAGCTAAAAGAGACCTAAGGAAACATCTATTCCAAAGCTTTTATTTTACAGATGAGAAATTAAGATTGAAAAATTAAATGCTTTATTAAAGTCATATAACTAGCCTGGGTAAAATCCAGGATTACAATCCAGGTTTCATTAAACTCAGTCTACTACATGAGGCTGCCTCATAATCTCATGCTAAAGACACAATTATTTTAATGTAGTGTTGGTTATTCCAAGTTCAATGACCGACTTTTCGTTGTAATTCCATTACAAAAACATCAGCATGCAAGATAAGTTTTATTGAAGATAAAAGTAGCTATTGAAATATAAACATCTTTCATAAGTAATCACTGCAAAAAGAAAGCATAGAGAGATGCCTAATAATTGTCTCCTCGAAGCCATTTCAAGTTTAAGTTGTAGGCCAGTTGCAGAACTTGGAATTGGTCTTCAAAGACCTGATTCCTTGTTGCCTAAGAATATTCTTTAAAAATAAAAGTCCCTTGGACCAGAACAGAGACTTCCAAAAAGGATACTCCAAGAAGCTTAAACATAAACACTAACATAGGAAAACTATGGTCTTAGTTTGAAACCTAACAACTTACCTCTTGAATTACAAACATATTGGAATAAGAAAGCAAAATGTTAGATGAAACTGTAATATAGGAAACAGTTCCAGAGAATCAAGGAGAGGGGGAAACAAGAAAGGGGAAGGTGCCTAAATAAAATTACAATATGACTTTATGACCTGATGGTGAATCATGGCTATAATATACAATGATGTCATCATGAAATGAGAGACAATAGGGCAAGGCAGAAAGTTCCCAGAACGTGGAATCGGGAGACAGGTTAAATTTCCACCTCACATATATGTGATCATGGTCAAATCAATTAATTTTTCTGAGCCTCAGTTTCCTCCACTGTAAAATGCACTACCTACTTCACTATGTAAATGTGAGCTATTTTTCAATGAAGTTGGCTAGAACCATGCTATGTAAATAAGGCCTGCCTGGAACTTTGAGAAAATAATCAGTATGTCTAAATCCCATTTTTAATGAGTTTGTTGGGCAATCCCTTTATAGTCATGAATATACAAAGACCTGTCTTGACCAGAGTAACTAAAGGCTTCATTATTTCCCTTCAATCAAGTTCTAAAGACAACTCCCAACAAATTCTTTTTTGTTGTATTTAACAATTTCAAGTTAAATGCACATGAACCAAGAAGAAACTGATAAAGGAACTGGAAACCAGCCTGTTTTTGACCTTCTCCCAATTGCCCCCTTTTTCTGACTCTTCAGTCTTTTCATCTAGAATTGACAAAAGTCACAAGAAGACTTTTTGCTAACTGTCAAAATTGCTGTCCCTTTGAAATCTCACAATTGGCTCCAAAGCTGGTAAAATGCTCATTAGAAAAATTAAGACTTTAATGTCTTCAGAATGTGATTTGGTCAAACTACTCCTTTATTGGATTGATTGGATCACTTTCTAGTCTATAAGTATGACATTTCCTAGTTAAAAATTCTTCTGTTTCACTGCCAGTCACAACCAGTGTCAGAAGCCACAGTAAAATAAATGAGAGCCATATTGGGATCATGTTTCTGCTTAATTTTTCTTTCATCTTCTAATGTTCATCTCTTCTTTTCCTCCATTCCATGGTCTTTCTCTCCCTCCCCACTCTCTATGGAAATTAAACACCCATGAGAGCAAGATCCAGAGGCATTTAGAAAAGAGAGCACTGGGGAAAATGCAAAGAAAATGGAATTACCTTGGAGAACATACAGTTGAGTCCATTCAAATACTGCCCTCAACCCCATGACTTGCCTCTCTGCCCTTCTGGATTTCCATTTGTCTTCAACCTTCTTCATTTTTCCTACTATATGGAAAACCTCATTAAATGAGGACCATTCCAGATGAGGCAACTTGTTGATTTAGAACACACTATGTTGAAAAGGCACCATTTAGTGATACACTATCATCACCTTCCTTGGAGATGGGCTTCATCTTGTCATCTGTCATGAAATTTTAATTTATCAGAGTAGCTCTTTATACTCTGGATATATAATATCTAGTTCCCTATCTATCTTTCCACTCTGCCAGTGTGGAAAGGAACTGATTCTGTATACATATGTCCAGATTTCCTGTTGAGCATTTAGGAATGAGACATCTTGGCAACTTGAGAACATGAACTCAGTTTTTCAAATTGAAAGAGTTTTTTTTTTTTTAGTGAAACTCATTCATAAACTGATTTTAATTAAATGTTTGTGGAAATCAATGCTAGCAAAATTACATAATTACTGAGATATGGTGACTGGCCAGATTTCTTATTCTGTGTATTTTAGATTAGAGCAAATGCAGTTAAAGCATGTATTAAAAGATATAATATGATTTCTGTGCTTGTATAAATAGAAATTATTGGTTTCTATCAGTAAGAGTTTTTTCAGGGGAATTATAAGATGTTCTTATTTAAATTGAATTTTTTCTGCTTAAGTCATTTTTTCCTTGTTATGTTTAAAAGATAAGAGTCTGTTTTTTACTAGTTGTCTAAGAGAAAACTAAGGCTTTTTCCCTTCCTCAACTGAATAAATTGTGCAAGTGTTTTATAAATGCCTTAGCTCTCTATCTAAAATTATCCAAAGACAGATTCTAATCTTTGTGATTCTCAAAACAAAAATGGTTATCATCTGTGGCATAGATGCTAAATGAACCATCATTGTCAGTTCCTCTTCCCAACCACCAAAGAGAAAGTTCTATGTTGGTAGAATGTTGGGCCATGATAGTTAAGCCCATTTTTTCAGTCACTCACTACACAGAAAATCACATCTTCAAGAGCAGATCACTGTGGAGCAAGGATCAGAGATAGGGCCAGAAATTAGGAATGTGTCATTAGTGGATAAGGGTCTTTGCATTTGCAGAGAGTCATGGGAAGAAGGCACCTTGTATTGACTAGTTCCTGTGCTTCTCCCAAGGCCCAAAATGAATGATTATCATAGTAGAAGCACTCTTGGTTTTTTCAAGAAATTCAATTCTTATCTCTATTTTATATGGAAAGACTCCATGCCATCGTGCTTGTGCAATCAAGTTCTAAGAACTTTTGGTGATGTGATTATATTTAACCATTAACCCAACAAATAGCACTGAAATTTCATTTTGGATATCAATGGAGAATTAAATGAATCTTAAAATAGATTGAAGCATTTAAGTGCATGGGAAAATATATTTAATAACTTTTTTGGCACTAAAAGAACCATATGAATTGTTTTGTTAAGCCTCTCATTTTACAGACAATAAAACCAAGGCTCCCTGAAATGAAATGATGGGCCCAAGGTCACACATCTGGTAGTGTAAAGTCAAGAACCCAAACTTCCAGTCTCGCTTTTGTTCTACTACATTACTTCTACTGTCTTGATAACTCAGCTTGGAAGACATACTTCTGAAATTTCAATATGCTCAACTTTCAATTCTAATCACTTCAGACTCAAAGGAAACAGATTTTGGAAAGATTATCATTAGTTCCTTCCATGAATCCTATCCCAAGTGTCATAGAAAGCTAAGTTTGACATCTTGAGTAAGAACTAAAAACCTTCAGAAGTTCTTTTCATCAGGTCACAATACTGGGTAAATTGGTAGGGTACATTGACAGGTATCAAATAGATATCAAACTAAATTTATTGGAATATAACTGACCTTCGTTAATGTTAAGCAACAACTGTATATGCTTCTTGGAAGTATTCAAATTGAAGGGATTTTGTTTCCATCCTTGCCAAGAAATTCTGTATGCAGATGTGTTAATATTTGTTGTATATTTCTTTTATATCAGGAGATGTGTCGCTTTTCTATTCTACAATTTTAGAATGTTCAAGGATGAAAGAAACATCAGAGATCATCTGGTCAACTCCCTCATTTTATGAATAAAGAAAATAAGTCCCAGAGAGATGAGAATGATGAACAAGTTAAATGAGTGGCTCAGTGGCCCACAGTTAGTGACTGTTATTGCCAGGTCTAAAACCTAGTGAACCTTACTCCCAGACCAGTGCTTTTTTCATTTCACCACACTGCCTCCGTTATTTTTAATAGAATGTTAAGACAATCTTTCTGTGAGGACAGAGAACAGAAAACAAGACAAAAGAATATCTTGCGTTGCTTTTGTCTAAATGATCTCCTTTGACTTAACCTCTTTGTTAGATAAATGAAAAATTTGGGTGGGGGTAGCGTTTATAGGACTTTTATGTTCTTTTTCATTTTAAAGTTTAGTTTTAAAGATTAACAGTGTTACCAAAAGACCTGGAGTGGAAAAACAATGAATGTAAGTTATTTTGAAAAATGATCAAGAAGAGTGTCAAAAAATGGGGAAGTTTTGCTGTTATTATCACACCATGCAGCTCATCTATTTGTGGAAATTGTTTTTGAGGATGATATTTGAGAGATTAAAGAATGGCACTGAGGATTTCATCCTTCTACATCACATCGGGAGGCCTTTTTCCATTTGGAAGAGCCTGAGTCCCTTTGGGATCAGAGCCTCATCTCAGGTGATTGGCAGTCAAAATTGCCCTTGAGACACTTGGTGCCCAAATCACCAGTAAGATTTTGAGGTCTGCATGAAGTAGCCAATGGGGCTGGACTATATTTGAAGCAATGGATATACACATGTGTAAATATTTGGTCATTTTGGCAATCAAGGACTATCTTTCTTATGTAGAGAAAACTGTGTGTGTATCGTGATTGTAGCTTGTGAAGAAAATACTATTGATTCACTTTGAATCCTTCCAAAATGTAACTGTTGAGTATGAATGTGCCTGCAACATTGCCTCATGTGCCAAACACACAGTATTGGATATGGTGTTTTTAAATAAACTGTTTTATTGTGCATTGGAAAGTAACTTAGGTGCCTTGGTTTTCTTTTTTGCTGTCATTTTCTTTTTTTAAAATTAAATCATCAATATTCAGAAACATCTCAAGAGAGGAAAAATAGGGAAGATTGTACAAGAAGGTATGAACTCCTACTACAAGCAGTACACATTTTGTGTATATACATGTGTACGCACGAATATAATTTATATGTTTATTTATTTTATTATAAATATTTTATTTATAATATATTATAAAATTTATTATATTGTATATTTTTATATTTTGTATATATAAATACATAATTTATTATAAAATAAACTAAACTTTTATATTTGCACATATATTTGTGTGTAGGTAAGCTTATATATGCGTATATACATTTTGTGATATTTTGCATCCCTTCAAGATGGTTTGTGCCATACAAATGTATATATACTTATGCAAGCTTACCTACACATGGATACATAGATAATTTAACCAGGTAGTAACAAATTGCTCTTCTTTTAACCTTTTTAACACTTCCCTTCTCTTACTTCTGTTCACCTTTTAAAATGCTTTAATGATGTCCATTTTTGTGCCCAGACAGTTCAAGATACTCTCATGTGAGGGCCTGCTTTTTGCCCCACATGCCCATTATTTTAATGTCTTTTTGATGGCATAAATTTTTATAGTTCATTGTATTACCTGGTTGATTACTCCATAAAGGTCTGGCTGCCTATATACTAGTAACAAATACTCAATCAGCCAGAAAGAAAGAGACTATAATCCCAGAGTTGAAATGAAATCAGGTAACAAGCTGAGAAGGAACCAAATTAATTGCCCTGCTCATTCAAATTTTCTTGTCCTCTGACTTTCCCTGAAACCAGTGTCAAAAGCTGTTGAGCCAAGGCGTGCTGAGGTGACAAATGTGAAGAAGACATAGTCCTACCCTTGTGGAACTGATAATCTTGTAGAAGAAAATTCCAAGAACACAAATGCCTGTCTTAGGAGGTAGAGTGTGATGAGTCAGAAGAGAGGAGCCATGAAGGGCACACAGGTCCAGAGGAAATAAAGAAATAAAGTAGATAGAAGATTTCAGGGAAAGCTTCATGAAACAGAAAACATTTGAACTAGACTTTGAAGGATAGGAAAAATTTCAGTAGGCCTGGAGAGGGAATTCTGGGTGGAGTAAATGGCATAAAAGTCTGTGAAGAAGGGAAAGGGAAAAATATATTAAGGAAAGAGCAGTTGCCTTGTTTGGCTGCTCTATAAAATATGAAGGGGAGTGTGGAAGGGAAATTTGGACTTGGATGCCAAGCTGAGGCGTTGCAGAAATAGTGAAGATTTTTTTTCATGGAGTGGGGTGTGTTAACATGATCAGACAAATGATTTAGGACAATAGATGCAACAGTAGTGTCCAGGATGGATGGGGGTAGGGAGTGATGACAAAGAAGAGTTTGGGGGAGGAGCACCAACAGGTCAGGAATTACTCCAGGTCAGGGGTAATGAAAACCTAATCTAGGGTGGTTACAAATAAGACTGGAAAGTAGAGGAAAGATGCAAGAAATATTTCAGCAGAACTTAATAATTCAGAGGGTTAATCCACCCAATGCAGAAACCTGCTCCACACCACCCTTGAAATATGTGTACCCTACCAACCTCTGTTTGAAAACTTTCAATGGTAGGATGCATGCCACCTCATGAAACTGCTCTTTTCCATTTTTGACCTGCACCGGAAAATTTTAAGTTCTCCATTAGGTAAGGCACTGTGTTTTTCATATGTGGACATTTGCTGAAAGGGAATGAAAAACAAAAGCCATGTAAGAAAATCATCTTAAGACAATTCTGATGACTTGAGAAGAAAAGTGACCTTCAGATAAATGTACTGAAAGGATATATTTGAAAACAACTCAAAGGTACTGCTGAAGGTGGGGTGTGGTTACAGTAAATTATTGTCTATCAGCTTGATTACATAGGACTATTTTTGGATTTTTGAAGGAGATAGCTGACAAACTAGAAATCAAAAGCTGTTTGGAGGACTGTGAGAAAATTTGTAATTTGCTATACCTGATAGCATGATGGGCTTAGGTTTTTAATCTGAGGTAGATATGGATCACTACCTATGAGAAGGCCTTTACTCAGCATTAGAAAGGACCAAAGGAGAAGCTACAAGTGATAAGAAAAACAAGAAACCAACATTGAAGGAAATGAGAAGACAAGAAGTTGCTTAAAGAAAGAAGCTTGTGACTGTAAATAGAATACTATTGTTCTATAGAAAATGAAGACAATTTCAGAGAAACCTCAGAAGACTTGTATGAACTGATACAAAGCAAAGTGATCAGAACAAGGACAATGATTCATATGATAACACCAACATAGTAAAAATGAACTCTGAAAGACTTAAGAACTCTGATCAGTGAAATGACCAGTCATGATTTCAAAGGGTCAGTGCTGAAGAATGCTACAGCTACCTCCTCACAGAAAAGTGATGTACCTGGGGGTACAGAAGGAGATACTCGTTTATGGACATAGTCCATGTGGGAATTTGATTTCTTTTTTTCCTTAGGAAGGAAAATATAGGAGAAAGAAAATAAATGCAAGCTAATTTTAAGAAATTTATCTAAAAAAGATAGGAGCTGATGGTAGAGACTCTCTTGTGCTGCTTGAAAGTAGCAAAGGAAAATCCAGAGATAAGAGCAATTGCTTATACCTGTGTTTCCTAAGAGAACTGACTAAAATCCAGGAGGCTCTGCAGCATCTGAATACTCACTGGAGGAGAACTGAATCCTACTTCCTTGTGACAAGTCAGCTAAGCTCATTGCCCTATAAACCTCATCCTGAGAAAGTGGGAACCCTTTAGGGACTTGGCTCCATTGCTCTCTCCTGCCCTATTCATATTGAGGGGGAAAAATTTCTCAGACATCATAGAGCATAACTGAAGAACTTTGCAATTCTCCAGCTTAAGTGACAGTTTGTCCCCTAAAGAGCTTAATGCTGCTTCAGTGACCAGCCAAGGGGATATATCTTGAAAGCTGTTGTTTCATTTAGAGTAAAATAATGTTTCATTATTGAAAGAACTTAACAGTGTTTGCATGGCCCATGAGCAGAGAAAAGCAGCTTTGTCTAGCATGCACGCTATATAGACCAGAAGAGAAGCAAGTAACAAGGAAGCAATTTTGCCTAGCAAGTAACATACAGTGCAGGCTACTCCCTAGAGAAATTAAGGGTAGCAAGGTCTGTAGTCCACAGTTGTGAGTTGCCCTGGGTACATGGATTTCCCTACATCTGTACTTCCCTACTTAGTTTGTATAAGTGTGTGCCCCCTGTGCCCCATGGATACTATTTGCATTGATAGAAGTGTGGCCCAGATTATCAGGTAGACTATTCCTTCTTTTGCCATCTATTGAGTAAAAGTTATGTTTTGATTATTTTTGCTTTCTCCTTCTTGTTTAATAAATAGGTTATGTTTAAGAATTATCATTATTTATATATAGCAGTTTTTTGTGGTGGCTAAGAATTGGACATCAAGGAGATTCCCATCAATTAGGAAATGGCTGAACAAGTTGTGGTATATGATTATGATGGAATATTGAACTATAAGAAATAACAAGCAGGATGATTTCAGAAAAGTCTGAAAAGACTTACATGAACTTATGTAATATGAAATATTGTACACAGGAACAGCAATATTGTACAATGAAGAACTGTGAATGACAGGTATTTTCCTCTATCGAAGAGAATTTCAAAGGACTCATGAAGAAAAATGCTATCTGCCTCCAGAGAAAGAACTGACATTATCTTAATACAGACTAAAACATACTACTTCTCTCTCTCTCTCTCTCTCTCTCTCTCTCTCTCTCTCTCTCTCTCTCTGTCTCTCTATGTCTCTCTATGTCTCTCTCTGTCTCTTTATGTCTCTCTCTCTGTCTCTCTATGTCTCTCTCTCTGTGTCTCTCTATGTCTCTCTCTCTCTCTCTCTCTCTCTCTCTCTCTCTCTCTCTCCTTCTTCTTGAATCTTTTTCTAAAACATGACTAATATGGAAATGTTTTACATGATTTCACATATATAAGCTATAGCAGAGTGTTTACCATCTCAGAAAATTGAGAAAGGTGGGAAGGATAAAATTTGAACTTCAAAATTTAAAAAAGGTTACAAATTATTTTGACATGTAATCAGAGGGAAATATAAAATATTATTTAAAAAAGAATTATCATTATAAGGATTGATTTTTAAATGGAAAGTACACCAGTGGGGGCTCAAGAAATATGGTGGTGAGTAGTAGAAGTATATCCACACCACACACAAGCACACACACACACGCATACGTGCGTGCGCGCACACTAGGGTTGCCCCTAGGAATGCAAATGTGACATAAGTACATGATCGTGTCCACAGTCTACCCCAGAAAAGCCCATCTTCTCCCCAAGACCTTCCAGTATGAGTGTAGTATCGGGTGAATGAGTGAGTCCAGAGAGTGTGAAGGAGGGCACAGGTGCCAAATTAGACACCACAATCTGAGAGGGTCATGTAGGGTGCCATTCTCGACTATATTTGTAACATAAAATGACCCCAAATCTACTTCTCTTAATTGGTTCTAGCAAAATTCGTTCTACTGCCTACTGTATTTCACAGAATTGGTTAATAATCAAATGAAATGCATATTTTAAAGGCTTTGTAAACCTTAAGGTACTATATAAATGTTAGCTAGTAATTATTGTAAAGTCTCAATCCACTTCCAGATTTCTGGTGGAAGAACTGTTATGTCCAAATACTTTAGTCTTATTTTTCTATAGTCTAAACATCCTCAGTTCTTTCAATTCTTCTTCTTAAAACCTAGTTCCCCATCCCAGCCACCCTCCTCTGTTCATAGTCCACCATGCAAACATGATTCTTCAAATAGAACACAGAGTTCCCAATGTAATCAGTAAAAAACACCAGACAATAGTAAGACTAATATATTACTATCTTATCCTAGGCATTATGCTCTGATTAATGCAGCCTAAGGCTTTTTTAAAAATGGCATGTCCTTCTGTGGAGCTTTTTGAGACTGTAGCAAATCAAAATTGCAGAGTGTTGTCCAGCTGATTATCCCTGAAAAGTTCTTTGTAAACCTGAAATGCTCTGGAAATTTAAATTATCATCATTCTATAAATTCAGGCTATTGCTATATTTCCTTTTCTTAGTTTGGGCTGATTATTCTTTCCTTTCAAGATCTTTAGGGAAATTGACTTTTGTCTTTTAATGCATTAATCATTCTTCATAATTTTGGCCAATAAATATGCCAAGAAGTATGCCATCCATGTTTTCACTCAAATCACCAATAAAAATATCAAACAGTACAAAGCCCTGTAGAATTTTATTGGAAACCTGACCCTAGATTGATTTCAATCCATGTAAATATGCAAGTTCCCACTATTCCAGCTATTCCCTAAAATAATGGTTCCTATTTAGTAGTTTAGAAATCCTGCAGGGCTCCCAACAATGGTCCAAGAAGTTCACACTAAAAATTATCTAATTGCAAATTAAGTAGTGATTGCCCAGTTATATTACATATGTATTTTTCTTGATAGCAATAAACATAAGCATGTTTGAAGCATTATAGTTTTTTCTACAATGATTCTGCCATTATCACATGTACAACAATTTTCATGATTGTGCAGTGATTAAACCAAACTCTAACCACATGTAAGTGCAATATATTCTTCTAGTTTTTCAACCAGTCATCAAATTGTTTCCAAACAATGATTTGATACTTGAGCACAGATTCCTAAGAGATTGTCAGACATACCCTTGTCTATGTTCTGTATACTGCACCAGAGTAATTCCCTCATGCCCCTATTTTACCCTCTAGTCATACCTCATCATTACTATAATTATGTGATCAAACTGTTTCATTTGCACCCTTGTAATGCAAATGTCACACTGTTTGAAAATCATGATCATAGGCTATGTACATTATAAGCCACCTTGGAATGCTCACAGAAACAAACAAGCATTCTGGAAAAATAAATCTCACAATGAATCTCACTGGAGTCTTAACATTGTTTTCTGGTCTAAACTTATCTTCCATTTATTTTGCTGTTCGGAGAATTTTCAAGTGAACAAATTGGCAACACTGGTCAGTAGAATTTCTGTGACAATATGTAGCCAGTGGGAAAAGAGAAGAAAATCATATCTGAAGAAATTACATCTTTACAAGGGTTAGTTTATGTGTTAGCAGTGTAAATAATGAAACAATATATGCAATTGCACCATAAGTACATTTATCATTTAATACAATGTTTGTCTTTAGTAGAAAATTATATATTGTATATCACAACTAGCTACTGATATTTGTCCACTGGTTATACCTAATAAACCTTTCTCTTCCAGAGTCTGTGGGTGCTGATAATGGCAGTGTTTAGCTGTGGGGATGTGTCGCTATGCCTGCTTCTTGCTGAGAAACAAAGTGACTTAGAGAAATACACATTTTATTAATTAATTCTATTAATTGTACAGTATTATTATATATTTACTGAGTATCATGTATGAAAAAGTGCTTTTTTAATTATAGCAGCCCCAGTGGGTTGTTGAGGAAAGACTAGAAGTGTACGAAAAAAAAGAATATTGAAAACTGTGTTAATGAGGAATTTCAAAATATTTATTCAGACTCAGGAAATGAGTAAAAATCTTTAGGTAGGCAGAAATAATATATAAAGACTTTCAAGATACCTATATTACCAAAGGCATGAAAAATAGGAAATATACTGAAGAATACATTTAGCTTTTTGTTTCTTGAAGATATTGAATATTCACAGCAGCAATGTGTAATTTGTGGATTTCTTTCAAATAGCACCTTAAAACTTTCTCTTATGTCATGACATTTACAATCAAAATATGAAAGCTATGTTGATTTTTCAAGTGGAAAGAACAAGATTTGAAAACATGAAATATTGATTCATCTCTTTCTGTGAATAGACAAGGAAGTGGAGAAGTGCTTGAAACTTCATATTTCATTAGGTTTCAAATTGCAAAAAAATGTGGAAGCTTATACTTATTGCAGAAAAACTAATTTTTTTAATTTGCCAAAGAAATTGTCACAGGTATGTCTGGAGATGATTCCATTAAGTAGCTAGCAAAGCTACCTGTTTCTAATAATACAGTGTCTCATTGGATGGATATGACTGATGATGTTAAATCAGTTATAGAAATAATTTTTAGAAGTGACATTTATACTTTGAAATTAAATAAGACAAATGATGTTTATATCTTAGCGATTTTAATTATATTTGTAAGGTGTCTGCATTATAGTCAAGTGGAGGAAAATATGCTGCTTTGTTATCCATTAACAGGATGTACAAGTGGAAAAGACATTTTTAATCTAATTAACTCATACTTTGAAGGAAAACAAATCAATTTATTCTCTTGTAGAATTTGCACAGATGGAGCAAAATCAATGAGAAAATTGGGGGTGTTGCTTCATGTATTAAAAACTTAATACAAATACATCACGGACACACCGCAGCATGCATAAACAAGTTTTGATACTAACAAGAATGCTACAACAGCTTAAGAGCATGTTGAGTTAACTGTCAAAACAATTAATTTTATAAAATCAAGATGCATTAACTGTTGATGGTTTGCCATTTTATGCAACTAGATGGACAGTGAGCATGTTACATTGCTAACACAGAAAGATTTCAAATGGCTTTTCCATGGCAGTTACTATTTATCTATTTGAGTTGAAGAAAGAATTGTTTGCTCTCTTTAATGACCCTTTTCTTTCACCTGAGTGCAAGTGATATAACATGGCTACAAAGATTAGCATATATTCAAAAATTAACTCAATACATTACAGGTTGCAAATAAAAACATATTTAGTGTTTGAGACAAACAAAACACGGTGACTAAGAAGCGACACTAAAGTTTGGGAACCACACGATGGAGAATAGAATTGAATGTTTTGTGACATTACATCACTCTTGGCAGCTAGTGGCACAGTGAATCCAGCATAGGACCTGAAGACAGAAAGGCCTGAGTTCAAGTCTGACATTAGGCAATTACTGTGTGACTGTGAGCAAATTGATTATTCCCTCCTTAAACCTCAGTTTTCTAGTCTTTAAAATGGGAGTTGAAAAGAGCACTTTACTCTCAAGGTTGTATTGAGGATAAAACAAGATAAAATCTGTAAAGTATTATGTAAGTGCTAAGTACTACCATAATTATCTTATTAGAAAATGAACTATCTTTGCATCATGCTGTTAAGAAATACATCAATGATTATATGAAATTTTTGGAAGAGACTTCTAATGAATATTTTCCTGAAATTCCCAATAAATTAAATTGGATTCACAGTGCTTTTGATATGTCATTTAATCTCTGGATGATGAAATGACAATTTAACTGAGATATCAAGGGATTTTGGACTAGAAACATCATACAGAAGTGACAGTCACAAAAATTTTTGGCAAAAATTAAAAAACTGAATTTCCATTTCTCATTAAGAGAGCTTCTAAAATTCTTTGACTCTTTTCTACCATGTATTTGAGTGGGCAAATATCTTCAATTTGTTATTTTAAAAATCAAAATACAAAAATAAATTCTATGTATAAAAAGATTTAAAACTCTCTGTAGCCTATTTCATTAAAAATGTTATTAGTTCAGCAAAAATTTGTAAACTAAAGAAATTTAATATTAAGTCTTGTAGATGTTAGTAAGCATGTGGAGTTTTATTGGATTAGTTTTATTAATTCTTATAGAATGTCTCATAAAATATTTGTGATTATTTTGTCATTAGTTTTATTATTTTATTTTAGAGCTTTTGTAATTGTAGATGAAATAACATTTCAAAATTATATAAGTAAATTATAATTTGGGGCTCTTTTGAACAAAAATTACTATGATGATTGTTGTAAACAGATGATGAATAAATATAAAAGAATATTGTGAGTAGTATATTAAATTACCATGGGGGGTTATAATACATTTTTAGTTATAACTGAAAGAGGTTCAAAGAGTGAAAAATATTGGAAACTATTGCCCTAAGGTGTAACTCTAGGGATTGCTTTTCAGACCATCTGTGGAATAATATCAAGGACTGCCCTCATTGCATTATTCTTTGTTAGCCATCCCCTTGCTTATTGTGCAGACATTCAAAAGAAGTAAAAATACATTAGAATTCAATAATTTAGCATGCCTTAAAGTACCTCTTGTCTCATTGCCATGCTATGTATGTTTACTGGAGTTCTGTTCTACTCATTGAATCAGACCACCAGAGCCAAAGGGGATCTTAGAGGCCATCTATCCAATGTCCCCATTACACTGATGAGAAGAATGGTGTCCAGCGTGGTTAGGGTGACCTGCCCAATGTCACAAGGTGAAGTAGTGGCAAAGAATATTTGACACTAATGACTCCTTTCAGTCACTCTTTTCAGCTGAGCCTTAGAAAGATCATGGAGAGCAGTTTGTTATACACCCAAATTATGAGACAAAGTGTGGATTTTTATTTTAAAGGTCCAAAAGAATGATCAGGCACCAATCCCATGCCCAGGACTGAAGTAGGAAAATGAGAAATAGAGAAGGGTAAGTAATATAGTTTCTTCTCCCAAAGAGTTCTGAGGGCTATTAAGTGAAAGATAAGCCTATCTTCTGTCTGAAACAATTAGAGAATACTGACAGAAAGTAAAGAAGTAAGGTAAAAAAGGAGAGAAGTATGACGCAGTTGAGTTTTAGCTAGTCCCACTTAAACCAGAAAGCCAGAATTAGAATATTTAAAGTCTAGTCGTTTCTGAAAAATATTTGCCATGCTAATATGGTGAAAACATAGAAATCAGTAGTGGCTCTTTTCTTTTTTTTTAAGGCTTTACAAACTTCTGTAAAACATGAAATCGACACCAAGTTTATTGCATGCCCTCCTTGCCTCAGGCAGACTGTTGCAAATTAAATTTTAAAAGTAGAATCTTTTTAAAAGAAAGTACATCATCACCACTGGATCAAGACAAAGAAGATTAAGGAAAATGGAGACAGATCTAGGGTTGGAAGGGACTCCAAAAATCAGCCAATCCAAACCTCTATTTTGAAGATGAGGAAACTAAAGCTGAGGCAGGTGAATGGCCCAAACTCAACCAGCCTTTAAGAAGCAAACCTAAGATTCCTGTGCCTTCTATTAAATTGGCCTGCCTCTACATCAATGGAGTTCTTAACCTTCTAATTCAGAAATGGTATCTTTGGTAAAATCCTTGGCAACTTCTTTATATTAAGCCTGGGTGGCCTCCAATTTTCGGTGAATAAGAAAGATTTGAGAAGTGCTCTGAACTCTTTCTCAGTATCATTGTCATTGTCAAGGATGTGATTACTAACATGAACAAACTTTAAAGTGCCTTTTCGCTTCAAATTATGGCTCTAGGTTGAAACCATACTTTATTATTGATAAAATCTTTTGAAATTGATCCATTTTTGCTCCATTTTTGTAGTTATCAAAGACATTGTAATGTTAAGCACTACCAGACTATGAGCATCCAATAGACCGATGAAGCATTTGTTTGAGAAAGAATTTGAACACCAAAAAAAAGTTTTATCGCTGAAGAGGACCTTAAAGATCACCTAGAACAACTTCCTCATTTTGCTCAAGAGGAAACCTAGACCCAGACAGGTCAAGTATCTTATCCATGTAATTAGTGGCAGAACTGACATCAGAATTAAGGTTTCCTGAGTCCTAGTCCAAGTTTTTTTTTTCCTCCCTGGACCACCAGGATTCAAATAAACAAATGAACCAAAAAAAAAAAAAAAGCATTTGTTAAGTTCCTACTATGCACTAAGCACTATGCTACAAAAGTTAACTAGACCTGAAGAATGCCCTCAAGGAGCTTACATCTAATGAAGACTACTCAGCTATGGAGTAGTGGCCAGGGAAGGATATGTCTGGGTGAGTCACAGGGATGGGGAGTTGATACAAAGGGCAGTTTATTGATGTATCCTTTCCAGAAATCATGGTACTAAAGATTTGATTACTGTTCCCAGAGTGAGGGTAAAAGCCTCACCCCCCCCCCATCCCCATACTCTCTTCAACATGTGGACAATAGAAGAATGCATGGCAAGATTGCTGGGTAGATGGCTAGATGGGATTGAAGCATGGTCCAATGGTCTGACCTGCCACCTGCAGCTTGGCATTTGCTATATTAAAAGATTAAGGAAGGATTCTCCATAGACTTTTGTTTTAGTGGCCAATGTCCATCACCGCACATTTATAAAGTGATTACTATGGGCCAAACACTATACTATGCACTGAGAATACAAAGAAAGACAAAGATCGAAGACTCTGTCTTCAAAAAGCTCACATTCTAATGGGGGAGATAATATGCAAGAAAAACCTACATACTCATATAGAGAGTGTAAGTGAAAGGTAAGCTCAGAGGGAAGGCACCAGCACCTGGGATGATTAGGAAAGGCTTCCTATAAGAGATGGGATTTAAACCGAGTCTTGAAAGAAGCCAGAGAAGCCAGGAAGGAGAGGTAAGGAGGGAAAGCAGTAAATCTGAATTTACATGAAAGATAAATGACCTGAAGAATTCATCATAGCATTCCTTTATTAAATAGAAAACTCACTTAGTTCACTGAAAATGGGATTTTATCTACAAATTCATTTTAAAAATCATGACTTTTCAGGATCACATGATACTAAAGAGCCCCATGCTGGAAATAAGAAGACCCAGCTTCTAACTTTGGTGTCATCATTTGCTCCTTCTGAGAGTTTGGACAATTCCCTTAACATTTCTAGGTCTTAATTTCATCTACAAATGAACTAGATAACCTCCAAGTTTTCTTCTATCTCCATCATGCTGAGGTTCTGTGATTTAGTCATTGAAGAGCCTATTATCAAACAGCTCATGATTGATGAATTCAGATATGCTCCAGGTCAAATCATGTCCCTAAAAGGGAACAGTAATTAGTATAAGGAGTTAGATGTCAGTTATGAGGAAGCAGTTTTTAAATTGCTCCCTCTTTGTAAAGATGACTGACTAGATTTGCTACATAAAGGATCATGGACTTAGAGCTGGAAGAGAACTTAGATGCTATTGAGTCTAACTCCTTCATTTTACATATGAGGAAACCGAGGTTGAGCAATGTTAAATGACTAGCTCAGAGTTTCACACCATGAGAATGTGTCTTAGGCAAGATTTGAACTTGTGAAAATGTCCCTGAATTTTTAAATGCAAGCTTTGTGACATATGAAAAATCTGAGAAACTTTTCTGAGTAATTACAATCATTTATTAACCATGGCTAGCAAATAATTAATAAAAGAGACAGTGACACGCTCAGGGACCAAAGATGAACCTTAAGAGCCTCTGAATGCTTAAAATGTCTGTGGAAAAGGGGGTGTACCAGAGGGTGTAAATCAACTCTTACTGGTTAGTAATCAGTGAGGGGGTGGGCATATTCATAAGGAGGTAGGAAAAAAGTCTTCAGCTTCTCCTGCAGAAAATATGACCTAATGGTGAGACAGCCACCTCCAGTAATTATGATGAAAGAATCCATTTCTATCCAGACCTCACTGGTTGGTTTTCCACTTCATAAAATGGGTCACCCAAAATTCTAATAGAAGGTTCCAAGGACAGACAGGGACTTATTTCCTTTGGGCAAGATCTCACCTAGATTGGTTTCTGTTTCTAAGGTCTTCTGGTTGGTTAGAGTCCCATCCATGATCAAAAAGCATGGACCCTGAGGATTTGGGCAATCTCATCGATCAGCAATGCCCTTCGGAGTCTGGCTGAAAGTCCTCTAAGGGTTATCTCTGAAAGAGGAAATAGAAAAGGGAAACCTTAACTTCAATTAATACTTGATTATTAATATGAGAGAAATTATCGTTTCTCTCATTTGACAGAATAAAAGTTCTGGCAAGTAAACCTCTCTCCCTAATTTTACCCCTACACACCTGGGAAGGTTTCAGATACAGTCCTGGAAATACATCTGAGAACTGTTGTTTCACTACTTGCTTTGATTTGTGCATAATAGGTCACCACTACAAGTTGGCCACCAATTAATGAACTTTTTTTTTGTCTCTCATGTCTCATAAAGACTGTCTGCTAAGAGCATGAAGAGGTTGCATTTTGTGTCAGTGGTAGGAGCTCCTACACTGGTGAAATCACTTTTACTTCCACTACTACTACTACTACTACTACTACTACTACTACTACTACTACTACTACTACATCTCACAGGATGGTTGTAAACATCAAGTAAGATAATGATGAGTATTATACACTTCTGAAACATGGATAGCTTAGTGCTAAAAGTGCTACTGTTTCATTTTTATGATGAATTTTTTTTAAAGATGTAGAAATAGTGTGGTATAAGCGTTTCTGATGGCAGGAAGATTTGGGTTCAAGTATCACATCTAAAACATACTTTGAATAATGTTGCACTGACCTTGGCAAGTCATTTAATCTCTCATGGCCTCAGGTAATACTATGTGTAAAAAATTGTACAGCAGGCTTTCATCTAGATTGGTAAATGTAGTTTTTTCACAGGGAGTTTCCAAATCAATAAAATCAGAGAGCTGAACTTTTTTTAGTAATGAAGTTAGGGGAACTGGGCTCTAATCATGTGTCTGCCATTAACAAGCTACAGGAGCTAAATGTTTTTTTTTTTTTCCCCAGTGCTCCAGATATCACTTGTGTCAAAAGAAAAATAGGTTCTAGAGTTAAGGATCTGGGTTCACAATCTGCCTCTGATGCTTACTACCTGTGTGACCTCAGGCAAATCATTTAACTTTTGAGGGTCACAGTTTTCTGATTTGCAAAATGAATATGTTAGACCAGATGACCTCCAAGATCCTTTCCTGTTTCTTGATCTATGATGCTGTGATTCTGTGAATTATTTGTCTGGCTATTTTATACTGCAATGGCCCACGAACTGCAAGAAGTGCTAAAGAAACAGAAAAATGAACCAGGATCTGCTCTCAAGAAATGTACATTCTAATCAGGGAAACAAATATACACACAAATAAATACAACATATATACAAAGCAAATATAAAATAATTGGGGGAGAGGGGAATGTTATTAATTTGGGGGATAAGGAAAGATCTGAAGTCAGAGGTGACATACAAGCTGAGATTGTAAGGAGACTATGTATTCTAAAGCACAGAGGTGAGCAGAGTGTACAAACCAGGTATAGTAAACATAGTCTGTACAAAGTCACAAAGATGAGAGAGAGAATGTGTATTGGGAAGAGTGAGTAAGCTATGTTCCATGGCTGGAACATAAAAGGGAATATGGTGTAAATAAATCTGAATAGGTAAGTTGGAGTCAGATTGTGAAGGATTTTAATTACCAAAACAAGGAATTTGCATTTAGATCTTTGATGTAATAGGGAGTCCCTCTAGTAACATGGGGAGTAACATGGGCAGATCTATGTTTTAAAAATATCATTTTGGCAGCTGTATGGAGGATACATTGGAGAGAGGAGAAGTTGTTGGTGTTCTGCTACTACAGTGTTGTAGGCAGGAGATGATTGAGGGCCTGAACTATGTAGTAAGTGAGGAGACAGATTCTAGAACTGCTATAGAGATAGCATCAACATGACTTGGTAATTGATTTACTATCTGGGATGAGGAAAAGTGAGGAGTCAAAGATGACTCCCTGGGTAACTGGAGGCTACTAAGTGGTACAATGGATAGAGCACTGGACCTGAATTTGGGAAGATATAAGTAAAAAAAAATCCAGCCTCAGACACTTGGTAGCAATGTGACCCTAGGGAAGTGACTTAACTTCTGCTGTCTTGGTTCCTCGTCTACAAAACAACAATACTACAAGTACTAACCTCCCATGGCTGTTGTGAGGAAAAGTGATATAATATTTATAAAGTGATTTGCAAACCCCAAAAGTGCTATATGAAAGTTTGGTGGTGGTTGTTATATAGGACAACGACAGAGGCCTCAAGAGAAATTTAAAAAGTTGGGAAGATGGTTGAATTTAGGGGAAAAGACAATGAGTTTTGTTTGGAGCATATTAAATTTGAAATGCCTATATGACCTCCAGTGGATTAGGGTTAGAGTTGAACAGGAGACTAGATTTGAATATAGAGACCTTGTAGTCAGCTATGTAGAGACAACTGGACCTAATGAAATTGATGAGGAAACACTGTAAAATTACTAACTGGGTCTATCATCAAAACCTCATGGTTGACAATCTGATTTGGGGAATTCTCTTGTCCTCAGGCTGCATAGAAAAACTAAGGTGGCTAAAGAACGTCTGGAAAGTTTCATGTTTACAAAAGAAAATTGTGATATGTAGGTTGAATGCCTCAGCCAGGAGCATCATCCTAAGAAAGATGAACACAAATTCAGCATTATCCTCTATGCAGGGACTGTCACCAAAAAGAATATTTTTAATAAAATTTAATTTTGATTATGAATTTAATGATAATAAATATTTAAATATACAAAGAAAACAAGAAAATTATTTGTATGAAAAACTCTAAGTTTCATACATACGTACAATTTTTTTAAAGAAATACATATAGGTGATAGAATCCTAATAAAGCTTCCACCAGTCCCAATATTCTAACTTCCTTATAGGCTCCACTGAACAGTAGACCCACTGCCCATACCTAGCCACTTACCCTACCCACCACTCAATACCTTAAACTTCCCTATATATGTCTCACTGCTTACTAGAACAATGTGTCCATGAACTCACATTTCTCACAGAAACAGCAGTAGTATCCATGTGATGGGATCCCAGTCAATGCCTCTAGCTAGCCACTTCCTCTAGACCCATTTCTCATATTTTCCACAGAAACAGCAGGTGTGTACATGCACTCAACCATAACCACATCCATCTAGTCTCAGACAGGACAACAGTCAGTCAGTCAGAAAGCAGCACCACTAGGACGCCCAAGCAAGATGTGGAACCCAAAACAACAGAAGGGACTTTCCCTAAGTGGGCACCTGTGCAGTAATAGTAAAGAACTGGCCTAAAGTGAACTTATGACAGAGAGACTTATTATAATATCATTATTGCACATACATACCCCACCAAAATGGGTTTTTCAGTATGCATTGTGGGCAATCGCATATGTAGTTCCACTGTGGGTGGGACCCCTCCCCTCTCCTATTACCTAATCCTTTGACTAACTCCTCCTGCCTTTTTAATGTTCATAATTTCTGTTATGTAATTGCATCTTCATCCTATAAAAATCTCTCTTGCTTTCTCTGAAGTTGCTGATTCCGCTTGGAACTTAGTACGCTTCATCAAAGGCATCAATCTCAGTAAATGCCTATACTTGGATTAGAGGTGGTCTGACTGAACAATACATCATGAAACCCTAACAGTTTTTGGCTTCCCTGGATGGCTGGAATCTCTGACTTGACCTCCCCCTCTACATGGAGACTAAGAAATCACAACAGTTTTTGGTGTAACCGCAACATAGGTATGTATATATATATATATCAATATAATTTAGCAAGGTCCAAAAAGCCAATTTATTTCTTTGTATCTCCTTCTATATGTACAATTATCTTCTTCAAAGAGGCACCATATATTTTAAATTAAATTTTCTTTTTTATTAAATATTTACCATTTAAAATCCCCACAAACACTATAATATACAAAGAACAAGAAAGGCATGTACACACACACAAAAACAAGCCTATAAAATGAAAACATCATAAGAAAATGCATTGGATGCCTCATCTAGATTTTCCTTTCTTCCTTCCTTCTTTCCTTCCTTCCTTCCTTCTTCCTTCCTTCCTTCCTTCCTTCCTTCCTTCCTTCCTTCCTTCCTTCCTTCCTTCCTTCTTTCCTTCCTGCCTTCCTATCTTTCTACCTTGCTGCCTTTCCTCCTTCATTCCTTTCTTCCTCCCTCCCTCCCTTCCTTTCTTCTTTCCTTCCAATAGCATTCATTAAGTACCTATTAGGTAGCAGGTACTGGGCTATGAAGACTAAAATGGAATAGTCCCTGCCCTTAAAGAGTTTACACTTTATATCCCATCCAGATATACAGTTTGCCCAAAGGTCATCTTTTGAAGTCTATTTTTAAGATATAATTTGAAAGGTAGGAGAAGGATGTTGATCCTAGATGCCAAGATTAGTTCCTTTTCTACCATCACTTTCTGCCCTAGCCAGCCCTGCCCTTCTACTTTACTCCCCCCTCCTCTATTTAGAGCTGTTCCTTTAAGCTAAATAAAGAGCAGAGAATTTTCACCAAATGATCAATTAATTTGTATATCCCAACCAAGGAATTAGCCTTTTCCCATGAGGAGCAGAATGGTATAATGGGAAAACAGAAATTTCCAATGAGGAAAGCCCTGGCTTAAAATGATACTTTGAATACTTACTAATTATGTGATTGTGTGACCAAGTTACTCAACTTCTCTAGGCTTCAGTTTCCTTACCTATAAGATGGGCTTGATCTCACAGGGTTCTTGTAAAGATCAAATGACAAAATATATAAAATATCTTGCAAATAAGAAAATTTACAAAAACTTTGCAAATTCTGCATTTAATTTCTCTAACACAGAGAGTTAGGGGAGATAAGTAGGAAGGTATGAAATAAAGGAGAAGAACATAAAGGATGGAACAAGAGTCAGCAGAATATGGTAAGGTCAGGTCTAGGTAGCTACAGAATAACATAAGCCACCAGCTATGGTGTGCCAACCCATGTGGTCTGGAAAACCTAGATACAAAAATGGACAACAGTTGTCTAGGGTCTTCCAGTGGCAGAATCAAGATAGCGGAATAGAGAAGTACTCATCTGATATGATTCTATAAACTTTAAAATAGCACCTAAAATTGAGTTCTGGAATAGCAGAGCCAACAAAGGTCAGCATGAGACATTCTTCCAGCCCAAGATAACACAAAAGGTCAGAAAGATAGATCTGTGACATGGTGGAAGAAGCTGACCTGGAGCCCATGTGGATCAAACACTAGTGATGGAACTAGGTGGTGGTGACTAGCAGCTTCAGAGCTCCCAAGTCCAAGATGTAAAGGGATCTGGCAACTTTTCAGAAAGAGATTATAGGACACCCTTGTGCTAGAACTGAGGGCAGAACCAGATGCTATTTGGCATCTCCACTGTCTAAACCCAGTTATGGGTCATAGTTCAAGTGCAAAGAAGAGCACTTTTGGTTAAGAGGTAGTGGGAGACCTGAGGGGCAACTCTCTGACATCTCCATTGCGTATAACCACCTGTAGGTCAAAGTTCCAGGAGAGAGAGGAGAACTTTTGGTAAAAAGGGAATGGAAACCCTGAGAGGTAGTAACACTTCCATCTTCAAGGGATCAAGGACCCTGAGGAACAGTATCATTTCTGGTCCCAAAGAAGAAGGGGCCCTGAGGAACTATATTGATTGAAATACTAAAGAATGAGGGATCCTTCCTGGGTAAGCACCAGAGACCCAACTAAGAGAACAGTGACTACACCTCCCCCCAGATCACATTACTTTGAAGCACTGAAAACTTCCAAATGCCCAGAATTAACTCTGAAAACAGCAATGGAAAAAGTCTGAAACTTGAGGCAGAGCCCCCATTTCCCCTACCCCGCACACACTGCAGACAGAGCCCTATATTAACAGAAAGCTCTAAACCATGAAATAGAATGGAAAAAAATGAGCAAACAAAAACCAAAAAAGAGTCAGACCATAAAAAGCTATTGTGGTGACAGGAAAGATCAGGACACAAATGCAGAATAAGACAGTGAAGTCAAAACACCTGGAAAAAAGCCTCAAAGAAAAATGTGAATTGAACACAAACCCACAAAGAATTCCTAGAAGACTGTGTGTGGGAAAAAGTCTTTAAAATCAAAGTGGTAGAAAAAAATTTAATTAAAGAAAGAAAAGCAAAGGAAGAAAATTATGAAAAAATATTAGCAGCTTGGTAAGAAAGGCACAAAAAATACTGAAGAAAATAATACCTTAAAAATAGTATTGGCCTAATGGGAAAATACATACAAAAATTCAATGAAAATAACTCACTAAAAAAGCGACTACCAATCAAAACTTTGAATGTGAATGAGATGAACTTACCCATAAATCAGAAATGGATAACAAAATGGATTAAAAATCAGAATCCAACAATGTGTTGTTTATAAGAAACACATTTTAAAAATGAAGGATAGATACACACAGAGTAAAAATAAAGGTCTGGAATAGAATTTATTATACTTCAATTGATGCAAAAAAGCAGGGGTAGCAATCAGAATCTCAGACAAAATTAAAGCTAAAACAGATTTAATTAAGAGATAAACAGGGAAACTACATTATGATAAAAGGTACCAAAATGAAATAATATCAATACTAAACTATGTTGTCACTTGTCTTTTGTTCTCAGAGGATGCGTGACATGGGCAGATTGATGTCTTGTCTTCCAAGTGAATTGAAGTGAAGCAGAGCTGTATAGAGTCATCAGCTTCACTCTTTTCCCCAGAGGCATCGAAGACCAGGGCCAAGACATAGTCAAGACAGCTAGTGATTGGCCTTTTTAAGCTAAGTTCTTTCCCAGGTCTCACTTTATCTGGGGCAATGCACAATCAGCAGTTAAAAGCTAGGTAAGAACTGAGGCAAAAGATAGCCTAGTTTGCCTTCACAAAAAAATCTCTCTGGGAGGGAAAGACGCTCAGATTTTCTGGCCAGAACAGAAACAATCACTATTTACACTCATTCTGAGCCTTCAAAACTCAAACAATGAATAAATAATGTCTGATCTGGGAAGTATCATTGGCCAGAAAACCAGAGTGATTTGGGTTTAAAGGCATCATCATGTAACTTTATTTGAATCATAATGGGCTTTATCAAAGACTCATTTTCCAGAGCTATATTTCAAGAAATCATAAGTGAAAACTACATGAGACAAGAGTCAATTGTCCCATTTGGGGGTGGGGTTGGGATGACAGAATAAATAAGGAAGAAAAATATCTAGCCCCCAAACCCCAAGATCCCTTGAGAAGTATAAACAATCAAAGTTTATATTCCTTCAGACAGAGCACCACTATGTAATGATATCAATTCCCATGTAGACAGGGGGAGAAGAGGAGGAGGAGGAGGAAGAGAAAAAGAGGAGGAAGAAAAGGAAGAGGGAGCGGAGGAGGAAGAAATAACAGCATTGCCCAGCTTGGTACTGGCCTGTTGGGTCCTCAGGGAGCAGCCACTACTACTCGTAGATTTTTGTCCATCACTTTGTAATGTCTGCAGTACAGAATCATAGGGAACTCAGAACTGTGCCACTTGTGTCAGAGCTAACAAAACTTTAACTGCCACTATTATTTCTGTCATATCTGGTCTCCACAGTTCCATAATGCTATTCATAATGTATTTAAGGGTGTGCTTCCTATTTGAGATTTTTCTAACCATAAATGGCAGCCTTCCCCTATAAATATAAAGGAATTTATGCTACTTACTAGAGAATGTCTGGGTGCATACCTTTCCTCCATAGCGTAAGAATCCTAATAAATCCTCATACTCCCATCTCTATCCAGATCAGAATTCATATATATAAAATCCAAAAGCAAAAAATGCAAGTCCTTAAAAATGAAGATCCCATTGTTTCCCATAAGAATCAAGTCACAGGGACATTCATCCTGGCATTATCAAGCTAATTACACACACACACACACACACACACACACACACTCACACTCCTCCTGAAGGTACTTTGTGTCTGCTTACACCTTATGTCCCTAAATGGTTTTAAAACAGAAAAAGACTTTTCCCTGTTTCCAAAACCTCAACAGCTCTGCTCAGTTCAAGTATTGTAGTTTTCTGTGTTGTTTACTAGTTCACGTAGATAATGGATTTCCACAAAGCAGAGACAAGACAGGGGAAACCTTCAATCCTATTCTCACCAATCCATTCAGTTAATTACTGTCTCCAAATCTCCAGGGCACTAGTAAATAGATGGATCTGTCATAGATGCAAAGATGGTACCTTTTCTATTAAACTGGAAAGTTTTTGATCCATTTTAGGAGTTTTGTGCTGCTACTCCTTCCTTCTTCTCCACTAGCCAGTTTTGGTGTTAACACCTAATATTGCTAACACCCTGGAATACTAATACCTAGAGCTAACAAAAGTTACAATAAAACAAGTTCTTTCCCTTCTTTCCCTTTCCCCATCCTCCACCAACTGAATGAGACCACAGATGTCTGAACTTCCTACATATCTAGTGAGAATTCATCTGTAGGGCTACAACTTTCTCTGTAACTCCTATCCACCCCAACACATAGACCATTTGGGGAACGACTGCCTCTTAAATACATACACACTTCTTTCCCTTCAGATTGCCGACGGTGATCCTACTCAAGATCTACGAGCATCTCATCCTTTCTTTGCCCATTCAAAGACCTCTATGGGGTACAAAAATATACTTCAGTAAAGCTAATTATAAGATTCTGATATTTTTAAGAATGTGAACTGTTTCTTCCTTTGATGTAGGATGAGTTTACCACAAAATACCTTCTTTAGAAGTCAGTTACTACTAAACATTAGAAATAATGAGATTGGGATAATGTGCTTAATAGTCTTTTTTTTTTTGGTGAGAACCCAGAGTAACCCTGACACATTTGGAAAAAGAACTGGAACAATGAAGTACATCTAGCCTAACACATATGTGCACGTGAATCTTCTTTATGGCTTACCCAACAATTGATCATCTGGTATTTACTTGAACTCAAGTTGTTGCTTAGTCATTTTCAGTCACATCCAACTCTTCATGACCCTATTTGGAATTTTCTTGGCAAAGATATTGGAGTGGTTTACGATTTCCTTCTCTAACTCATTTCATAGATAAGGATATGGAGGCAAATAGAGTTAAGTGACTTATCCAAGGTCACACAACTAATATGTGTCTGAGGAAAGATTTCAGCTTATGAAGATGAGTCTTCCAGACTCCAGTCCTAGAACTCTATCTACTCATTGCTCCAACCAGTTGCCACTGAACCCAAGTGATCATCTAGTATTTTATTCCAACATGGGGTCATCTATTACCACTAAAAGCAGCACATTCCATATTTGGATAGCTTTAATTATTGTGAGTTTTTCTTTTTACCATCTAGCCTAAATAAATGAGCTTCTCTGTCACTTCCCACTATGGCTCCTAATTCTACCCAAGTCTTTTCCCGGGCCAGTAAATGGAAAACAACCTCTGAGGTGTGTTTTGCTAGGCATGGAAAGCCCTGTCTGACAGCTACAACCTGAAGTGCTTGCCCACATTCCTGAAAATACCAGAATTCAAACTGGTCTCAAGATCCTTGTCAAAATGTAAACATATCACAGAAGAGCGGTGCAAGGGTAGCTGAATGATTATTGTGTGAGTTCAGAAACGGGTTCCAACCCCACAGCTATCATTTTATAATGGCCAACATTCCGGTTGGTTGGTTGGTTGGCTATTGTCCTTCATTCTCAAAGAGCTTCAAGGTGACGTCACTGTGCTAGAGTCAAGTTACAGTACGTCCAACTGCGACTAACCAGACCAGTATGAGTCAGAATGTTCTACCACAGGTCAGACACAAACAGCCTATGTGAACATGTGGGGTGAATTCTCTAAATCTTCACATCTTGCATTTCTTTTTGAGCTACTTCAATTCTGATTTGCTCATAGAGCACAGCACCTTTTCTGATGTGGGCACGCCATGATAAGTGGTCCTGTACCAGTATCTCCCATGTGTCACAATCAGTTCCAAATTTCCTGAGAGAGCCCTTGAGACTGTCCTTGTACCATTTCTTTTGACCACCATGTGAACACTTTTCCTGTGTGAGTTCTCTCTAAAATAGTCTTTTTTGACAAGCATGTGTTTTGCCTTCGAACAACGTAGCCAACCTATCAGAGGTGTGCTCTCTGAAGTAGAATTTGGAATACACTGATGACCAACATTTTCATCACATAGTAAATGCTTAGAAACAAACAAAAGGAAAAAGAAGCAGCTCTTCCAAATCTCCAGTTTCTTTTTTTTTTAAAGCCAGCACAGGATATGGGAGCAGAGAAAGTTTTGGTGAGTAAATAACCTGCAGAAAAATTTCACTTCACCTTCGAAAAAAGAAAGAAGAAGGAAAGAGATGTCAAAGATATGTTGACATACATCTCTTTCCTGGCTCAAGACCAGCAGAACAAATTCCACTCAGTTTATGGTCCAGACTTAGATCATCCTCATTGCTCTAGCTCAAGAATCATCACAGGCTGGATATCTGCCATCTGATTTCTGTGACTATGCATTCATGTGATTTGCTTGTGATGACTTCCACCTTGTCTTTGCCCTGGCTTCCTGCCTCTGTTTTCTACAAGCCTCTTTCTTTTTTTCCTAGTACATAATAATGCAATTTTTATTTTTAAAATTTAATATTTTCCCAATTACATTGGACTTCAATAACTCAGGAAGAGAGAGTAAAGCAGATGATTTTGTGCAACTCTGACTCACTTAAATCCAGTTGATGCACAACTGGAGACATCACCTGTGATTTCATTGATCGTCTTTGAAAATGAAGGACAAAGAATAGACAAATAATATAGCATAATCTGCATACTCATTCACCCATCAATGGATACCCAATACATTTCAAGTTTTTTTATATTATAAAAAATGATGCTATGAGTATTCTGAATATATATACATATCCATAGATACATATACGTATATAAATGGAGAGAGTGAAAGAGAGAGAGAGAGAGAGAGAGAGAGAAACAGAGACAGAGAGAGAGGGAGAGAGAGAACCTTCGTATCATTGACCTTCTTGGAATATATGCCCAGTAGTGGACTGCTGGGTCAAAGAGTATGAACAGTTCAATGCCTTTTCTTGCACAATTCCAAATAGTTTGCCAGAAAGGTCAAACTAAGTCCACATTCAAATAAAAAAGTGTATTAATGCTCCTGCCTTCCCACAGTATCTCCAACATTAAACATTTCCATATTTTATAATTTTTACCAATTTGATGAGTACAAAATGAAACCTCAACATTGTTTTAATTTCTAATTCTCTTGTTTTCAGTATTTTGCAACAACTTTCACAGTCCTTAATAATTTGCATTTCTTCTTTTGAAAACCATATGTTCTTATTCTTTGACCACTTGTATTGATATTTATGCCAATTCTTGGCATCTTGGATATCCAACTTTTAGCAGAGATATTTGATGTAAAGATTTTTCCCACTAGCCATTTTTTATTCCTACTTAACAGCTTTCAATTTGCTTGTGCCACAACTTTTTATGTAATCAAATATGTATTTTTATGATCACTTCTATCTCATTTAGTTAATAGTTCTCCTTCTAACTGTAGTTATGAAAAATACTTCATTAAATTCTTCTCTACTTTTTTATAAAATGAGTTTTTACATTTAGGTCAAATATCTATTTCGATCTTATTGTGGCATGGCCTCAGATGTTAGTTTAAACCTGATTTCTTCCAAAATACTTTCTAATTTTCTCATATATTCTTGTTGAATTGGAAGTCTTTCCCTTAATAGTATATGTTCTTGGATTTATCAAAAACTAGATTACTGAGTTCAATTCCTTCTGGGTCCTGGATATCTTGCCTCTTACCAGATCACTCCATCTGAGAATTTATGAGAGAAAAATCTGAGCATATTCTGACATTGACCCAAGATTAGAGGAAAAAAGATTTAAAAAAAGAATAAGATGTCATGAACTAAAATTCTATGCAGAAACTCATCCTAGGAGAGATAGAAAGCTTTTACAATTGAAATTCTGAAAATAAAACTGAAAAGAGTTCCAATCAGGAATAAAAAAAGATATTGTCCAAAAAGGTAACATGGAAGCACAGAGAATTCATTGAGAAATTCATATTTTGAAAAGACAAGAATAGAAAATGGAAACAATGGCAAATAATGGAAAAGGTATGCAAAATTATATGATAGTCCTCTAAGAATAGGAATAGGAGCGCTAAGCATCAAAATGAGATGGAACTGATGAGAAGAATCAAGAAGAAAAGGGACTTTCTCACTTTGTTAGGGGATAATAAAAGTTCCAAGGCAGTATAGGATTTGTACTCAGAAGAGATAGTACCACAGAGAGAAACTGATATTACTTAACTCCTTTTATTTCTGGTTTCTCTGCCAGTGAGGATGATCTTTGGACTCAAAAGGACAGAATAAAAATGCCTAATAGGGAGTTGATACCCAAGATAAGTAGAGAGACAGATGAATTCAAATCAACAAGGTCAAATAATCAATAACCTAGGATACTCAAAGAGGTCTCTGTGACCACTGAGACACTTGTAGTACACTGTGAGTGATTATGGGGGACAAGAGAAGTAGTATGGGACTGGAGAAAGGGAAATGTTATCCCAGTTTTCCAAAGGGAAGAAATTGAAGTCTCTAAACTATTGAAGTCAAATTCACTTCCTTATTCCTAAAAAATTCTAAATGATATTATCAAAATTGTGTTCATTCTTTATTGCCAAAGAAGACTGTACCATCAGAGAAATGATAACATGACTTGCAATTGACTTTGTTTTGAGTGAGTTGAGGGCTGTACAGGTTACCAGCCTCATTTCTCCTCCAGAGCTGTCTGAATCCAGTGATCAGATATTCATCAGGATGACTGGAGATGACCCAGGATGAGGCCATGGGGGTTAAGTGACTTGCCCAAGGTCACATAGCTAGTGAGAGTCAAGTGTCTGAGGTGAGATTTTAAACTTAGGTCCTTCTGACTTCTGCACTGGTGCCCTATCCACTGCACCACCTAGCTGCCCCATTATCAAAAGTGAACATACAAAGAAAGAAGTGGTGATCACCGAGTCCACAAAGTTTCATTAAGTAAAGTCAAGTTACAATAGCTTTATTTCCTTTTTTAGCAGTAGACTAGTAAATCTGTGGTATCATGTAGTTATCATTTACCTAGATTTTATCAAAGAATTTGTCAAAGCCATCATGAAATTCTTATGGACAAAATGGAAAGAGGTAGACTAGATAATAGTGCAGTTAGGTAATTTGAAACTAGCTGAAAGTCTATTCCCAAAAGTGATGCAACAACCTCCTAGAGAGACATCTCTAGTGATGTGCCCAAAGAATCTGTATTTGACCCTGTGCTGTTTAACATTTATCAGTGACTTGGATGAAGCCATAGTTAGCATATTTATCAAATTTGCAGGTGACAGAAATTTGGCAAGCATAGGCACTTGCTAGATGACACAGTTGGAACAAATCTAATAAGATGTCATTTAGTAGGATAAACACAAAGTTCTACACTTGAATTTTTAAAAATCAATTTGAAGTACAATATTCAGAAAGTATGTCTAGACAGAGGTCCAGGTACAAAAAAAAGCTAGAGGTTTTTTAGTAGACTATATCTCATTTTGAATCAACTATGCAGTATGTCAGCTCAAATAGAATCATAAATTATATAGAGGTATTGCCTGTGGGACTAGGGACCTTATGTTCTATTGTCCTAATCTGGTATCTTATTCACAAGTGGTATTGAGACTGCTTCTGATACATCATGTTTCGTTCTGAATGCCACGTGTAAAGCATGAAAATAATAAGCCAGAAAGTATCTAGAAGAAAGTGACCGAGACAGAGTACTACATTTAAATAAAACCATGGGAAGATTAGTTAGTTAAACCATTAGGGGATTGTTGACCTCAAGAAGACATAGAGGACACATGATAATTGTCTTCAAATCTTTGAAGATGCAAAGGGACTCAGTTTGTTCTACTTGGCTCCAGAGGAAACTGGAAGTAATGAATGAAAGTTTATGGGAGGCAGATTTTGAGTCAATGCAATGGAGAATTGCTAACCATTAGAGCAATATAAAAAGAGAGAGGGCTGCCTGGGGAGGTAGCGGGCTCTTCCTCACTAATGGTTTCCAAACAAAAATTAAATGATTACTTGTCTCATAAACTGTAAAGTGAATTATACTTTACATATAGGTTAATCTAAATAACCTCTGTAGTAATTTTTTACTTTGAGATTGTGTTTGTCTGATTCTGCTGTCTTCATGCAGTTGCTGATTTATGCTCTAAGAGTAGATGTGATTGCTAAAGTTTATAGAGGAAAATTAAAGAGCTGAGGACTTAACCTTAGGAAAACCTACATAAAAAAAGTTGGGGAAATGAGGAATAGATATTGTTGGAGAAAGAGTACCTAAAAATCTATACATGAATCTATTAGTGTATCCTGGGGATATCAGGTTAAGAACCTGTCACCCCCCTCCCCAAGACAATGACAGAAAAACTAAGAAAGGGTGATGATCTTTATGAAACTGAAATAGAGAAAAGAATCCAGTAGGAGAAACAATTTTTTTTAAACTGGAGGGGGAAAAGGGTCAGAGGCAATGAAGATTGATAAAGGTCCATTGCATTTGATGATTAGAAGGTAACATTATTTTGAAGAAAACAGTTTCAGTAGAGTGATGGGGTTAGAAACCCAACTGAAATTTAAGAAAGATTGGGTAGTGAAAAAGTCAATACATCAAACAGAGATAAATTTTCAAGAAGCTTTGCAGTGAAAGTAAGGAGAAAAATAAAATGGTAACTGGATGGGATACAATGGCCAACTTCCATTCACTGCTTCCATTCCATTCTTTTTTTTTAATAGTGGGGAAAGCTGGCCATACTTGTAGATGGATGAGAAGTCTTTGTAGAGGAGAGGAATAAATTAGTGTGGTGGGAGGAGATAGGATCAACTATAATAAGAAACTAAGAGAAAGAGAAGGGAATGGGGTTAAGTATGCAGGTAAAGGGAATCAGACTTAATGAGTAGCTGGAATAGTTCTTCTGTGATCAAAAGGAAGGATGCAAGAAAAAGTGGTAACACTGAGGTTTAAGTCATAAAGGAAGAAAGGTGAACCACATCAGGTGGTTCAATCTTCTTATTAAGTAGGATGCTAGTTTTTCTACTGTAATTGTTAGGTATAAAGGTACAATAGATAGTGAAAAGAGTGAGGAAAAGATTTAGAACAGTCATTATGGGGAATGAGCTATGGATTCAGTAATGGTAGAATAAAAGTATTATTGGCCACCCAGTTATGTACCAAATTGTAATGGGTGAAATCAGTTCAATTGTATGACTTCTTTCAGTGATTCTCAGTAGTCCTAGAGCAGAAGTAGAAAAAAACTGTTTGTTTCAGTGAGTAAAGCAGTTAGAGGAGGAAGAGGTTGATACCAAGGATGAGAATTGGAAGTCATAAATGGCAAGACAAGAAAGCAAAGGACTCTAGGTAAGGATTCAGTGAAGCATCACTAAAATGGCAGATTATTGGGTTTGATGTTAGTATGGAGACGAGTAAAGTTAGAGTAGGGAATGGAAGAATAGGGATGGGTCAAGAGATTAAAGGTCTAGAGAGGAGGTAATATGTATGAGAGATTAGGAGAAGTTGAATGACAGGAAGTTGTGGTCAAAGAGTGAGGTTTTCAAGTTCCATGTCTTGGAAGTAGTACAATCCCAAGTAATAGAGAGGTTTAAGATGTGATGGTCAGTTGGAGTTAGTTGAAGAAATACGTAATTGGAATTAATTAAGGACTTGCGTGTTCAGGTTGTGAAAGTAAATGACAACATGAATACTGCAGTCCCATAAGATGATGGCAGGGAGACAGAGAGGAAGATAGTAAGCCAGACACTAAAACATTAAGGCATCAGAGTAGAATGACACCATCATCATTATGATCACCAACATCATTGAGAATAAAAGGCCCCAAATCTTGAAAATTAGTTTAGTTTTAGAGTGTTGAGGTTCTTTCAAGTTAACAGCATTTTCCAAGTCATCACATAAATATATTCCAGTCCTACTACCTTTACTGTAAAGTTCCCCATCCATCCACATCTGAATTCCTGATAAAAGCAGAATATTTTTAAGAATGATTCTCTTATGATAACAGTCAGCTGCAAACTAATAGAGTCTGGGGTATTCAGCATTCTACAGCATCATCCTGAAAAGAGGCCTAGTTGATTGGTACCTTTCCTTTATTCCCATCCCACTTTTGAAAACATAGTTACATAATTGGTGCTCATTTGCACTCTCCCTGATCCCTTGAAATACACATTGTATAAGCCCCCAAGATTGCAAGAGTAACAGACTTGTATCACTTTGGAGCATGTTCAGATACCCTCTCCATTTACCCAGGGGACCTTACAGAAATCTGAACATATGTAAATTTTCTTTGTCTGCCTTTGGCTATGTATCACTCATTGCTGAGTCCCTTGATTGGTTACTAAGCCAGAAAAAAAAATCTAGCATCCCTCTTGATTTCCACATGCCAGGGATTAAGATGTAATTTCATCCAGGATTGGAAAAAGAGGACTTTTTCTACCCCATTACAATGGCATTGGAGGCCACAGCTCCTAATGTGGGTAATAGACTCAATTAACTAGGCCTACACTGGACCCTGGCTTCTTCTGACTCTCATGTGTTTCTTTTCTTTAGAATCAACCTTGTGGCCACTGAGATGGGGTAAATGGCCTGCTAGTGTTGGCAAGAAACAGGAATGGCAGCAGCTATCAGAAAAGTATAGATTTATAAGCAGTGGGAATGATCTAGAGGCAAGTCCCACAGTTCTTCCATCCCCCTTCCCCACTATTTTCCTGTAGGGCAAAATAGATTTCTATACTCTATTGCCTGTATAGCTTAATTTCCAGTTGCATGCTAAAACAATTTTTAACATTCATTCTTAAAGCTTTGAGTTTCATATTCTTTCTCTCCCTCCCTACCCATCCTCATTGAGAAAACAAGCAATTCAATATAGGTCATACATGTGTAACAGTGCAAAGCACTTCCGTAATAGTTATGTTGTAAAAGACTAACCACATTTCCCTCTGTCCTATCCTGCCCTTCATTTATTCCATTTCTGTCCCTTGACCTAAGTCCTCCCACAATAGTGTTTGCTTCTGGTTATCCCTTTCCCCAATTTGCTGTCCCTTCTATTATCTTCACTCCACTATGCCCTTCCTCCTTACCTTTCTGCAGAGTAAAATAGATTTCCATATCCAAAGGAATGTGTGTTATTCCCTCTTTAAGCCAAGTCCTATGAGAGTAAGGCTCACTTATTTCTTTTCATCTGCCCCCTTACCCTCCATTGTAAAAGTTCTTTCTTCCCTCTTGTATGTGAGATGATTTGCTACATTCTACCTCTCCCTTTCTCTTACTTCTAGTACATTCCATTCAACAGTAAATTTTATTTTTTTAGGTATTCTCCCTTCATATTCAGGTCACCCTGTGCCCTCTGTCTATATGTATATATATATACACATATACATATATATGTATATGTATATGTACACATACATATATACACACACACACATATATATATACATACACACATACACCAATGTCCACATATACGCATACATACCCATAGACACCTACATATATACATATTCCCTCTAAGTATCCTAATATTGAAAAATGTTATATGAATTAAAATAACATCTTTCCATATAGGAATGCAAACAGTTCAACTTTAAAGAGTTTCTTAGGGTTTCTCTTTCCTGTTTACCTTTTCATGTTTCTCTTGATTCTTGTATTTGAAACTCAAATTTTCTACTCAGCTCTGATCTTTTCAGCAAGAATGCTTGAAATCCTCTATTTCATTGAAATTCCATTTTTTCCCCTGAAGTATTATACTCAGTTTTACTGGGTATGTGATTCTTGTTTTTAATTCTATCTCCTTTGAACTCTGGAATATCATATTCCAAGCCCTTCAATCCCTTAGTGTAGAAGTTGTTAAATCCTGTGTTATCCTAACTGTATTTCCACCATACTTGAATTGTTTCTTTCTGGGCCCTTGTAGTATTTTCTCCTTGACCTGGAAACAATGGAATTTGGCTACAATATTCCTTAGAGTTTTCCTTTTGGGGTCTCTTTCAGGAGGTGATCAATGAATTCCTTCCAGTTCTATTTTATCCTCTGAGTCTAGAATATCAGGGCAATTTTCCTTGATAATTTATTGAAAGATGATGTCTAGGCTCTTTTTTTGATCATGGTTTTCAGATAAACCAATAATTTTTAAATTATCTCTCCTTGATATATATTCCAAGTCAATTGTTTTTCCAATGAGATATTTCACATTGTCTTCTATTTTTTCATTCTTTTGGTTTTGTTTTGTAATTTCTTGGTTTCTCACAAAGTCATTAGCTTCCATTTGCTCCATTCCAATTTTTAAAGAACTATTTTCTTCTTTTCCATTTGGTCCATTCTGCTTTTTAAAGTATTGTTCTCCTCATTGGCTTTTTGGACCTCTTTTACCATTTGGGCTAATCTATTTTTAAATATGTTATTTTCTTTTTCATGATTTTCTTGCATCACTCTCATTTTTCTTCCCAATTTTCCCTCCACCTCTCTCATTTGATTTTCAAAATCCTTTTTGAGCTCTTCCATCACCTCAGACCATTGTATATTTTTTTTGGAGGATTTGGATATAGAAGTCTTGACTTTGGTGTTGTCATCTGATGGTATGCATTGTTCTTCCTCATCTGAAAGAATGGAAAATACCTATTTACCAAGAGAGTAATCTTCCATTGTCTTATTTTTTCCCTTTTTTGGGCATTTTCACAGTCAGTTACTTGAATTTTGAGTCTTTTGTCAAGTGGAGGGTATACTCTAGAGACCTGTAATTTCTCAGTTCCTCCAAGGTGGCTCAATCAAGGGAGTAAACTCCTCTCCTGGCCTACATTCTGGTCTGTGAGCATCCACAAGCACTCTTTTCTGCCCAGGATCTGAGAGTAGGATTCCCTTTCCATAGTCACCACCAGCTCCACCACATCAGTGCTCTTCCTCACCCCAGGACCATCATTCAGAACTGAGACCTAAATTGACTGCTCGATTCCCTCAGGGTCTTTAGGCTGAGGGTTCCAAAAGTGGACATGGCTATTGTAGTGGCTGCTGCCTCCCTGGGGTCTGGGCTGGGGCCAGATAATATACCCTTCACATCCAGGTGAAAGAGCTTTCTCACTGACTTTTGAAGCTGCCTTTGGCATTTGTGGGTTGAGAAATCTGGGAACCACAGATGCTACGTGTGATTCTGAACCCTGAAGCATACTCTAATCCTGTCCATGCCTTGCTGCATGGCTAAGACTAAGTTGCACTCTGCTCTGAGTCTTATACCTTTCCTTTCTGCCTTTCAGGCTGTCTTGGGCTAGAAATCTCTTTCACTCTGTCGTTTTGTGACTTCTATTGCCATAAAATTTTTTTAGAGTCATTTTCTTTACAGGTATTTTATGGACTACAGGGAGAGGGCTGTAGCAGATTTGTCCTTCTACTCTGCCATCTTGGCTCAGGATTTTGTTTTAATAATTCTATGATTCTTTATTGTTTTGAATTCTTTTTTCTCTGTGGGAATAAACTACCACTTCTACATGTGACATGTTTGTTCATTGGTACTTTTCTTCCAACCCTTTTCTTGGGAAAACCCTAGACTTCAAGTGTGTGACAATTTCTATAAATGTTGACTCTAAATATTCACTTTCCTTTGAATTTTGAGGTAAAAAGGAATGATAAAATAATTCACTGGGGAGTTAATTTCCCTCATGAAAAGACAGAAAAATACAGAGTAATGAACCTAGATCAAAAACACAAAAGAATCAACAAATAAAAAACCAATGAAAGCAACAAGAAAAAGAAGTTATCCTAGGAAAAAGGGACAAAATCTAGGAGAGACATATGCAGTTAACAACAACAGCATAACAACAGAGAAACAGTTAAAAAGTTTTCTTCTAAAAGAACTTAAGAGGATAAGAATGAAACAGGAACCTAAAGAAATAATGGCAAAGGAACACACTTTAAACACCATGGATTAAACTTACAGATGAAGTAATATTTTGTGTAGTACTAAACTGCAGAATGAGAGGGCACATAAATGAAGAGATGGGAAGAAAAGGGACTAAAAGGGATGTGTCATGATCCCTAATCAAATCAATGGTAAAAAGTGAAGGGGGTAAACAAATAATTCCTATAGTCCTGTAGTTAGAAAAGAAAAGCTAGTAGGAGAATGGATGAGGTGGGAAAGAGAGATACTCTAGGGGGAAAGAAATGGAAAAATAACTCATCTTGGTGGGGGTTGTGCAGAAAAGATAGTCCCACTGAAAAAGACTTTCATGAGGAGAAATATTCTGAAACAGGAAATAAAGACCTTAAATGAGTGCAATATTTAGGGATTTGGTGCTTAGAAAGAATATCACATCTGAGAGATTGTTATGATTCCATGGACAACAGCTTGCCTTAAAAAAAAAAAGGAAAACTTTGGGCAACTGCCATCCAAAAGGATGAGAAGTCATGGATTCAGAAAAGAGATTTCATGGCAAATAAGGGAAATTATCTTCAAAAGGGTGTGGGCAGTATAATGAACTGCACAAATAGCAACATAGGAAAAATCCTCCCAGAAGGATAATAATAATTCTGTCTTTTCTATGTGCTCCAGGTCTTTCTATCTCTAAGAATATCACAATGAAAAAAGGGGGAAAGAAAGCTAGAGTTACAAGGCAATAACAGAAAGGAGGGAGTTCTCAAAATAGGTAGCTTGGGGGGAGGAGCCAAGATGGCGGAGTAGAAAGACTTACGTATGCTAGCTCTGAATCCACAACCCAGAAATTTTCTGTAAAAAGAACTCCTCACGAATTCTGGAGCAGAGCAAGCCACACAGAAACACAGTGGAAGAGATTTCCATTCCAGAGAGCCCTGGAAAGCCATCCCCAGGGATTCATCATGCTCTGGACAGTAGAGCCCAACCCTGAGCTGCCCTGGCCACGAGGCCTCAGAGGAGCAGATCTGAGCAGGCTTCAGGGATAGAATCTCCAGTGGCTACGAAGGTCCCTCCACCCACAGGCACTACAGGTCAGTGAGAGAGACTTCTGGGCTGGCCAAGAGGGGAGCGGGTTGTCTCCATGGCTTGGGCCCCCTCGGGAGGCAGAGGCAGAGGCAGCGGCAGCCTGGAACTCCCGGAGCAGACAAGAGCTCAGGGCTATTACGGAAGGTCTCTGCATAAAGCCCCCCTGAGGGAACTGAGCCTGGGAGGCAGCCCTGCCCCCACCTGAGCACCAGAACTTAAGCTCACACCATGGAAAGCCCTGAGGCTGGGGAGCAGCATTTGAATCTCAGACCCCAAGCACTAGCTGGGCAGATCTAGGCGGGGGTGGAGAGGAATCTCAGAAGTCAAGTAGCTGGCTGGGAAATGCCCAGAAAAGGGAAGAAAAATAAGATTATAGAAACCTACTTGATGGGGTACAGATGTTTCTGCCTTTCAATTCTGATGACAAGGAACTATTTTTACCATCAGGGAAAGACGTGGAGGGCGGGGCCTCTGTATCCCAGACATCCCAGGTGGATGTCCGTTGGGCTCAGGCCATGGAAGAGCTCAAAAAGGATTTTGAAAATCAAGTTAGACAGGTGGAGGAAAAACTGGGAAGAGAAATGAGAGAGATGCAAGAAAAGCATGAAAAACGGGTCAATACCTTGCTAAAGGAGACCCAAAAAATGCTGAAGAAAATAACACCTTGAAAAATAGGCTCACTCAATTGGCAAAAGAGGCTCAAAAAGCCAATGAGGTGAAGAATGCTTTCAAAAGCAGAATTAGCCAAATGGAAAAAGAGGTTCAAAAGCTCACTGAAGATAATAGTTCTCTCAAGATTAGAATGGAACAGATGGAGGCTAATGACTTTCTGAGAAACCAAGAAATCACAAAACAAAACCAAACAAATGAAAAAAATGGAAGAGAATGTGAAATATCTCATGGGAAAAACACCTGACCTGGAAAATAGATCCAGGAGAGAGAATTTAAAAATTATGGGACTACCTGAAAGCCATGATCAAAAATAGAGCCTAGACATCATCTTTCATGAAATGATCAAGGAAAACTGCCCTGAGATTCTAGAAACAGAGTGCAAAATAAGTATTGAAGGAATCCACCGATCACCGCCTGAAAGAGATCCAAAAAGAGAAACTCCTAGGAACATTGTGGCCAAATTCCAGAATTCCCAGGTCAAGAAGAAAATATTGCAAGCAGCTAGAAAGAAATAATTCAAGTATTGTGGAAATACAATCAAGATAACACAAGATTTAGCAGCTTCTACATTAAGGGATTGAAGGGCATGGAATAGGATATTCCAGAAGTCAAAGGAACTAGGACTCAAACCAAGAATCACCTACCCAGCAAAACTGAGTGTAAGACTTCAGGGAAAAATATGGTCTTTCAATGAAACAGAGAACTTTCAAGCATTCTTGATGAAAAGACCACAGCTGAAAAGAAAATTTGACTTTCAAACACAAGAATGAGAAGAAGCATGAAAAAGCAAACAGCAAAGAGAAGTCATAAGGGACTTACCAAAGGTGAACTGTTTACATTCCTACATGGAAAGACAATATGTGTAACTCTTAAAACTTTTTAGTATCTGGGTAGTTGGTGGGACTACACACACACATACACACACACGCGCATGCACACATGCACACACACATGTACATGCATGCATGCACATACAGAGACAGAGAGCACAGAGTGAATTGAATAGGATGGGATCATACCTTAAAAGAAATTAAGGTAAATGGTGAGAGAGAAATGTAGTGGGAGGAAAGAGGGTGAAATGGAATTGGGTAAATTATATCTCATTCAAGAGGCAAGCAGGAGACTTTTTAGTGGAGGGAAAAAGAGGAGAGCTGAGAAAAAAAAACAAGAAGTTTACCCTCATCACATTCGACTAAAGGAAGGAATAAAATGCACACTCATTTTGGTATGAAAACCTATCTTACAATACAGGAAAGTGGGGGAGAAGGAGATAAGCAGGGTGGGGGAGATGATGGAAGGGAGGGCAATGGGAGGAGGGAGCAATTTGAAGTCAAACTCAGGGAGGGACAGGATTAAAAGACAGAATAGAAACAATGGGGGGCAGGATAGGATGGAGGGAAATACAATTAGTCTTACACAACATGACTATTATGGAAGTCATTTGCAAAACTACACAGATATGGCCTATATTGAATTGTCTGCCTTCTCAAAGGGAATGGGTGGGGAGGGAGGGATGGGGAGAATTTGGAACTCAAAGTTTTAGGAACAACTGTCGAGTATTATTTTTGTTGCTACTAGGAAATAAGAAATACAGTCAATGGGGAATAGAAAGTCATCTGGTCCTACAGGACAAAAGAGAAGATGGGGACAAGAGAAGGGAGGGAGGATTGAAGAGAGGCCAGATTGGTGATAGGGAAAATTAGAATGCTCGGTGTATTGGCGTGAGGGGAGGGGACAAATGGAGAGACAATTTGGAACCCAAAATTTTGTGAAAATGAATGTAAAAAGTTAAAAAAGTAAATTAAAAAAATTAAAAAAATTATGTAGCTTAGAAGTAGCTATTATTCCATGAATAACACAAATACAAAAGAAAAAAATAAATATGTATAAAAACCATGAATCTAATAATAAAAATGTAGAACAAATAGAAAAGAAAGAATACTAATAAAGAAATAAGAACATATTCTTTAAAAGATAAAGTCAGAGAAAATGAAAAACTAACAAAAAGTAGAGAGAAAATAACTGTAGAATATTTTACTTGACTACTTCCCTGAGAGGGAAGGTAAGGCAGAGAATTAGATAACTTGATAAAAGAAAGAAAAAGAATTGATTAAAACAGGTAACAAGTAGGAGGAGTTTGAAAATGAGGAATACAAAAAAAAAAATCCTAAACCAGAAAAGAACAACATTAAAGACAAAGGGAGATAAATATAAACTTATCTAATTTTTCCATGTGAATGGATCAAACAATCCAATAAAATGAAAAAAGAGTGATAGATTGGATAAGAAAACAAAACCCCACAGTCTGTTGCATACAAGAAACACATCTAAAAAAAAAATAAATACAGAATAAAAATTAGTATCTGGAACAATCCCAAAACCCAGAAGTTATAATAATGCTATCAGAGAAAGCAAAAAGAAGTCATAATATAAAAAGAGATAAAGAAGAACACTATATTATCCTGAAAGGAATCATAAACAACAAATATTGTTATAAAATACATATTCTGCAAATGCTTTAGCATTCAAATTTATAAAGAAAAAATCAGTTGAATTATAAGAAGACATAGATAGTAATACCATATTAACAGGACACCATAATGTCACTCTCTCAGATTTGGACAAATTCAACAGAAAGATTTTTAATGGAAAATATAGAATACAGCAAATTGGGAGAAATACAAGACTTACAGCATCTTATAAATGAGATTTACCAAGTATGCATATTTGTCAGAACAACCTATTGAACTTTCACAAAAAGTGATTAGCTATTAAGGCACATAGATGTTGCAAAGAAATAAAAAGGCTGATAAACATATCATTTAGAGACTATAATACAATGAAATAGTAATTAGTTCAGGGAGCACAACAAGTGTATCTTTTGGTAGGTCTCCTAAGTGTAAATTTAATAATAAGATCCTAAATGATGAATGGATCAGATAATAAATCACAGAAAAAAATAAGTATATAAAACAAAATGATACTTATTAAATGATATATCAGAATTTCTGGGATGTACCTAAGCAGTCCTCAAGTAAAAAAAAATTATATCTTTAAAAGCATGCATCAACAAAATAGAAAAAGTGACAGCTGATTGATTAGCTTAAGATAAAAAAAATTAGACATTCAAAAATAATCTCAAAATAAACTCAATAGAGAAGATTTTGAAAATTAGAGGAGGAAAAGATAAAATGTAAATCAAAAAATTATAGAAATGATAAAACTAAAACTTGGTTTTTATTCAATTTTATTTATTTTCAGTTCCAAAAATCTCTCTTTCCTCCCATCCCCTCTCCCACCTATCAAGAAGACAAGAAATACAAAATCCATTATATATATCAAGAGATAAAATAGATAAGTGCAAAACAAATTTAAAGGTTGTCCTTTGAAAAGATCAATAAAATTGATACTTAGCCAACTTGATTAAAATAGAGAGCCTAAAATCAAATCAACAGAATAGTAAATGAACAAGATGAAATCATTATGAAACCAGAGATAATAAAAACAATGATCAGAATCATGATGTATAATTTTATGATAACAAAACTGAGAAAAAATAGAATAACTTAAAAATACAAAAACCCAAAGAAACAAAAGACTAAACTGGGATCCAAAGTAATCTAGTATCAGAAAAGGAATAGAACTAGATTTAAGATAGGTGCCAAAGGGGAAAAACAAAATTTAAAAAACCTCCTAGTCCTTATGGATTCACAGGAAATTCTAGCAAAGTTTTTTTAAAAAATTGGTACCACTCTTACAATATTGTTTCCAAAAACTGTGAAGGAAAATACTCTACCAGAATTACTTTATGAGAGAAATGTTATTTGACTATCTAAGTCAGAGAAGGATAAAGCACAAAAGAACTATAAACCAACATCATTAATGAATATCACTTCAAAAACTTTAAATAAATTCCTATCAAATATATTATAGCCATCTATCCAAGAAACTATTCAATATAATTATATTGGATTTACCTGACAGATGCAAGGATGGTTCAACAAGGAAAACAATTAACATAACAAGTCATATTAAAACTAAAATTACCCAAAGCACATGGCTATGCCAATGGATGCAAAAAAAAAACCAAAAAACCAAACACCAAAAAGTACATAATTTATTTATTTATGTTAAAAACTCTACAAAGTTCAGGTGTAGAGGAACCTTTTTTAATGTCAAAAAAAAAAGTATTTAGAACAAAAATCAAGCATCATATGCATTGAGAATACATTACAAGCTTTCTCAAATACAAGAGTAAATGAAGAATACTTACTTTCCTACCTATTATTAGATAAAGTTCTAGAAATTATATCAAAAGCAATGTCAAGAGAAAGAAATTAAGGGTAAAAACATCAGCCAAAAGGAAATTAAAACCATTCATACTTGGCATGATAATGTCATAGATTACTGAGAAAATCCTAGGGAGTCAGCATAGATACTAATTGATGCAAATATCAACTCCAGCAAATTTGCCAGCTACAAAATAAATTCACAAAAATAAATAGCACTTCTATATAATAATAATATCTGAAGTAATAGTAGAAATGGAAAATATATTGAAGTAACTAAATGCATTTGAATGCATAAAATATTTGAGGATCAACCTACCAAAGTAATTATATAGATTAAATTACAAGATATTCCCTAAAAAAATAATGATTAAATAACTAGAGGGAATATTCAGTACTCTTGGAAGAGCTGTCAATATAATAATAATGGCATTAGTGCCAAAGTTAATTTACAGTTCTACAACTGCCCAAATCAAACTATCAAAGAGATCCTTTACAGCAGAGATGTCAAATGAGAAGCTCATGAGACCCACAAAACTCTGAGAACAAGGAACCAGATTAAAAAGTAATCAGGGAATGTTTAATAAAAAAGGCAATAAAACATAGATGATATTAATTGGTGGTTTATTAAGTCAATATGTAGCCCATAAGGATCTCTTTCTATTTAAATTTGACTCCACTGTATCATGGAACACAAAAATAATAACAAAAATTCCTTTGGAGAAGCAAAAGATCTAGAATATCAAGGTAAATGATGAAAAAGGTAGGAATTAAGGAAGAATAACATTTCTAGACCTCAAACTACATTATAAATCAACATCAAAACCATTTGATATTTCTTTGTTTTTAAATAGAGAAGTAGATCAATGGAACAGATTAGGTGAGAGAAAAATTAAAAACAATGGAACTCCATAACCTGAAAGCATTAATTACTTTAAAGAGAATCCTTATTTAATAAAAAATAAAACTATTGGGAAAACTAGAAAGCCATCTGGAAGAAATTGGGATTAGTGTAATATCTTATGGCAAATTCCTCAATAAATTCAATATGGATACATGACCTAAATATTAAAGATTATGCCATAAAAAGATTAGAAGAGAAGCAGGTCACAGACTTTTCACACTTGTGATCAGGAGACATATTCCTAAGCAAACAAATGATAGAGACAATTAGACAAATAGACAAAATAGAGACAATTGCAAAGGATAAAATAGATAACTTGGATATCATGAAATGGAAAAGATTCTATACAAACAAAATTAATGTATGTAGGAAAACAAGGGAAGCAATAAAATGGGAAAAAAATCTTTGTATCCAATTTTTCAGATAATGATTTGAAAATGAATGCATATAGGAAACTGAAACAAATATACATACATATGCATTTATGTAAGTATACATGTATAAATGTATGTGTGTATATGGCAAAAAACATTCCCCAATAAATGTGGTCAAAGAATGTGCGTAAACAGGTCTCACAAAAAAAGAATTTTCAATCAATAGTCATATAAAAGAATACTCTAACTCAGTAATAATAAAAGAAAGGCAAATCAAACACCCTGAAGTTTTACACACAAATGGAATAGAATATTACTGTACTTTAAAAAAATTATGTATGAGAATAGATAGAGAACCGTGGAAACACTTACATGAGAAAACAATATATACCATGCCATAAGAATGAAAATGGAAAGAATAGCCAAACAACAGCCAAAGGTTAACATTGTGAAATTACAGAGAACAAGTATGGTTCCAAAGAAGAGGTATAAGAAACTGTCTTCACTCCCCGATCCCTTGCAGAGATGTGCTACGATTGTGTTACATCACACATATTTTCAGCTTTTCCCAATGTATTGGTCTGTTTTGCTGATTTTCCCCCTTTCTTCCTCTTTTTTCTTTTTTTCTTTAAAATATTATTTGTTATTTGGCTAGCTCTCTGGAAGGGGAAAGAAGAGAGATACTGGACAAAATTCTGATGATGTTAAAAAAAATAATGATGGAAAAAAAATCCAGAACACATCAATAAACTTAAATTGTTTGTTTTTACTGTCATGAAGGTGCTAAGTGGAAGAACCAAGGTTTGAATGCAGGATCTTTGGCTCCAGTTTCAATGATCTTTCCATTCATTCTTGTAGTGTCTCGTTTGTTCAACCATTCTGTTAACTCTGTAGGGTAAGTACATTTTCCCCAGATTTTTTTTTGTAATGCGTTTATTTTTAGTTTACGACACTCAGTTCCACAAACTTCTGAGTGTTAAATTTTCTCCTCCTCCCTCCTGTCCCCTTTTCCCAACATGACATACAATCTGATATAGGCTGTACATACCCCCAGTTTTACAAATGAAAAAAATAAGGGTTTTTGTAGAGGGACATGTGACTAGTTAATTACAAGATCAGGACTTGTCTCAAACCTCGTGATTCCAAGTCCAAGCTTTGGGTTTATTTCCTTTCCATTTTTGAAGTTACTGGGGTTTAACTACTACTGAGGAAAGACAGTATGGAATATTGAATCAAGCACCAGATTTGGCATCAGGAAGACCTAGATTCAAATTCTACCTCAAATTCTTACTAGCACTGTGATCCTGGTCAAACTATTTCATGTTTCTGTGCCTCAATTATATCATCTATGAAATGAGGGAGTTAGACTTGATGACTTCTAACTTCTCACCCACCTTTAAATCTATCATCCTGTGATACAAATTAAGCCATGGTTCCCCTAGGCTACCACCTATGTACAAAGTCAGATATCGCATTCTGAGCCTGTAGCAGCAATGCTACAGCTTACTCCTCAGTTCCATGTTATAAAGGTATTCCTCTACAGTATGACTTACTTAAGAGATCTCATCATGAACTGATCTAATGTCCATCTCTTCTTATAAATAATGTCTCTTCTTCCCTAACATGCCTGCCCCTTCAGTCCAAATACTAAGCCTCAAAATACTCATACTCAAAAGTCAGTGTGCCTAGCAATAAGACTTGGGTTTAAGTCCTGACATATACTAGATTGTGACCCCTCTGTGACTCAAGAAGAGGTTGGTGACATGAGTCACCAATTTGTACCAGTGGTGGGCTTTTCCACACTGAGAATATTTCATCACAAAGAAATAACTGGTTAAAACCAAACCAAAAATAGGAAAGGGGTGAGGAGTAAACCTTGCTGTTAGTAAGGAGTTATTCAGATACATATCACAGCCAACTTTTATTACTGTTTCCAAAATTATATTAAAAACAACATGTACTCTGATTTGTGTGATTGTAAATCCAGAATATTCATCTCTCCAAATCTATCAGTCTGAGAAATAGCCTCTCAAAATGAGAAGAAAAATTACATTTTCAATGTCACATGCAATGAAAATAAAAGCTGACATTTATGTGATCTTGTGTCTCATATTTACAAGTATTACCTCATTTAATCCTCACAACCAACCAATGTGGGAGGGGAGCAAGTAGAGTAAACATGCTTCTCCCCATTTTACAGATAAAGAAATAGAAACAAAGAAAGAAGAAATAAGTTGCCTTTCTTCATCCATCAACATGGCAGAGCTGAACTATACCTTGGATCTTCCAACTTCAAATCTAAAAAATTTTCCCACTGTGCAACTGTCCCTCAGGTACAACCTTTTCAATTAGGGGATCAGACATGTGGAGTGAAAAGAAGCCATAGAGGCTTCTCAGTTAAACCCACCCTGTTAATTCCTTAGTTTAGGTTCAGGCAAACTCTCATTTTTATGAGCAAAGGGGACATCAAAAATATGTTGTATTTAACCCCTGCACAAAATAGGAGACATTTTTCTATCCCATAAATAGGGGCCCTTGTATGGTTTGTTGGACCTTTTAATTTCCATAAAACCAGGGCCACACACGGGGATTATGTAGGAATGGAGCAGAAACAATTATAGGTCACATAAAATTGTAACTTCCAGCTGGGGCCCAGACCTCCCCCAAGACCCTAGGGTGTTTCTGACCCTGCTGAAAACAAAGGTGAGTTGCACAGTGATTTACAAACAGGGATAAATTAGGGACAAAACAGAGGGGGTACATTTGACTAGGGGATTTTTTAGGTTCTAGAACTATGTAGCCTGAGAAGAGATCTAACTGCTTTGTCCACAAGCTATAAATTATATCTAAATTAAATTTAAGCTTGTATAGGAATAGTTGAAAGATTATTGAGCCAGTAGCTCAAGATGCATGAGTTCTGGTCTCAGTCCTGTCATTCAGTATTGCTTGGTGGCCCATGACTAGTGCCTCAGTTTCTTCAACTATCAAATGAGACTGGGCAGCAGCGAAGGCTCATTTTAACTCTGACACTGTGCAGTCTGGCTCTTACTGCTCCCTGATCATTAGTCCTCCTGATGCCTCTTTGTACATGCAGCATTTAATACAAATTTCAGCTGGTGAAGGACTCACTTACTATTAAATCAGTGGAGCACATTTCCACCTGACCTCCAATCTTTCCCCTGGCTCCCTTTTAAGTTCTGCATTGATTTTAAAATTCCTCCTGTGCCCTTTCAGGCTGCTTGTGGCCTTTGTCCACATTACTCTGTTGAGTTGAGCCCTCCATGTGCCCTTCCTCTCTGCTAGAGTGTGTACGATGGTGATTCAAAAGCACGGATTTTAGGTGAGGAATAAAGGCCTGAAACTGTTGCCCATTCAAGCCCAGAAATCTTTCGTTTGAACAACAAGGGAATTCCAGATTTCTAATTTAATTTGATATATGTTTATTCATCTGTCCTCATGAAGTTTCTCTTGTCCATCATATGAGGGAAAAGGGGAGAATTTGCAGGTGAAGCAAAACTAAAAAGGTTTCCTCACTTTCTCCCTTTCACAACAGACTTTCCCTTTGCCCGGAGCCTGGTTTCGCAAAACTAGATCATGGGTTACTGCAAAAGGATTTGAAGGGTCAAAGTATATTTAAGCTCATGGGGCAGCAGAGCATGGAGGTCAGCAGAGAGTCAAGGTAAACCATGGTTTGAAAGCCATCTGGCACCTGCCCTTGAGGCCTAGTGGGCCTTTTGTCTCTTGTCTTTGTGACACTATCCAGGACACGAAGACCCCATGAAAACACTGTGGTTAGAGTACAGGGAGAAAACTCCTATCCTAACCCTCATATTACCCAGAGTTCTTTGATTTAAAGAAAATTGCATTCATTCCTTTAATGGGAATACTTCATATTTCATTGTCATCAAAAAAACCCAAAAATTAATACTATCTTAGGATGGATTGAGAGGCATGGTGTCCTGGATTTGGGAAGTAATACTCTTGCTATCACTCTGCACTGCTCAGACCACATCTACTGTTAAACTATGGGGGATACATTTTAGAAAAGTCATTGATAAACTGAGGATCACGCAGAAGAGGTTAACCCTGGTAATGAAGGGTATCGAGATGATATTATGACATGTCATATGGTTGAAGGACATTGGAATGTTTAGCCTGGAGAAAAGAACACTTAGACTTAGGAGATAAAATAGATGCTTTCCAGTTATTGAAGGACTGTAGAACAGAAAAAGGATTAGACTTCTGGTTAGATGAGAGGGAAGAAGGAAGAATGATGGGCAAAACCTGCAAAAAAAAGAAAATTTCAACTTGGGATTAAGAAAAATTTCTTAACAATTAAAGCTTATCTTAAAGTGAAATGTGTGGTCACTGGAGGTAATGAGTTCACTCTTACCTTAAATTCTTTAGGTCAAAGCTTGATGACTATTTATCAGCTTTATTATGGAAAGGAATCTTGCAGGTGGGGGTTTGGCTAGATGCCCTCTGAGTCCCTTTCCAATTCTGTGATTCCTTTCTCCTTCCCTTCAGAGGGACTGAGGGAATCTCAGTGACTGAGACATGGACCAGTATTTGGGAACACTGGTCCCACATCAGCCTCCAAGAAAGCATAGCCCAGATTATATAGTGTCCTCGACACCTAGCAGCCTTATGGGGACTGAGAGCCACTGGTAGGGCTAAGGAATGACTGCTGGTGACTAATATTGACACAGAATTAAGGAAAGGAAATGAAAAGAAGGAAGGAGTGAATAAAACCAAACTGGTTTTTACTGAACTTAGACTAATATGCTGAATTTAAAGGAAGACAGACTTCAATTCAATGGAGATTTTTTTCAATAATTAGGATTTTGAATAAATGCCCATAGACTGCTATGTTGGGTAATAAATTCCCTATCACGGGGGGAACTCAAGAAAAGACCAAACAACTGTCTCTCAGAAATAACACAGGAAAAATCTTTGAATAGGGTAGGACTTTGAACTCAATGACCTCTAAACTTACTCAGGTCTGAGTGTCTAATATTTCTATAAGTGGTTAAATGAGGGAGGGGAAAATAAGAGATGAAAAAAGAAGAAAGGGGAGGGGAGAAGTCTGTAAATATTGGTGAGAAGTAGAAGAGGACCATGTATGACTGTCTACCATAGGGCCCACCAGTGACCACCATGCCATATGTTTGTCTCCTTTGTAAAAGTGCAAGCTGGGACAGCTCCGACAACACAAATTCTGATGCAATATGTTCTATCAAGATAAAATTACCCAATATTCGGAAATCCTCAGTTTTCTAAAATGAGAAAGGCAATTAAAGGATGAATATAAATAGTCCATTATGATTTGGAATCCAGAGGGGAAATCAGTCTGCGTAGAAAGTTCTTTTGAGATGGCATCTCAGCAAGTATCTCCAAATGGAATTCAACACCTCAGTACCTACTCAGCTAGACACTTAGTTAATGCTTGTCGAATTCAGATTAATTTCTCTCTGTATTCCAGGTGGTAGATGGAAAAAAATAATGGATTTGGACTCAGAAGATTTGAATTAGAATCCTATTCTGATACTTTCTAGCTACATGCCCCAACAAGAGACTTTACTTCCCTGTATCTCAGTTTTCTTATTTATTAAAAAAGGGGAGGGGGGAGTTGATCCACCTGATCTCTAATGTCACTTCCAGCTTTGAAGTTGGGGCAGCTAGGTGACTCAGTGGATAGACCACCAGCCTTGGAGTGGGGAAGAGCTGAGTTCAGATCTGACCTCAGGTACTTCTAGCTGTGTGACCCTGAGCAAGTCCCTTAACCCTCTTAGCCTCAGTTTCCTCATCTGTAAAATGAACTAGAAAAGGAAATAGCAAACCACTTCAGTATCTTTGCCAAGAAAACCCCAAATGGGGTCACAAAAAGTCAGACATGACTGAGAACTGAACTGAACAACAAAGTGTTAAATCTGTTACTTGAAGAAAAAGAAAGGCAGCTTTAGCCCCTGAAGTCCCAAAAAGTCTTTTCTCTTTCCCAACATTTCTCATCAATGGAAGCTTCCATCCTTGGAAAGCCTAGAGCTAACATTTGGAAGGAGTCCTAAACTAAGAAATAGACTTTCTTCTCCTCTCCTCTGACACCACCTCTATGATGGTACAAGCCCTTATCACCTCACTCTTAGGCTACTACAATAGTTTGGCAGTTTGGTTCCTTGACTCAAGTTTTTCTCAGGTTCAGTCCATCCTCCAATCAGCCATCAAAGTAAAATTCCTAAGACAAGGTCTAACCACGTCATTGCCTTCTTCAATAGACTTGAAGGACTCCCTATCACCTCCAAGATCAAATACAAAGCCCTCCTTTTGGCATTTGAAGCCCTTCATATGCTTCCCCCTCCCTTTCCAGTTTTATCACACCTTACTATCCCCATGTAGTCTGCCATCCAAAGACACTGGCCTCCTTGCTGTTCCTCCCTACTCTGTGTATATTCACTGATGCCCTCCACCCTGTCTGGAATTCTCTCCCTCTGTACCTCCTCTTCGTGAATGCCCTGCCTTACTTCAAGTCTCAACAAAATTCCACTTTTTATAAGAAGACTTTCCTGATTTCCCTTAATTCTTATCCTCCTTTCTCTGGATTATCTCCAATTTATCCTGTTTAGGGGTTTGTCCATGGTTGTTTACATATTGTCTTCCCCATTAGACTCCAGAGTAGGAACCATCTTTGGCTGTTTTGGATCCTAGCTGCTTAGCCCAATACCTAGAACACAGTGATGCTTTCAAAAGGATTTCGATTGACAGAGGGCTTTCCTCAACACTCATCTATAAGATTAGCTCACGTATTATCATGCCCATTTTAAAGATAACTATATTGAAACCCAGGAAGTTTAAGTGGTTTGTCCAAGTTCAAGTGGCTAAGATTTAACAAAGCTGGATTTCAAACATGTGTTCAATAATTCTAATCCCAGAGTTCTTTGTGTTACCTCATGCTGCCAACCTTGAGTCACAGTTCTTTCATCTGTGAAATGGGAATGAAAATAACTGTCCTACATGCCTAAAGGGGTTACTTTGAGAATCACACAAGATCAAGTATTTAAGAGTACTTTGTCAACTATAAAATGTTTTTATTATTTATCAGGTCCTATCACCTTATTTGTTTATGCTTTCCTTTCTCCTCATCAGAGAATCTTCAAACATCTAATAGATCCGTAACTACAACATCACTGTTATTTCCACTAGTTAATATTAAGAGAACATTTTAATTTGGTTTTCACTATAAGAACTTTTAAATCTTAAATCTACATGAGATCTAACAATAGCTTCTAGTAGATTTCATGTGAATTTGTGTAAAGCATGGAAATTTATTTGTCAACTCTTCTGAACATGAAGCATTTAGATTTTCCATAATACAGTTACATCAGTAGAATAATAAGATGAATTTGTTATGTAGTTTTCCAGGGATCAAGATTGGATGTTTGAGGAGTTAGAATGCTGAGGCAGGGACCCATTCTCAATACCTTATTCCCACACCCACTCCATATTGTTTCTCCTACTGAAATGATGTACTTTAAAGGTTCAACTGAGGAAAACAAGGAAAGCAACTTGATGACGTGGCAATAGCGCTGAATCTGAAGTCCAAAGATCTGACACTACCATTTACTTTTTGTAGGCTCTTCCATTCCAAAATTCAACTTAAGACATTATTTTCAAGTTGTTTGGAAGACAATGTCGGTAGAGTTTGACTGAATTATTGCCTGTACTCTGCTATGTTGGTTCCCATAGCGATTTCTTAATATTTAAGAAAATAACATTCTTCAGTATTTTTAGTGCTTTTTTTTATCAAGCTGTTGTCTTTTCATAATTCTCTTCCTTCTCTCTCATTTTTTCTCTGCCACTCTTATTTGATTTTCAAAATCTTTTTTTTAGCTTTTCCAGTACTTCCTGTTTGGTTTGTATTCAATTCACTTTGTTTTTCCTTAGGCTTTCTTTACAGCTGCTTTATCATCATTGTTGTCTTTTTCTGAGTTTGTGTCTTGATCTTTCCTGTCACCAAGTTAAGCTCTGTTCCCAGTATGGAGTATGTGTGTGGGAGGGAGGAGGGTGGAACTGTCCAAGCTTTAGCCTTTTTCACATTGTTGTTTTCAGAGCTATTTCTGGGAGTTTGAAAATTTTCAGTGCTTTCAAGGTGGTGTGATCCAGAGAAAGGTATGGTCACTGCTCCCTTGCAAGCAAGGGTGATACTGCTTCTCAGGGCCTCTTCTCCCTGCAAGTACAGGAAGTACTACTATTCACCCTAGAATTCTAACCCAGAAGTGACTGTACGCTATAGAGTTGCCAAAAAGCACATTGTCCTGTGTGCGGCACTAGCACAGGGGTCTCCTGTAACAATCTCTTTATGACCAGTTGTCTGATCTCTTTATCATCACTGTTTGAGAGCTTCCAAAGCTGCTACTGCTGTTGCCACCTCCAAGGTCAACTGCTGTGTTGCTATCACATGAGCTCAGGTCTAGTTCTCATCCAATGTCTCAGACCTCTCCTTCTGACCTTCTAAATTGTCTCGGAATGGAAAAATGTCTCACCCTGACACTTGTTGGCTCTGCTACTACCGAATTTGATTTGATGCACTTTTCAAAAAATGCTTGAAGGAAAATGTTGGAGAGCTTGGGTTTCCTCTGCTCCACTACCTTGGTTCTGCCCCCTTTATACTCTCTTCTCATGACAATATGTCTCTTTCAATGATCAATTCTATGCAGATAACTCCCTAATCCATTCATTCCATCTCCCTGATTCTTCATCCAAACTACAATCCCACATTTCCGTTTGGATATACTACCCAGCACCTGGAACTCAGCATGTCCAAAATTGAACTCACTTTTCCCCCTTCAAAACCTACTTCTTCCTAAGGCTGTGTTTCTGTCATCTTTAACAATTTATGTAGGGCAAATTCTCTATGGAGATGTTTAACCTTCATGATCTTAGTCATCTTAGCCAGCCTCTTCCTCACTTCTCATATCCAGTCAGTTGCCAAGTCCTATTAATTAGAACTGCATAACATGTTTTACATTTGTCTCAATAAAGTACCACAACAATATAAAGAGAGCTGTCATTACCTTTTACCTGGACTATTGGAATAGTCTCTTTCCCCTTCAATCAGTCTTTTATTTTAGGACAGTTAAAAAAATAATCTTCTCAACTTCCAACCATGTCACTGCCCTACTTAAAAACCTTCAGGAGGTCCCTAATGCCAAGCAGATAACTTACCATGTAAGTATTTGAGAAACCTGATTTTAACATACCTTTCCAGCCTTATTTAGTGTTCCTTCCATTCACATACCATAGTCGGCCAAACTATGCTTCAGTATCTTCCTGATATCTCCTATCTCAATGCATTTGAGCAAGCCATTGGCCCATCCTAGAATGTACACTCTTGACCTTTTGCAGTCCTGCTCTTCTTTCTAGGCCCATCTCAAATATCAAGTGCCACATCTTCCATACAATCTTCCTGATCACTCTCTTCCAGGCCCACCACACCCCCAAATAAAAGTGTTCTATCCCTTGTTGCATGTCTTATAGCTATTTGTCTGGATCTCTCCTTTATTCTTACAGCCATTCTACCTTGCATTATATAGTCATTATATAATCTTGCATCCCTCCTGACATTTTATTATTTCCCTGTGTCCCTAGTGACTGACATATGATTTATACTTTAATAAGCATTTATTAAACTGAATTGAAATGCCAGGTGATGCCCTCAAAAAGAATATCCCTCTCAGTAAGCTTCTTGAACAGGGTTTATAGAATTATAATCTTCAGAGTTGAAAAAGACCATGGAGGTCATTCAGTATAACCACAGGTATGTTGGTGAATATCTAACAACTCATTCTCTGAAAGTATATGACATACTTTTAAGTTTAATATGCATTGGTTCACATTTTCTCTATCACTTTCTTAAGTCTAGACAGTAAGTGAAATAATAAATCTGATTTGTAATATTTGCTGATTTTTGAAGTGAAAATGCTCACACTGAAAATTTGACAGTCTTTTCTCAGGAGACAGTTCAAACTGACCCCAGCACACTTCTGAGTACTGACATCTCACATTGTAGATGAGAAAACTAGAAGGAGAATGATTTTCCCATCCTTTCACCTCATAACATTTTATATCTTTATTATCCTATTTCGTACTTCAATACTTGCCAGATTTACCAACTTCATTAATTTATTTGATAAAATTTAAACTACTAATTCTGTCACAGATAGAAACTTACCCATTCCTTCTCAACCTATTTCTTGTCCATCTTTTTCCATAAATTCTCCATAGAGAATTTGCCCTACATAAAAAGCAAAGACTTCATCCAAGTCTCTTCACACTTAAAGGATACCAGTGTATTTGCTGTACCTCACTCCCAATAGAGGATCTGTCCACTTCCTTTTCTGGTTGTATTCATCCTTGCTAATGTCTTTTACACCACTTCTTGCATGTAAGTCACCATTTGTCATATGCTGTAACCTATTTATATCTACCATGTATCTTTTAATTTCCTTTTGGATCACCTGCTGTTTGGGTTGTTCTAAGATCTTAGTGTTCCATGACTCACAGCCATATGGCGTCACTGGAAGCTTATTGGTATTAAAAAATAGGCTTTGGTGACAAATAGCTAACAATAATTGAAAGTACAGCATAATTTTCCCAAATGAAATTCATACCACTCATCTGCTCCTATTCAGTTCTGGTTTCTAGTTATCACATCTGTCCAAGATATATGTACTAATGGAAAAATTCAACAGATTCACCATCCAGAGTGGTTCATCTGGGCAACCAATAGATGTTCTTCAAATACTCAGTTTTGTTGAGTAAATTACTAGATAGTTCTTTTTTGAGTTGCCATCCATCTTACAGAAGACTCACCATATGTTTTAAAGCTGGATGCAATCATTACAATGTCACTGAAAAGTGAAACATGGAAAGGACTTCATCATCTCTACATCCTTCTTCCATTTTGACTCTGTGAAGGATATCCTTCAGGACTGTGGCAAATATTTTTGGGAAGACATCTCCCTGTGGATGTTTTTGTTTTACCTTGCTTCATAATCATCAGATGACTCATGTCCTCCAAATCAATTATCTTTGTGGTTTGACCTATCCCCCTCAAAAAATTCCCTAGTCTATATCTTTTATGAAGGATCAGTTGGTTCACTCATATCCAGACATTAGCACCCTTGCTATTGAAACTTGCCTCTTCTGCTGAGAGACTATAATTGTCCAGAGGGATTCTTTGAAGATCATAAATACAGCGGACCATTGAGACCTATTCCACTCAATTTATGGATGAGGAAACGGAGACTAATATAAGTTGCAATTTGCCCAGGGTTACACAGCTCTAAGACAGGATTCAAACACTGGTCTTCCTGATTCCAAGCACAATATTTTATCCACTGAACAATTTCACTGTCTCGGGAGCTAAAGTACAAGTATTTATACTTACCAGTACTTTCCAGAAAGGAGGAATAGGCCTTTTAATCAAAAGTGGGATGTGAACTGTGTCCCAACTGGTTTCTAACCTTGAATGTGAGCACTCATACTATATAACTACATAATCTCTAATCAATTAAAATTGGTGATACAAAATTTGTCACTATAAAATTCATAGTTGAACTATTAATCCAATCTCATTTAGCAAAAAATTAACATCCATGAGGTTGAGATCCTGTTGAGTCCTTCATATTCATAGTAATAAATATTAACAGCTTGTCTGTAACTTGTAGTCTTAGAGGGTTATTAAGAGTAGGGGGAGGTTAAGTGATTTGCTCATGGTCTCACAAGTATATATGAGGCAACACTTGAACTTGAGTTTCCATGACTTCAAGTTTCCAGGGCTTGCCCTTTGTGTACTGCCATGCCATAATGCCTCTTGAACTATCCTCCTCATCCTCATCCTCATTATCTTCATTTTTCCATTTATCCATCCCACGCATCCTAAGGACTTTGATCTTCCCCTTGCTCTCCTATTCCCACTCCTAAACTCTGAAACATCTTCTAAATTTCCCTTTTTCAAATTTCCATAATGCATCTTCAATCAATTATAAAATTTATCATTATCAGTGCAATGGCTGAGCCCCCATTCCAGATATTATGGTAGACTTTTAAAGAAAGAGGAAAATACAAACATCACTCTTCCTACTTCACAATTTTGCCTAAAGCTGACTCTGATCAATGCTTTTCCCTTTCTCTCCTACCTGCTGTATAAATGAATGAGTAGAAGGCAGATGCTGAGAGGGAGATGGCACCTTTCTTTGTTTCCCAGACTTGGCTCTTTTCCATTGTCAATGTTTGTAATGGTAATTATGAAGTTAAAGATCTTCCCCACCCATGAATGGCCCTGCCCATTAAGGGAAGTTTGATTAGGGAAGATTTGTTTTGTAGGAAGACACACACCTTTTGTTAATTTCTAATGAAGCACTTCTTCTTAAGGGCTGTGATGTCCTCTGGCTCTGAAAGTGTATATGTACTCTGAGGCAAGGTTTTGTTTTGGGGTTTACTCATTGGAAGTGTTTGATTCACCAGATGAGACTCTGAGTAGCCACTAAGGACATCCCTGGCTTTGAAAACCCAGATGTTGGTGCTTCTTTCTCTGGTAACTATGTACATATGGTCAGACAGTTGGATCTGTCTGTTGATCTGTGATGTATGTATTGCTTATGGTCAGACAGCTGGAAGCCCTGCCTGTTGGTTTTTATATCTCTGTATTTGCTCTGAAATTCATGGTGCTGATTTCCCCCCCTAAACTAAGTGAATGCTATATGTGTTTGATTAAAGTGATTGCTGGCCCCTCAAAAGTTGCTTTCCTTTTTTGTTTTTTTGTCTTTAACATAAATTTATTTATTTAACTTTTTATATTGATTTTCACAAAATTTTGGGTTTCAACTTTTTTCCCCTTTTATCCCCACCCCAATACACCAAGCATTCTAATTTTTCCTATCACCAATCTGCCCTCTCTTCTATCATCCCTCCCTTCCCTTGTCCCCATCTTCTCTTTTGTCCTGTAGGGCCAGATGACTTTCTATTCCCCATTAACTGTATTTCTTATTTCCTAGTAGCAAGAACAATACTAAACAGTTTTCCCTAAAACTTTGAGTTCCAAATTCTCCCCATCCCTCCCTCCCCACCCATTCCCTTTGGGAAGGCAGACAATTCAATATAGGCCATATCTGTGTAGTTTTGCAAATGACTTCGATAACAGTCGTGTTGTGTAAGACTAATTGTATTTCCCTCCATTCTATCCTGCCCCCCATTGATTCTATTCTGTCTTTTGATCCTGTCCCTCCCTGAGTGTTGACTTCAAATTGCGCCCTCCTCCCATTGCCCTCTCTTCCATCATCCCCCCCACCCTGCTTATCTCCTTCTCCCCCACTTTCCTGTATTGTGAGATAGGTTTTCATACCAAAATGAGTGTGCATTTTATTCCTTCCTTTAATTGAATGTGATGAGGGAAAACTTCATGTTTTTTTCTCAGCTCTCCTCTTTTTTCCTCCACAAAAAGTCTCGTGCCTGCCTCTTCAATGAGAGATAATTTACCCCATTCCATTTCATCCTCTCTCCTCCCGCTACATTTCTCTCTCACCATTTACCTTAATTTCTTTTAAGATATGGTCCCATCCTATTCAATTCACTCTGTGCTCTCTGTCTCTGTATGTGCATGCATGTGTGTATGTGTGTGCGCGCACACATGTGTACGTGTGTGTGTGCGGGTGCGTGTGTGTATGTGTGTGTGTGGTCCCACCAACTACCCAGATACTGAAAAATTTTAAGAGTTACAAATATTGTCTTTCCATGTAGGAATGTAAAGAGTTCACCTTTGGTAAATCCCTTATGACTTCTCTTTGCTGTTTACTTTTTCATGCTTCTTCTCATTCTTGTGTTTGAAAGTCAAGTTTTCTTTTCAGCTGTGGTCTTTTCATCAAGAATGCTTGAAAGTCCTCTGTTTCATTGAAAGACCATATTTTTCCCTGAAGTCTTACACTCAGTTTTGCTGGGTAGGTGATTCTTGGTTTGAGTCCTAGTTCCTTTGACTTCTGGAATATCCTATTCCATGCCCTTCGATCCCTTAATGTAGAAGCTGCTAAATCTTGTGTTATCCTGATTGTATTTCCACAATACTTGAATTGTTTCTTTCTAGCTGCTTGCAATATTTTCTCCTTGACCTGGGAATTCTGGAATTTGGCTACAATGTTCCTAGGAGTTTCTCTTTTTGGATCTCTTTCAGGTGGCGATTGATGGATTCCTTCAATACTTATTTTGCACTCTGTTTCTAGAATCCCAGGACAGTTTTCCTTGATAATTTCATGAAAGATGATGTCTAGGCTCTATTTTTGATCATGGCTTTCAGGTAGTCCCATAATTTTTAAATTCTCTCTCCTGGATCTATTTTCCTGATCAGTTGTTTTTCCAATGAGATATTTCACATTATCTTCCATTTTTTCATTCTTTTGGTTTTGTTTTGTGATTTCTTGGTTTCTCATAAAGTCATTAGGCTCCATCTGTTCCATTCTAATTTTGAGAGAACTATTTTCTTCAGTGAGCTTTTGAACCTCTTTTTCCATTTGGCTAATTCTGCTTTTGAAAGCATTCTTCTCCTCATTGGCTTTTTGAGCCTCTTTTGCCAATTGAGTTAGCCTATTTTTCAAGATGTTATTTTCTACAGCATTTTTTTGGGTCTCCTTTAGCAAAGTATTGACCCGTTTTTCATGCTTTTCTTGCATCTCTCTCATTTCTCTTCCCAGTTTTTCCTCCACCTGTGTAACTTGATTTTCAAAATCCTTTCTGAGCTCTTCCATGGCCTGAGCCCTTTGGATATCTATTTCAGATGTTTGGGGTACAGAGGCCCTGACTCTATGTCTTTCCCTGGTGGTAAGCATTGTTCCTCGTCATCAGAAATGAAAGGCAGGAACATCTGTTCCCCAAGAAAGTACCCTTCTATGGTCTTTTTTTTTCCCTTTTCTGGGCATTTTCCCAGCCAGTTACTTGACTTCTGAGATTCCTCTCCACCCCCATCTAGATCTGCCCAGCTAGTGCTTGGGATCTGCGATTCAAATACTGCTCCCCAGCCTCAGGGCTTTCCGTGGCGGAAGCGGCTGCTATTCAATGTGAGCTTAAGTTCTGGTGCTGGGGTGGGGGCAGGGCTGCCTCCCAGGGCTCAGTTCTCTCGGGGGCTTTATGCAGAGACCTTCAGTAATGGAGCGGAGCTCCTGTCTGCTCTGGGAGTCCCAGGCCCCCACTGCCTCTGCTGCTGCCTCCCAAGGGGGCCTGAGTTATGGAGCACCCCGCTCCCCTCTAGGCCAGCCCAGACATCTCTCTCACTGACCTGTAGTGCCTGTGGGTGGAGGGACCTTCGCAGCCGCCAGAGATTCAGTCCCTGAAGCCTGCTCGGATCTGCTCCTCTTGGGGCTGTGTGGCCAGGGCAGCGCAGGGGCTCTGCTCTGTGTCCAGTGTGCAATGGACCTTTGGGGTCGGTTTTCAGGGCTCTCTGGAACGGAAATATCCTCCCCACCATTGCTGCGTGGGTTCCACTGCTCCAGAATTTGTGGGGAGTTCTTTTTACAGGAAATTTATGGGCTGTGGGTTCTGGAGCTAGCATATGTGAGTCTTTCTACTCCACCATCTTGGCTCCTCCCCTGCTTTCCTTTTAGAGAAGCAGATCTAAGAACCTGTACAGCAGTCCCTCCTATGTACATCAGGGTCCTTGCTGATACAATGTTTCCCTGTCTCTTTGTTTAAGATGTGTACACTGCTACTACTACAGATCTATTGCTTCTGGTTTTTTCCAGCGTAATCTATTGTTCTTAGTCAGCTAAAGACTGTATGATTAAGTGGAGATCCTAAAATTCAAAAGGGCAATATCTTGCTTACTTCTGTCATATCTAACCCAAGAGAGAAGGAGAATAGACCTTCCCATCTCCCTGATGACTCAGTCTTTCTTCTTTGAAACTGGATTCCTGGCAGGAACACACCCTGAGAGCAACCCACTTCAACAGTTACAATTGAAATCTCTTTTAAAAAAATCTATAATGAGTTTTTAATGCTAAATTTCATTCTTTCAAACAAAATCTGTTATGTTCCCTCTCATTAAACTTCCCTTTTAGCTTCATTTTCTGGGCAATAATTTGTAGGTTATCTTCAATTTTAAGAATCAAATGCAATCTTGCAAGGAGTTGCTTGTCTGAGGGGAATAACTATTTATGCAGCACAAATTAAAAAGACTGTATATTTCCAGTGAGATGATATATGTAACTGTAAAGTATACTATCAATATAAGCCATTATCACCCTCGTTGTTATTTCAAACATTTTACTGGATGGAAAAACTAATAGAACATTCTTCAGGCTAAGTTAGTACATTCCTGAATGCCCAGGTGCTAGGCATGCTGAGTGTGGTGGATCACTTGAGCTTAGGAGTTCTGAGTTGCAGTATGATTAAAGCTTATAGCTTGTCTAATTGACACTAATTGGCACAAATTGAGTCACTATTATGATGAGTTCTGAGGAACAGAGGGCCATTAGACTGCCTAAGGAGAGACCAACTGGACCAGATCAGAAAAAGTGGGGCAGATTAAAGTTCCCATTCTTAATAGTATTAAGGTCAGATCTATGAGTGGCCACTGCACTTCAAGCCTGGTCAAGATAAGGATATTCAGTCTTAAAAAAAATTCTGCAACTTATATCTGAAGCTGATTCAATATATAAGGAAGCAAATAGCCTGCCTTTGCTAAGCACTTTGTCTCTTCCCCGTTTTTGATCAATGTCATTTGGTTTTAATTAGCACTTCCAATACCCAGTTTCGTGTTAATAAGAGCTAATTTTATACAAGCAATGAAGTCTGGGGAATGTAAAACTTCAATATGGCTTGGGTTATTAAAGGTTAGCAGAGGTTCTACATTTCAGGTTGCCAGAAAAGGCTCACTTTGGAAGATTCTTCCAATGAAATGCATTCTCCAGTTCTCCCCTTCACACCACAAAGTCGACACTGGTGAATGCTTTATCATTGCTTAGCCCACTCCTCAAGCAAATCTGACAAGTAGACTATGTTAGGCAGTGACATACAAAATATGGCATAATTGCAAAATGTAATCATCATGATGATAGCTGACTTAGTAAGAGAGGTCAAATCCCATTTTTATATCCTGAATTTCTAAAATATTGTTTCGTCAAAAAAATCAATTTCTCATTTTTCTAGCGTTAACTTGAAAAGGGTATAATTGATCAAGTCTAAATCCCTTACATCACCTAGCTGTACAAAAAGCTTGAGCCCAACCATCCATTTGAGTGAGGGGGAGGGAAACAGAGCAGTGCCCTCAGCATCCTGCACCTGCACCCATGTGCTTGAAGGGCTTCAAATAGGGCCCTTTGAAAGTAAGCACATATGTTCCAAGCTTTGGAGGAGTCAGTGGGGAGAAATCAGGTTCATAGATGATCAGTGCTCAGCTGGCTCTTTGGGGTGTTGTGCTCCAATTTATGAATGGATTACAATGCCATCTCATTAACATTTATTAAATGAAAACCACAAAGTAGGGAGAGGTACTCTAGGTGGAGAGGATGATGGGGGAACAGCGGAATGAACTGATTCTTCTATTTATTGAAGTTGATCACAGTGAGCAAAAACTCAGGGGTACCTCCCCATCTTAATCATAATAGCAATCATAATAACTCACAGTTGTATTGAGCATAAGCTTTATGAAGTACATTCCTCATAGCAACTCCGTGAGGGATTTAATCCAATATTATTATTTCTATTGTGTAGATAAAGACATTGAGGCTGAGAAATTCAAAGACTCCTATGAGCATACAATGAATAAGCTACTGAGCCAGGATTCCAATCCAATTCTCTTGACTCCAAGTAGAAAAGAGAAATTGCTTTGTCCATCCTCTAAGACATCGCTAAAATGTTGCCTCCTCCAAGAGATCTTCTCCTCCAGCCATCAGCCAAAGCATGGTTTCCTTTATTGAACTCAGAGCACATACTTTCATACTTCTCTTAAATAACTTCAGTTGCTATCTTCTATTTGGGTATGTGATTCATCAGTTTCCCTAGACTGAAGGGCATTTACATTTGTATTTGCATTATATTTGTATTTGTATATCTCTCAACCAAAACTATGGCACATTCCAAGAACAAACACTTCATTACATAGAGAAGACAGTCTCACTCCCAAACTTCGGTCCATAATCACCATTTGCCTGTTATACATTTCAGGCTGGATGTACTAGAAACATTTTAAACTCAGTAGGACTAATATCAAACTAATTGTCCTTCCCCCTAAAGTCTTTCTTCTTCCAAACATTCTTATTTCTGTTGAAGTTACCACCATTCTTCTAGTCTCCCAAGGTGCATAGCTTTGGCATTATCCTGGGTTGTATGTTCTCCCTCTACCCATATATCCAATTAGTTACCAAATTTTGCCATTTCTATATTCACAGTGTCTCTCACATGCAACCTGTTTTTACCACTCACATGGCACCCACTCAGTTCAGTCCCTTTTCATTTCATCTGGATTATTGGAGCAGGCTCTTAATTGGTCTCCCTTTTTCAAGTCTCTCCTCACTCCAGTCCATCCTACACACTGCTGCCAAAGAACTTTTCTTTAAATAGAGATCTAATTATATGACTCCTCTATTCAATCAATTCCACCATCTTTCTATTGCCTCTAGCATGAAATACAAATTCCTCTCTTCAGCTTACAAAGCTGAAGCCCTACACAATCTGATTCTAAGCTATCTTTGAAGTTTCATTTGATATCACTGGCCCTCCTGTATTCTGATCTACGTCCTTCTCTCTGTATCTCGCACAGGACACTCTATCTCCTAATCTCTGTGTCTATGCACTAGCTGTACTATGTGATTCAAATGCTCTATCTACTTATCTCTCACTCCTAAAGTACCTCTCATCCTTTAAGGTGCAATTCAAGCACCATCTTCTGCATGAAACTTTGCCTAATTTTCCTAAGTGTTTGTCCTTTCTTCCCATATTACCTTATATTAATCAGTTTTGTATATATTTACATTTATTAAATTTATATTTATTCAGTATATATTGGTAAATGTACTTGTTTTCTCCTCCATTATAATGTAAGCTTTCAAGTAAACATGGCTTCATTCTTTGTATTTATATGCCTTACACCTACAAGAGCTCCTGGCATATGATGGAAACTCAATAAATACTTCCTGGCTAATTGATTGATTGAATGAAAATGGGTCAGTATTTTTTCAGAATATTTAACCCTTTTCAATTGAAGTAAATTAAGGGAAGTCCCATACAGTTTTCCCCACCAGTACATTCAAAGTCCCACTCAAGATTTATCTCCTCCAAGAAGTCATTCCTAACTAACCACACTCCACACTAATCCCCCTATTTTGCACAAGAATGTTATAGAAACAGTAAGAATAAGTACCGTAGGAGAATATTTGCCTATGCGTTCCTTTGTGACTAATTTCAAATCACTTTATTTCTGTGAGCTGTATCTCCCCAAATAGGCTATAGCTTCCACAAAGGCAAGAATATGTTCTGAGATGCCTAGAATAGTACTGTGCCTACAGTAGCCATTTAACAAATACTTACTGAATGAATGAATGATGTATCAAAAATTTTGAACATTTAGCATGTTTCTTAAATAATCTCTCAAATAAGGTAGTTGTAGGCATACTGGTGTATAAGTAGAAAGGCATGGGATACCAAGTAAATATTTCAGAAAGGTCTCTCCTATCTTTATTAATGATAAAAATATTACAGTTTCCTGAGCTATAATACACAATTGGATGGGTAGCCTATCAAACTGACCCTTCAGAGAATATGTCTTGATACCATAGATGATACTATGGATGGACATTGAACTGAATCTGGAATTGAAAAGGACAGAGATCTAATAGTGTTGCATTTTTAAAAATCTTATAGCTCTTTAAATGATTCCACATGGATCCCTGAAACAAAAACCCATCTTTTGAAAATTATTATGGAAAAGTGAGTAGAGAGTCCATCTCAAAGCCAAGACACTCCCTCCTCTGACTTATATTGGCTATGTGATACTTGGCAAATCATGTAACTTCTCAATACTTCAGGGAACTCTCTAAGACTGTAAGTTACAGGAAAAGGTACCATCTTGCATTGGTATAAAGGGTTTCTTTCTTGGGGGAGTTATTATATCCATGATTTCAAAACTCTAATACCAATTCTTCCTTTATGACAAAATTTTGGTTGCATCAAATCTTAGAACATGGCAGAGCCTCCTTCAGGGGTAGAGCTACATCATCACTCAAAGGAGTTTGACCTAGCCATTCATGCAAGAATCATTCAACCAACATATATTTACATAGAGCATGCAGTTACATGAATATAGTTTATCCATCAGTGTATCAGAGGAAAGAATTGCAAATGAAACACAGACCATAAAATACCTGTAAAAAATGACTCTAAACAAATTCTGGAGCAGCAGAAGCCACAAAACAACAGAGTAAAAGAGATTTGCAGCCCACAGCAGCCTGGAAGACCAACAGGATAGGTCTGTCACATTTAGGGTTAGCTGGACTCAGAGCAGCATGGACAGGACTGGAACAGGTTTCAGGGTGTGGAATTCATGGACAGCAGCTGCAGTTTATGGCAGCATCCATTTTTGGAACCCTTGGGTTAAAGACCCTGGGGGAAATCAAACAGTTGATCTGGATCTCAGTTCTGAGTGGTGATCCTGAGGTGAGGAGGACCACCGGTATGGTGGAGCTGGTAGAGGCTCTGGAGAGGAAATTCTTCTTGCAGATCTTGGGCAGAAAATTTTGTGGTTGTTTCCAGAGCAGAGCACAAGACAGGAGAGAAGTAAACTCCTCTCCCTTGATTGTGCCACCTTGAAGGAACTGAAAACTTACAGGTCCACACAAATATCTCAGAGAATAGCTGCACAAAACCTCTAAAACCTAGGGTAGTATACCCTACACTTGAAAAATGACTCAAAAGTCAAGTAACTGGCTGGGAAAATGCTCAAAAAAGGGGGAACAGTAAGACTATTGAAGGTTAATTTCTTAGTTAACAGGTATTTTCTGCCATCCTTTCTGTATGAGGAAGAACAATGCATACCATCAGAGGAAGACATAAAAGTTAGGACTTCCTGCATCCAAAACCTCCGAAATAAATACGCAATGTTCTCAGGCCATGGAAGAGCTCAAAAAGGATTTTGAAAATCAAGTAAGAGAGGTGGAGGAAAAATTGGGAAGAGAAATGAAAGTGATGCAAGAAAATCATGAAAAGTAAGTCAACAGCTTGCCAAAGAAGACTCAAAAAATGCTGAAAAAAATAACACTTTTAAAAATAGACTAACTCAAATGGCAAAAGAAGTTCAAAAGGTCAATGAGGAGAAGAATGATTTAAAAAGCAGAATTAGCCAAATGGAAAAGGAGGTTAAAAAGCTCAGTGAAGAAAATAGTTCTTTAAAAATTAGAATGGAGCAGATAGAAGCTAATGACTATGAGAAACCAAGAAATTACAAAACAAAACCAAAAGAATGAAAAAATAGAAGACAATATTTCATTGGAAAAAACAACTGACCCAGAAAATAGATCCAAGAGAGACAACTTAAAAATTATGGGACTATCTGAAAGCCTTGATCAAAAAAAGAGCCCAAACATCACCTTTTATGAAATTATCAAGGAAAACTGTCCTGATATTCTGGAACCAGAGAGTGAAATAGAAATTGAAAGAATTCATCAATCACCTCCTGAAAGAGATCCCAAAAGGAAAACTCCTAGGAATATTGTAGCCAGATTCCAGAGTTCCCAGGTAAAGGAAAAATATTGCAAGCAGCCAAAAAGAAACAATTTAAGTGTTGTGAAAATGCAATAAGGATAACACAGATCTAGCAGCTTATACATTAAAGGATCAAAGGATTTGGAATATGATATTCCAGAAATCAAAGGAACTAGTATTAAAACCAAGAATCCCAGCAAACTGAGCATAATACTTCAGGGGAAAAAATGGGCATTAATGAAATATAGAACTTTCCAGCACTCTTGATGAAAAGACCAGAGCTGAATAGAAAATTTGACTTTCAAACACAAGAATCAAGAGAAGCATTAAAAGATAAACAGGAAAGAGAAATCACAAGGGACTTACAAAAGTTGAATTATCTACATTCCTACACAAAAAGATAATGGTTGTAATTCTTGATGCTTTTCTCAGTATTTGGATAGTTGGAGGGATTATACACATATATCTATAGACAGCGGGGATAAGTTGGGGGTGTAGAAGGAGGGGCAAATGGGAGGAAGGAATAATTGGATGTAAACACTTTAGGGGAGGGACAAGGTCAAAAGAGAGAATAGAATAAATGAGGGGCAGGATAGGATGGAGGGAAATATAGTTAGTCTTTCACAATATGATTATTATGGAAGTTTTTGCAAAACTACACATATATAGTCTATATTGAATTGCTTGCCTTCTCAGTGGAGATAGGTGGGGAGGGAAGGAGAGAAGGTTGGAACTCAAAGTTTTAGGAACGAATGTTGAGAATTATTTTTGCATGCAACTGGGAAATAAGAAATACAGGTATTGGGGTATAGAAATCTATCTTGCCATACAAAAAAGGGGAGAAGATGGGGACAAGGGAAGGGAGAGGTATGATAGAAGGGGGGGCAGATTGGGGGAAGGGGTAATCACAATGCATGGTTTTTGGGGTGGGAGGGGGAGAGATGGGGAGAAAATTTGGAGTTCAAAATCTTGTGGAAATGAACATTGAAAACTAAAAATAAATAAATTTTTGGAAAAAAGAAATTGTAAAGCTGCCTTAATGACCACAATTTTCTTCTGGATTCAATGTCCATCCTTTTAATACCAATAATCTAATGGTATTATTTGGTGTCTTTTAGATATGGAACACAATAGTTTCAAAAGAACTGAAAATTAGTATAACAGCCCACAATGAAGAGACACATAAGTCTGAGTAACATACAATGAATAATGAACTAGAGTCATGGATGTCATCAAGGAAATGTGTGATAGAAAAAGAAGGTGGATTGGACATGAAGCAAAGGTTAAGTATAATAAGTGATCAGCCTGAGTGCTCCAAGGATATTCTTGTCATGCCAAAAGACATTCAGGAAGACGTCTAGTGTTTCTGGAAGACAATTGTGATCATTGCTCCCCAAAGGGAATTCAATCTGCTCATTTCCTACTTAATTCTGGGCTCAACTTCTGTTGTAAATTTGTACGAACTATCATGCATGTGTGTTTATATGCACACATATTTATTATATGTCTGTGTATATGTATGTGTGTATATTTGTATATTCTGGTAGATGAGAGACAACTTGCTGGGAAAAAGAATTTTGATGTAAAAAAATTTGTCATTAACAAGCAAACAATACAATGAAATCCTATGTTTTGTACATCTACTATTAGGTGACAGCAAATATGTAGTCTACTTAGATTATTATTTCCTAAAGTTTGCCTGCATTCTACTAATACACTCATCATTGATGAGTATATAGACTATTCCCATAAAATTTCATATTGACGGAAAAATAAGGATGTCAGTAGTTGTTTGGTGTTTTTTCAGTTTCCTTTTTCATTACTAATAAGATCTGAAAAAACAAATTCTATGCCTTTGACATACGCACCCCCTTCAGATACTTTGTAAATTGATCTCTCAACCCTCTCCCAATTATGTAGCCTGTAGCACAACTCTTCTTTCTATACTCTGACTGCTTTTCTTGTCTTTGTTGTTTTAACTTTTCCTATAAAAAAATCTTTGCAGATCTTTTCCCATTTTTCTTCTGTTTATTGTCATTTACAACTTTGATTTTTAAATGCCTTTGGGATGATTTTGCTTAGTTGGGTCTCTTGTCAAACTTCCTTTGATGTGTTTGAACTTTAACTGCTTCTTTCCATTCCCCTTCTCATTTTCATACACCGGTGTGCATGATCTTCCAATACATTTTCCCATAAGATTTTACAGATTAATTTTTATTCTAAACTTGTGCTGCTTTGGCTGCTATATCTTAACACTTAGTCAGAAAGTCAACTGTTTAATGTCTAAGACTTTTTTTTAGATTCCTCTACCCTACTTTTACGGCAATTGATTTACATCAGTTACATATATGTACAATGAAATATGCAAATGTGTATGAAATCATTGTTATTTTTGTCTATGTTTTTTGTTCTGATCATATCCCATTTTTCTCCACAATTGCTCATTTGAATAGAACAGAAAATAGTTGTTCTAATTGCATACCCTTTTTATTATTTTTATTCTTTCTTCTAGCTTTGCACTAATTTTGACTTTTTCTTTAATAAGTGAGTGATGCAACAGCTGATGTAGGATTGGTTTCCAGATCAATAACAATCTTTTTCTTATCAAAATATACATTATTTCATTTGTTACTTCATTGTTTCATTTGTTATTTGTTCATTTTATTCAATGCTCACAATATCTAGTGCTTTCTGATGCATTTCTCAAAGAAAATATTCATGACACATAGGTATAAAGTTCTGGTATCATTTACAAGTATTTGTGCTCTCTCATTCTTTATTCAAATATATTTCCTGACATTCTCAACTATTTCCACCTTTACACTGAAGTTACAGAACAGTCTATACATTGATTTTACTTGAAAGGTCTTTGTAAGTTTTTAATATTTCTCTACCTCATTAACTTCTACAACAAATAATGGCACATTAGCTATAATAATTTTCATAGTGGTCATTTTCAAATACATATCTTAAGGACGGTAATGTGAGGTAACCAAATACCATTTTTTATTGCATTTTCATAAAATAATTTAGTAAACAAATATAACTATCCCCTTTATCTTTGTATACAAGGAGAACCAGTAAGGATTACCTTCATTCAGCTGCAACTTCTACCCAAGAAGTTTCAGTGGTCCCCTCTCAACTCTAAGATAAAATACAAACTCCTTTCTCATTTAAAATCCTTGGTGATCTGAATCCAGGCTGCCTTTCCAGCAAATTACATATTTTGATTATCTATCTTTATGTATTCCATGTTCCAGTCAAATTAGCCACATTGCTATTCACCCTTCATTATATTCCCTCTCTCATCTCTCTTTCCTTCTATGGGAAATCTTCCAAGGATGGAACGATTTTCTTCATCTCTGTTTCTTTCACTTCAAGAGTTAGCTTAAGTGCCTCCTCTTGGAAGAGGACTTTCCTGATTTTTTCTGTTGCTGGTGTTCCCACCCCAAATGACTTTCCATTTATTTCTATGTAATTCATGACCCAGGAGTATTTTAGAGGATTCTGGATTCATGAAGACCTGGGTAAATCCTGGAAATTGGTCCCCTTAGGTTTCAGGTTTTTGTTCTTTGACTCTGACCAGAAGAAAACTTTATTGGGGAAAAAACTAAAACAAAGCATAGACATGACTCATTTCTAAGCCTCCTCAAAGATATTCATAGTTTCAAAGTTCTGTGTACAAAATAGGTATCAAATGTGGATAGCTAGGGAGAGATTTGAACCCAAGTTTTCATGACTCCAATTCAATACTCTATACATTACTATTGATAATCTTCCCTGGTGATCCTTGTAGCCTCCAAAAAACTATCTGCTAAAGAAATCTTTTCCTGAAATACTAGTACCCAACTCAGGAACTCTCAAGAATAGAATGGCCCATGAATTAATCTGCAAGGCTAGAAATGTTCATTTTTCAGGATCACTAGCCACATACTTTTGCTTTTAAAAGGGAAACTGAAGTTCCTAGGCATCGAGGAACTGGGAAATCTAGGAACCGTAGTCTCTGGCCTGCCTGGGTAGGCCCTGCCATGAGGACTTCCTCCAATCCACTTGTCTCTGCCACTAGTTGAGGAAGGGATCAATCTTCTTCCCACCCAAACTATTGCTCTCTGATCTGGAAGTCTATAGGTAAATGGGGCTAGTTCTTTCACTGCTTGCTCTACTTGGGAAAAAATGAGGCAATTCCTTAAACAAGAGTCCATCTCACCTGACCTCAGTCTCCAATCAGCTTCAAGGCAGTCCTAACCACTAGAGATCAATCAGAGGGGTTCATTGTGCCCTCTCAGCAAGTGACTAGAGCTCTTGTTCAACTCTGTGACAGGCAGCCCTTCTGACCAACATCTATTCTGTACAATTTTATCAAATCAATTAGGGAAAACCCATCAAATTGATCAAGGTTCTCCTGATCACACTGATACATATATTTATCCTTTTTGTGATCCAATCTGTGAACAGATTGAATTCCCCTAGAAGGATGCAAACTCCTTTCTCATTTTTGTCATTTTATCGCCAATACCTGGCACAAAACAGATATTTCATAAGTGCTGATTGGTTGGTTGGATGCCACAATTTATATGATACAATTCCTTTAGCCATATGACTAGTTGTTTGTCATTGTACAAGAAACTCACATTAAGAGTAGCAACCAAACTAAAGTTTTGTAGAACAAAACCTGTCACATCTAGTACCCTCTGCTTAAGACTCCGTCAGATCCCTTGTCTGTTCATTCTTATTCATTTTTCCTTATATGACTGTAATTGGTGAGAACTCCATTATCTAGGTCTGTTTTTTTCTACTGTACATTATTTCATAAAGATTTTTCTAAAACCTGGAAAAACTTGAATGACCTGATGGTGAGTGAAGTGAGCAGAAACCAGTAGAACATTGTACACAGTAACAGCCATAATGTGCGATGACTAACTGATAGACTTGTCTCTTCTTAGCAATGCAAAGATCCAAGACAACTCCAAAGGACTCATAATTGAAAATGCTATCCACATCCAAAGAAAGAACTATGTAGTCTGACCACAGATTAAACCATATTTGCTCTCTTTTTCTTTTTTTTTTTTTGCTTGTTTCTTTTTTCTCATGGTTTCACCCATTGGTTCTAATTCTTCTTTAACATGACTAATGTGAAAATAGATTGAATATGAATGTATATGTAGAGCCTTTATCAATTTAGATGCCATCTTGGAGTGAGGGAAAGGGAGATAGGGAAAAAATTTGGAACTCAAAATCTTATGGAAGTGAGTGCTGAAAACTAAAAATAAATAAATAACTTTTAAAAAGATTTTTCTTTATTTTTTGTGTTCCTTATAACTTTCCACCATAATTGCATCATAATATTCCATTATATTTATGTTCACCCAACCATTTAAATGTTTCATCATTATTGGACATTTAGGTTGTTTTAGTTTTTTATTTCAATTACATATAATATTATTGAACAGATACCTCTTTACTTTAGCTCTTCTTGGAAACATCACTAATGGCTTTACTGTTTTCAAAAGATCTTATCCTATGTATAGGGAGAATAGCTCACTAGACACATAGTATAAATTAAGGGCCACTGAAAGATCCTTCTACCCCAAAATTGCACCTGACCAGCCTGCCATGGGGGCCTTCCTTCCCAAAAGTTATTGCTGCTGAAGTCCCTCCATCCTAAATGGATTCTCAGACTGCCTCTGCTCCATAAAATTGTGATACCCTGGGCTATGGTGAAAGCATCTATTGCAAATCCCCTTTATGTCCTGTATCACAGCAGCTCAATACTTGCTTTTCAAAGTAAATGATCCACTGCATACAGAATAAACTACTGTGCAAATGAGCTAACAATCTATTGGGAGGCCATGTTAACCAGACAGGGCAATAAGCCAGCCATTAGGAGATGAAAAGCTATTGATGGGGTTTTCTGAATGATGGTACCAGTCCTGCTTTGAAAGGGGGAAATAGGTTGGGTCAAAGAGCTCACAAATTGATACAAATCCCCAAATCATCACCACTTGGCAAGGGACATGAGTATATTTCCAAGTCTGAAGCCAGGCTTTTAAGAAGTCATCACAAGATCAGCTCTATCTAAGTGTAACGGGATTGCACAGATCATTCTCAGAACATCCTTCCTATTTTGGCCACATGTAACGGCACTGAAGGGCATGTACTGTGAGAATAGAAAGAAACAATCTTAATGGTCAATAAACAATAGTAACTAAATTAAGCGCGTACTATGTTCCAGGCTCTATGCTAAACACTAGAGATAAAAATAAAAAAGAGAAAGACAGTACATTCCCTCAAAGAGCTTACAATACAATGGGGAAAGACTACAATACACAGAAGAAAACTGAAAAGAGGAAGGGATACTCAAGGGGATCCATTTTGTAAAGTCAAAACTAAAAAGAATCACTGACAGAGAACAAAGAGTTTAGCTGGAAAGTTCAGAGCCCTCTGTAGAGTGCAACCTAGCTTGCTAGTTACCTAGTTTGCTTAATGTAGAGTCTGATGCTACCTCCAAAGCATGAATTATGTAGCCTCTTTTGATTGGTTGCCTGTGTCTTTAAAGCTGGTAAGACTTCAATTTCTGCCATCTCTTTAGGGTTTCCTTTCTGTTATTCCTATTGTGAAAGCCACCCAGCTCCAAGAAATGGGTCTGAGAATGTTTATTTCTCTTCATACTATTGGTGTTCAGTTTCAGGAACTGGAAGTGCTCTGCAAAGAGTCAGAAAGGAGTTTGAGCCATGGTGACATTGAAGACAGAACTGCAGTTGTAGTAGTGCAATCAACCAGGTCTGCAGCATGAAAACTTCAAAAAGCCAAGGTGCCTGGGACTCCAGTCCAAGGTGGGGTTTTAGACTTGGAATTAGAGCTATGTTCTATGAAAACCGAGGAAAAAAATATGAACTTAATCCCTTTTGACTCCCCAGATACTGAGGTATGTGTTGCAAAGGGAAAAATGGATGTTCCCTCCCATGTATTGAAGGAGTAATTTGTATATCTGTAATTATACCTTTGGAAGTAAACATCCTTTGTAAAAGTGTCACCATATTAAAAAAAAGGAAGACTTTGGGAGGCATTTATTGCTCTACTATCTGGCCCTCCAATCAGAGAAAAGAGACACAACTGAGGGTATTGAGTATCAAAGTTCTATCAATGTCTATGACCATGAAATTTCAGGTGATGAACTTACCCTGGGGAAGGCACAATGTTACAAAGATGGTCAGCTAATGGAGACTATGGCAGTAAGCAGGAAGAGCTGATGACTCAGTGGATACTTAAAAATGGAGTGACTCCACCCCTAAAGATTTCTTTCCTTTCTTCCTGCACATGTAGATTATTCTAAGTCACTTTCCCTGCAGGATACAGTGAAGTACAACTCAATCTCTCCCCATTAGCAATCATGAGACAATGAGCATAAGGCAGCACCAAATCCAGGATCAGTTATACTTAATTTGTCATGAAACTTTATTCCTCAAAAGGCTCCAAAGATTCTCCTTTCTTCTTAAACATTCAACTGGACCTTTAATCTGCCCATCTACAGCAGACAGCCTATCTGCTTACTTCATTGGGAGCATTAAAGTCATCTGACAAAGGTTTCCACAACACTACTCCTCCATTCCTCAAAAGTGTCATTATACACATTCTCTGCCTTACTTGTTGTCTCAAAGAAGATGTTTTTCTACTTCTTGTTAAGACCGATCCTTCTACCTATGCACATACTCTCTTCCCATTTCAGGATTTTGTTTCAGCCATCACTCCTTTTTTTCAAATATCTTCAATCTCTCCTTCTTTAACTTCTATCTGCCTGAATATATGATTAGGGCTCCCTATTTGTAATGTAAGATACTGTCCCTTTACTATCCTTTAACATGGAGCAGTTTAATGCTGAAAGGAGAAGGAAAGCACTTTGTATAAAGGAAATGAGTCAAATCAACTGAAAAAGAATATGAGGAATTTCCTCTATTATAGGCAAATAGCTTGAAAATTCATGAAAGCAGTAGGAAAAGAAATTTAGGTTAGTGAAAAATTGCTAAAAATATGTGTAAACAGTTGTCAGATGAGATTTGAACAATTTGGGATAGAAAATTAATAGTGTCAGAAATGTAAGGATTTAAGTCACCTTTCAAAAGATATGGGGATAATGAACAGGCAGTTTTCAGAAGAAGAAATTAAAGTTATTTATAGTCATATGAAAAAATGCTCTAATCACTGCTGATTAGAGAGATGCAAATCAAAACAACTCTGAGGTACCACATCACACCTATCAGATTGGCTAACATGACGAACAGGAAGATGATGAATGTTGGAGAAGATGTGGGCGAGTTGGAACACTAATTCATTGTTGGTGGAGCTGTGAGCTGATTCAACCATTCTGGAGAGCAATTTGGAAGTATGCCCAAAGGGCTACAAAAACGTACATACCCTTTGACCCAGCAATATCGCTTCTATCTCAAAGAGATCATAAAAATGGGAAAGGGTCCCACATGTATGAAAATATTTATAGTCACTCTATGATGGCCAAAACTGGAAATCAAGGGGATGCCCACCAATTGGGGAATGGCTGAATAAATTATGGTATATGAATGTAATGGAATACTATAGTGCTTTGAGAAATGATGAACAGGAAGACTTCAGAGAGGCTGGGAAAGACTTATATGAACTGATACTGAGTGAAAGGAGCAGAACCAGGAGAACTTCATAGACAGCAACAACCACTGTGTGAGAAATTTTTCTAGTCAACTTAGTCCTTCATAGCAAAGCAAGGATCTAAAAAACACCCAGTGAACTTTAGAGGCAAAATGCCTTCCACATCCAGAGAAAGAACTATGGAATTGGATCACAGAATGAAACAGACCATTTACTTTTGTATTATGTTTTGTTTTGTTTTTGTTTTCTTTTATGGTTTCTCCCATTCATTTTAATTCTTCTATTCAACATGACTAAGGTGAAAATGTATTTAATAGGAACATATTGTAGAACTATAAAAGATGGTGTGCCATCTCAGGGAGGAAGAAGGAGGGAGGGAAAAAATTTGAAAGTGATTATAGAACACTGGAAACAAATTAATAAAAATGAAAAAAATAAAAACAATAAAATTCTATCCAGCTCCTTAAAAATATATAGGATACACCTTATTTGTATGTGAATAATTTGATAATTTGAATGGACAGAATAACTTTTATTTATTGTGAAGTGATAAAATTTAAATATGAAGAAACAGAGTTTTCAAGGACAGGCTATAATGTTGGACCATGTCAAAGACTGAGTGGCAGTCCCAAGGCACAATAGGACTCAACTAATTTTCTTTTAACTCTTTTAAGACCTAAAAGGGCAAGATTCACAAAGTAAAAAATCATAAAATTATTTGGAAGCTAAGGAATAATGAAATAAGCCCTACTGATTTCACAGGGGAAATCTAGTGAGTTGTTACCTCATAAGTGAAAGATTTAAGCCACTGAAGATAGAGAAGACTAAGGCTGATGGTGGAAATTTAAGAAACTGGCAAGAAAGGAAGATTTAGCAAGGAATTAAAGGAAATGTTGTTGGGAATGTTTGGAGAAGTTGGCCACAGAAGGAGTCACCTGTTTCAGAAGGCTTTAGTTGCTATTTCCCTATTGACTGAAAAAAAAAGGTACTGAAACTCATTGGAAGATTGTTTCAGTTTTGGCTATGTCTAACCTCTTTACTGAGGTTAAGCCCCTCAGTAATGCCTGCTGTGTTTTGCTGCCCTCCTCCCATCACTTGGAGAGGTAAATGGAAGGTTTTGCAGCTACTTTGCTTCTTTAGAAGAGATATTGGGAAGTGATCTATTGGTGCAGCATCCTGGTGCATGTACAGATGTCTTTCTCAGAGATAACTGTTCTAATAGTCATAAGAAAGATCATAAGGAAATTTCCATTTAAGGTAGAAATCAAAATTTTCTTTATTTGGAGAGATCCAATTATAAGATCTTAGAGGTGATTCCTTCAGCTAGAAATTATCTTTCCTACTTGGAATTTCTCACAGCATTTTGTTTGGACTTAACTTTGGCTCTTATTATATCTAATTTCTTTGCCTATTTCTATATCTTTTATTTAACCTACTAGAGTGTAATCTCCCAGAGGATAGGGGTTGTGTTTTTTGTCTCATTTTTTATACTCCGAACTTATCATTATATGTTGCACATGGGAAGTGTTTAATCAATGTTTGTTGAAGTAAATTTTAGAATAAAGACATATATACATAAGAAGACTAAACAGTGAAGAATATATATATATATGAGCATATATTTATATATATTCAATTATGTACTCGTGTGTTTTCTGTGATGGGTTAAAAATAAAAAAAAATAGTGTAAAATCATCCCCCAAAATGAGCTTTTTAATGACCTTTTCAGCTCCCTAACTTAAAGGAATCTGCTATTCAAATTAAGAAGTGACACATTTCTAATGACTTTTTAAGAATGATTGAAAGGTGTCAGGTTGAGAATGGAAGACCAAAAAAATTGCTCAGCTGGAAATTGACGAGAATGAGAAGAAAATAGCAGAGTAGAAACTCTGAAGTGTAGGCAGAAAGTTCCTTGAGACCAAGGACTGTCTTTTACCTTTATTCATATCCCTACCACTTAACACAGTATTTAGCACATAATAGGTACTTAATAAATGTTTATTGACTGACATAAATAATTTAGACTTTTTTGAATGGATCAATGACATCAAATCCTTAACCAGACTGTCTGAACCAGACTGAAGTCCAGAGTTGTGTTACGGTTAAGCAAATGCATTTTCTCCCTCATAGGCTTCCCTTCCAAGTTTATGTATGTGCCCACTTTCATTTTTGTCTGAGTGAATTGGTGGGAGAGTGTGATCCAGGTTTATATGCTGATGGTAATGTTTTATTGCTGTACTTATTTTAATGTATGACTGTGGGTGATATTATTTCTTTTGCTTTATTACTATAGAAATACTTAGGTTTAAGATTTGAAAATGCCATTTGGAGAGCAGATCAATGAATTAAACATGCAATTAAAAAAACTAGAAAAAGGACAAATTAAAAATCACCAATTAAATGCCAAAATGGTAATCTTAAAAATTAAAGGTGAAATTAATAAAATTGAATGTAAGAGAACCATTGAATTAATAAATAAAACTAGAAGTTGACTTTGGAAAAAAAATAAAATAGATAAACAAATATCTAATATGATCCACCCAAAAGGGAGAAGGAAACTAAATTACTAGTATCAAAAGTGAAAAGAGTGAAGATGTCACTAATGAAGATGAAATCAAATCAAATATTAGGAGTCATTTTGTCCAATTATATGCCAACACATCTAACAATTAAACTGAAATGGAAGAATGCTTACAAAAATATAAACTGCCTAGATTAAGAAGAAAAGAAATAAGAGTATCTAAACAAACCTATTTTAAAAAAATAAATTGAACAAGCCATAAATGAGCTTCCTAGGAAAAAAAAATCAGGCCCGGATACATTTACAAGTGAATTCTACCAAACATTTAAAGATCAACTAATTTCAATATTAAATAAGCTATTTGGAATAATAGGCAAAGATGAAATTCTACCAAACTTCTTTTGTCAAACAAATATGGCGCTGATACTTAAATCAGAAGGGGCAAAAAACAGAGGCAGAAAATTGTAGGCCAATTTTTTTTTAATAAATATGAATGTAAAAATTCTAAAAAAAAAAAAAAGTATCCAGTAGATTACAACAATAAATCACAAAGATTTGATGATCAAGTGGGATTTATGCCAGAAATGCAGTGATTTGAACCATAATGAAAGCTATTAACATAATTGATTACATCAATAACATAATTAAGAAAAATCATATTATTATACCAATAGAAACAGAAAAAGCCTTTTAGGAAATACAACTTATTCCTATTAAACACTAGAGAGCATAGGAATAAATGGATTTTTCCTAAAAGAAGCATCTACCTAAAACCATCATCAAGTATTATTTGTAATAAGAATAAGCTAGAAACCTTCCCAATAAGATCAATAGTGAAACAAGGATACCCAATATTACCAATATTGTTTAATATTATATTAAAAATACTAACAATAGCAGTAAGAGAAGAAAAAGAAATTGAAGTAATTTGAATGGGCAATGAAGTAATAAAATTGTATCCCTTTTGCAGATGATATGAGAATATATTTGGAAAATCCCAGAGATTCCACTTAAAAAGTTAGTGCAAACAATAATTTTAGCAGAGTGGCAGAACTCATGTATCTCCTCAGTATTTCTATCTATCACCAACAAAATCCTGCAAGAAGAGATAGTAAGAGATATAACTGTTGACTGTATAAAATATTTGCCAAGACAATTGCCAAGAATTGCATGGGCAGAATTATAAAGCACTTTTATACATAAAAAGTCAGATTTAAATAATTGGAGGAATATTAATTGTTCAGATATGGGCAGAGCTAATATAATAAAAATGACAATGCTACCTAAACTAATCTGCTTATTCTATGGTATCCCAATTAAACTACAAAAAAAAAGTTATTGAGGTAAAAAAATAACTTAGAAGAACAAAAGGTCAAGAATATTAAAGGAATAAATGAAAAATTGTTAAGGAAGGAGATTTAGCAGTACTAGATCTTAAACTATAGTATAAGAGAGTAATCAGCAAAATTATCCGGTTCAAGTTATGAAATAGAAAGATGGATCGGTAGAACAGAGGAGACATAAAATACATAGCAGTACATATAGTAACATTATGTTTGATAAATATAAAGATTTAAACTTTGGGCATTAGAATATACTATTTGGTAAAAAAAAAAAAAGTAGGGAAAACTGAAAAGTAGTCTGATAGAAATTAGCTATGGATCAAAATCTTACACCATCTGCCAAAATCAGGTCAAAATGAATACTTGACGTAGATATAAAGGGAGATATCCTAAGAAAACAAAAGAACATAGAACACATTACCTATCACACTTATGAATAGAAAACTTTATGAACAAGAGATAGAGAGCATTGTGAGATGTAAAACAGATGATTTGATTACATTAAATTTTAAAAGTTTAAATAAATTAGACTGATACAGCCAAAATTAGAAGGAAAGCAGAAAATTGGGAGAAAATGTTTTTAAGCAGTTTCTGAGATAAAGATCTCATATCTCAAAAACTTTATGGTTTCTCTCATTGATTCTAATTCTTCTTTACATATTACATGATGTCTTGGGATGGGGAGGGAAGAGATGGGGAGAAAATTTGGAACTCATAATCTTATGGAAATAAATGTTGAAAACTGAAAATAAATAATTTTATTAAAATGATAAGAATGTGTCACTCCCCAGTTGATAAATGGTCAAAGAACATCAAAAGGTAGCTTTTCAATGAAGAAATCAGAGCTATATATAGTCATATGAAAAAAATTCTCTAAATCATTACTGACTAGAGAAATGCAAATTAAATAATTTTAATTTGTCATCTCACATCTATTAGATTGGCTAAAATGATTGAAGGAGAAAACGGCAAATGTGGGATGGAATGTGGAAAAATTGGAACGCTAATATACTGTTGGTGGAACTGCCAGCTGATCCAACCATTTTGGAGATCAATCTGGAATAATGTGCAATGAGTTATAAAACTGTGTATATCCTTCGACCCAGCAAGATTATTAGGTTTGCTTCCCAAGGTGGCCAAGGGAAAAAGGAAAAGAACCTAATGTTCTAATATATTTATTGTATCTCTCTTTTTGGTAGCAAAGAACTAGAAACTGAGAGAATGCCCATTAATTGGAGAATGACTAAATAAGTTGTAGTATATACTTGTGATGGAATACTACTGTGCTGTAAGATATTGAGCTGGTTGGTTTTAGAAAAAAACATGGAAATACGCATGAAATAATGAAAAGTAAGGTGAGCAATTTGTTGTATACGGTAAAAACAATATTGCTCAAAGAATAATTGTGAACAACCGAATTATTCTGAATAAAGGACCTGTCAAGGAAGATACTATCTGCCTCCAGAAAAAGAACTGATAAACAGAAGTACACATAAAATGATTTTACATATGTTTGTACATCTGAATCAAATTGTAGCTTTCTCTAGCGTGGGGTGGGAAGGGAGGGAGGGAGGGTGACCATTCAAAAGTTAAAATGTAACAAAAATTTAATTTAATTTTTAAAAATAAATTTAATAATTCAATAAGAGTTCTTCCAGAAAAAGAAGAAAATGTTGTTTGAGAAAGTGACTATTTCATATAAGCAGAAGTACAAAAGGAAGAACTTTAGAGCTAATGTGGTGAGTAGTGGGATAACACTGCAACAAATGTGCTCCTAGGAGTCTGAAAGAGTTGGAGTGTTAACCATGAGGAAGTGATCCTTGTCTAGGAACCAATACCTACCCAGAGTGAGGGCAGATTGGAGTGACTGAGCCTGTCCACAAAGTGAGTGGGTTTCCATAAACCTATGTGAAACGTGTAAAGTGCTCCCGTGTGGGTGTAGACACACTGTAAACAGCTTACAGTTTTGTTTAATACACTCTTTGGTCTACCCAAAAAACAAAACTCCTTCAAAAAGTTAACTACTTTCCATTCTTGTTTCAATTTCTAGAAATTTTGATTCTGTCTCTCCCACTTTACTGAAATTACTCTTTTGAAAGTCACCAATGACCTTTTAATTAACAAAATCAATTACTTTTTTTTTATTCTTTGCCTTTCTTAACCATCATTCTCTCCTTCAAGATACTGTTTTCCTCTTTAATTTCTGTCAAGAGAGTATAGATAGAAATGATATTTGAAGCTAGAAGGGCAAATGACATTTCCAAAAGAGAAAGTGCAGAGAGAAAAGAAGACCAAGGTGGAACCTTGGGAGCACCCTCTTAAGTAGGAAGAGAATGGTGAGACTAAAGGTAAGGGGGAAATCAGGAAAATGAAGTTGGTGTAAGGTCACTAAAAGCATTATAGAGTTTTGCAGATGTCATTCATTTCATTCCCTTCCTTGTGTTAACTTCTTGGCCCAACTCGTGGTCCATCAGCAGTTTCTGCCCCATGTCAGTATACCCAACAGCCATTACAAAACCTAGACATAGGGATTTTTAAATCAATATCGTTTTTTCTTGAATGGATTTTAAAGTGAATCTCTTTTGAGAAATCATGGCTCTTCTTGAGGAAACTATGTGTTGTTCTATATCTTGATGCAATCAACAAAACATCATCTACAAACAGGAGCACCTGGAGAACATCACCATCTAGGTGTCACTTGATAATCCCTTGTGATAAAGATTTTTTTTATTTTTGTCTTTGTATCCTCAATGCCTTACACAGTGCTTGGAATATAATAGGTACTTAACATAACTCTTTGTTTATAGAATGATTGATCTATTGGCCATTCCTCTTCCATTGACAACATCTTTTAGGAAAGTAGAAAAGATCTTTGTTAAGCCTACATCTTCATGTTTTACATCTCACCTTAAATTTGTAATTAGAGGGTTGATTATCAGAGGACTATTTTGTGTTAACTATTTGCATCCCCTCCAAATCAGGACTTTACTCCTATATTTACCTCTGATTGTGGTATGAAGATAATTCTACATTCTCAAGAATTCTACTACAGCTGGGTTTGTTCTACAAAGTAATAATGATGTTAATCTAGGACTTGATGGTATTCTGTCATTTGAAGATCAGCTCTTGTAGGTGAGGTCTTATTATCAGAAGTCTAGCTTCCAAATAATGAATTATATTGGACATAAAAACTCATGAAACCATCTAGCAAGTTATATGGAATTGGAATCTGTATAGTTAGAGGAAATACAGAGAGTGAAATCCAAGTTCTCCTGACATAGTAAGTTACGGGTGTTTGTATCATAACTTCAACCAAGGCTGTAAGTTCCACAAAGGTAGGAAGCAAGTATGAGATGGTTGAACAGAGAGATCACTAAACTTGAAATCAGGGAGATCTGAGTTCAGATCCAATCACAGACATTTATTTGTTATATGACCTTTGGTAAGTCACAACCTCTGCCTCAATTTCCTCAAATATAAAATAGGGATAATACTAGTACTTATCTGGCAGAGTTGTTGTGAGGATTCAGTGAAATAATATTTAAAGGTGCTTAGTATAGTACCTATCACATAGTAGGTGCTTAATAAATACCTGTTTTCTTACTTACTAGAGGACTTAAAACAAAAGTTGAAAAATCATTTGTCAAAGATGTTGTAATAGGAATTATTGTTCAGGGAGAGTTTGGCCTCTTAGGTCTCTTCCAACTCTGAAATTCTATGATTCCTTGAACTTTTTACTGTATTCAATAGAAATCCATTAAAAATTCTTTCCCAGGAGAATAACATTATAAAAGTTTCATTTTGGGGAAGGTCAATCTGGCATCAATGTGAAGAATGAATTGGAGAGAAGAAACATTGGAAGCAGGAGCCCAGTCAGATGTCTATTGCAATAGTCCAGATAAGAACTAATCATGCCCTGTCTAGGCTAGTGTCCATGGAGGAATCTATACAAAAGATTATGTTGAGGAAAATTGACATTTCCAGAAACAGACTGACCACTTTTTGAGAAGCAAACTAACTAAGAAAGGGAGGCATATTATCTTTATCTGGCCTCAGAAATTTACTAGTTATGTGACTCTACACAAGTCATTTAACCCTCTTTACCTCAGTTTCCTCATCTTTAAAAATAAACTGAAAAAGGAAATGGCAAACCACTCTAGTATCTTTACCAAGAAAACCCCAAATGGAGCTATGAAAAGTTGAATATGCCTGAAAAACAACTGAATAACTTCATTTATAAAATGGCAATAATAATAGAACTTAACTCCTAGGGTTGTTGTAAGGATAAAATGAGATGTTTGTAAACCTCTTAGCATATTTTGTGATACTATATAAATATTTGTTGTTGTTAATATTACTATTATTAGCTATACTATGGCCATTTGACAATGAAGTCTTTGACTACAGTAACCCATGAAACAAATCAAAATGTAAAATGCCCCTCACTCTATGCAGTTTTATATACATACATATATATATATATGAAATTTAATAATATTGAAGTGACAATGATGTAGTGATGAGAACAAGGGCAAATGATTCTAGGAATCACTGAGTTATGACCATCTCTAAACATTAACTATTAGAACTATGACTTTGGGGCCCTTGTCCAGTGACCAATGAATAATCATACTGTATAAGAACTGAATCCTATGAGTCTTAACATTCCTAATTAAATAAAATCAGGAAAAATGGACAGCTATCTAGGACTTTAGAGTTGGAAAAACACATTATCACATTTGATTCTCATAACAAATCTTTGAGATAGATTTGTTTAGGTATTATTATCACCATTTTGAAGATGAACAAACTCTGGAAGATTGCAAGTTACCCATGGTCATGCAACTAATAAACTTCAGCATTAGCATTTAAACCACTTTAACTATCAGAAGCCAGTCTTCCAAACTCAAGTGCAGCATGCTCTCCAAATGAAATGACAGCTAAATGTGGTTTGCCATTTCCTTTTCCACCTCATTTTACAGAAGAACTGAAGCAAGCAAGGTAACATGAACACTCTGGGTCACACAACTGATAGGTGTCTGAAGTCAGGTTTGAGCTCTGGAAGATGAGTCTCCCTGATTCCAGACCTGATACTATATCCACTGTGCTATGTAGCTGCCTAATGATTCCATGGGACATCAAGAAAAAATAAAATGATATCAAAAGAATAAAAAAATAGAAAAGATATGAAATATCTTATTGGGGAAACAATTGATCTGGAAAATAAATCAAGGAGGGATAATTTAAGAATTGCTGAACTGCCTGAAAGCTATGATCACTAAAAAATAACCCTAGATATCATCTTACAAAGAAAACTTCTTTGATATTCTAGAAGCAGAGGATAAAATGGACATTGAAAGAATCCATTGATAACCTCCTGAAAGAGATCCCCAAATGAAAACTCCCATGAATATTGTAGCTCTTTTCCAGAATTCCTAGGTAAAGGAGAAAATATTGCAAGTATCCAAAAAGAAATAATTCAAATATTATGGAGCTACAAGGAGGATCAAACAATATTTAGCAGCTTCCGCATTAGAAGATTGAAGGACTTGGACTATGATATTCTGGAAGGCAAAGGAGCCAGAATTATAACCAAGAATAAGCCACCCAGCAAAACTAAGTATAATCTTTCAAGGGGAAATGGATATTTAGTGAAACTGAGGACTTTTGAGCTTTCCTGATGAAAAAGAACCAGAGCTGAAAAGGAAACTTGATTTTCAAATACAAGAGTCAAGAGAAGCATATAAAGGTAAATATGAAAGAGAAATCATAAGTGATTCAATAAAGTTAACTGTTTATATTCTTATAAGGGAAGATGATACTTGTAACTCCTAAGAACTTTCTCATTATTGCAGCCAATAGAAGGAGTAGACAGAGGGCATGAGTGAGAGTTGACTGTAATAGGATGGTTTCAAAAACAAAATTAAGGGATGAGAAAAATGTATGCACTGGGAGGAGAGGGAAGGGAGAGGCAGAATAGAAAAATATTTCACATAAAAGAAGCACAAGAGAAAGAGCATTTACAGTGAAGGGAAAGATGGGGGGGCAATGCTTGAATTTTTCAGTGAAATTGGCTCAAAGAGAAAAAGACATAAATACTCAGCTGACCAGAGATATCTCTCTTAATTAACAGAGAAGTAGAAAGGGAAGAGAATAAGGTGGTGGGAGAGAGGAGAAGCTGATGAAAGAGGGAACTGATTAAGGGAGGCAGTGGTCAGAAGTAAATTGGACTTTTGAGGAGGAACAACATAAAAAGAGAGATAGAAAAAGATAAACAGGGGGAAAAATAAGATAAAGGGAAATACAAAATTAGTAACTATAACTGTAAATATAAGTGGGATGAACTGAATCATAGAATGGATTAGAAACCAGAATCCAACAATATACTGTTTACAAGAAACACATTGGAAACAGAGAGATATACGCAGACTTTTGAAAGGGGGCTGGAACAGAATCCATTATGGTTCAGATGAAATTCAAAAAAAGCTGGGGTAGCAATCATGATCTCTCACAAGACCAAAGCAAAAATAGACCTAATTAAAAGGGATAATCAGGGAAGCTACATCTTGCCAAAAAAGGTACTATAGACAATGAAGCAAAATCAATACTAAGCATATATGCATCAAATGGCATAGCATGCAGATTCTTAAGGGAAAAGTTAAATGACTTACAGGAATAAATAGTAAAGTTATATCAGTGAAGGGCCTCAACTTTCTCCTCTCAGGGCTACATAAATTTAACCATAAAATAAACAAGAAAGTAGGTAAGAAAATTAATAGAATTTTAGAAAAGTTAGATATGATACGTCTCTGAAGAAAACTGAATGGGAACAAAAAGGAGTACACCTTTTCTCAGCTGCATGTGGCACCTTCACAAAAATTAACCATGTTATTAGGGCATCAAACCTCACAACCAAATGCCAAAAAGCAGAACTATTAAATACATCCTTTTCAGACCATAATGAAATAAAAACTACTTTCAATAAAGGGTCATGGAAATATGGATGAAAAATTAATTGAAACTAAATAATCTAACCCTAAAGAATGAAGAGCCAAAGTACAAATTATAGAAACAATAAATAATTTAATTGAAAAGATTGACAACAATGAGACAATATAAGAAAATGCATGGTATGTGGCCAAAACAGTATTTAGGAGGAAATTTATATGCCTAATATCATACATCAGTAAAAGAGAGAAAAGGTAGATAACTGAATTGGGTATACAACTAAAAACTTAAAAAAAAAAAACAAATTAAAAATCCCCAATTAAACGTCAAATTAGAAATCTTGGAAGCCCCCAAAAATTTAACTTAATAAACCCATTGAACTAATAAGTAGAAGGAGCTGATTTTATAGAAAAACTAGTAAAATAAATAAATCATTAATTAATTTGATTTCAAAAACTAAAAGGAAAATCAAATTACTAGTATCAAATATGAAAAGGGTTAACATACCAGCAATGAAAATAAAAATAATTCATTTACTGGGAATTTTTTGTCAAATTATATGTGCCAATAAATTTAACAATATAAGTGAAATGGATGAAGGTTTACAAAAATGTAAACTGCCCAGATTAACATAAGAGGAAATAGAATACTTAAATAACTCCATCTTAGAAAAAAGAAATTGAACAAGACATAAATGAACTAACTAAAAACAATTCCCAGGTCAGTTGGATTCACAAGTGAATGCTACCAAACATTTAAAGAACAATTAATTCCAATACTACATAACCTATTTGGAAAAATAGGCAAAGATGGAGTTTTACCAAATTACTTTTATGACACATATATGGTACTGATGCCCAAACCAGAAAGAGCAAAAATTGAGAAAGAAAACTATCGGTAATTTCCCTACTGAATAGAGATGCAAAAAATTAAAAAAAAAAAATACTAGCAAGGAAATTACAGTAAGAAGTCATAAAGATCATGCACTATCATCTGTTAGGATTTATACCAAGAATTCAGGGCTGAATCAAATTAGGAGCCCTATTACACACACACACACACACACACACACACACACACACACACTACACAAAATTGATCACATCAATAAAAACAAAAAATGTGTGATTATCTCAATAGATGCGGAAAAAGCTTTTGACCAAATACAATTCTCATTCCTTTTAAAGATGCTAGGGAGGATAGAAATAAATGGAGTTTTTGTTAAAATGATAAGCAGAATCTATCTAAAACCATCAGCAAACATGATTGGTAATGGGGATGAGTTAGAAACCTTCCCAATAAGATAAGAGGGAAGTAAGTAAGCCTAATGTCATCACTATTATTTTACATTGTACTAGAAATGCTAGCCATAGCAATCAGAAAAGAAAAAGGAATTGAAGGAATTAGAAAAGGCAAAGAAGAAAAACTCTATCACTCTTTGCTGATATCATGATATACTTAGAGAATACTAGAGAATCAACTTAAAAAACTAGTTGAAATAATTAACAACTTAAGCAAAGTTGCAGGATATAAGCCTGCAAAAATCATCAACATCTCTATGTACTACCAACAAAATCCAGGAGGAAGAGACAGAAAGAGAAATTCCATTTAAAATAGCTGAAAACACTATAAAATACTTAGGATTCTACCTGCCTAGACAAACCCAGGAATTACATTAACACAACTACAGAGCACTTTTCACAAAAATTGAGTCACTTTTAAATAATTGGAGAAACATTAATTGTTCATGGGTAGGCCAGGTCAACATAATAAAAATGATAATTCTACCTAAATTGATTTATTTATGAGAGCCATACCAATCAACATATCAAAAATTCTTTTACAGAATTATGAAAAATAATAAAACTCACCTAATATTGAGGGAATCAGTGAAAAATGTGAAGGAAGGTGACTTAGTCATTGCTGTTGTTGTTGTGTTCATCACCCATTTTTAAAGAGAACCATGACATCAGAGAAATGATGACATGACTTGCACTTGACTTGGATTTGAGTGAGGAAAGTCTCCGCAAAGTCACCAGCATCACTTTCTCCTCCTGAGCCATCAGGATCCAGTGACCAGATATTCATCAGGATGACTGGAGGTGGCCCAGGATGCACTGGGACACTATGACCTTTTAGGCTAGGGCCCTTTCAGGTACTTACTTAAAGGGAATCAATGAAAAAAATGTGAAGGAAGATGACGTAGTCATGCTAGATCTCAAACTGTATTATAAAGCTGTGATCCTCAAAACAATCTGTTATGGGTTAAGAAATACAGTGATAGATCAGTGAAATAGATTAGGTGCACAATACATAGCAATAAATGACTATTAGTCACAGTAAATGACTAGTGTTTAATAAATGCAAAGACCCCAACTTCTGGGACAACAATTCACTATTTGACAAAAATTGCTGGGGAAACTAGAAAACAATTTGGCAGAAACAAGGTATAGACCAAAATCTCACCTTGTATACCAAGATAAAGTCAAAATGGGCACATAATTTAGATGCAAAGGGTAATATAATAAGTAAATTAGGGGAGCATGAAAAATTTTGCCTGTCAAATGTATGGATAAGGCAAAAAATTTATGACTAAATAAGAGATAAAGAACATTATGAGATATAAAATGGACAATTTTCATTAAATTAAATTAAAAAGAATTTGTGCAAACAAAACTAGATAGCAAGATTAGAAGGAAAGCAGAAAATAAGGGAAAATATTTTAAACAAATTTCCCTAATAAAGGCTTCATTTCTCAAATATATGGAGAACTGAGTCAAATTTGTAAGAATACAAGTCATCCCCGAATTGAACTAATAAATGGTCAAAGGATGTGAACAGGCAATTTTCAGAAAAAGAAACTAAAGCTGTCTTAAGTCATACAAAAAAAATGCTCCAAATCATTACTGATTAAAAAATAAAATTAAGGAGGAGCCAAGATGGCAGAGTAGAAAGATTCACATATGCTAACTCCAAACCCACAGCCCATAAATTACCTGTAAAAAGGAACTCCCAACAAATTCTGGAGCAGTGGAAGCCACACAATAATGGAGTGGAGGAGATTTCTGTTCCAGAGAGCCCTGAAAAACTGACCCCAAAGGTCCATCATGCACCAGACCCAGAGCAGAGCGCAGCCCTGCCTTGGTCACACGGCACCAAGAGGAGTAGATCCGAGCAGGCTTCAGGGATGGAATCTCCAGCAGCCATGAAGGTCCCTCAGCTCACAGGTGCTACAGGCCAGTGAGAGAGACTTCTGGGCTGGCCCAAGAGGGGGGCGGGGTGTCTCCGTGACTTGGGCCCCCTCAGAAGGCAGCAGCAGAGGCAGCAGCAGACTGGAGCTCCCAAAGCAGACCAGAGCTTGGATCCATTGTTGAAGGTCTCTGCATAAACACCCTGAGGGAACTGAGCCCTGGGAGGTGGCCCTGCCCCTACCTGAGCACCAGAACTTAAACTCACATTGAATAGCAGCCCTGCCTGCCACTGAAAGCCTTGAGGCTGGGAAACAGCATTTGAATCTCAGATCCCAAGCACTAGCTGGGAAGATCTAGAGGTGAGGCAGGGGTGGAGAGGAATCTCAGAAGTCAAGTAACTGACTGGGAAAATGCCCAGAAAAGGGGAAAAAAACAAGACCATAGAAGGTTACTTTCTTGGTGAACAGATATTTCATCCTTTCCTTTCTGATGAGCAAGGACAATGCTTACCATCAGGGAAAGACATAGAAGTCAAGGCCTCTGTACACCAAACATCTGAAATAGTGATTCAATGGGCTCAGGCCATGGAAGAGCTCAGAAAGGATTTTGAAAATCAAGTTAGACAGGTGGAGGAAAAACTGGGAAGAGAAATGAGACAGATGCAAGAAAAGCATGAAAAATGGGTCAATACCTTGCTAAAGGACACCCAAAAAAATGCTGTAGAAAATAACACCTTGAAAAATAGGCTAACTCAATTGGCAAAAGAGGTTCAAAAAGCCAATGAGGAAAGAATGCTTTCAAAAGCAGAATTAGCCAAATGGAAAAAGAAGTTCAAAAGCTCACTGAAGAAAATAGTTCTCTCAAAATTAGAATGGAACAGATGGAGTCTAATGACTTTATGAGAAACCAAGAAATCACAAAACAAAACCAAAAGAATGAAGAAATGGAAGATAATGTGAAATATCTCATTGGAAAAACAACTGACCTGGAAAATAGATCCAGGAGAGAGAATTTAAAAATTATGGGACTACCTGAAAGCCATGATCAAAAATAGAGCCTAGACATCATCTTTCATGAAATTATCAAGGAAAACTGCCCTGAGATTCTAGAAACAGAGTGCAAAATAAGTATTCAAAGGATCCACCAACCACCACCTGAAAGAGATCCAAAAAGAGAAACTCCTAGGAACATTGTGGCCAAATTCCAGAATTCCCAGGTCAAGAAAAAAATATTGCAAGCAGCTAGAAAGAAACAATTATTGTGGAAACACAATCAAGATAACACAAGATCTAGTAGCTTCTACATTAAGAGATCGAAGGGTGTGGAATATGATATTCCAGAAGTCAAATGAACTAGGACTAAAACCAAGAATCACCTACCCAACAAAACTGAGTATAATACTTCAGGGGAAGATATGGTCTTCCAATGAAATAGAGGACTTTAAAGCATTCTTGATGAAAAGACCAGAGCGAAAAGAAAATTTGACTTTCAAACACAAGAATGAGAAGAAGCATGAAAAAGTAAACAGCAAAGAGAAGTCATAAGGGACTTACCAAAGGTGAACTCTTTACATTCCTACATGGAAAGACAATATTTGTAACTCTTGAAACTTTTCAGTATCTGGTTAGTTGGTGGTATTACACACACACACACATATACACACACACACACATACACATACACGCATGCACACACAGAGACAGAGAGCACAGAGTGAATTGAATAGGATGGGATCATATCTTTAAAAAATTAAGGTAAATGATGAGAGAGAAAAGTATTGGGAGGAGTAAGGTTGAACTGGAATGGGGCAAATTATCTCTCATAGGAGAGGCAGACAGGAGACTTTTCAGTGGAGGGAAAAAGGGAGAAATGAGAGAAAAACATTAAGTTTACCCTCATCACATTTGACTAAAGGAAGGAGTAAAATGCATACTCATTTTGGTATGAAAACCTATCTTACAATACAGGAAAGTGGGGGAGAAGGAGATAAGCAGGGTACGGGGGATGATGGAAGGGAGGGCAATGGGAGGAGGGAGCAATATGAAGTCAACACTCTTGGGGAGGGACAGGATCAAAAGACAGAATAGAAGCAATGGGGGGCAGGATAGGATGGAGGGAAATACAGTTAGTCTTACACAACACGACTATTATCAAAGTCATTTGCAAAACTACACAGATATGGCTTATATTGAATTGTCTGCCTTCCCAAAGGGAATGGATGGGGAGAGAGGGATGGGGAGAAGTTGGAACTCAAAGTTTTAGGAACAACTGTTTAGTATTGTTCTTGCTACTAGGAAATAAGAAATACAGGTAATGGGGAATAGAAAGTTATTTGGCCCTACAGGACAAAAGAGAAGATGGGGACAAGGGAAGGGAGGGATGATAGAAGAGAGGGCAGATTGGTGTTAGGGGAAATTAGAATGCTTGGTGTATTGGGGTGGGGGGAGGGGACAAATGGGGAGAAAATTTGGAACCCAAAATTTTGTGAAAATGAATGTAAAAAGTTAAATAAATAAATTTATATTTTAAAAAATAAAAAAATTAAATTAAAATAACTCTGAGGTACCACCTCACATCTATCAGATTGACTAATATGACAGAAAAGGAAAATGAGAATTATTGAAGGGAACGTGGAAAAATAGGTACACTAATGCATTGTTAGGGGAGTTGTGAACTGATCCAGCCATTTTAGAGAGCAATTTGGAACTATGCCCAAAGGGATGTAAAACTCTTTGACCCAGAAAAAACTATTTCTAGCTGTGTATTCCAAAGAGATCAAGTGAAAAGGAAAAGGGCCTATATGTACAAAAATATTTGCAGCATCTCTTTTTGTGGTTGCAAAAAATTGAAAATGAAGGAGATTTCTATCAATTGGGGAATTGCTAAACAAGCTGTGGTTGTATGAATGTGACAGAATTCTACTGTGCTGTGAGGAATGACAAGCAGACGGTTTTAGAAAAATCTGGGAAGACTTATATGAACTAATGCAAAGTGAAGTGAGCAGAACGAGGAAAACATTGTATACAGGAACACCAAAAGTTTATGACAAAGAACTGTAAATGACAGTTATTCTCAACAATGCAGTGATCTAAGACAATTCTGAAGGATTCATAATGAAAAATGCTATTCATCTCTAGAAAAAGAACCTATGGAGTCTAAATGCAGATCAAAGAATTCTTTTAAATTTATTTTTCTTGGGGGATTTTGTGGTCTAAATTTTCTTTTGCAATGTAGCTAATACATAAATGTTTTGCATGACTGAACATATGTAATCTGTATCAAATTTCATTTTTTAATGAATTATTTTATTTGTTTTCAGTGTTCAATAATCACTTCCACATATATCCTAGTTTTTTGCACTCCTTCCCCCAAATTCCCCCCTTCCTCCCCACTCTTTCCCTGAGACAGCATACAATCTTATATAGGTTCTACACATACATTCCTGTTAAATACATGTTGCATAGAAGAATAAAATGAATGAGAGAAAGCATAAACAAAACAAAACAATATATAATACAAAAGAAAATAGTTTGTTTCTATCTGTGAATCAGTTTCATAGCTCTTTCTATGGATATGGAAGGTGTTTTGCCTGAAGAATACATTGGAAATTTTTTAAGTCCATGCATTTCAATGAAGTCTACCAGAAAACTTCCTCACACACTGTGGTTGTTGCTGTGTACAAAGTTCTCCTGGTTCTGCTCCTTTCATTCAGCATCAGTTCATATAAGTTTTTCCTGGCTTCTCTGAAGTCTTTCTGTTCATCATTTCTCATAGCACTATAGTATTCCATTACATTCATATACCAGAACTTGCTCAGCCATTCCCCAGTTGATGGGCATCCTCTTGATTTCCAGTTTTGGGCCACCACAAAGAGAGTTGCTATAAATATTTTTGTATATGTGGTACCCTTTCCCATTTTTATGATCTCTTCGGGATTTAGTCCTAGAAGAGGTACTGCTTGGCCAAAGATACACACATTTTTGTAGCCCTTTGGGCATAGTTCCAAATTGCTTGCCAGAATGGTTGGATCAGGTCACAGTTCCACCAACAATGATTTAGTGTTCCAACTCTCCCACGTCTTCTCTAACATTTATTATCTTCCTGATTTGTCATGTTAACCAATCTGAGAGATGTGATGTGGTACTTCAGAGTTGTTTTGATTTACATCTCTCTAACCAATAGTGATTTGGAGCATTTTTTCATATGGACTATAGGTAACTTTAATTTCTTCCTCTGAAAATTCCCTGTTCATATCCTTTGACCATTTATCTACTGGGGAGTGACTTGCATTCTTGCACATTTGACTCAATTTTCTACATATTTCAGAAATAAGTCCTTTATCACAGACACTAGTTGCAAAAATTCTTTCCGAGTTTTCTGTTTCCCTCCTAATCTTGATTGCATTGGGTTTGTTTGTGCAAAAAATTTTCAATTTAATGTAATCAAAGTTATCCATTTTGTACTTCACAATGTTCTCTCTCTCTTGTTGGGTCAAAATTTCTCCATAAATCTGACAACTACACTATTCCTTACTCCCCTAATTTGTTTATAGTATCAATCTTTATATCTAGAGCATGTATACATTTGCACTTTATTCTTGTGTACATTGTTAGACATTGATCTATGCCCAGTTTCTGCCACACTGTTATCCAGTTTTCCCAGAATTTTTGTCAAATAGTGAGTTTTTATCCCAGAATCTGGGGTCCTTAGGTTTATCAAATTGAGCAAATGTTTATCAAATTTATTGATTTTTTTCATAAAACCAACTCTTAGTTTATTTATCAGTTCAATAGTTTTCTTAATTTCAATTTTATTAATCTCTCTTAGTTTTCAATATTTCTAATTTGGTATTTATTTGGGGATTTTCAATTTGTTATTTCTCTAGCTTTTTCTGCTGCATGCCCAATTAACTGATCTCCTTTTTCTCCATTTTATTCCTGTATACATTCAAGATATAAAACTTCTCCTAAGAACTGCTTTTGCAGTATCCCATAAGATTTGGTAGGTTGTCTCATTACTGTCATTCTCTTGAATGAAGTTATTGATTGTTTCTATAATTTGTTGCTTAACCCACTCATTCTTTAGGATTAGATTGTTTAAGTTTCCAATTAGTTTTTGGTTTGTATTTCCATGCCCTTTGATTACATATAAATTTTATTGCAGTATGAACTGAGAAGGATGCATTGACTATCTCTGCCTTTCTGCACTACATCATGAGGTTTTTATAGCTGAGTACATGGTCACTTTTTATGCATATGCCATGTACCACTGAGGAAAAATGTATATTCCTTTTTATCCCCATTCAATTTTCTCCATAGATCTATCATATCTACCTTATCCAGAGTTTTATTCACCTCCTTAACGTCTTTCTTGGTTATTCTGAGGTTAGATTTATCAAGTTCAGAGAGGGAGGTTGCGGTCCCCCACTAGTATAGTTTTCCCATCTATTTCCTTCTGTAACTCCCTTAACTTCTCCTCCAAGAATTTGGATGCTATGCCACTTGGAGTATATATGTTTAGCAATGAAATTGCTTCATTGTCTATGGTGCCTTTTAGCAGGATATAGTTTCCTTCCTTATCTCTTTTGATTAGATCTATTTCTGCTTTTGCTTTGTCTGAGATTAGTCTTGCTACCCCTGCCTTTTTTACATCAGCTGAAGCACAATATATTCTGCTCCAACCTTTTACTTTTACCTTATGTGTGTATGCCTCCATTTCAAATATTTTTTTTGTAAATAACATATTGTTGGATTGTGTTTTTGAATCTATTCTTCTATCCATCTCTGTTTTATGGGAGAGTCCAAAAAATAATACTATAGAAAGTTATTTTCTTAGTTAGCAGGTATTTTCTTCCATCCTTTCAGATGAAGAAGAACAAGGTATATCATCAGAAGAAGACCTAAAAGGCAAGGCTTCTGCATCCAAAACCTCCAAAATAAATATGTAATGATCTCAGGCCATAAAAGATCTCAAAAAGAATTTTGAAAATCAAGTAAGAGAGGTGGAGGAAAAATTGGAAAGGGAAATGAGAGCAATGCAAGAAAATCATGAAAAATGAGTCAATAGCTTGCTAAAAGAGACTCAAAAACTGCTGAAGAAATTAACACCTTTAACAATAGATTACCAATGCCTGACACTATACAACCTGTGTCTGATACCATACACAAGAATAAATTCCAAATGGGTACATGATCTAGATATAAAGATTGATGCTATGGACAAATTGATGGAGCAAGGAATAGTGTATTTATCAGATTTATGGAGGAGAGAAGAATTTTTTACTAAAGAAGAGATAGAAAGTATTATGAAGTGCAAGATGGATAATTTTGACTACATTAAACTGAAAAGTTTTTGCACAACCAAACCTAATGCATCCAAGATTCAGAGAGATGCAGAAAATTGGAAAAAAAATTTTGCAGCTAGCATCTGTGATAAATACCTCATTTCTGAAATACATAGAGTTCTGAGTCACATGTACAAGAATACAAGTCATTCCCCAGTTGATAAATGGTCAAAGGATATGAACAGGCAGCTTTTAGAGGAAGAAATTAAAGATATCTATAATCATATGAAAAAATGCTTTAAGTATTGACTAGAGAGATGAAAATCAAAACCACTCTGAGGTACCACATCACACTTATGACATTGATTAACATGACAGAACAGGAAGATGATAAATGTTGGAGAGGATATGGGTGAGTTGGAACACTAATTCATTGTTGGTGGAGTTGTGAGCTGATCCAACCATTCTGGAAAGTAATTTGGAACTATACCCAAAGGGCTACAAAAATATGCGCACCTTTTGACCCAGCAATACCACTTCTAGGACTGTATCCCCAAGAGATCATAAAAATAGGAAAGGGTCCCAAGTATACAAAAATATTTATATCAGCACTCTTTGTGGTGACCAAAAACTGGAAATCAAGGGGATGCCCATCAACTGGGGATTGACTGAATAAATTGTGGTATATGAATATAATGGAATACTATTGTGCTATAAGAAACAATGAACAGGAAGACCTCAGAGATACCTGGAAATATTTATATGATCTGATGCTGAGCCAAAGGAGCAGAACAAGGAGAACTTTGTGCACAGCAATGACCACAGTGTGTGAGAGGTTTTTCTGGTAGACATGGAACTTCATTGCAATGCAAGGACTCAAAAAAATTCCCAATGGTCTTTTAAGGTAAAACTCCTTCCACATCCAAAGAAAGAACTATGGAATTCAATTGCAGAAAGTAACAGATCACTTTCTTTTCTATTATGTTTTGGTTTGTTATATGATTTCTCCCATTCATTTTAACTCTTCTACACAGCATTACTATAGTGAAAATGTATTTAATAAGAATGTATGTGTCAAACCTATATAAAATTGTATGCCATCTAGAGGAAAGAGGGGGAAGGCAGGGGCGTGGTATGGGAAAAACAATCTAAGTTATATGGTAGTTATTGTTGAACACCAAAAATAAATACAATTAAAAAAAATAAAAATAGACTAACTCAAATGGCAAAAAAAGGCCCAAAAAAGTCAATGAGGAAAAGAATACTTTAAAGAGCAGAATTGGCCAAATGGAAAAGGAGATTCAGAAGCTCACTGAAGAAAATAGCTCTTTAAAAATTAGAATGGAGCAAATGGAAGCTAATGACTTTATGAGAAATCAAGAAATTACAAAGCAAAACCAAAAGAATGAAAAAATGGAAGAGACTGTGAAATATCTCATTAGAAAAACAAGTGACCTAGAAAATTGATCCAGGAGAGACAATTTAAAAATTATGGGACTACCTGAAAGCCATGATCCAAAAAAAAAAGAGCCTAGACATCATCCTTCATAAAATAGTAAAAGAAAACTTCCCTGATATTCTAGAACCAGAGGGTAAAACAAATATTCAACGAAATCACCCATCACCTCCTAAGAGATCCAAAAAAAAATACTCCTAGGAATATTGTAGCCAGATTCCAGAGTTCCCAGGTCAAGGAGAAAATATTACAAGGAGCCAGAAAGAAACAATTTGAGTATTGTGGAAATACAAGGATAACACAGGATCTAGAAGCTTCTACATTGAGGGACTTAAGGGCTTGGAATGTGATATTCCAGAAGTCAAAGGAACTAGGATTAAAACCAATAACCACCTACACAGCAAAACTGATTTTAATACTTCAGGGAAAAAAATGTCATTCAATAAAATAGAGGACTTTTAAGCATTCCTGATGAAAAGACCAGAGCCGAATAGAAATTTTGACTTTCAAACACAAGAATCAAGAAAAACGTAAAAAGGTAAACAGGAAAGAGAAATCATAAGGGATTTACTAAAGTTGAACTGTTTACATTCCTACATGGAAAGATAATATTTGTAACTCTTGAATATTTTCTCAGTGTCTGGGTAGTTGGTGGGATTATACACACACACAGACACACAGATGCACACACACACACACACATATATATATGGAGAGAGAGAGAGAGAGAGAGAGAGAGAGAGAGAAAGAGAGAGAGGTCACAGAGTGAGTTGAATAGAAAGGAATGATATATAAAAAATTAAATTAAAGGGTGAGAGAGGAATATATTGAGAGGAGAAAGGAAGAAATCTAATGCGGCAAATTATCTCTCATAAAAAAGACAAGAAAAAGCTTTTTCAATGGAAGGGAAAAGGGGGGATTGAGAGGGAAAAACTGAAGCTTACTCTCATCATATTTGGCTTAAGGAGGGAGTAACACGCACACTCAATTTGGTATGAAAATCTATCTTACACTACAGGAAGGTACAGGAGAAGAGGATAAATGGAGTGTGAGGGGGATGATAGAAGGGGGCAAATGAGTGGAGGGGGGTAATTAGAAGCAAACACTTTTGGGGAGGGATAAAGTCTAAAGAGAGAATAGAATAAACAGGGGGCAGGATAGGATGGAGGAAATATAGTTAGTCTTTCACAACATGACTATTATGGAAGTCTTTACCAAAACTACATATATGTTGCCTTCTCAGTGGGAATGGATGGGGAGGGAGGAAGGGAGAGAAGTTAGAACTCAAAGTTTTAGGAACGAATGTTGAGAATTGTTTTCACATGTAAGTGGGACACAAGAAATACAGGTAATGGAGTATAGAACTCTATCTTGCCCTACAAGAAAAAAGAGAAGATGTGGATAAGGAAAGGGAGGGGTGTGATAGAAGGGAGGGTACATTGGTGGAAGGGGAAATCAGAATGCAAGGTGTTTGGGGCTGGGGGGAGGGGAGAGATGAGGAGAAAATTTGAAACTCAAAGTGTTGTGGAAATGAATGCTGAAAACTAAAAATAAATAAATAAATTGGGGGAAAAAATGAAAAAAAATAAATTTTCTTTCTGACTGCCTGCAATATTTTCTCCTTCACTTGATAGTTTTGGAATTTGGCAACGATATTCCTTGGTGTTTTTAGTTTGGGGTTCCTTTCAGGAGGTGAACGGTGGATTCTTTTGATGCCTATTTTGCCCTCTGGGCCTAGAACTTCTGTGCAATTTTCCTTGATGATTTCTTGGATGATATTGTCCAGGCTCTTTTTTTCATCATGACTTTCTGGTAGAACAATAATCCTTAGATTTTTTCTCCTGGATATACTTTCAAGTCAGTTGTTTTTCCAATTAGATGTTTTACATTTTCTTCTATCTTTCCATTCTTTAGATTTCTGTTTGACTGATTCTTGATGTCTCATAGATTCATTAGCTTGTACTTGTCCAATTCTAATTTTTATCAAATTGTTTTCATCAGCTTTTCCATCTGTCCAATTGTTCTTTTCAATGAGTTATTTTCTCCAGTTAGGTTGTGTATTTCCTTTTCCATTTGTCCGATTATCCTTTTAAATTCTTCTGTCATTTCTTTTTTCATATTTTTAAAGTCATTGGTCAATTTTTCTTCTATTTCTCTAATTTGACTTTTAAAATCCTTCCTGAGTTCTTCCAAGAAGCCTCTTTGTGCTTCAGACTAGTTCATAATCCCTTCTGAAGTTTCAGGTGGCAGTACAGTCTCAATGCTGACTTCTTTGGTATTTGTGTTTCAGTTCTTGTCCACACTGAAAGATTCTATGATGTTTTCTGCTTTGCTTCTTACTCATGATGTTCACCCTCTTCCTGGCTTTTAAAGTAGATCACTGCATCTGGGGTACAGGGGGCTCTGTCCCACAGTTCTTGTACCTAAAACTTGATGCTTTGTGTGTTATGGCCTCTGGATTTTTCAGCTAGAAGCTAAAAAGTATTGCAGCTTGCCTGGTACTGAGCTTGCTGGTGTTGGAAAGCAGAGGCCAGGTGAGGTTTTTTTGGGTTTCCCCGAAGTTAACCTGGAGCTAGCTCATTAGGTTTGGGGGAGGGGAAGTCTGTCCATAGGAGGTCTCCTCTACTGAGCTAGAGCATAGGCAAGCTCAGTGGTTGGTGATCCTACCTGCTCTAGTGTCTTCCCAGTTCCCCTGGGGTGCTGGGGCACACGTGGGCTCCTGGTGTTGGCATTTGCTGGCTTCACCTCCATGGGGCTCAGGATCTTCTCCTGGTTTGCTGAGGTGGGACTGTCTGGGACAGCTCTGATCCTGCCCTTGTCCCCTTCAACCACAGCAAGAAGGGCCCTCCTTAGCTATCTTCCTAGCCTCGCAGGTTAAGAGTCTGTTTACCCTTTTTGCTGTAAGCACTGTTCCAGGGTTTTTCTGGGCAGATATTCTTTGGGCTTGTCAAGGTCAACAGGGTAAGGGAGATAGCAATTACCAATCACTCTGCTGTCCTAACTCCCATAACTGGAAATTCTTCTGTATCAAATTTCTTGCCCTCTCAAGGACGGGGAAAGGAAAAAATGGAGGGAAAGAATTTGGAACTCAATTTTTTTAAATGCTAATTTTTATGTGTGAGAAAAATAAAATAAGAGAGAAAAATATGACATAGCAACAACTAGACTCAAAATACTCTCTCTCCACCCCTCAAGCCTGAATCACACACATATACTTAGCATCCATGGAAAGCGTGGGCATAAACCTACAGTAAAGTGGTAGCAATCAATACACATAATAAATACATGTTTCCAAGGCAACTCCAATACTACAGGACCTTGAAGTTCTTTCTTTCCTAGTGAATTTCCTAGTGAATTCCTCACAAAATTCAAGGCTAATTCTTAGATGTCTCTAGCCCCCCCTCCTCTCTTTCTCCCCCTCTTCCCTCCCTCCCCAAGGCATCATGGGGTCATGTACTTGAAGTTAATTCTTGCCTCAATAAATATGTCTGTACCCATATTTGTCTAGACTAGAACATGTGTCTATGCTTTTTAAATTGTTCTTCTCTCTTGAACTGACTGTCCAACTGCTGGATACAGTTTCCCTTTCTATACAAGTATCTGCTAGACACCATGCTCAATGAGGTGAGGAAAGAGATAAAAAGCCTTCCTCCTTCCCAATCTGTTAAGGGCTGCATTCTTCCCAACTGCTTATTCTTTCTTCACCTGACTCAGACTGGTTTGGTCTTATGACTAATCATTGTTCAGTCAATGATATATTTTCCTTCTGACTCAATGGAGGAGGGAATGGTTGGAGAGACAGACAGAGAGAGAGAGAGAGAGAGAGAGAGAGAGAGAGAGAGAGAGAGAGAGAGAGAGAGAGAGAGAGAGAGAGAGAGAGAGAAGTTCATACTTCATAAAAGGGTCCCTTTTTTTTTTTTAACATGTTAAGACCTAGTCATCTCAGGTTAAATCCTGTAATTATATCATAAGTTCTATTGCAGGAAATGAAGAAGTTGAGAAATTCTACCAAGAATTCAACAAGGCACTCAAAATTAAATCAACATATAATGTCTATTGCCCAGATATGCGATTGGATGGACAACCCACAGAGCTAGTACATTAGAAACTACATCTTAGACAGATATTGTGAATGAAAAATGAACTGAGTTCTGAACTGAACAGAAGAAGAGCAAGCTTGATGATATTTGGGAAACCAATCAGTGCCAATTGTGCAGTGACCACATACTTCTTCCTGAAACAACGGACCATTTAGTAACATCAATATTCTTCTGGTGGTGCCATGTGGCTGTACATCATGGAATACTGAATGTTTCAAAAAACTCAAAGTTGCCAGGTGGGCAAAGGACAATAGAGGCATATGATGAGCCCAAGAATGCCTGCAACACACACAAAGGAAAAAAATGCAAAGGTGATGCAGTAATGCATAGGGGGTAATGGTTAATTTATGGGTATCCCAAAGACTCTATTGTATCCTTACAATCCTTATAGATCTAGGAACATAAACATCTAATGATGAACACCACCACCCGCAGCACATTGATTGGATGGATCTCCTCTGAAGTACTTATGAAAGTACGTGGACAAGAATTGTACAATATAAGAAAGCATTTATGTGTTGTTATCTGCACTACTGGAAGAAATGCACATGTCAAGGAGATCACAAATTGATAGGACAGAAGTAAAAACTGGTAGAGAGTTGTGACTAGTAAGAAATAGAATACAATGAAAATAAAAGATAAGAAATGAAGTTATAAGCCCTCTTGACTAGAAGAATGGAGTTACCATAAATGGAAAAGAGAAGTCAGGATGAGGAGTATCTGCTGTAGGAAAGGGAAAATGAGCTCAGATTAGACTGATACTATTTAAGCTATTTGCTACATATGCTACATTAGTCTTCCAAGTGGATACACTGGGCATTTATGCTCTGTGATAAGAGGGGTTCTAGAATGGTCTTCCTATCCTAAACTGTCCTTAGAATATGGCAAACCCATGTCCATGCTAGAGGCAGTGAGGTGTAGTAGATAGAGTGCCAGGTCTAGAGTGGCGAAGACCTAACTTTGAAACTTATAAGTTGTGTGGCCCTGAACAAATCATTTAAATTGCCTCATCTTCAGTCTCCTAATTTGCAAAAGGAGGATAACAATAGCACCTGCATCGCAGGGTTACTGTGAGGATCAAATGATATACTGTAAGTACAGCTCTCTACAAACTTTAAAATGCTATACAAATATTAAATTTTAAATATTAGTAACATCATCATCATCGTCATCGTGAGACAGGAGCTGAGCAAAAAGACTAGCCAGGATGGAGAGGATAGAGCTAACAGGTAAGGCTTCCAACTTGAGCCTTAAAAGACCTGAGATTCTCATAAACATAAAATTAGTCTGCTCCTTTCTATTTCCTTGATTATCAAGCCAAGGCAGGAGGAGGGAAGAGGTGAAAAAGACAATGGAAATGGGCTGGAGCTGACTACTTGCAAAAGACACTTCCCTTCCTTATGTCCTTGGTATTCCCTTTTCCCCTTTAATCACTTCTTTTTATTTCCAACATTTCCATCTATTATTGTTCCTTGATCAAAGCTGCTCTTAGTGGTTTTTTTTATAAAATGTGTATAAGACTACTGGGGCTGGAGGTAGTTGACACATAGTGTGACTTGAGCTCCCCTGGGCATGGCTCTGCCTCAAAGCAAAAAAAAAAAAAAATCTACTACAGATGCCTGAATTTCCTTGACTGGTAATTCATTTCCTTAGATTTAGTATCCCTCTATTCATTGATTTCCTATATGGTATTTGACACTATGTCTCAAGTACCTTAAAGTAAATGAGTTTTCTAGGTCCTGGACCTCCTAGGGCAACTTTTTTGTTGTCTAGTCATTTTTCAGTTGTGTCTAACTCTTCGTGACCCCATTTGAGTTTTCTTGGCAAAGATAAGTGGGTGGTTTGCCATTTCCTTCTCCCAGTCGTTTTACAAATGAAGAAACTGGGGCAAACAGGATTAGGTGACTTGTCCAGAGTCACACAGCTAGGAAATGTCTGAGGCCAGATTTGAACTCACAAAGATGACTCTTCCTGACTCCGGCCATCTATTTTGCTACCTAGCTGCTCCTAGCATGGACATGGATTCATCGTATTCTAAGGAGAGTTTATGATATGAAGACCATTGTTAGAGCCTCCATATCCCAGGACAAAAATGTCCACTAAATCTAGTTAGAAGGCTGGTGGAGTGGACAGGCAATTTTAAAGAACTGAATAACTGTGAGTGAGGGGAGTGAACTCATTGCCACTGGAAGTCTTCAAATAAAGACCATTGCCAGGGATGGGGCAGAGGAGAGATGCATGGTTAAGTCCAGGTTTTGCTGGTCTGGACAAAATGTGATCTCCCTTCAAATTTGAAAAGTCTTATGTGGAGACAGAAATTGTTGAGCAGGGCACAGCAAATGGAGACTTAGTCTCTTACAATTTTGCCTTGAGCCAAACTGTTGTTTGCATAGTACAGGTTATGCTGTTGCCTCTGAAATGTATTTTATTTTTTGGCCCTTGTTCAAATTTTTCAGACACAGTTAAACTGTATTGCAGCTGAGACTCATATATATTTCTCCAGGGTATTATGACCTTATCCATCTAGGGATACAGGGATTTATTTCAGGTAATTTCAGTTTTCTAAGCTTCATAGGACCATCTGGTATAAAATAACCATTCTCTCATAGTGGATGGAAATTGGCTATGTTAATATGGCATGTATAAAGTACTGGAAGAGAATAACACAGTACGACTCTAATACAGACTCTAATATAATGGAAATACAGTAAGACTCTAATACAGGCACTAATATAATGGAAATAATACTGGATTTGGCATCAGTGAATCCAGGTTTTTAATTCTGGCTCTGCTATTTAGCAGCAGGGTAACCCTGGTCAAGTCACCCAATCCCCTTCAGCTTCCTCCCCTTTCAGACAAATGATTTGAAGTAGATGGCCAATGAAGTGACTATGTGGAGTGAAAGGTAATTGAAGTAAGAGGCTATAAAAAAGGGAGTTGAGGTATAAAAGCTGGGGTAGGAAAGAAGTCATGAAGTATTCACTGGCCATCATCATGCCAATATTACAATAAAGCTATGGAGCAAATGTATATAATGAGAAATGTCCTTAGGCAGAGCCCAGAACTAGGCAAGGTATTGCAACAGAAGAGTCAAGAAAAAGAAGGAGTTGGTCCTAGGAGTCAGAGGTAGGTGTTCATCAAAACCAGAAGTAGCTATAAGCCAGGGTATTGGCTGTCTAGGTTATACACTTGCAAGAGGAAGCCATAAGCATAAGCAGAGAGCATCATTTTCTGTTTTTGTTTTCAGTCATGTCTGACTCCTCATGACCCCATTTGAGGTTTTCTTGGCAAAGACAGTGGAATCGCTTGACGTTTCCTTCTCCAGCTTATTTTATAGATGAGGAAACCGAGATAAATAGGATTAAGTAACTTGCTCAGGGACATGCAGCTAGTAAGTGTCTGAGGCCAGATTTGAACTCATGAAGATGAATTTTCCTGACTCCAGGCCCAGCATTCTATCCACTGCCCATCTATCTGCCCATCATTTTCTATAAGTACACATTCTTAGTAGCAAAAAAAATCCCATATCCCATAGTTACTTATTTTCTGATGCCAAATCTCATGTGACATGGTAAAGGGTCAAACCCTTGAGGAGATGGAGGGAAGAAAGGCAATTTTCAAACCTTGCCTAGCACTCATGAATGCCTTTGGTATAATGGAAAGATAGATTGACAGACAGACAGAAAATAAGATAGAGACATACAGATAATAAAAAGAGATAGGTGATAGATGATAGACAGAAAGACTTGCATGAAAAAATAAAGTGCAAAATGAGTAGATCCAAGAGAACACCGTATTCAGTAGCAGCAATATTGTTTTAAGAATGACTTGGAATGAATAAGTCATTTTGACTTATAAATACCCAAATTAACTATAAAGGACCTATGAAGAAAGACATCCAGAGAAAGAGGTAATAAATAAAAGTATGTTTAGAATAATTTTACATATACGTATATGTGTGTGTAAATGTGTGTGAGTCTCTAATGGTACCCATCTCTACAGGGTGAGTGAAGGGAAGGGAAGGAAAAAATTCACATAATAATTTTGTTACATATTTAAAAGGAATAGAAAGCTGTGCAGAAATCATTTGCAGTTTCATATGCAATCATATTTTTATTGTGCTGTTATGAAATGTTTGTTTTATTCCATAAATTAAAAATAAAATTTAAAAAAGATGACAGATGATAGTTAATAAAGGATTTTAAGTTCCATTTATATCATTTGTAAATGTATTATAGTATTTATATTGAATATTTATTAATATTTAAAATTTATTAAATGCTTCCTATGTGCCAACCACCGTGATTAAGAGTTAGGAATACAAAGTAAAAGCAAGCAAGACAAGGCTTGCCCTCAAAAATCTTCCATTCCAGTGGGGCAAGTCAACATTATGAAGAAGTACTGGGAAAGAAATTTACTGGGGAAGATGAAGATGGCTCACAAATGGAATAAAGGCCTGCATCTGGGCAAAACAAAGCAAAAGCCCACCTATTAGAACTTGGGGGGATTTCTAGGGTAGAGTTTAAAATTCTAATTATGAGAAGGTGGGGATAAAGACTGAAATGAAAGTGCTACGGTTTGGAAAGTGCTGAGAAAGAACTTTGGCTATGAAGTCATAGGGTAGGTCCTGGTTAGGTAGGCAAAGGTCAAATAGAAATTCTGGCATCAATGGAATTTTGGCGAAGCTACTCCTCCTCTTTCCTCCCACCCCATAAAAAATGATTTGGGTAAAAGTGAGGGAAATTTCAGATAGGATGGTCTGAATTACTCCTTATTCCTAGGGGGTCTTTCTTTGCTATATTGCACATCTTTCTGGGACATTCTGACACACACTTCTCAAGGGCTAATAAATCTTATCAGATTTTCTTTGAAAAATTCTAAGCAAAGTCTTTCCTCTCTCTGCCTAACCCATCCCCACCCCCACCTTCCAATTCCCACTACCCTGTCTATTTATCTCATGTTCTCCAATGCCCAAGGGGAAACTTGTATCAAAACTAGAGACCATTATTAAGACGTTTGAAAATTTTTTATTAAAAATTATATACCACATCGATATAGAATTAGGAACTTGAAGAAGATATTAAAAAGCCATCAAACAAATAATACTTCCTAAGATTACAGAAAACCTAGCAAATATCACCAGAGGTAGATGGCCCCCCTGCCTTGGGAAAAAGCTGGAGAAGGCTGTGTTGGAGAAACATATTTTTAGTCAGTTCAGTCAAAATTTTCAGTATGACACATTCTTCTGGCCATTAAGCTCCAGTAAAATAAGCCCATGGGTTTTTTTTTTTATAATTAAGAAAAAATCCAGAACTGATGGTAGGAATTCTTATAGTGAAGCAATATTGTCTTTTTTCTCTCAGGTGTTAACAATGGTCCTTACCACAATCTTTCCACCTTTGGGTCATCTACCCATATAATCTATTGTCATCTATTCAAGGCCCCATAGGTTCTTCCCCATAGCTATCCATCAATCTTATCAATGGGTATTTATTAAACCTACTATGTGTTAGGCACATTTGACCAACCCACCCCACCTCTTGAACTAAGAAAACCTGCTCTTAGGGAAGAATCATGTATTACCTTAGTAAATGAACTTATGTCACAGTGCTCCCCCTCAGTGGAACTTCCACTTTAGATACCATCTCTCAATTGAGAACCTCAACTCACACATCCTTTTGTTCATTTCATAGTCCTTTAATTCACTCCATTTCCTTCCTTCTCTATTCGTCTCTAATGAAGAAAAGACTCTTCCTCATTAAGTCCAACCCTACTACATGTATCTTTCATTCCAAGACCTTCTCTCTATTCTGATAGATTGACATCATCATCATCATTCTGTCTCCTTTCTCTTTTTTCTCTCTCCCTCTCTCCCCACTCTGTATTTGTCTCTCCCTCTTTTCTTCTTTCTTCCTCATATCTTCAAAATTTCCCTTTCCATATGTTCCTCCTTCACTGACTACAAGTATGCAGATCTCCCCATCCTTAAAAAAACTTCTTATTGTTCAATAATAAATAGAAAAGCCCTATAAACGCCAACATATTTATAATAGCCCTTTTTGTCACAGCAAAAAGAAATTGGAATTAAAATAAATGGCCATCAACAGGAGTATGGCCAAACAAGATGTGGAACATGGCTATACTGGAATATGACTGTACTTAAAGACTATGTATATAACTATGCATGAATCATAGGACCATTGGTATGAAGTAATGCAAAACAAAAAGAAAAATCTACAGGACTGTAATAACATAAATGTCTACTATTCCTCAAGATATCATCTTATATCTCTTCTCCCTTCCATAGGTAAACTTCAGTCCATTCTTTTTGCTTTTCCCTTTATTCCTCAGACCTTTGCAACCTGACTTCTGAACTAATTGCTCAAATTCAACTGAAACTCATCTCTCAAAGAGACTAGTGAACTTACTGCCAAGTCTAATGGCCTTTTCTTCATCCTCATGTTTAATTAGCTCTATACAGTATTAAATACTCTTAACTGCTTTCTCCTCCTAGATACTCTCACCTCTCTGAGTGTCATGACCCCATTCTCTCGTTTCTCCTATGGCTTTGACCACTTCCAAATCTGCTTTCTGGATCATCACCCATATCATATCCCCTTATTGGGGTGGAAGAAGGGGACAGGGGATATCCTGATGCTTTCGTTCTTCTTCTTTCTCTGTCACTTTATACCTTCTTCAGTTTCTATGAATTTATTTATCATCTCTGTGCAGAAAAGTTGCTGATATGGATTAGTGGAGAATTTCCTCATCCAAGATTTCCCTATACCAATGAAATCACAGATCCAATGCCTATCCTTTCACTCTTATGGAGAGGATATCAAGATTCATATATCTAGCCCTACTTTCTCTCTTGAATTCTAAAATCTGCATCAGCAATCACCCATTAAATATTTCCCATTTCATGACCCATAGGCATCTCCAACTAAACATGTCAAAAACCAAAGTCATCATATTCCTAACAATACCCATTCCTCTTCCAAACTTCTCTATCATCTTTCTAGGCACCCAGGTTCAAAATATGGTGTCATCCTCTACTTTTCACTCTCCATCATCCCACATATCCAATAAGTTGCCAAAGTTTTCCATTTCTACCTCTGAAACATCTCTCCCCTCTGTCCCTTCTACCTACTCAATACCTCAACAATTCTGGTTTAGGTCTTCATTGCTTTCTTCCTAGTCTATTGCAGCAGAGACCAGTCACTTCCCTCTCCAATCTATACTCTGCAGAAGTTCCAAGGAGATAGTCCTTTTAGGACTGTATGTAGGTCATACCTAGTCATGATAATTGATTCCATAATGGTTTTGATTTCCTTTCTTTTTGAGTGGAAGGATGTGGTAGGCAAAGAAAATAAGTGCTTGTTAGTAGAGAGGAAAAAGGTTTAAAACAATCCCTGCCCCCAAAAAATCCTTCCCAAGAATCAAGGCACAGATCATGTCTCAACTGTTCCATAAAACTTTCTGGAAACTTTCTAGAACTTTCTTTTGGTTTTTTTATTTTTTCCTTAATCAAATATAAAATCTTTTCTGGAATACCCATCCTTCCTCTTGGGTGAGTTAAGAGAAGAAAGATTATTGCTGATGCTGAAGAAAGAAGCCAGGCTAGACTTGGTTTGGTAACAATGGAAACTAGGAAGGAAATCAAACTTAAAAATTTTGAAGGACTTGCCCTATTCATGAGTGAGGACAACTGAATGCTTTAGATTTAACTTTGTACTCCTTTTGCTTGGAATATTTCTTTCCATAAATGTGTCTTTCTAATGCCTCCCATTTTCCCACTCATGCACACTTTCCAGATTGTGTGGATATGAATATCATTCCCCTGTTGTTTTACTTGTGTGTTCTTTCTCTCTCTAATCAAACTCTGAGCTACAGAAATTCAATGACGATCACTCCAGCTTCTATTCTACCCCACACAGAACCTAGCATAGTGTCAAGTATACAGCAGGTGATTAACAGCTGGCCTGCTTGGTTTGCAAGTCCTTCAAAAGTCATACTATTTATTCTTTTGGCATGAAGGTATGCTGTGGCTATTGAGAAATAATAATCACAGTTGATATTTATAGAGAACTTAAAGTTTACAAAATAGTTTACCTTTGTTATCTCATTAGGACCTCTCAGGAAATCTATCAAGCAAGTTCTACAGGTATGACTATCGCCATCTAATAAATGAGGGAAGGAAGCTTCAATGAGGTTGTGACATGCCTATGGTTACCCAACTGGCAAGTGTTAGAAACAAGATTCTAACCCACTTCTCTCCTGGTTCTAAGTCCTATACCCTTTCCATTGTACCACATGGAGGCATGTTCCTAACATCTTACTCTCTTTTCCCTCCAAAGTAGCTACCATCTAATATGCAGATCTTGTATCTTGCATTGAAGAAAAAAATAAAAGACTTCTCTTAACCACCTGCAATCTCTCCCAAAGATCGTGGTTGCATTTCTGTTTCTGAGGGTTTTTTTGTGCTGAGAAGTGTTTCTAATCATCTGATATTTCAGGGGGCTAGAGTGCATACACCTATTTCCCTTTAAATTTCATTAAATGAGGAATCAGGATTACATCTGTCTGATGCTCAAACAATTTTTAATGGAACCAAAATCCTCTATGGATTATCTCAAATCCAAGTAATATTCTTAAGTGTGCTGGGACCAGGATGTTGCCAGATAGCTATGTGGCTAGAGATATGTCCCTCTATCTTCTTAAAGGGACTCCACACCAGAGAAGTCTGATTCTGGGGCCATTGTTTCATCTTAAGCTTTGGATATCTTTTATGAAGAAGTACACTAATCGAAATTCAAAGTAAGTACAAATGAATATGAGTAACTCTTTACATGAGGGCAATTCAGAGAACAATTACATTTCAGCCCAGTCTGACCTGCTTAATCTCAACTTCATCTGTATCTCTAAATGCCTAGCCTTACTCTGAGATGAACTTTCTCCCTAAACCTTCAGATATTTCATCTTTTATGGGACAGTCCCCTCTGTATATGTATATATTGATAGTTTATTCTTTTATTCAACCAAGTTAGATCCATCCATCCATCCCTTCCTTCACTGAATTCCTCAGATCTTACTTTCCATATGCCCCTGGAATTCTGGTTAATTTCCTTTGTGAGATTTGGAGCCTACCCTTTTTAGATGATAATTGCTCATAAACCAATTCTCCCTGACCCTACTCCCCCCCCACTCTCATCCTTCCACCCCAAGCTAAGACAAAAATAATGAGTAGAAATATAGTGTAGTAGAAAGAAACGTTCCTAGAATGAACATTCCATAAGGAAAGGAACCATATCATGTTTAGACTTTATATCTCCCCAACCCCCACTAGCCAGCAAAGTGCTCTGCTGATGTCAATGTGTGTTAAATTTAACTGAGTTAGGAGATCTGAAGTCTAATCTTTGTTTTAATACTAGCCCTGAGCAAATCCTTTTGCTCTTATATACCTGTTTCCTCATCTATAAGGGGGATTGAGGTAGGCAACTGAATGGGGGCAATGGAAAGAATATTGGTTGTGGAATCAGGAGGACCCAAGTTTGAATTTAACTTAGTAGCAGCATGACCTTAGTCAAATCACTTGATCTCCATTATCCTCAGTTTTCTCATCTGTAAAATGGAAATATTTACAGCACCTACTCTGCAGGGTTATTGTGAGGATCAAATGAGATAATATTTGTAAAGCACTGAGGATAGTGTCTGGAAGATGGCAGCTGTTTAACGAATGCTTATACAATGCTTAAATTTATATCTAAATTACAGTTGGGTTTGGATACTAGCAATCAAGATTTTTAGCTGAAACTAAGACTATCTATTGTTTATTCCCCTTTTATCTGTAACAATCTCATCTTTTTTCTGTGTTGTGTTCATATTTGCTTGTCTTTGGTGGTAGGAAAGCTTAAGACTCCAGAATCCCTATTTCCTTGATTAAGAGAACAGATTCAGTAGGATATGTGTGGTGTACTTATGTTATTTTGAAAGAAATATTTTCATGTGAATATCTATTAAGTTATAGTAAAAATGAAATTATTCCAATTTGATATGGAAGGAGACATTCTGGAAAACCAGGTACAGGCTGAAGTAAAAGATCAGTAGTACAATGATCATCACTTGCCATTACACTTTCACCTCATCATTTTTATCCTGAGTTCATTTTAACAAGTTAATTTAAAGTTGTCTGACTCTATAATTACAATTTTTTTTTAAATCTTGTAGCTTGTACCTTGCTTTAACATGGGGTAGAAGTATGCATGTTTACATTATGTAGAATGTTTACAGTGTAAAGTTTTATCATTTACTCTATTTTGAAAAATCACTGTGTTTAAATAAGAAATTAAAGTTGCAATTAAAAAAGTAAATAAATGCTTATTTTTTCTCTTCCCCCCTCATATTTGCATAGCACTCCATATGGTTCAGTAGGTTGCTTTACAGTTTACAAAATGTTTTCATAAAGTTCATACAGGAATGTAGATTTTGAACTAGAAAGGACCTTAAAGGTTGTCAAGTCCAACATCCTCATTTAAGAGAAAACCTAAGAGTTAAAATTTGAACCCAATTCTTCTCCAATTCTGGCCCCTTCCTCACTATACCATAATGAAAATTAATCTGAATATCAAGAGCTAATATCAAAATTGTGTGAGTCTCAAACATGTCTCCCATTTCTTGGTCCAGTACTCCTATTCTCTTGTTGTTTGTACTTTGTTTTCAGAGAGGACGAATGACATCACTGGGAAATGTCTTGATTCATTTGTGAATTGGTTTTAAATGAGGCAGAGTTGCACAAAGTTGTAGCTTCTCTCTTCCTGAGCAAACAAAGTCCAGCGGCAAAAAAGTCAGGACAGCTGGCCGTGGCTTGGGATGCAGTGGATGATCTTGGCATGTTTGATGTCTGATCAAGCTCTAATTACCCTACAGCATTTGCTTCAGCTGTCTTCCTGGCCATTGGAACAAATTGTTCTCATCCCCCCATTTCACCAGGGGATGGTTCTTTCAAATGCTTGGTATAGAAAACTCCAGCTCACCAATGGGTTGGAGGCCATTTGGTTATTCTCAACCTGTTTTAGTCCCTCAATCAAGACAGTTTTACCAGAGTGTGACCGTTGCTCATACTAAGACTGCTAGAAGCCATAAGTGAGAATTGAGTGCCAAATGGACACCAAAAATGGGTGAATGGTTTTGAAAGTGGCTTGGCAAACTCTCACACCAGAAGTGCTAGTCCTCCTTGAATATCCTGTACACTCTGACTCTGTGCCACTTTGGCAAGGTAAGGGTTTCCTCTCCCATTCCCACAACCACACTCATATCTCAAAATCACCATACATACACAATTGAGTTGGTTTGCCCTGAACTCAGTTTCTGGGATCATAGGTTCACAACTAGAAGGTTCAACCTGGTTCAATCCTCTCATCTCACAGAAGAGGAAACAGAGACAAAACAAGTGATTTGCCAAGATGACAACGATACTAAGAGGCAGAGCTAGAATTTGACCACAGCTCCTCTGATTCTGAATGCAGTACACTCTCCACTGGACCACAATGTCACCTTCACTTTTATTCAACAAATTCTTAAGCAAAGATAATAATGTATTAACCTCACAAGGCAATTCTGAAAGAAAAAAAAGAATAATCAATATAAAGTGCTTTGAAAACCTTACAATGTTATATGAATATTTTTATTATTTTCTTCTTAGTAATAATTATTTTTATTATATCTAAGATTGGTAGACCACCTACTATATGCCATATATTATGCTATACCTTTTGCAAATATTACATTAAGTGATTTGGGGATAGAGAATCTGGGTTCAAATATAATCTCTGATACCAACTTGGGCAAGTCACATAACTTAATTAGTCCTGAGTGTAACTCATTTGCAAAATTAAGGGAATGGACAAGATATCCCAGGAGATCACTCGTAGCTTTAACTCTAAGATCCTGGAACTGTGTGATTCTAATACTATTATAATTATTATTATTATTTGACTAATGTTATTGATATTATGGGCCAACTAGATGATGCAGTGGATAGACTGTTGGGCTTGGAATCAGGAAGACTCATCATGACTTCAATCTAGTTGCAGACACTTCCTGAGAAAGTCACTTAACCCTGTTTGCCTCACTTTCATTGTCTGTAAAATGAGCTGGAGAAGGAGATGACATCACTCTGTTATCTTCTCCAAGAAAACTCCTAATGTAGTCACAAAGAACTGAAAATGAAAAAAAAAACCATTTTAGGATCACGTATTTAGAGCAAGAAGGGACCACAGAGATCATTGAATCTAACACACTCAATTTCCGGATGAAGAAATAAGGTTATACAAGGTCAATGACATGCCCAGAGTTGTACAAATAGCACATTAAGGATTCAAAGCTAGGTCCTCTGATGTGAATTCTGGCACCCTCTCCCCAGTACAATGATGGGTGTCACTATTTCTCAGTTGGGTTCATGGGTGCCTCCACGCCTTTCATCTATTAAACAGTATCTTACTTTTCAATAAAAAAAAAGAACTGAAAGTGACTAACAGCAACATTCACAAGACACTGTACTAGGTGCTGGGGATAGAGAGACAAAAATAAGACAGCCATAATATCATCCCTTTCACCCTAGAAGTGATCTTATAGACCCTCAACTCCGACCCCTTCACTTTACAGATGACAAAACTGAACTAAAGAGAGGTTAAGGAATTGTACAGGTTCACGATGCTATTATGAGGAGAATTCAAATCCAGTTCTTCTTGGCTAGAAGGCCAGTGCCCTAGCCTTTATACCAAGCAATTCAGGTGCTATGTTCTATAAGAAGCTTTTCCTGATCTCCCCCAAGTGCCTTCTCTCTCAAAATACTTTGTACTTAACTACTTTAATATGTATATATCGAAAAACTTTATACATAAATACATAAAACTTTATGGATGCACTCTTGCAGCAAACCTTGGCATCGAATAGATTATGGCACTGTAAGAAAAAGAGACATACAGGACGAAGGCAATGTTTTGCACAGAGTACTGGACCAATCATAAACTTATCCTCTCCAAGGTAAACATTCATGTTCAACAAAAGTGGGATCCCAAAGCAAGAGGAATTCCAGAAGACTTAATGTCAATACATTAGAGCAATTCTCTGCACATGAAGAGTTTGTTGCTAACTTGGGGAAAGAGGGAAACTCAGCCAACATAAGGTTTGCAACAGTGGAGCAGAAAAGGACTGGACATCTTTCAGAAATTTGGTGTGCTGCATCATATTTATTCATCTAGGCCAGAATATTCACAAACATTAAGATTGGTTTGATGAAAATGATGGGGAAATTCGGAAGCTATTAAATGAAAAATGAGAATTCCATAAGGTTTACCAGCAATTCATCCTTCTCTAAGAAAGTACTGTTTAACTACATCAAAAGTAAAGTACAAGAGAAGCTTAGAGAGATGCAAGATTCTTGCTCAGCAGGAAGGCAGATGAAATTCAGTTTTACTCTGAAAGTAATGATCTAAAGCACTTTTATGACGTCCTCAAGGCTATTTATGGACCAAAGACGTATAAAGCATCTCAGCTACCCAGTGCTGATGAAGCCATATTGATTAATGATAAGGACATGATCCTGAAGAGAGGGGATGAACGCTTCCAGAGTGTTCTCAATAGACCATCAGCAACCAATGCTGAAGCTATTGATCTAATGCCTCAAGGTGAAGTCAATTCCTCTCTAGCCAAACTTCCAACTGAAGAAGAGATTTTGAATGCTCTTAGGTTCCTCTTGTCTGGCAAAGCACCTGGTACTTATTCTATTCCATTTGAGAGTTACAAGCTAGAGAGTCCACTGCTCATACAAAAGCTGACTGAAGTCTTCCAGGTTATATGACAAGAAAAGGTTATCTCCAGGAGTTCAAAGATGACTCCACTGTTCATCTCTATAAAGGAAAGGGAAATAGGTTGAACTATGACAATCGTGGGACAGGAGATGGGAGACAATTGCCAGCACAAATCTTGCCAAAGTCCTCATTAATAGACTGATGCTTCACCTGGAAGATGGTTATCTACCCCAGAGCTGGTGTGGCTTCAGGAAGGGCTGAAGAATGGTTGATATGGCATTTGCTACGGATAACTCCAGGAGAAACGCCAGGAGCAGAACAGAGGTCTGTACACAACATTCATTGACCTGACCAAGTCCTTTGATATTGTTAGTCATGAGGACTTATGGAAGAGCATGACAAAATTTTGTTTCCTAGAAAGATCCTGCACTTTCCCAGTCACCAATGGAGTGAAACAGGGCCGTGTGTTTATCCCATGTTTTTTAGGATGACATTTTTCAGCAATGTTAGATGCCTTCAATGAGTATGAAAATGGCGTCAAGGTCGGTTACCATATTGATGGTATATTGCTTAACTTGAATAGGCCAAGACCATAATTGAGCAAGATTTGGTACTCCACTTTTTGTGCATAGATGATTGTGTATTCAGTGCAGCCTCTGAGGCTGAGATGCAACAGTGGTTAGATCTACTCTCTGCCATTGGTGCAAATTTTGGCCTAACAATTAACTTCAAGAAAACTGAGGTCCTCTACCACCCAGCACCACACCATCCATATGTGAAACCATTGGTTATAGCAAATGGAGAGATTTTGAATGTTGTGGATAATGTCACTTACCTTGGCAGTATACTTTCCAGGTCTGTCCACATAGATTTTGAGATTGATGCAAGCATTGCCCAAGCTAACTCAGTGTTTGGGGAGCTTTGAAGGAAAGTGTGGGAGAGAAGAGGTATTACACTGACTATCAGATTGAAGATCTCCAGAGTTATTTGCTGACCTTTGTTGTATGCTTCCAAAACCTGCATACCATCCCAGAGTTATGCCAGGAAACTGAATCATTTCCATTGAATTGCCTTAGGAAGATTCTGAAAATCGCTTGGCAAGATAAGACACTGAAGTCCTTTCTCAAGCTGAACTGAGATGCGTTCAAACTCTACTGCAGAGAGCACAGTTCCAATTGGCTGACCTCATTGTTCAAAGACCAAATGTATACTTGCCTAAAAGACTATTTTACACAGAACTCACACAAGGCAAGCACTCACATGGAGGTCAGATGAAGCAATACAAGAACACTCTCAAGGTCTCTCTGAAGACACTGGCACAGGACAGCCCAGAATAGAAAGAAGGTGCTGTGCTTTATGAGCAAAGAAGAATTTCAGTAGCTCAAAGCAATGTGAGATGTACAAATTTAGAGACATCTTCACTCCATAAGTTCATACAAACTATTTGTGCCTGGCCTGTGGTAGAGCCTTCCAAGCCCCTATTGGTCTGATTAGCCACAGCTGGACACACTGTACCTTGACCCTGACATAGCAAAATCATTGTGGTCCTCTTTCAGAACAAAGAACACCAATTAACTTCATATTTATGCTGCATATATATATATATGCATATTTTATATATACTTATTGTCTGCCCCATTGGCATGTTAGTTACTTTCAGGTGGGGATTACTTCATTCTTTGCACTTTATTCATAACAATGGGCACAGTGCTGGCCACATATGTAGTGGCAGCTTAATAAATATTTATGTATTGATGGATAATTGATTACATCATACTGCCTCTGAAGAAGCTTACTGGGGAAATCTAATTTATACACAAATAAATCTAGCACTAGAAAAATTGAGGAATAAAACAGCTTTCACAGTTAAGGGGGTGGGGGAAGGTTCCAGAAGATAGGAGCAAACTATACATCACACATGACCCATGTTTCTCCTTTGCAAGTAAGGAGGGTTTTCTTAGGAAATGCTAGGTCTAGTTCAACTATGATAATCACATGTACCCCTTATGGAATGTGCCAAGTCCCCAATGAAAAACTTTTCTGAGTGGCAAAGAGCTATGACAAAGTAGAAGGCACTTGTGTTCCAGCATATTACAGCCACTATCCCAAGCATCCCAAAATCTAGGGTAGGCATTCTGTAGTGCGTCCTTGGTATTATGGATCCAAATGCTTCCTAATGAGTCAGTGATTCCTAAAAGGAAGTATGCAAGGTCTCAATACTATGAAGAACTTTTCAACAAGTACAGCGATCCAACAATGAAACCAGTGGCCTCATGCTGCATAGGATGGGAAGTTGGGTGGGTGGTGAAGGAACTTCTAGGATGGAAAATCCTCCCAATGATGCAGATAGGTAAAATGATTCATCTATAACTTACAGTCTTGGAGAGATGTCTGGGTCATAAAGAGGTTTAATGTCTTCCTCATTATCATGCATTTTTTCCTAATAGTTCTGTTAGAAATAATATGTTTATATGGAGCCAAAATCTACCACCAGTTCTAGTTTAGCCTCCCAAAGCAAGTCAGATCCAGTATCTTCACATCTTCCACAAAATGATGTCAAATTATTTCATCCTTCAATTATCTCTCCTAGTAAATTATATGAAAAAAACATTGAATTAAGATTCAGAAGGCCTGAATTCTAGACCCTGTTCCATCACAAACTAGCTGTATGACCTTGGACAAATTGCTTGACCTCTCTGTGCCTCAGATTCATCTTCTATAAAGAAAAAAATATTATCTCTGCTCTTCTTCACCAGATTGTTTTGAGGAATAAATGAGATAATGTATGTGAAGGTGCTTTGTAAACTCTACAGTGCCATACAAATATGAGATACCATCTTTATCTTTATTGTTAAATGAATGGCCAACATAATCAATTCCTTCTGTACTACCAGTGATATTGTAGTTTCCTCAAAAGTCTGCATGTCTTAACCTTTCAATTGTTTATCTTATTCCTTCAAAAAATGTATGATTACGCTGTCTCATTTTTGAGTAATGTAGCTTTGTAGACAGAGACCACAAAATTCAGGTCCGTCTCTTGTACCTCTGTCTCATCTCTCTGTCTCTATCTGCTTCTCTCGGTCTCTTAGTTTCTCTCGACTCTGTCTCTGGTTCTGTCTTTCTGTTCATCTATTTGTCTGTCTCTTTCAGTCTCTCAATTCTCTGTCCCTGCTTGTGTCTGCCTGTCCATCTATCTCTTTCTGTCTCTCTCTCTCTGTCTGTTTCTGTCTCTGTCTTTCACACACACAAACACACACACACACATATACACGCCACTTCTTATCACTCTATCTTCCTCCAAAGAAATACAGAGGCTAGAGCCAATCAATCAATATTTTCCATAAGAGACTAGTTTTTTCCAACACCCAAACAATGTTTACTCTGCTGAAGAGCAGAGCTCTGGCCTCTTGGATAGTGACTTACATACAGCAAAATGTTTGTTGAATGAAATTGTAAAGGAATAAAACTCACAAATAATGAGTTAACTATAATTCAAGAGATCTGCATTCTGCAATAATTTCTTTAGTAGAAAACTAGTTTCTAGGAAACAACAGTTCTAGGAACAACAGTTCCCCAACAGTAGTTAAAATAATTTATCCCTCTGGTACATAATTAGGTTATTACTTATTTCTATTAACTGTGCATAAATAAATGGAAAGATCTTTCAATCCTTCTGCTTCTCATTTGACAAACTGGTTGCCTAGCATTAATTATCATCTTTTAACAATTTTAAATTCACATTTTTTATAACCTTTAAGACCTTTTTCACAGGATAAGAAATCACAGGTGACTGGAATGGATGAGATTACAAATACAAATACTCAAAAAGTACTCCTTGAAACTATACTTTGTGATAAATAGCATGAGCAGTTTCCCCATGTTACAGATGAAAAGACTGAGGGTCAAAGAAAAGAAGTGATGCCCATGATTATTCAGCTTTCACTAGAGATTGAATCCACGCCCAGCTCACCTGAATCAAAGTCCAGCATCCTTTCTACCATATCTAGCTGTTGTTCACTCATGTCTAGCTCTTTGTGACTCATTTGGTGTTCCCTTGGCAAAAATACTAGAGTGGCTTGCCATTTTCTTCTCCAGCTCATTTTCCAAATGAGGAAAGTGAGGCAAAAAGGGTAAAGAGGCTTTTCCAGGGTCACACAGATAGTATGTGTCTGAGACAGGATTTAAACTTAAGTCTTCCTGGCTCCAGTGCCAGTGCTCTCTCCACTGCACTACCTAGCTGTCCAACCATATCTAACTACTTCTAGCTTAAAAGGAAATAAATCAGGTGGAAAGGTAGACAAAGAGCTCACTCACAATTTTCAAACTTTCTGAAACTTAGTTGACTGAGTCATTTTCTATTTGCCTTAGGTGTCCCCTACATCCCCCTTAGCACCTACTACAGTATTCTATGTACCATAGAGGTTCAGTAAATGGAAAATTAAATATCCAGGACCTCTTTTCTTCCTATGTATAATGAACTCCTGTAAAACAGGAACCAGGTGCTTTTATAGGTTATGTAGACTTTTCAGATCAGTCAGAAATCCGACAAGATAGGAAACAATTGGAAGAAGGGATTTAACAAATATGCCAAAAGACTAGAAGAAATCTAGAATGGACTTAAAGAACTGTAATACATGTTATTTCTTCTTTCCATTCCATTGTGACCTAATCTGTGTAAGGGTTAGTACTGGAGAGAGAGAAGGAATGCAGCATCTATTGTAGGTATAGTCGATGTCTTTGCTCTTTTTGTCTAGGAATAAAGGAAGGAAAAGTGGTGAATAGAATGATACTTCTTTTAGGGATAGCTAATATGAGAATTTGTTTTGCTTGACTAATCATATTTGCTAATAACATTGTGAGTTTTTTTTCCCAATTTGGGGAGGAAGGAACCAGAGATATGGAAGGAAGGAAAGAAAGGAAGGAAAAGGGAGGGAGGAAAGAAGGGGGAAAGGGAGAGAGGGGAAGAAAAAGAAAAGAAAGTAGGAAAGGTAGAAGGAAAGGGTAAAGAGAGAGGGAAAGAGAGGAGGAAGAAAGAAAAAAAGACTCTTGAATACACATAAGAGAACAAAAGGAAAGCTAGAAAGAATCACAGACAAGTCAGACAGTTTTCAAAGTTTCATGTTGCCAGGCATGGTGTTATGTACCTGTGCACCTGTCTCTACTATCAGTGAGGCTGAGGCTGGTGGATTGCTTGAGCTCAGGAGTTCTGAGCTGTGGTGAGCTAGGACAATGGGTTGTTGATGATAACAATTCAATATGTTGAGTCTCCAGGAACAGGGGACCACCAGGAGAGAAAAATCAGCCCAGTTCAGAAAAATGGAGTGAATCAGTTCTAATGATTAGTGGGTGTCATTTAACTAGCCTATTGTTATCTCATCATCTTTGTGACTGCTAAGACTAAAACTATCTTCTCTGATTACCATTCCACATATATATTGTCTTCCCATTAAAATATAAACTTCTCAAGGGAAAGTCATCTCTGATTTTTTATATGTATCCACACAGCTTAGCACATGTCTGGTACGTAATAAATTATTTAAAATGTTTTTCATTCATTCATTTATTCTTTTTTATCCTAGAAGTAATATTGAGCCAGCAAGAGTTCTTGAGGAAACCTCCTAATTTCCTGAAGCAACCTTCGAACCTTCAAACTCAAGGCCACACGTGGACTTCTAGGTCCTCAGGTCTTTTGACCAAGTTCAAGTTTTACAGAACAAATCCTCTTATTAAGGGGATTTGTTCTGTGAAGTTTGGATTTAGTCAAAGGACCATACGTGGCCTTGAGGCTGCAGGTTCCCCACCTCTGACTTGGAGGGTTAGCCTACAACTCTCTAAATATTTGAATGACTGTCATGGAGAACAGGGGTCAACTTTGGACATTTGTATTCAAAGAGTAGAAAAAAGAACAACGGTAAAAAAAAAAAAAAATTGAAGCATCAGATTTCAGCTCAATTTAAAGTCTTAGTTCCTAAGAAGTAAAGCTCTCCAAAAGGAGAATGGTCCCTCTTTGGAGATTATAATGTCTCCTCTTTAAAGACTTTCAAGGGGTGATATTGAGGGGAGTCTTATTCAGGTCTGAATTAGATTATATGACCTTTATGTACTTTGCCAATTCTGAGATCCTATGATCCTATGATTGTAAGCGGTGTAGGAAACAATTACTATGTAGATCAGAAGAAAGATAATTACTAATTAGTGTAATCATTATTGGCTTTACATTTATCCTTCAATTTTTAGGCACAAGTATAAACAAGAGCTAGCATTTATATGTCACTTTTAGTTGCAAAGCACTTCATAAATATTATCTCATTTTATTCTTACAACAACCTGGGAGAAAGGTAGTATTATTATTTCAGTTTTACAGATGAAGAAGCAGAGGCAAAGGTTGAATGTCTAGCCCAGGGTCACATAGCTAGGAAGCATTGAGGACTGAATTTGGACCCAGATCTTCCTGACTTCAGGCCAACACTCTACCCACTGAGTCATCTAGCTACTTTAATATTTCTTTTCCAATGGGAAGATTTATGTGAAATTATGTGGAATGAAGTAGTAAATCAACCAAGAAAGCAAATATTAAGAGTCAAACACATACCTGGCACTACAAAAGGGTCTCAGGATGCAAAGAGAGCAAAGGAAAGAGTGACGATAGGTTAAGAACCAGAAGAACAAGAAACATGTCTACAACAACACAGTTAAAAATCATATTGAAACAAAGTCAAACATGTTGTTATATATAATGATTCATGTAATCCCTGGGAACAGCTAGATGGTCTAATGAATAGAGTGAGTGCTATGCCTGGAGTAAGGAAAACTTATCATCCTGAGTTCAAATCTGGCCTCAAACACTGACTAGCTGTGGGACCCTGGGCAAGTCACTTCACCCTGTTTGCCTTGGTTTCCTTATCTGTAAAATAAGCTGGAGAAGGAAATGGCAAATCACTTTGGTATCTTTGCCAAGAAAACCTCATATAGGGTCACAAAGAGTTGGACACAACTGAAGAACAACTGAAAATCTAATTCCTACAGAAGGGATTAAGAAATGCAAGTCCCTTCCTTTAATGAAGAGATGGAAGGAGCAGGTTATGCTTCTGTATGGCATTGACTATTCAGTTAAGGCTAGTCTTCATTAATAGTTGGTGTTTGGGGTTGCTGTGACTCTTGTGGTTGTTGGATTGGGGCAGGGGTTATATCGATCAATTTTTTTAATATAAAAACAAAAGTCACCATACAAACATCATTTTAATAATGAAAATATGGCTTGTCATCTTGAAAAAGTGTTCTCATAAGTTCTTCATTGAGAGAATTTTATGTAAAATTGGAAATTACTCACTATTTACTGGGCATCTTATATGTCCATCACTGGTTTAGAGGTTACAGAGTATACCAAGTAGTATAAGGATATAATGATACCTCCCTTCAAGAAACTTAGGGTCTAACTGAGACAAGACTAAAACAAATAAAAAAGTTAAACCACACCTAAACCCAGAGTATAAGGGCTAAGCTTTGTGGGTGATACAAAGGTTATAGGGTTCCAGAGATGAAGAGATCACTGATGTGTGGAATAGTCAGGGAAAATTTCATGGAGTTATAAGAGGGTTCAATTGGGCCTTGAAGAGAGAGAGGGAAGCACATTCTGAGTTCTTTATTTGGGGATGAATATGGAATCATCAGCCTGATATCCTGAGGCCCTCAAACTAGAATAATTACAAATACACCCGACTTGAAGGAAACTCAATGTACAAAAATATTTACTTTTAAAAGACAAACAAGGGGGATGATTACACTTTATAATAGTGTTTCCTCTAGGAGCCTGTGAAGCAGCAGTCTCTCCTGGTGGTATAATATGATTGACTTGATATCCAGCATATCCAGAACAAATTTTATTTCATGAAGCTTTATAGGTAAGGTTGTCCCTTGAACAGTACAGCTCCAATTTTCTTATAAGAATCATGGGTAGATATTCTTAATCTTTAATTAACCTCTCTCACTGTTTGCTAAAATTGTGTAACAAATCCAATGTCAAATATGACCCTTGAAATGGTCACTCTGTTATCCACAGTCAGGAAGCTTCTTTGACATAGCAAATATCAGCCTGGCTTCACTTTGCAAAGACCAGGTTTAAACAAAGTTAACAACTTTGACGATACTAATCCAGTGTCATTGTTTTATTACACAGGAATGCAAGTTCCCTTTCAGGGAAATTTCAGGCTACTATGTAGCAGATTGAAATTGATGACAGAATTTAAAACTAATGAATTCATTTCCGTGATATAATACAGTGTATTCTAGTGCTTCTTCTAAGGCAAAACATAAGCTTATTAAGAACAGGGACTGTTTCTCCTTTTGTCCTTATATCCCCCAATGCCTAACATAATACTTTGCACAGAGTAGGTACATAATGAGTGGTTATTGTTGTTGAAGACTTTGGTCACTCCAATGTATTAATCTGCTTTTTGAACTTTTTTAGAGGTTCGGTGGTCCTCCCTTTCCTTGAACTACATCTAGCTAGATGCCTTGAACCTAGAAGAGATATTGAAAAGGGAGCTAGCAAATCAGCTCAGCTGAATTAATTAGGTTCAAAAGAACTAAAGGGGGGGCATGCTTTTAAAATGTAGATTTACATTATCTTTCAAAAGCAAAACAAAACATTTTAATAAATATCTTAACTATATTAGGCCATACGATTTGCTTTAACTGGATAAATGATATCACGAATTTCAAATTACATCATGGTTAGGAAATGACTCATGGAGAATAAGCCAAATCACTGAGTAAAGATTCTTTTAAATTGTTAAAAGATATTTTGGTGAACAAGAAAGCAAAGAAAAGATGGACAGCTTTTAACACAACATATAATATTTATAATACAGACTTTCTTGAAATGAAAATTTATTGCTATGTATTTTGAATCCTCTCTTATGTTCTGCTGTGACATGACGTGGTTTTTTTTATTGTTTTCTTACTTCATATTTAAGTTTCAGTATTTAAGTTTGTGATGTTTTTTTTTCTTTTCTACATTCTGTAATTGGCTTCTGGTGTTTGCATCTAAAACTTGTGTGTGTATAGATAGATAGATAGATAGATAGATAGATAGATAGATAGATAGATAGATAGATAGAAACACAGACAGATAGATAAAAGAGTATTAAGAAATTTGACTTTTATACCTGGCAGGAATTTCAGAGATCATCTAGCCAAATCTTGTCATTTTAGAAAAGAAGAAGCTGATATCCAGTGAAGAGTGCTGATTCAGGTTAAAGAATCATTTAGTCAGAAAACTGGAAACAGAAACCAGGTGTCCTCATTCAGAAGGGCACAGGATTTCCACCTAACAAGGTACTTTAATATAGGATCATGAGATTTAGTTCTGGAAATGGCCCTAGAGGTTATCTAGCCAATACCAACTATTTACAAATAAACCTAGAGATATGAAGTGACTTGTTCAAGCTCACACAGATGGTCAGGAATATCTGGACTCAAAATGATATGCTCTTTCCTCTGTACTATCCTAAGGGAAATACTAAGCTATGAATCTCCTGAGAAACTCTACATATCTGTCCACTAATTTGCAAAATAACCAGCACACCATAACTACAGTGTCAAAGTTTAACAAATAATTCAGAATGAATTAGTGGAGAAATTTCCCAAAGTAGCAGCATCCCAAAGTAGCAGCATCCTTTGCTAATGTTTCCCCTTCTGTAGAAATATAAAGAACTTTTTGTAGATGCTGTAAAAGACCTCCCTCCATGTAAACTAAACATTTGCCTGGTTGACAATACACTTGGTGCTCTGGTTCAGTTATCATATTTACTTTTCCACCAAACAGAAGCAAGTTTTCTGAGATGATTATTTCTTCTTCTTCTTCTTCTTCTTCTTCTTCTTCTTCTTCTTCTTCTTCTTCTTCTTCTTCTTCTTCTTCTTCTTCTTCTTCTTCTTCTTCTTCTTCTTCTTCTTCTCTTCCCTCTCCTCTTTCTTCTCCTCTACCTTTTTCCTCCTCTTTCTCCTCTTCCTTTTCTTCTTATTCTTCCTCCCCTTCTTCCTCCTCCTCCTCCTCCTTCGGAAACCTAGATTTAAATCCCAAATAAAAGCCCTAGCACTTAGAGCTCTTTAACTGGAGAAAAAGAAACTTGCAGAAGAAAGTAATTTAGAGATAGAACACAAAGGGAAGGGTTTTAGTCCCTTGTTAAGAAGGGGCTGGTGAAAAAGAAGAGATTAAGCATCTAAGTCTAAAGAAGCTAAGGAGAAGACTATGAAACATGAAAAACAAAAATGTGCCTGGCTTCCTAACCAGACAATCTCTGCCTTTGTAATAGAGGAGAAGAAAATGGCAAAACAACTGTATAGGAGACTGAGAGACTAGAAGCAAGAAAAATGTCTGCTCTTGTCCCCTTTGTTCAATTTAGGGACATCAGAACTTGTTGATCCTGTTGCCAAAATTGGGATTACCCTCTTCAAGGATTAGAAACGAAAGGGATGAACAAAGAAGTCTGGGAGATAAAGTTTTCAGCTAACTTCATTGTGTCAGTCTATGTTACAGCTTTACAGAAATTTAATTTAGCAGGCATCAGATAAGACAACTAAACTTAATCTGCATTTTGAGTATAGAGTAAGCAATTTAAAATACCTGGGATTTACCCAACTCTTCCACCAAGTATGTAATAAATTAAATAGTTCAATTCTGAGGTCTCTGCCCATTAATAATACAAGCCAAGTTTCTGAATTGTCCAATAGTGAAGTTCCATGGGCTCATTCATCAGCAGTTCACATTGATACTGTATGGACTAAGTGTAGGAATAATACATTTCACTAGGTAATAGCATGCACCAGTACTGAGAGTCCCCAGTTCCCAGGCTTAGAGATGAAAACCTTTTTTTAAAAAAAAATCTATTAAACTATCTCAGTGAGCAACAGTGAGCACACCATTGTGACTATAGGAACCTTGCCTCAGTCCCATTGATTATATATTGCCACCAAAGTGGGTCACTTGTAGTGCAATACTGTTGTCCCTTTATAATTGTATCTCAGGTTCTTCCAGATCTAAAAATGTTTCCCTCCTAAATGTATACCTGAATGAACTTTATACACCAAAAAAATGACATTTAATAGTCTCATCCAAACAATAAGGTATATTTTATCTTCCATCTATTAATGCAAGAATTCAAATACTTGAACAGTAACAAGAACAAAGCTAACTACGTGAAGCAGAAAGGCAGGAAAAGGTGATTATGAATAACCTTGTGCCTGGGAGCCTTCAAAGAGAAAATTATAACACTTGAATTGAAATATTTTGTTTTTGTTTATAGAAAATAATATAAATGTAAATATATGTACATATAAATATACAAAAGAATATTTATACATACAGAATAAATGTGAATATAATTACAAATAAGTGTATTTGTATATACAGGCATTTATGAAATACAAGATTTTTTAAAATTTAAAATAGATGTTTTAATACAAGAATCTAGAATCAACTGAGTGTTTGTGCTTCATATATTAACTTAAATTTGTAATTTTTCTAAAATCCAAAATAAGAAATTATTGTAAGCCTATGTAGAAAACCACGAGGTTAAAATTGCCATTATTATTCACATCTCTTCCCCCACAAAAATACCCACATTAGGAGCCACAACTTTTCAGAAAGGAGGGGTGTGGGGGACGGAGAATCAGGCAGATTCCCTTCAAAAACCTTTCTGAAATAATCCAAGTTCCTCCAAAGACACAAATTTTCCTTAATTATGAGACTTTGCTGTCCTAAATTATTCAGAAAATTGCCTCGATTTTCCACTTCACCCGGGACCCGAGGCAATCCTCCCCCATCTCAGGGAAAACAGGACAAATGTTCCAAACTGTCTCCTAGCTTTTGTTTTAGATTAGAGGAAAACCACAGAACAATTGCATAGGAAACCGGGAGAGTAGAGGCAAGAACATTTTGTGCTCTAGTGCCCTTTGATTACACTCGTTTGAGGAATATCAGAACTTGTTGCTACTATTGCCAGAGTCAGGAAAACCCCCTCGGAGCTTTCGTCTCCCTTTAGGGATAAAAGCACAAACGTGCTCCTGTGAGAAGCTTGCACTTCTATCCATTAGTGCCTCCACCGCAGCCCCAGTTTCTTTTCGAGCTCAGAAATAGAAGATTCCGACTAATAGAAAAGGAAAGCACCGGCCTAGGTCTTAAGATGCTGACCTTTGCTCCTCTTCTCCTTGAGAAGGAGGGAAAGGAAGGAGGAAAATCCCTCATTCTTCGAGTTCCTTATTAGGCTTCTTGGTCCACACCTCCTCTAAGGATCTACCGGGAATTCGCATCCAGCTCTCAGCTTTAGTGCTAACTTTCAAACCTATACCAACTGAGGGAGGGTCCAGGCTGGAGTGAGAGGTAGGAGTGGGGAAGCTTGATTAAGGACGCTAGGGTAAGGTATTGTTGGGACTCAAGCCTCCTCCTCCCCCACTTCCTTTCCTGAGGGAAGTTCTCTTTCTCCGTTCTCCCTCCCAACTTTTTTTTTTCTGTATTCCCCTTTTCCATTCTCCTTCGTCTCTCCTTTCCCCAGCTGCCACGGTGCAGGATCTTCGGCTGTGTGTGAGTTCAGTTCGGAAAGTATTCATCACAAAACCCTAGGCGGGCTAGTAGACCGCTCAGGAACACCCCTCAACCCCAGACACACACACACACACACACACACACACACACACACACACACACACCACTCAGTTCCTCTTCAAACAAACTACACGGTATGGGGAGGGGGAACGAGTTGGAGCAGGTCTGAGAGAGAAGATGGTTTCGCCACCGTAACCACCTATCCCACCTTACTCCAATAACTCCACAAAGGCCTTTTGTTTTTTCTGAGCAAAGGGAGGAGACCCAGGACAGATCCTAGGAATCCTCCAGAAGTGTGACTCCTTTAAAGCAGAAAAAGAATAGTGTGAAGAACACCTGAGGGGCTTGAACTAAATCTTACTTTCCCTTATTCTTTGCCTTTCCCCTCCCCCTCCTCTTCCCCAACCCATTTCCAACACCAACCCTTCCCCCTCCCATCCCCAATCAATAGCGGTTGCTGATTTTTCACAACAATTGCAGCTGTCTAATTCATCAGTGAATAATTAAATCAAAGAAGGCCTGGCCTCTCTGCACTGCGAATGATTTGGCATTGGAGAGATGGGGTATATGGGGGTTTTTTCTCCTTTTCTAAATCCTATCAGATTGGAGAAAAAATTATAAATACTATTATATATGAGGACCTAGAAGGAAAGGGGAGGGAGGCGTGGAGGGGATGGAGAACTTTAGTAGCTTTAGCCTGAGATGACACGCTTAAACTCTGGGAAATCTGGTGATGAATGCTTCAGAAAGAATAGAGAAGGTTCTGAACGATCTTTCTCCTGTTCAAGAAAGAAGGAAAAGAAGTGGTGATTTTTTTAATTGGAAATAAGGAAAGTGGGGGATATTTAAATAGTCCAGCCTCTGGTGAGTCTTTGAGTTAAGTCGGCTGTGAAATGCTATTCCCTTTCATTTGTGTCTCTATCTCCGGATTTGTCCCCATTCTATTGCCGGGAATGAGAAATAGTTTCTATTTTCTGGGAACATAGTAACTTTGGGGAGGGAAAGAAAAGTCACCTTTGATGCTGGATATTTGCTTTTAAGTAAAATGGGAGTAATATCAAAGAAAGACCCAGAAACTATATTGATTTAGACATCAATTCATCTTTTCCATGCCAAGCCCATTCCTCTCTTAGGCAGTAGGATTTGTTTTGGTTTTGGTTTGGTTCAGCGGGAAGGAAGTAAAGTATTTTTTTTTTCCCGAGGTAAGGAAATAACCAGATCATTGAGTCTCTTGTCCTACTCTACCCAATCTCAGACTCTGACCATTCTTCCTCTTTGTACAATGAGAGCCCCAGCAACCAAATAGTCCTGAGAAGAGAGAAGAGAAGAGAGAAGGGAAGAGAGAAGGGAAGAGAAGAGAGAAAATAAAGGAAAAAAGGAAAAGAAAACTATTTGAAGTGTTTGAAAATTACTGTGGTTGAGAGGAGGATAGCCTCTCTGCCTTTTCTGAGTGCTGTGACCCTCTTCCTGCGTTCTGGGACTTGGTCTGAAAAAAGACAATTGTCCTTCTCCCCCACCACTCCTGCGTCTAGTGAAGATATAACAGTTCCCAGTATATCCATCCACCCCTGCCAATCTAGATGTCGCTTCTGCCACGGAAGAGACAGCTCCCTGGGTAGCGTTTAGGGGTTTTGTATCTACAAAGGTCAGAGCTACCCCAAACCACCGAGTGACGCGGGAGTTCTTGTTACTCTACCAACAGGTCCCCCAACTCTGACTTGCCCCAGGTACACTCTAGGTGCTGTATGCGGCCAGCCCAGGGAAGGAGTTGTCTGGTTTATTTCCAGGAACTGCTTCCACTTTGTTAGAACCCTCCATACCTGCTCTGAGACATCAGTCCGCAGTTAAAACCAATTGCTAAAACTAGCACAGATATGAATATGTAGAGGTCTTCGAAGAGTGATTTCCTCCATAGTTTGTAAAAGCTACGCCTCAAAACATTTCGCTTTGCAAATTTTTTTATTTAAAAAAATTCCACTCCCTTTTAGAATAACTAAAAATCCCTTCTAAAATGACATGTACACAAAGAAATGCCACTGAAATACTTGAGTGAGCGCGGAGAGCGCTTGACTTCTGTCCTGGAAGCACCGAATCAGATGCCCTAAGTTATTTACTTTTCTAAGAAGGGCCACCAACACCTCCCCCCCCAAAAAAAAAAAACTCCACAAAACCCTCGAAGGTCATAAAATAAATTTTAAAAAAAGGAAATTCATATGTATTAATCAGTGAATCTAAATATATATTCTTAAACTCCAGTCTGGTTTTTAAAAAGATTTTCGAAGAGAATGGGAAACGATTAATATTTTTAAGATTAAAATCGGGAGACCTTTTTTTTTGTTTTTAATGAAACTAACAGGAAATTTTGAACACTTTGTAAAATATTCTTAAAGCTATAAATACCATATAAACGTAATTTAAAACACACCAATAAACGTAGATGCAAAGAGTTTAGAGTCTCTTTTTCCATAGGGGTGAAGGAGAAGTTGTGGTCCTTATTTTCTTAGCTGAACCTCTCTAATCCAAAATGGTCATTTTCAGAGCACATGCTACATTTAAGGAGATAATAAATTAAATGCGTCGCCCGATTTTGGTGTCTTAAGGCCAACTTGAAAACATCCCCGCTTTCAGAGAGTTAAATGTGTCTTTTTTTTTTTACAACCAACTGCAACTTTTGCCTTCCTTTAGAAAGGACAACAAAAAGATTTCATGCATAACTTGACCCGAACAAAGAGACCTCACGCCGGTTTTCCTTTTGTAGGGTGACAACCCCGGCAAGAGGAAGAACTTCATTTTAAGCCCACTTGAAATGTTAGTTCTGAAAATCCACTTTCAACAGATCGAATGTTGCCAAGAGGCTTCGGGCTCCGACGCAGGCACGTTCGCTTTTGGGAAACAAAGCTGGGGCTGAGATGGGAGTGTCACTCAGGACAACTCCGAAAGAGTCCTTTTTTAGAATCTACTAACAAGTCGTGAGCAGATGTGTGTTTGTGTGTGTGTGTGTGTGTGTGTGTGTGTCCTCATGAGTGTGTCTAATATATAACCTGAATCTTTTTCTTCTCTGTATTCACTGACTAGAAAACAAACTTAGCTTCCCCTCTCTGCCTTCTTTAGCTTGGAAGCCATTCACCCTCTGACAGCAGGCTTGGCCCTTGTCTCAGTCAGGGCCGCCACTCCGAAGAAAACAAACTGAGACCTAAGGAAACAGACTAGTAAAAGTGGGAAAGGCTTTTGGGTATACAAGCTACAGGAAACGAAGGTGATGACCAGGGATTCCACATTAGAAACCCCGATAACTCAGTGACAGTACTTGTCAAAGTTGTGTGTCCTTTGCATTACTGATTAAAGGGACTCGCTCCCTCTATCAAAATCTCTTTTTAAAGGGGGAGGGCAAAATACAATATGATGGTTCTGAGAGTTACGAGGAAAGTGGTGGCAGAGGAGGGGTGGAAAGGAGAGAGGAATTTGTGTGTATCACAGAAGAGTGCCATCCCTGATGGGTGGTACTCTTGAGGAAGGGAGAGAGAGAGAGAGAGAGAGAGAGAGAGAGAGAGAGAGAGAGAGAGAGAGAGAGAGAGAGAGAGAGAGAGAGAGAGAGAGAATTTGGGACTGACACCCCCTCTTTTTTACCCCTTCCCTTCCTTTAGAAGGCAAATGGAAAGGTGAAGGGGTGTCTGTCCCGTGAAGTCTGCACTAAGTGGGACTGCACTGCATATTCTTTTCAGAGTTCTTCCTGCACCTCTGCCATTGCTACTTACTAACTGACCTGCAGCACTTCTCTTCTCCCGATATTCCGTAACACCTAGTGCAACCCCTCATACCCCTTAGCCCTACTCTTTGAAAGGGTAAAAGTGTCAGAATGGGATGAAACCCAGTCAGAGTGTGGGGACTGGAGAAGATCTTGCACCTTCGGTGTCCCAACCAGCCAGTGATGTGCCCCAAATGCCAGTTTTTCTTTTGCAGGATGGCAATTCAGGAGGAAGGAAAGATGGAAGGAGTTTCTTTGAAACCATGTTCTTTGGTAGCAGAAAAGTCACCGTTTCTTTTTAATAAAGAAATTCTTTATTGTATATGTATATTGCTCTGGAGAGTCAAACTTCTCAGTTTTAACAAAACCAAGGGTGAAGAAGGAAGATAATAATTGAATAAAGTTTAATATCTCTCATCCCTTCCCAACAAATATTTTCCCTTCTCCAGTTAGAATTATAAAATGAGACATTAATTTCTGGGCTGAGAATAGTTTATAGAAGCGGGATTGGGAGGAGGGCTGGCACAGTTTTTAGTTCTCTCCAACTTTCTCCCTCCACTCACTGTGTAATCCAAGGCTACTGAGAGTGCAACTTCCAAAAAAGAGAGATCATTGAAAGTGCCTGTGCCCCTCCTCCCTACAAGCACCTACTGCCCACAGACTTATAATATTATGGAGTCATGGTCTCTTAGCCTGGTGGACTCGATATTGAGGGTGAAAAAGCTCAATGCCTAAAAGGAAACGTCTATTTCTCCTCTAGCATAAGGATTCCACCCTTTCCTTAAAATTCTCCTCCAATATTAAAGCTTCATTTGTTGTCAGATTCGTCTAAGTGCTGGAGGCCTTTCTGAAAAACCATTACCATTCAATGACTGGAAAATTGCTCTCATTCCTTTAAAAAGAAAAAAAAGGCAGCAGCGACGGGCAATAACAAACAACAGACAACAAAAACTTTCTCCTGTAAATCCTCGCCCACAGAATTACAAAGGAAGGATATTGACTTACCCCCGAATTGCTGATATGTTTTGGGGGGGGACTTTTTTTTTTTTTGAAGATTTCTGTTTGGTAGCTGCACAGACAGATGCAATTCATAGGCGAAGCTGATTGCCAGAAACGCTATAGATTAGCATGGGGTCTGCAGCACACAGATCCTGATCAATATCCCTACACTCACACGCCAGATGGTTTGGGAAAGGACAAAAATCAAATAGTTCAAATCAAGCCACGATTATGTCTTTTTGTGCTTCTCAGCTCAACCTAGCTGGAGCAGAAACGTGTTCTGAGATAGGTCCTGCCAAAGACAAAAATTGCAGGTATTTTCAGCGATTGGGGAGGGGGAGGGGAAAAGGGGGAGTGAGGATCCAGCAGTTCCTAGCTCTGCCTCATCTTTCTGTGGCTGAATAAAAACAAAGCGGGTAGGTTACTTAGTCAGCTCTGTTTTTACTTGTTAGTCTGTTTATTTTTCTTGAATAATTTATAGGCTTCCTGGTTTAATTAAATGTTCTTCTCTAGATGCCTCTTGGAGCTAGAAAATATGTCAGGGTGCAAGGAGTTGTAAAGGGCTCAGACTTTGAGGTTTTAGCTCATTTCTTTCCAACGTTGTCTCAATTCTTCCATTTGAAAAAGGGGAAAATAATCACATTTTTGGTTAATGCCCTTTATCATATATGCATACTATCTTCTTTTGATTCATTTTATTGTCTGATGAAATATAGAATCCAAACTCAAACAGCAACATGATAAGCGCTGAATTTCCTAGATCTTCATTTTACTTCTTTTCTCAACTGCTTAGCCAAATCCTAACATTGAACGAAACACATTGTTCACATGCTACGTTTCTGTGCAGTTCATCAATGAATCAAACGCTCTCCCGGGGGGAGGGGGGGAGGGAGAAGGAATTTGCTGCAATTAAAAGGACACAATTCTGGAGATCCCAGAACTTCTCTACTTCTAAAGAATACTATCTAGGCTACCAACACTCGAGACTCTAAGCACTTTTTCTATTTATTTAACCTTATGAAAAATAAATAACAATAGACAGCAGGACCTTTTCAAATGCTATTATTTCGAGAGGGTGGTTAAGATTGACAGTCGCACTCACCCCAAAAGGGATAGAAATTCGTAATTTAAGGAGAGGGAGGAAAGGAGAAAGGTAGGCAAAGGGAGAGAGAGAAGAGAGAGAGAGAGAGAGAGAGAGAGAGAGAGAGAGAGAGAGAGAGAGAGAGAGAGAGAGAGAGAGAGAGAGATGAGAATTATTTCATTAAAAAATTAAGACACCTAGGCCAGAATTTTCATTTTACATTTAAATGTGGCTTTGGGGTTGCAAAACAAAACACTGAGCCACCAAGAAAAATACAATGAGAAAATCTGCTTTATTGTAGTCCAAAGAAATTATACACAAAGAAACCAATACGTTTCTCTTGATTTCCCTGAGATCTTCAATATTGATCGCGGAAGGAGTGGGGGGGGGGGGAGGGACAGAGGATGAGGGGGCGGGGGTAGGGTCAGAGAAGGAGGAAGGGAGAGATGAAGCGAGAAGTAGAAAGGGAAGGAGAAGGGAAAAAGGAGGAAGGGAAAGAAGGGAGGCAGCAGAGGGGGAAAGAGGGAGTCCGGGAGAGGGGGGAGAGGGAGAAGGGAAGAGAGAGAGAGAGAGAGAGAGAGAGAGAGAGAGAGAGAGAGAGAGAGAGAGAGAGAGAGAGAGAGAGAATGTTACTCACCTTTAAACTGTAGCTCGTAGCACGTGACTACTCCCAGGCATACGGATCTAGAGTTCACAAGGGCAGACTTAATCTCGATTGTATGGGAAATTAGTTTATGATGTATGATGATTTCAAATAACATATACATACATATATATGAAAAGAGAGAGTGTTTGCATGTTTTTGAAATTCGGCATAGAGGCGGTGTCTCCAGCCTAGTGTTTTTAAACAGTCACGCGATGCTAAATCCTGAATTCAGCGCGAACTGCCAGCGGCAAAAATTAAACAGACACAGTCTCAGAATAGATGATGGACACACCAACATTCAGTCTGCGTTGTAACGTTATTAGTATTAGCAACCACAGCAATAATGGACATCTCTCAGTCACAAAGCGCTTGCGGTTCCTTAAACTTTTGATTTTTAACACGGGTGTCTCAAAAGTAAGTTGGTTAAAATTTGTCAAATTAAATGAGCTTGCAGAAAGAAGGGCCGGGAGTAGCAGGTGTTAAAAGGTGTTCCTGCTAGGAAGCTGAGTGAGGAGTAAGAGTAGAGAATTAAATTGGCAACGTCGGTTATTTTTACCTGTCGAATAACACAAAAAATAGAGCTACAAACACGTCTCTAAATATACAGAGTCTGGGCCTGTCTCTTTCATAGAGACTCGGTGCTCAGAAAAAGGGTCCATTTGAAAGTGTAATTGGCGGAGTATTGGCCAGGACTCAATAAAGTTGGTCTATGAATAACTTTACTGTACACTCATGTGACAGGATGACATGTATGATTCCCCTTTGCAGATAGAAGAAAGGGAAAGGCAGGCAAAAAGGTCAGTGAGAGTAAGACGTGTTTTCTAAATGAATTGAACCTTTCTCTGCCGTCAAAGAAGGCACATACAATATTTCGGGCAGTGTCCTTGTTTTCTTATCAAGTTTTCTCTAACAGCTGGAAGTGATTGGAGGGGGCTGTCTTAAGGAGACCCCCTGCTCTTCTTTTGACAGCTGATCAAAAGAAAATAGGTCACGCTTCTCAAACTTATGTCCACCCTGTCCTTAATTACTGTCTCTTTAAACAAAGGCAACATCTGCGCAACCTCAGCGAGCTTGAATCTTCAGAGTCAGAGAACACAACTGCCGGGGAAGGAAGGAAACAGGGAAGGAAGGATCTGTTACTTTTAGGCATTTCAAAATGGGCTCGTGGTTGCCCTGCCTTTTCTTAATCCAGACCCACTTTCTTGGAGATTAATGGGGTCTTTTTTTTTTCTCTTAAGGTGTGCTTTCCAGACTCACTTCTGGATATCAGAAACGTGGTTCTTTTCTAGAAATCGAGTTAGAAATCACGGACACTGCTCGAGTTTCTAAGATTCAGTAACATGACGTGGGGGGGGCGGTGTAGTGTAGTGCATGGGGAGGGGAAGGTCCGTGTTTAGGAGTAAAATCAGCCTGTAACATCAGATGATTTGCATACTATGTACCTCAATAGAAAGTTTACTCATAATTAGCCGTTGCAACAATATCCCCAACTCCCTCCACCGCAGAACCAATCTCCCCTCCCCTGGCCCCTTCCTCTTCCCCTTCATCCTTTTCTCCCTGCTGGAGAGGACAAGTCCCTTAAGAGAAAGCTCTAATCACCTTAAAATTGTTGAGATGATGCTCTCTGAGTTCTACGTTTTGTTTTGCACCCTTGCAGTGCTCCTTAGACTCACAAGCAAGAGATTTATGAGCATCCCCCGAAGTTTAATGAATTTTATTGGGTTAACTTTGCATGCAGTATGCCTGACGATGCCTTGTTGCTTACGGATTTCAATCCGTCACCTTCAGTTAGCTGGAAGCCTAGGCGAAGGAGTTTATCTAAAGCAGTATAGATTATGCATGTCTCTTCCCTGTAATTTAAAGTGAATTTAAATACACGAGCGTCTGGGTCTTAAAAGGGATAGACTTACTTCCTCTTTGCTTCTGTCAATGCTAAAAAGATGCTTCTTAGGGTTTGTGGGTACGCTTGTTTTTACACCAGCCCTGGCTTACTAGCTGCTGGAGAAGATTTCATTCATTAGCTGCTGGAGAAGACTTCATTCTCTTAGGGAAGGAACTTCAGAAATGTGTATTCTCCCAGATTACAGTTTAGCAAATGGAGAGGAAAAGACATTGCATCTTTAACATGCTCTCTCTCTCTCTCTCTCTCTCTCTCTCTCTCTCTCTCTCTCTCTCTCTCTCTCTCTCTCTCTCTCTCTCTCTCTCTCTCTCTCCCTCCCTCTTTCCCTCTCCCTCTCTGTCTCCCCTCCCTCCTTGACGTTTGATTCCAATAGCAAAGGGGGAAAAAAAAGGCACCGAAACCTCAGCCAAACATGAAACCTTCAGTCCCGCCTCTTCCCTTTCTCATTGGAGACTTTGTCTAGACACCCGGCTCGTTTAAAATTCTCCAGCTCTCAGCTGGTTGGTAGCAACGTCCATCTTGCAGAAGCCCAGCCCAGCCTGAGGGAGGGTAGGTTGTTAGAGTAGCAAACCCCTTCTGGACAGCTCCAGCTTACCCAAACAGAAGACGTAAGAGGAGGAAAGGGCTAGGACATGGCGAGGAACTGCACTGGCCCGTCTGATAGAGACCGGTGATTCCCTCCCTCCCCATCCCCCCTCCCCTCCCTTTCCCCAGACTCACACCCCATCCTCCCCTACCCCACCCCCATTCCCTTACACACACGCACACACACGCTTGCGCGCGCACACACACAGACACGCCACATACACATACACACACAAACACACATACACACACACAACCGAGAGGCCTTATTCACCACCTCAACAACAAGCCCCCCCCAACCCCGAACCCCTCCCCCTAAACAAGCATCTTGCAAACTCTCCCTCACCCACCTCCCAACCCTGCCCCCCCACCCCTATCCTCACCCCCACCCCCGCCGCCCCCGGGCCCCGATGGACTGAATGAAGGCTGCTTGTACCGCCTATCGATGCCTCACCAAAGATCTAGAAGGCTGCGCCATGAACCCAGAGATGACAATGGAAAGTATCGGCAGTTTGCACGGGGCAGCCGGCGGCAGCAGCGGCGGAGGCGGCGGCGGCGGGGGCCCGGCCCATGAGCAGGAGCTGCTGGCCAGCCCCAGCCCTCACCACACTAGCCGGGGCGCAGGCTCGCTGCGGGTCCAGCCTCCTCACCAGGACCTGGGCACCGCGTCCTCCCGCTCAGCCATGGTGACCAGCATGGCTTCCATCCTGGACGGGGGGGACTACCGTCCGGAGCTGTCCATTCCGCTGCACCACGCCATGAGCATGTCCTGCGACTCGTCCCCTCCGGGCATGGGCATGAGCAACACCTACACCACGTTGACGCCACTCCAGCCCCTGCCGCCCATCTCGACGGTCTCCGACAAGTTCCACCACCCACATCCCCACCACCACCCGCACCATCACCCACACCACCACCACCACCACCACCAGCGCCTGTCCGGCAATGTCAGCGGGAGCTTCACCCTCATGCGGGATGAGAGGGGGCTACCAGCCATGAACAACCTCTACAGCCCCTACAAGGAAATGTCCGGTATGGGGCAGAGTCTGTCTCCTCTAGCAGCCACCCCTTTGGGAAACGGGCTGGGCACCATCCACAACTCCCAGCAGGGCCTACACAACTATGGGCCCCCGGGGCACGACAAGATGCTCAGTCCCAACTTCGAAGCCCACCACACTGCCATGCTAGCCCGAGGGGATCAGCACCTCTCCCGGGGGTTGGGCACCCCGCCCGCTGCCATGATGTCGCACCTCAATGGGATGCATCACCCCGGCCACGCGCAGTCCCACGGGCCGGTGCTGGCTCCGAGCCGGGAGAGGCCGCCGTCCTCCTCCGGCTCGCAAGTGACCAACTCGGGACAGCTGGAAGAGATTAACACCAAAGAAGTGGCCCAGAGGATCACGGCTGAGCTGAAGCGCTACAGCATCCCCCAAGCGATCTTTGCCCAGCGGGTGCTGTGCCGTTCTCAGGGGACCCTTTCTGATCTGCTTAGGAACCCCAAACCTTGGAGTAAACTGAAATCTGGCAGGGAGACCTTCAGGAGGATGTGGAAATGGCTACAGGAACCGGAGTTCCAGCGGATGTCCGCCTTACGCCTGGCAGGTAAGCCCGGCAACGGCAGTGCCGCAGAGTGCTACAGCAGCTTTTTTACCCTTGCCCCCCCCACCTTGGTTTCTTGTTGTGCTTTCGTTTTTTCTCCGCTTTATCCCTCTCTCCTTTTCTGTTTTGCCCTCCTCTCCTCAGGTCACTCTGTCTCTGCGCCTGCATTGACCGAGAGCCCCTGACCTGAAAGGATCATAACCCCTTTTCTCTCTACACCCCCCGACCCCCACGAATTTGATAGGGTTTTGCCTTCCTTCCCTACTCTCGCCGCCTTTCCTGCTCCTGTTTTGGTCAGCTCCCTAGGCAGAACGCCGCGGGGCGGGCTTGGGTCAACCCTTGCTCCACTAAGCACAATGGTCTGGTCTGCCGGGAGACCTTTGACTGTAACAATTCGGCGCTGGTCACATTCTAAACCTCTTGCACTTGAAGTCCCTCTTTCAGACAATGCAATTAAGCTGACTGGGCTGCCCAGTCTATTTCAATAAAGAGGCACCAAAGGGGGCTTTCTTCTTTAGAAGGGGAAGCCTGCTCCCTCCCCCTCCATCCCCCCACAAGCAAACTTCACTTTGCCTGATCGTGAGGCAAAGTATTGCATGCTCTGTGCAGGCTGCTGGAGCAAAAGATCCTCTTCCAAAGCATCAGAGGCTCCCTCTGGACCTTACACTGGGGCCATACGCCTTTCCCAGGAGTTTGTTTTGTTTTTCCTGAACGCCGCAGCCAATTCCCTTGCACTGGACAACGTTCCAATAGTGCTTCTACTGCTGGTAATTACAGTTTGGAAAAGAGAATGCTAGGACTGTCGCATTAACATCCTGGGGTGGGGGGACGCGGGATCTAGGAAGTCATCAATATGCCTTGCCTCCTCAACCCGCCCCCCCATCCCCACTTTGTGTCGAGCTTTTCCCACGCAGAGGTTGGCTATTTCTATAGGAGAGCGGGCTCCCCCCCAGGTACTAAGAAATTAAGATGCAAGTTAACGCATCTACAAGTAAAGCTGCAATCTCCGCCTTTGCATTAAACCGTGACTGATTGTGTGCGGAGCAGCGAGGTGGATTCGCTGCTCTAGAAGGGGACAATTACATTGGGCATATTGTTCTAGTGAAAGATGAATTCTTTGTGCTCCCTCTAGTGGCACAATGGAGAGCTACAGCCCTCTATTGTTCTAAGATGTCAGAAATCTGCCATTAAGGTTGTTGGGGGGCGGAGGAGAGAAGAAGAGGTTGTGAGGCGAGAGGGACAAAAAGGGGGAAACCACTGTTCTAGTGACTTGGAAGTGAGAGTCCTTTTGGCAAGAAACTCGTGCTGAAAGTAGCTAGATACGTAGTCACTGTGTAAATGGTGCAGCCTACTGAAGGCTAGGGAGACAAGATCAAGTTTACGTTTCAAGAACACTCCCTAATGAAGTTCCCTAGAGTACCAAAAAAAAAAAAAAAATCACTCAATCTTCCTACTGGAATAAGATTTCTTTTTGTTTTCCGTTGTGGAGAATTCGGGTTATCCTCCAAGAAGGATGAAGCAGTCTTGGACGTACAGCCGAGTAATTGCCCGCTAGCCCAGACAGCTGGTGATTTGCATAGACGCATGCACTGGGGCGCAGGGCATGCTCCGGCTTTCCCCTGGCGTCTCTGAGCTCACACGCGAGTCAGAGAAGGCGGCGAGCTCTGTGCGGGTCCCAGGCGACCGCTCGTACAACCACGGTGCCTGCCGCTTGCAGGGCTGGTTTAACACATGCCAAGCCGATTTGGGTAATGTGACAGGCAACATGCTCACAGATGCGGCTTCGGAAGGCGTTTCTGCTCTGACATCTGCCTTCTTCACCGCCAGTTGGAGGGATTCAAATCTCTGACAATCGCTTCTGGGTATTGATTAGAAAGTAAATAAAATCCACTTTTCCCAAGGAGCTTACCCAAATCTGGTGGACACGAGTTGCTTCTGGATGGTTTGATAATGGATTCCCCTATTAACTCCCCCCCCTTTTTTCTTTTAGGTTATTAATTTCTTTCTCCTTCTTGCTTAATTTAGTGTTACTCTGATTTTATCCTGCGCTTGGCAAAAATCGGAAATACCTAGAGAAAGTAGGGTGGGAGATAAGCTCTTAGAAAATCAAGATCAAGATCAGGAACAACGTCTTTGTTTCTAGTCGAGGATGGTCCTAAATGAGCCCTCACACCTTGTCACAGTGCTGCCTGGAGTTGTGGGACAGTGGGAGCTACTATCAAGTTCTACGCTCAGTCTTCAGGGGGCAATTAATGTGAGAGCCATTTCCATATAAATCACTTTATCTCCCGATCCAGGAAAGAGAGCTAGAAAATTCTCTCTCTCTCTCTCTCTCTCTCTCTCTCTCTCTCTCTCTCTCTCTCTCTCTCTCTCTCTCTCTCTCTCTCTCTCTCTCTCTCTCTCTCCCTCTCCCCCTCTCCCTCTCCCTCTCCTTCTCCCCCCTCTCCCCTTTCAAATCCTTCAAGGCACAACTGAGATAAAGCTGAAACCACAGGCCAGGAGTAATTTTTAACAGAAGAGAAAACCGACCTGAATGAATCAGACACTACGTAAAAGCCTACCTCTAAGCTGAAGTATTCAAATGTATCTATTTTATTACCCACTGTTGAAAGGCGACAAGAGTTTTTGCCTTTGTATCGGGTCATTTTATCAGTAACTACAAATATGTTGAGTGGTTATTAGTACCTTGGAAGCTTTGCAGTTTGGGGTCAGGAGAGCACTCTCCTTAAGTAAGTCAGTAGTTCTGATTTGGATAAGTACGCATTTTATAATAGGTAGAACTGGATACTAAGGCGGGGAAGGGTGGGGGGAGATTGAGAATTGAGGCCATCTCCCCATGAATTATTAATGGAAATCTCAGTATGACTCCTAACTGGAGATGCCAGTGTCATTTGGGTTAAATAAGCACAAAGTGGGCGCCTGGCTGGAGTTTGGGTTCAAAACCTTTCACTGAAGATCTCAATCTGACAAAATCAGATCTACTCAAAGACAGTAATATTCTTGTTGTCTCTGTCTCTGTTTCTCTGTCACACGCGCACACACACATATATTTCCCTTTCATTTTACTTCCAAAACAGCAATACTGTTTTGCTGTATTCCAGTAGCCAGAACACAAAGATAGTTTACCAGTCTAGGGAATTGAAATATATAGTCTTTGACCCACCCCCTGAACCCCTAAGTATGAGCCCTTTGTGATTTCTAGACAAATTCCCTAATTTTACTTTCCATGGACTTAAGCAAGAGTTTCTGAAACCTGGCATAGGGGTAGAAAGGGTAGAGAAGGAAAGGATATTTTTTTTTTAATTATTCTGAAAACAAGACTTGTACTTGGGTTTGTTTTTTTTTGTTTTTTTTTTTTTTTTTTAATGAACAAGAAATACACTACATTGATTCGAAGGGCTAGCTAGAGCAGGAAAGGGTTGCTTTAAAAAAAAAAAGAGGAATTCCCATTTTAGGAAATTTGCAACCTGTTTGAAGAGTGGTGAAATTTCTTGCTCGCCAAACTGGGTCCAGGGACTTGGGTTATGTGAAAAATCCGACTGCCATGCTTTCTACGGAAAGAATCCGAAGTAAAATATTTCCAGCTTCAGGGACTAACTTAAACAAACACGTTTTAAATGACAGGGAGCAAGTGAAGTGTAGAAATCCGCAGGTGAAGAAGGTGAAAATTCTCTTTGAGACCGGTGAGGCAAGAGAACTGAGGCCCACAAGCCTCAAGCGGTTTTCGCCAAAAGTGAACCATAACCAAAGCAGAGAGCTTCCACTCTCTCTTTCGCTCGCTTTTTACAGTCTTGTGTGGGAGACTGATTCTTTGAATGTAAATCCTCGGGGGATAGCCCGAATCCCAGTGTAAATAGCTAATTTCTCCTCCATTAAGAGGTAGTCATCTCGATTTTCTTGAGCTCATATTTTCTAGTCCGCAGAAAAAACGAAGAAGGTCCGTGTTCGTCGAATTTAAAAGGGGTTTAAAAGAACAAGGTTTTGAGTGGGAGATTTGCCGTCCCATGTCTTCCCCACTCCCTCTTTTCTGCTGCTTTTCTCTACTTCAGTTCTAATCTCTCTTGGTAGGAGGAGTGTCTTAAGAAGGGGAGGAAGATCGGAAAGGGGGAGGAGAGGGTCACCTCGTCTTTTCTATCTTTCGACTTTGACGGTTCTTAGCTATGGGGCTGCTATTTAATTGGGATGCAATTTAACCAGGACTGATGAATTAATTGTTATTTATTAATAGCAATTATTAGTGGGGATTCTTTGGGCTCACAGCTCAGCATACTGGAGTGTACATACAATCCCGCTCAACTCAACCTTTCTCTCACCCTACTTCCATCTCCTGTACTAAAGCTCTAGCTCAAGAGTTGGCACGCTGGTGCCATGATACAGAAGTCTTGGTTTAATGTCACGGGATGCACTCCCCTCAACCCATTACAGAAACACACATAACAGTGGTGTATCACATAAAATATTTTTGCTTGATGGACTGATCCGATTAATAATTAAAGAGCTCACTACTGTCCTTGCATCTTCAAATCCCTGGCGGTTCAATAACACCTTTCTAATATGCATTAGTGTGGGAGCCCAGAGAGTATCAAGGGAAGGAAGGCGAAATGCGCACATGAGAGATAACCAAAGCAGCCAGGACCTCGCAAAACAAGAAGTCTCCGCATTTATTTTTATTCCAGTCGTTCCACCGTGTGGTTATGTCACTTTCTCAAACAAATGTGTATATGGAGGCAGATCGATGCTGATAATGTTTAGAAGATTAAAAGGGCATTAATGCTGGCAACAATAACATAAACGTGTGGACCCAGATTTCATTGATCTGGAACTTGATCCGGCTAGTTTCCAGTAAACCTGATGGCGCTCTTTTCCCAGCATCGTGCTCACCATCCCTCTCTCTCTCAATCTCTCTCTCTCTCTCTCTCTCGCTCTCTCGCTCTCTCGCTCTCTCGCTCTCCTCTTCCCTCCTTCCCTCCCTCCCTCTCCCTCTTCCCTCCCCCTTTCCTTATACATCTTTTTTCTTCCCTCCCTCCCACCCTGCTTTTTCTTCCTGCCTCTTTCCTAACACTTCTTTTCTCTCATGTCTCCCCCTTTCTCTCCCTCTAACCTATAAATATGCGTAAAAACATACAGAAACCTTTCCTTCCTGAACACTTTGGAATATCAGGTTGGAAAAGAGAATATCAATAGGGTCTGTTGGCCCCGTTCACTTTTCTATTACTCTGCGGGACTAGTTCGGTTTACCGGTGACTATAAATTTTCCAAAGAATACAAGCAACAGAGACAAACATGGAAATCCTTGCATAGTTCGTGTTTTTAACCGGTTGGGCTGCATCATGGAGAGAGCTTGAATTCCAAAGTTGCATTTTAATAGTCAGAGACTTGTAGCTCATCTCACCGGAAGACGTAGAAAAAGTGGCCCTCTCCAGTGAAGAATGGGATTAGAACAGTACGAGTCCCCCAAACCTACCGAAGAAATTGAAAAGCCCCCAAAGGCTTCCAAAAGCATTTTGAATTTTTTAAAAAAATAGCAATCAGTTGAATGTAGATTAAGCGAAAAGATTTGAGTTCTAAAATGAGATTACTAAAGCAGATTTCAAAACTGAATGAACTATTTAAATCCTGAGAGACGCAGAAGCAGCCCAAAAATGCTCAGAGACACTACAGGATAAAGGTGTTTTTAGGAAGCTACCTTGTATATGTTCTAGTTACTGTCTTCAACAATCCCTCCTTCCCCACCCCCAGAGCTCCCCTATCTACATACTCAGCACACTCCTAACCATATTTCTCTTCAATTAATACATATCCCATTGGAATTTCAAAATGGGTGTGTTTACCTTTCCAATAGCTCTTATTTTCAGTTCAATTAAGCTACAATTATGTGACTTCTGCTGGAAGGGCCTCCCACTGAAATTGACTTATAGCAGATCAGACTAAGTACTGTATCTTTGCAGCAGGTATAACAAAAATCCCTGGAATAATTAGGTCAATAATTTCAAACTGGTGTACAATTTATTTTCCACTTTTTTCAGGAAGATGAGGTTGGTGGAATAACACAGAACTAAAGTGATTTTCAGAATCTCAGACTAATCCAACATCTGTGCTCCTTCTCCCTTTCTGGTTTGAGTAATGGAGTTTGCTTTTTCCTGTTATGCCTGAGTCTGAAGCATTGGAGTCTAAAGGCTAAATTAAATTTGGGTGGGAGAGGGCCCAAGGGTTGTATTTGGTCTCTGGGGCCTGCAAGGTTTAGGGCAGATTATAATTTGGAGCAATGCACATACACATATATCTTATTTCTTCTCTAAAATATTTCCCTTTCTCTACAAGATATTTAGTCACATTTTTATTCCCCAATAAAAAGGACATCTATTGGGTCCAGCATTTAAGGAAAACAAATAGGTATAACTCTAAAGTATTAAAGAGGTCTGGCAAAGAGATTAAAAATTCATTTAATACAGAATTATTTGCTTTTTATTTAAGAAAATCTACTGAACCTGAAGTAAAATATTATGGCGTCATCCCAAACACAAGAAGAATTACAGGGCAGAGACTGGAAAAGAAGGTAGAGGATAAAAGAGATCCTTTTAGGGGTTATGTTCCCTTCTGTCAGTCCTATGAGGTTTAGGCTAGATTATAATTTGCAGGGAATACACAAATATATTGTTCCTTCTGCAGAATATTTCCTCCATTGCTAAAGAAATATTTACTCATAAAGATAAAAGGAGAGGTCTAGAAGAGAAAGAAAAGACATTTGTAAGAGTTCTTAAGAACTTTACTTCGCACTTAGTAGTCCTCATACAAATGCTTATTCCCATCTCTCCTCTTCTCTTTGCTCTGTTTCCCTCCCACCCCCTTGGGATGGGATGGGGGAATATTTATTTTGTGGCTTCTTTCCCTTCGACCTAAAACTAAAGCTTTCGAAATTTTCTCTGGGGTAGAAAATTTTTCTGGAAGAGAGACTACGGGCACCATGGGGAGAAAGTGGGAGGCATTTGGATATACTTTCTTAACTAGAGCTGGGATAAATCTATGATTCTATTCCATTCAGAAGAACCAGTTGAAGGCTAACTAGGTCACGAATAAACTTCAGAGACCGACATTTCGTCGAGGACTGTTGTATTGACGTTTAATTGGCCGTTGACGGGAAGAGAAATCTGACCGGGGAGAAATGACAAGGGGTCAGTACACAGTCAGAGAAGGGAGGAAGAAAACATGCACCTTTGAGGAACTGAGTTGGGGAACTTTTCTCTCCACTCCCTCCATCTTCAGTAAGCAACCCCTCATCCACCTTAGCTTGAAGTTAGTAAAGGGTGGGCAGGGATAGAGGGAGGGCGGAATCGCACGATAAGGCTTCTGACCCAGCCCAGCTTCCTCACCTGGGACTTTCCTTAGTCCCGCGTCCTACACCAGCCCAGGCGCATTGCTGTTTTTTTCAGTGAATTTGACTAGTCTGCAAAGCGAGGACCTAGTCGTCTCCTCACAATTATGGGACAGAAGGGCCTTTGAGTGGTTCTTGCCTCTCTTTTGCTCCGGAATATATGTCCTTCCAAACAGTAAAAAGCTTCCCAAACATCCAAAGATAGGGTCGGCCAGAAGAGTTTTGTGCCAAATATCATAGAGTTCTAAGGGCTCTCCAGGAACGTAACTGCTAGGAAACTGAAACCTTAGGGGACTCGAGAAGGAAGAAATGGGCAATCCGGGAAATGGAAAGAGGAGAGGGCTGTGGTTGTAGAAAAAACACAAGGGAAGTGAAAATCGAGTTTGACTTTTTAGAGAAGTCGAGATTTCTGTTAACTCTCCTTAATACATTCTACTTTCTTCTCATTATTCATCAAATATGTATCCTATATTCTCTATTAAATTGCAAGCTCGTTGAGGACAGGGACTGTGTTGCTTCCTAGACCCAGCAAAATGCTTTACACGTAATATTTGCTTTATAAAAGTTGTTAGAATGCCATTGAATTGAAAGCAAGGGCAGGAAATCGAGCGGGGGTAGAAAAGAGGGAAAAGCTTAAAGGTAGGGAGTCAAGAGTTTGAATGAAGGGATGAAACCTTTTGTCCTCCGCCGCTCAAGCTTACTTTCTAATTTCTCCAGGGCCAAAACTCTGGCCTATCATTCGTCGAAATGGCAGAATAATCTAATTAGGCAGAGGCCCTCTAATTGGGAGCTGTTGTTGATGGCTTTCCTGGGAGCAGAGAGGAAAACCAGTTATCTCCAAGGAAATTATTTTTCCTTCTCCTGGAAGGGAGTGGGGGGAAGGTCTCTTGAATTCTCTGTGTAGTCTAATTTCAGGTGTAGATATCTGTCTTTCCTTTTTGATTGTACTATTTAAAGGATCTGTGGCAAGTTGTTCCACCTAATACCATCTTTTCCCCATGTCTGATGCTCAGGGATTGAAATTTCAGGGAATTTTTTGAGAACTTTTGGCTCTCAGGTTGCCATGCTCTGGGAAGATATTGGAGAAGATATTGTAGGGTTTTGTTTTGGGGAGCAGTAGGATGACTGATATGCACTAGGGTGAAGACTTGCACTTAGATGAAAACTTGGGCCTCCTGCAGACAGGGATGGTGCAGAAGGATGAAATGGGGAAAGGCTGTGGTCTGTTACTGTGTTCAGAGTTTCGTTCTGGGGGCAAGATTCCTGGAAGCCATGAAAAAAAAATATTCCAAAGTGAAGGTTCAGAAGGGAAGGTAGGATTTGTATTCAGTCCAGGCTGCTTTCTTGTCATTTGAGGATCCATTACTCTCCTGGAGAAAGCAGACTTTGTTTGGGTTGGAAGCATACCTCCACCGTAATTTAATCAGCTGTGGACTTTGCTTGTGTAATCAAATATACATATACTTTCTCCTGCAGGAAGAAAAATAATTTCACCGTAACTGGTATTGACTTTAGAGTCATGTAATCTCTGGAAGCCATCAAATTTGTAAAGGAAAGGTAAAATTAAGAGGAAAAGAAACTATGATTTTAGTTGTTGTCCTTGCTATTGTTAAGAGCCAGTTACCTTCTTGGAGAGAGCAGCCAAGAAGTTATTGCTGGAACTCCTTTGTATTTGCTTCTCTTTTTGCCAGCAGTTTACTGAGAAGTCAAGAAGTCCCCAACTACATCAAGAAGGGACTCAAAGCAATCAATCTGCAGATCTAAAATGTGGTCAGAAACTGCACTGGCTAGTTGATAGCATCCAAAAAAAAATTATGCTTAGTATCCTTTTATTTGAGTTTATCTTTCTCCCGTGACTGTCTTTATGGGCCAATAATTGCAGAGTTGCTGTTGAGTTGGGGCACACTAAGAGGAAACTAGATGGTCATTCATTTTCTTGTTGCATTATAGAGGTAGGAGAAGGCCATGGGACACCAGCTTGCTAAATTCTGACAGGGACTGGGTAGAAAGTAGGTACCTTCATTGAAATAATGATAGTCACCACTATCTGCTCAGATCTGGAGACCCTAGTTGTAGCCCCAGCGCTATAAGCAAACTGCTGTTGTGGCAGTGCCTCTTCACTCAGCCAAGACAAGTTTGGATTCCCTACCCCCAGGTCTGAGGCATCCTGGCATTGTCCAAGTTGAGTCTGTTAGAAAATCTGTTGTAAACACAGATCCATTGATTTGCATTTGTCAGAGAGTAAAGTTAAACCAGTGAAAAGAGGAGCCCTTACCCTTTTATGCAGGGCCAGGGAAACCTTTCATATTGATCCTATTGATCCAACCTTTCCCTTTAAGGAAACCACATAGTTAAAGACCCTCGTTCAATAGATTTACCCTTCATGCTTGTGATATTCCTTTAAGTGTTCTCATCTAGCATAGTGCTGCTTTAAACCTACAATACAAACCAAACAAAAATGAAAGGGATGGGGGTTGGGAGTTGGAGGAGGGGGAAGGGTAAGTACAGACTGTGAGAAATGAAATTAAATCAAGCTGAAACACTCACCACAAATGTGTAATGGTTCATTTGGTGTTTTAGCTATACAAAAATATCTAGGGAAAGGAGTGAAATAGATGAGTTTAAATTGTAAAATATTGTGTAAAGGAAAAAGTCTGTAAAGATGCATATCAGTTTATAGCTATAACATTGTTCTAATATTTTCAGTGTCAATTTGAACTTTTTCTAAATATTCTAGCTTCATTCATTTCATTATGTACATGATTTGGTTTTCATGTGAAAACAATTATTCTTTTCCACTAATAATGCTGGTGATCTGATACATTTGTAGAAAAGTCAGGAACAGAATCCAAAGGGAATATTATAGATTCTGTTCCATCCTAGCATCAATGTTGAGCTGATTTGATATAGAATGAAAGATACTATACCATAACATCTTTCTGGAAAGCAATGTAGATAATTGAATAGAGATACAGTATAAATTTTCCTCAGCAATAGAATATTATTGAAATTGAATTATTGAATTAAATAGAAAGAATATTGTTAAATGTTGCCAGAAAAGTGAGCCCTACTCTTGCATACCAACAACAGGGTCTGTATTAGGTCAAATAATAACAGCTGTTAAAGTCTTTTTAATTTCCAAAGAAATCCATACAATCAGTTTCACATAATTCCTCTGCCTTTTTTTCCCTATAAATTACAAAAACAGAGGAACTATTTTAATGACTCAAAGGTTTTACACTTTTAATGGGTTAGTTTTTACTTGGGTTGTTGGATCTTTTCTGTTAGTCTGTATGTTGAATGAAAAATATTAATGGTTCCTTAGCTGAGCTAATATATTTATCTGTTTAGTGAGTTCAAAGGGCAGAGTTCAATTATGGTTCAGGTTAATTGAACATGGAGCAGTGTGCTCCTAGGGAAGTACTGAACTGGGAATATATTCCTTTAAAATATCGTGTTGAAGAAACACTTCTAGAATGCAATTTGAGTTCTTTCATCTTGGAGTCTGTCATAGGTTGTTCAGCTCAACTTGTAAGAAAATGTCTGGTTAAAAAACAAAAACCACTAGCAACAACAAACAGAACCCATCTTGAATCTCCCTTGGGGAACAAGAGTTTTCTCATTGGATAATTGCTTTATTGGTACTACTGACCTGCAGAGCAGCTGCAGGAGCCGGAGCCCAGGCTTAGTTCCTGATCAGAATAATGTGCTCCATTAGAATGGAGCAGGGCATATTTTGTTTGTTCAATCTGATCCCTCAGCAAAGTGCCATTAACCTCGTCCCAATTGTTCATGCTTTGCAAAACCAAAGGTCATCACTAGCCATACTGTACACATAGCCACTCCTCCCTAGCCAGGGAGGCAGGCGACTGTCCCGCCAATCCAACGATCTGTGGAACCTTCCCCACCCCCTTTGACCCAAGGAAGTTGTTGCATAACTTATTTACGTTTCCTGATTGCTGAATCACGTTATTGATGATTAAACATTTTTGGCCCAGGATGCCATCAATCACGGAAGGGGGAAAAGGGTGCAATCTTATTACTGACCCTTTCTTTTTCTATTTATATTCCTTTAATCATACTACATTTCAGTTAACCCAAATAGGCAAACTCGCTTATAGCAAAAATATAGTCTCGATAAGTGCATGGATCTGGAAGAAAACAGACCCTCAGACCCCACTGGTGCCAGCCACTGGATTCTGATCTCCACCAATTCCCTCAGAGAAGTTGGGGTGGGGGAGGGAGGGAAGCTTTTGACGGGGAAGGATTGAAAGAGACATACAGAAAGAGAAGTCAGGCGTCTGACTCCACTATGAACTAGAGCACCACCTGCCGGAATGCCTTTTTTCCTGCACTGATACCAGTTACCACTATTACTACCCCTGCTATTACCATTACCACAAGCACCACCACCTTCACTATTTCTCTTCCTCCTAATACTAAAACTAATAACAAACAAAAAACAATAGATAACATTAATTTTAAAAATAGAAGATTACAGTTCCGATGCCTGAAAAAGTATTCTCCCCAAACTTACCCCCCTACCCCTGAGACTTTCCAAGAGTTCATCACACACATTAAATAGTTGGGAGGGAGGAGTTGTTTTGAGTAGTTTTCTCGTCTTGAGGTGAGAAAGAGAGAGACAGAGAAAGAGAGAGAACTTTATGAGACAAATGTTTGGGTGAAAGTGTATGTGTGTTGAGTGAAAGAGCATGTTTTAGAGAGAGATAATGTATGTGAGAAAAAATATATGTATTGAGAAAATTAATTGTGACTGGGGGGAGGAAAGAGTTTGACAGGAAGGATCTTCCCAGCAAACCAGAAGTGGGCACTATGCAATCCTCTAGTGAGAAAAACGGTAAACCAGGCAAATGGCGATAGCAAAGAAATTAGGTGATCAGCTTGGCGTGCATCTTATGCAACTGAAGCATTCAAGAGTAATAGCAGCTAAATTATCTTGCTCGCTCGAGTTTTGTAGGCGGCAGCTGTTTCTTAGGTCTCCTTACAATTTATTCCAGCCCTGGAGTCCCTAGCAGTAGCTGCCTGCAGGCAGTTGAACGGCTGGTTCTTCAAAGTGGAATTCAGCACCACGAACAGCAGCAGCTTTGCTCTTCCTAGCTGATGGCTGGAATGAGGAACTTTCTCTAGAGAAAGAGAAATACAGACAAACTGTTTTGAAATCCCAGACAAGGCCTTGACTAATGGCACCAGTTTTGTAGATCTCCGTGCTAGAGACAGAGCCGAGTCTCAGGCATTTCTCTCGTGCTGGGCTGCCTTCTTGGCTCTCTGTGTGAGGCCCGTGACAATAAAAGGCAAGGAGGCAGCGTGGTGTGAGAGGACAAAAGAGGCTAAATGACCTTTTCCTTCAGATAAGGACGGAGAGTGTTGTCAATTTGGGGAGGCAGAAGAGAAATTGCACTGCTTTTTTCTTGCCTTTATTGCCTTCTGCAGGCTTGGCTTTTCGCCACAAGCTTTTTTCAATTTGTAGATTTCCCTTTAAAAATTAGCTGCTTGCTTGTGTCCAATTCTCTGAATCCCTTCATTTCCACTTCACACCCTTACACATAAATAAATATACACTCAATCTGCATGATGGTAATGTGTGTCTATGTTAAATTCATTTTTATTCTTGGATCATTTTTCTAAATGGCTGATTGTTGAGAATATGGTTTTCAACATATCTTGCCACAGCTTAAATTAATTTCAGAATGTGAAAGTAATAACATACATCTCTGCATACTATGGAGACATCAATAATGTAGTCAGGATTTTTTTTTAAAGATCAGAAAGAATACTGGATGGAGAGTCAGGAGCCCATTTGGGTTTATCACTAATTAGCTATGTGACCTTGGGAAAGCAGCTTCTCATCTTTGAGCCTCAGTTTCCTCATAGCAAAATGAGGCCATATTAGATGGTCCCTAAGATCCCTTCCCATTTTAAAATTCGTTCTGTGATTCCAAGATTTGATAGTAAGGATTGACACTGACTGTTCTTTCTCCATAGAGAAGTCAGTTAATATTATTCTGTCTTTACAGAAGGGTAGAAAAGGTCTCAGAAGAGAGTAAGATGGCGATGCCTAGAGTGAGAACTGGCATTGAGTACTTCTCCTGAAACTGAGTTTTTCTCAATTAATTGTTTTGCTTCATTTGTTTACATATCAGAGGAGAAAACAACTTGCAGGTTCTTTGGGGGACATGTTTGTTAATACTAATAGCTATCATTTATATAGTTCTTTGATGTTTTTTAAAGCACTTTACATATATTATTTGGTCCTCAAAACAATCCTATAAATTAAGTGCTGTTATTATCCCCATTTTACAGGTGAGCAAACAGAGGCTCAGTGATTTTTGCAGGATTAAAGAGCTTGTAAATGTGCAAGACAGGATTTAAATGCAGGTCTTCTTGACTCCAGGTCTAGTGACCCATCTACTACATTACCTACCTGCCTATTTAGAAGTCCTGACCCTAACTCATTTATCTCTGGACTTCTAATGAAGGATTCTTGTCTTTTCAGAGATAATTAGAAGATAAGGACTTCAGTTTTACTTCATAAAACGCAGCCATTAACTGAATCCAATGTGGCTGCTAAAGAAAAGGAAAGAACATTTCCAGTTTAAAATATAGGATGCATCAAGAACTACTCATGTCCAGTGAGAAAATCTGACCTCAACTATCAAGTGACTCTCTTATTTAAAAGTCATAACAAGCACATATCCTCTATACTCCCATACTAAATGCAGTACTGAAGTTATTTGAACTGTGTTGAAATGAAGAGATTAGTTGTGGATCAAATGTCACAACAAATAGAGCTCCTAAAAGGGACCAAAAATAGAAGAACTGTTTCTTATGTTTAGTAGGCAGAGAATGAGAGCAGCTTTTTCAAACCACATCTTCATATTCGTGAGCAATTATTTCTGAGTAACTACTCCACCTCACTATCAAAATACTCTTGTGGAAAGGTGTGCATTTGATGGTGAGCAAAGCCTTTCTATTTTTGGTTTAGCCTATATCCATTACTGTATCTTATGAAAATAGGATAGAATTCTCCACAGGGCTAAATGCACTTCCTTTTGACATTTAACTGTTTTGTCAAATCTGCTTACTTGGAATGGTGTAAACAAGATCTCCTCTATAACCTCTTATATCATCGTAACGTTTGAGTTGGAAAAAACCTTAGAGATCTGTTAATCCAGTCTCATCATTCTATAGTAAAGAAGAGGAGATCCAGGAAAGTTAAATGATGTGTCCAAAGTTACATAGGGAGCAAACAGAATTATACTGGTAAGTGTTTATAACTGTCCCTCTGAAAAATGACACCATTTTAAGTTCAGTCTGAATTATTACCATTTTGTCCATCACTTTCTTAAGTCTAGAAAATCAACAAAACAGTAAATCAAGAACTGAATTGCAGCATTCTCCAACCTCCAAGGCATAAATGCTTATACTGAAAATTTAATAATCAGCTCCAATATGCCATCATAGTAAGTAAAAGAGCTGCAACTTGAACTCAAGTCATCCGACTACAAATTCAATGTTCTCTCTGTTACACAGAGATCACTGAACAACTCTATAGCTATTTGATCACCAAGCAACACTAATGTTTGAAGCAAAAATTCGTACAGCCAGCTCTATGACTTAATGGTGCAGATTCCAATATTCTGAACAAGGGACACATTTGGTATTAAATTGTTTTCTTTACAATCCTGGAGTATGTATCAGTACACAACCAAACTCTTAGGTTAAATTTTTCAGAGTAAAGGATGCTATTAAGATCTAAATGATATGTTTAAAAAATTTTCCATGTGTTTTTTTATTTTGACTTTAGGATTACACAGCACTTTACATATATTAATGTAATCATTCCTTACACTAACCATGAGAAAGCTAGAGCAAATGTTATTATCTTTACAGATGAGGAAACCAAGGTATAGTTCTATGAAGTGGCTTATCCAAGGTCACAGAGCTAAACTCAGAACCCAAGGTCTCTGCCCTCTTTCTACTGCACTATGAATATAAAATGTCAATTCTTTGAGGGGTTAATGAGAGAACTTTAAGGTTGACCTGAAATAAAACATGGGCTTGATATTGGAGAAATAGTTTTTATGGTGAATCAGCTCCATTTTTGTCTTTGTATCTCCATAGCCTGACTTAATAAATGCTTCTTGATAGTGCTAGACTAAGTATTATACACTAAAATTTTCTATTAACATTCAGCTTTGAAGCATCAAATTAGCACAAAATTTAAGATTATCATTTCACTGCTTTATTTACCAAAAAGCTTACGACTCTGGTTGCATGCAACAGGTGAAGATTAGATTTCACGCATTCTTCCATGGTATCTCCGTTGAACCATAATCTAACAACTTATTCAGCTTTATTTCTCCTTCTACTTCCCTGATCATTAACATTTCACCTTGATAAGCCTTATCTCATAATCTCTCTCTTCTCCTCTGTCTTTATGCTTCATTCATACAATTCCCCTATAGTAGAATATTCTCTCTGCTCCCAGATTCCACTGTGGCTTCAAGGTCCACAACAATTCTTGTTTTTCATGGACTACTTCTGAGTGCATTGGTCTTCTTTCTTAGAATTCTCTTTGAACTTGATTGTGCCATACAAGTCAGCATTTTATCATGTACTATCTCATATTATTCATTATTTCTCGTGTCAAGGATGCCTATTCTCCCCAATGTGGTTGAAAGCTCCTTGAGGACCGAGACTATTTCCCAAATTGATTTTGAAGCAACTGCAGAGCCTACCATAGTTCTAAGGGAACACTTTTTTTTCTTTATAATGGTCTGTGATTTTATCAAGGAGGGAGTTTCTAAACAGACAATTCTCCACACAGATAAAAGATTTAAAGAACTTTGAATGCAGAAACACAGATCCTCCCTCTGTATTTGTAGCTTTAAAGAGTTTCCCAAGACAATGAGACATTAAATGACTTGTCCACGGTTATGCAGTTAGCATATGCCAGAAGCAAGATTCGGTTCTGAGTCTGCAGCCCTATTTCTCTGTTCACTCACCATTCTATGCTGCCTATTTCTGCCATATTATACAGGTAAGTGTTGGCTGATTTGATTGAGTTCTGCTTTTTTTAAAAAAAAAATAATGATCTTCTAATTCTGGTGTCTTTTTTATTAATATTTAATAATAAATAATAATCTTCAACATTAGAATTTTTTTACATTTTTTTAAATGGGAAATTTTTCCCATACTTATTCATAAAAAGATATCCTTTTACATAAAAAAACCCTTTGATTATTGGGAGAAATATTGCTTACTTCATTTAAAGAAATAGATTCTTGTTAAGTTGAAAGGAGACTTGGAGAAATATTGGGGAAATAGTTCTTATATTCAATCAGTTAATAGTCACTTTTTATGCAAAGTTATACATATTTACATGAAAACAACCAAGTGCAAAACACTATTAACAAATTAGAAAGAATGGCTTCCTTTAGCAAATAATTTTAATTATAAATTACATATATTTCCATTTATTATTCCACCACAATACTTATTACTTTATAGATGAGCAGGTCAGTATTACTGTATTTATTTACTTGCAAAAAAAATCCAATGTTTAACATTCTTGCATTTTCACTTTCCCTTTATATTTTTCTTCCCTCCCCTGCTCATTTTCTAATCATATTGAAAATTGTAATCACCAGTTATCTGAGATTTTGGAATCCCAAAATATCCAATCCCTTTTTTACACCTAACATAGGCTGTTTATACACAAAATAATCAGCCAAAGAATGAAAAGTTCTATTGTACAACTAACTATATGTTCTTAAGCTGTTTGACTAATTCCTTCACTGAATTAAGTCTTTTAGACTATTTCAATAGATCTGTGAAATTATTCCCATTATATGGGAAAAGGAAGCTATCATTATTTCAGATAGCTGGTATTACTATCACACACAAAAAAAAATGTTAGATTGTGTATAATTCTCATATGATGTTTACACTCTTGTGGAATGCTGTCTTTAAAAGAATAAATGAAAAAGCAAGTTATGTCAACAAAACACTTGAGAAATTAAAATATTTAAAGATTTCGGGGGGCGGAGCCAAGATGGCGGAGTAGAAGGACGCACATTTACGAGCTCCGAGCCCACAACCCATGGAATTGAGGTAAAAGGAGATCCCCATAAATTCTGAATCTCTGCAGGGGGTGCATAAACATAGGGGAAGAGATTTCCGTTCCACTGAACCCTGGAGAGCCGTCCCCGGGGTGCATCGCACTCCGGAAAGCGGACCCCACCCCCACCCCCGGCCGCAGCCCCAGAGAAGCTGACCCGAGCAGACTTCAGAGAGGAAAGCTCCGGGGGAAGCTCCGGCAGCCGAGAAAGTCCCTCCGCCCACAGAAGCTACAGGTCAGTAAGAAAGAAGGCTGCGATAGGGGAGGGGAGCGGAGCCTCTCCGTGACTCGGGCCCCCTCGGGAGGAAGCGGCGGCGGCAGAGACGGGGGCAGGAAGCGGCGGAGGCAGATGCGTGGGCGGGCGGCTGAGGCGGCAACCGCCCGGGACTCAGGAATCCCCCAGCAGCAGGTAGGATCTTCAATACTGAAGGTCTTTCCAACCTGAGGGAGCCGAGCAGGGGAGACGGCCCTGCCCCCACCCTGCTCTACTGCTGAACGCCTCTGAATAAAACCCCCAAGGGAGCTGAGCACAGCAGGCGGGCCCCCCACCCCGCCCCCACCCACTCCGTTCCTGAAAGTCTCTGCAGAAAGCCCCTGAGGGCCCTGCCCCCACCCCTGCGCCAGAACTAAAGCTTGCCACGGGAAAGCGCATTTGAATTTCAGAGGCCAAGCGCTAGCTGGGCGGATCCAGGCGGGGGGTGGAAAGGAATCTCAGAAGTCAAGTAACTGGCTGGGAAAATGCCTAGAAAGGGGAAGAAAAATAAGACTTTAGAGAGTTTTTTCCAACAAATGCAAATGATCCCGACCTTCGGATCTGATGGGGAGGACGAAAACGTATTTTTCCCATCAGGGAAAGATGTGGAGGGCGGGGCCTCAGTACCCCAGACACCCCAGAGGGGTGTTGGGTGGGCTCAGGCCTTGGAAGAGCTTAAAAAGGATTTTGAAAAGCAAGTTAGACAGGTGGAGGAAAGACTGGGAAGAGAAATGACAAAGATGCAAGAAGAGTATGAAAAAAAAGGTCAATATCTTGGTAAAGGAGACCCAAAAAAATGCTGAGGAAATTAACACCTTGAAAAATAGGCTCACTCAATTGGCAAAAGAGGTTCAAAAAGCCAATGAGGAGAAGAATGCATTCAAAAGCAGAATGAGCCAAATGGAAAAAGAGGCTCAAAAGCTCACTGAATTTAATAGTTCTCTCAAAATTAGAATGGAACAGATGGAGTCTAATGACTTTATGAGAAACCAAGAAATCACCAAACAAAACGAAAAGAACGATAAAATGGAAGAGAATGTGAAATATCTCATGGGAAAAACAACTGACCTGGAAAATAGATCAAGGAGTGACAACTTAAAAATTATGGGACTACCTGAAAGCCATGATCAAAAAAAAGAGCCTAGACATCGTCTTGCATGAAATTATCAAGGAAAACTGCCCTGACATTCTAGGACCAGAGGGCAAAATAAGTATTGAAAGAATCCATCGATCACCACCTGAAAGAGATCCAAAAAGAGAAACTCCTAGGAACATTGTGGCCAAATTCCAGAACTCCCAGCTCAAGGAAAAAATCTTGCAAGCAGCTAGAAAGAAACAATTCCAGTACTGTGGAAATACAATCAGGATAACCCAAGATCTAGCAGCTTCTACATTAAGGGATCGAAGGGCGTGGAATAGGATATTCCAGAAGGCAAAGGAACTAGGACTGAAACCAAGAATCACCTACCCAGCTAAACTGAGTATAATACTTCAAGGGAAAATATGGTCTTTCAATGAAACAGAGGACTTTCAATCATTCTTAATGAAAAGACCAGAGCTGAAAAGAAAATTTGACTTTCAAACACAAGAATGAGAGGAAGCATGCAAAAGTAAACAGCAAGGAGAAGTATTAAGGGACTTACCAGAAATGAACTGTTTGCATTCATACAGGGAAGGACAATATTTCTAACTCTTAAAACTTTTCAGTATCTGGGTGGTTGGTGGGACCACACATACACATGTACACACATGCATACACATACACACATGCATTCACATGCAGAGACAGAGAGCACAGATTGAACTGAATAGGATGGGACCATACCTTAAAAGAAATTAAGGTAAATGGTGAGAGAGAAATGTAGTGAGAGGAAAGAGGGGGAAATGGAAGGGGGGTAACTATATGTCATATAAGAGGCAAGTAGGAGATGTTTTTAGTGGAGGGAAAAAGAGGAGAGCTGAGGAAAAAAAAAAACAAAAAACAAACAAACAAACAAACAAAAGTTTACCCTCATCACATTTGACTAAACGAAGGAGTGAAATGCACACTCATTTTGGTATGAAAACCTATCTTACAGTTTAAGAAAGCGGGGGAGAAGGAGATATTGGGGGGGGATGATGGAAGGGAGGGCAAAGGGAGGAGGGAGTAATTGAAAGTCTACACTTGGGGAGGGACAGGATCAAAGGACAGAAGAGAAACAATGAGGGGCAGGTTAGGAGGGATGGCAATTCAGTTAGTCTTACACAACACGACTATCAGGTAGGTCATTTGCAAAGCTACACAGATATGGCCTATAATGAATTGCCTGCCGTACCAAAGGGAATGGGTGGGGAGGGAGGGATGGGGAGAATTTGGAACTCAAAGTTTTAGGAACAATTGTTTAGTATTGTTGTTGCAACTAGGAAAGAAGACATACAGTTAATGAGGAATAGAAAGTCATCTGGCCCTACAGGAGAAAAGAGAAGATAAAGACAAGGGAAGGGAGGGATGACAGAAGAGAGGACAGATTGGAGATAGGGAAAATTAGATTGCTTGGGGTATTGGGGTGGGGGGAGGGGAGAAAAGGGGAGAAAATTTGGAACCCAAAAATTTGTGAAAATGAATGTAAAAAGCTAAATAAATAAATAAACAAAAAAAAAATAAAAGCATGAAGGAGAAAAAAAAATATTTAAAGATTTCAACATTGCTATCAAACAAAACTTACAACAAAGTTAATCTGATATACTTACTGATAAACATGTACTATTTGCTGCATGGTAATTAAGAATAAATGGTAAGTATTTCACATAAATTCCAAATTTCACTCTGACTTTTATACAATCAAAATTAACATTTCTATTGTAATCTGGATTAAGATCAAGGGGTGCTAGGAAGAGTAGGAAGATGTTCACAGCCCTTCCCCAACTCTAGAGCAGCAAAATAAATAGAGTCAAGAAGCAGGCTTTCTTCTTTTCAAGCAGAAAGGAAGGAAACAAACATTTATTAAACCCTTATTATGTGTCAGGCACTATGTTAAGTGCTATATAAATATTATCTTATTTTACTCTCACAATGTAGAAAGTAAGCACAATGATTGTTCGTATTTTACAGTTGAAGAAACTAAGGATGAAAGAGGTTAAGTGACTTGCCAGGGTCACAGGGTTAGTAAATGCCCGAGGATAGATTTAAACTCTGTTCTCTCTGTCTCCAAGTCTAGCACTTTATCCATTGCATAGTAAGGGGGTATCTTAACTTAGGCATCCTTGGAAAGGGAAAGGTATCCACAATTATTGATTTCCCTACCAATGCCACCTGTATGGATCATTCAATACAAAACCCTATCCAATTCATTTAACTGGAAAGGGAAGGATTGGTTCTGGATTTGTAATTTCGTTGGTTAGAGAATTCCTTATAAGGAAACTTCCTCTACTAAAGCAGATCAACTATTTCGCAATTTATATTGTTATATCTAGGTCCCTGAAAAATTGAATGACTTGCCTAGGATCACACAGTCAATATGTGACAGGGGTAGAATTTGAATCATATCTTCCTCATTGCAAAAGCTGGCTCTCTAGCTATCCCACAATGCATATTGCTCTCTAATTATGTGTTGAAGATTCTTTGTCATCCCAAGATGATTGTAAATTCCTTAAAGATAAAGTTCCTTATTTTGGAAATTTTTCCCTGACAATTTAATTGAGAAGCCATTAAATATATAAATTACTTTGGGTAAAGTTTTCATTTTATTACATTGGCTCTGCTCACCCATGAACAATTACTATTTCTCCAATTATTTAACTGTAATTTTACTTACATAAAGAGGGTTTTTTGTAATTTTTGTTTATATAGTTTTTAAGCAATTTTGTTTATGGTTGTTTATATAGGTTTGTGATGGTCTTCTATTACCTGTTGATTTGTTTGCATATCTCTAATGACAGGACCTTGGTATCTCTTGAGACAATCAGTACCCAAAGCATCATTCATTATATTATGGATGAAGAGATTTTGAACCTGTGTCTCTACTATCCAAATCCCCTTTTCTTTATGCTTCACTACTCTGCCTCTCCTACTAAATTGTAGGTGGTTTAAAGAGAAAAGAGAATTCCTATCTTTTTTTTTATTTTCCTGACATACCTTGAATATAGCAGGCACTTAACAGCTCTTTGCTGAATGGAACTGGCAACTTTGTCCAGAGCTAGTCATCATTTTACTTAATCCAGGTTGCCTCTTCTCAACTCTTATGAGGTGACTAGAAGAGAGGTGAGCCAGTTGCAGTAAGTTATCTTCATGATATCAAATACAAATCCATGAAGTCATTAATGTGCACAGGTTAATAGGACCTATGATGAAACGCTGTTATGGCGTAATGTGAAAAACCCTGGATTTAGAGTCTGTGGAGATCAACTATGCATCCCATCTATAGCATTTACTAGCCCTGTGACCATGGACAACTTACTTAAATTCCCTTAATCTCTTTCTCTGTAAAATATAAATTATAACACCTATATTGTCTGCCTATCTGTATGGTTGCTATGGAAATCAAATGAGGTAGTATATATGAAACGTTCTGAAAACCCTAAGGCTCTCTAACCATCAGATGCTGATACTTTGTACTTGCTTTATCTCTTCAAACTGTGTTGTCAATTGCTCACAGATACTTTCTCCTAGTACTCTTTGTATCCTCAAAACACTCTAGGCAGTGCTAGGCACATAACAGGTGCTCAAGAGATATATATTGAGTGAACAAGTATATAGATGAATTGATTGATTGATTAAATGAAGTACCCCAAGTTATTGTGTTCTGTTCATCTCTCTTCTCAGAGACAAATAGTTTACTGGAAGCCTTTACCAAACCTTGCAGGTTTGATAGCCTGAGAGATGGTTTTTAAAGTAAGCCAATGGTGTCAGACTCAAATAGAAACATCCCGATGGGCCACATTTTGACTGAGAAAAACCACAAATTAACATTACATATGTTATACTGAGTTTTATTGAGCTTGTTAAACATTTCCAAATTGCATTTTAATCTTGTTCTGGAAGCAATTTTTCAGGCAGTGAATTTGACACTTCTGCAAAATTAAAACTGTCTAGTTTAAAAATAGGAGATCCCCCCCCCACCCCCAACCCCAATTAAATTGGTAACTAACCAAAGTTGATTCCCAACCTTGAAATGAATATTCTTGGTCTGGATTACTCTTCTTCATGTGAAATCCAAACAATTTTGGCTCAGTATTTGCCATTGACAAGAGAAATATGTAATGAAGTAAGCAATTGTGTTACCAGTATAGGTTAAAAAGGATTGGAAGGTAGGTGGTGAAATAGAAAAAAGATTGAATCTTAGAAAAATCTGGGTTCAAAACCTTGGTTAAAGAACTAGTGGAGTCTGAATGCAGAGAGAAGCAATTTTTTCTAACTTTCTTTTCCTTGGGTTGTTTTTGGTTTTTTTTGCCTCAGTAGTTTCTTCCAGAACATGACTACTTTGGAAATACGTTTTGCAGGACTGCACAGGTATAACTTATATCATGTCTTTTCAATGAGGGAGGATGGAAGAGAAAGAGGAAGGGAGAGAATTTGGGACTCAAAATTTAAAGTATTAAAATTTTTATGCCTGTAATTTGGAAAATATTTTTAATTCTTCAACTTATTAGCCTCTAGCTTATGACCTTGGTCATGTCATATCCTCTCGTATACTTGAGGCTCCTAATCTACAAAATAAGGTTGAGTTAAATGGTCCCATCCAGATCTGAATCTCCAATTCCTAATGGAGGAAACATGGTGAAGTGGCCAGAGCTCTGTGTACTCCAATACTGACTTTACTGTTTGCTGCCTGTGTGACTGTGGCCAAGTCACTCCTCCTTTCTGAACTCAATTTTCTAATCTGTCAAATGAGAGAAATAGATGACCTTTCATGTCCTTTCTCTGCTCTAAATCTATGAACCTATCATTCTATGAATCTTTGGGATTAATTAGTTTATAAAATCAACTGTCTGACTTTCAATGTGCATGGCACCATGGTAGAATCTTCTATTGGTAGTCATGTCTTCTAATGATTGGTGGAGTTTAAAACAATTAACAGTGTTTTTCTTAAGACACATAAGGTAGCAGTAGATAAAAGAATGGCCTCCCCTGATGTGTACACTGCCACTATGGCTTTCTTCATTCAAGTAGTTTCTGTTACATAATGACCTGCTGCATATTGGTGCACTTAACCTGATTTATATGGACCTAGACTGTCCTCATTTGTGCATATTTAGTTCAGAGAGGTAATCAGATTGATTCCCGAGTCCTACTTTTTAAGCAATTAAACCAACATACTTATTTAAGAGGTTGCCCTAACTAAATTGCCTGAAAAAGAAAACATTTGAAACCTTTGGAAGTACTTTTGAGGATCATTTCATTGTATTCCATATTACTAACAAAATTAAATTCTCTTCACATGGAGATCTGTTTTAAATTAAATTGGGAAATATTTTTTAGTTCCATTGGGCAGCTAACTCAGTTTAGCTAGGATTGTGCTGTGCACATATGAAATGGCACACCATGAATCAATATGCATTGCTTAAACTTGCCAAAAAATGAGAGAAATGAGATTTTTCTTAGGTAGATGTAATCAAGCAAGCAGGCAACAATAATGTATTAAGTAGCTACTATGTGCTGGGCACTGTGCTAGGCACTGGAGAAAGAAGTATAAAGGATGAAACAATTCTTAGTTGTAAAGAGTATGCATTCTGAGGGGGGAAGCAAAAACTACATATATAAGTGTGTGTGTATATGTATATATATACATATATTTATATATAATATAAAATTATGATATATATCAGTTGTGCAAAATATCTAGTAACTGTATGCAAATCCTTACCAATTTTAAGCAGCCAGGATTAACATTTGCCTACAACTATAGATGGTATAAGGGCAGCTAGGTGGCACAGCACCAGGTCTGAAGTCAGGAATACTCATCTTTCTGAGTTCAAATCTGACTTCAGACACTACCTATGTGACCCTAGGCAAGTCACTTAAACCTATTTGCCTCAGTTCCACATTTGTAAAATAAGCTGGAGAGGGAAATGGCAAATCACTGTAGTTTCTTTGCCAAGAAACCTCTGAATAGGGTCATGAAGAGTCACGTGACCAAATAACAAAAACTACAAGGTCCTCTTGTTCTACGATTCATAGCCATACATAAATAAAAGATACCAATGTTAAAAATGTTCTCTTGTAGCAATAAACAGTTAGTGATCACAGAAAAAAATGGTGGACTTTACCAAAGCCTATAAAGAACCATTTTCTACTTCCTAGTCCCTCTGGCAAGTTCCTATCTGTATACAATTGAGAGAAGACTTCTAAAATTTTTTAAAATGTGTCTATCAACCTTCAGCTGAACAAACAAAATAATTTTAGGTAATAATGTTGGGGTTGAGTTTTGTTATTTGAAATTAGAAATTCTTAGTGAGACAGAGGTTAATGAAATGGAAGCAATAAAGACAATAGGTTCAAGTTACATGATCCTTTCACAATTTTTGTAAATATGAAGCATATATGAGATAATTTTAAGAGGAGGTCACTAATAACTGGGAACATCTGGAAAGTCTTCAGATGAGAGAGGGCACATGATATGTGCTTTGAAGCAAGCTAGGGGTTTTCTGAGGCGGAGATGAGGTGGCAGTGTCTTTCAGACTTAAGTGACCATCTGTACAAAGGATGGAGATGGTAAATGAAATGTCAGGTATAGAGAAGAGCCTAGTTTGACTCAGCTTCATCCTACTTTTACTGAACTCAGACCTACCTATATGTTTTGTGGTTAAGTTAAGGGGGATATTTATTAAGAGAGCCTACTTATCTGACTTAATAATGACTATTTCATGAAGTTCATATATTGCCTTTGGCATTGTAACAGTATACCTTCTCTAGAAACTTTGATCATTTTTGTTTGTTATTTTTGTCATTGTGTTTACCATAGATAAACCTGTGCATTTTTCTTTATTATGCTGCAACTTCTCAAGGTGACACATTTTTTCAAATAAAGGTACTTTTCCTTTTACACAGACCTCTTTAATTCTAACTATAGGAATATATTTAAACAGGCTTTGACATCTTCTAACCCCAAATGATTGTGTTGTATTAATTACTCCTGTGGTTTCATTTCTATCCTATTTCATATTCATTAATGTTTCCCTAAAAATTATTACACTAATTAGAGCGGTTTTCCATTAATTCCCTTTGGTGATTCATTAATCTCTATTTCTCTTGGTGCTCTACATGTGGTCATCTTTTTTAGAAGGCATTCAAGATGTAATTACAGCTCTTTTCCCCTAGTGATGATAGCATAATGCCATTAAGCTTCCTCCAAGTGCAAAGCCTAGGGCAGCTTCATTGGGGGAGTATGGCCACAATCTGCCTGGGAAAACAAAAGGACCCAGATTGAGGGGAGCAAACTCTGTGTAGGTGCACTCATTCTTCCTCCCTGGGAGGCTGAGCTCAGGGAAAGACATGGGTCCAAACTGGGAAATGGGAGTAACCTAGATTGATCCCAGAGACTTGGGGAGAAAGCAGCCCTATGAGATGGTCCTTGATGAAAGTTATCTGTGTCAATTCCATGGTACAGTTAGTCTAAGAGGAAATGAAAGAGAGAAAAAGAAAGAAAGAACTAGGAAGGAAGGAAGGAAAGAAGGAAGGAAGGAAGGAAGGAAGGAAGGAAGGAAGGAAGGAAGGAAGGAAGGAAGGAAGGAAGGAAGGAAGGAAGGAAGGAAGGAAGGAAGGAAGGAAAGAAGAAAACTGGGGAAATGGGATGTAAACAGAGCTACCCAGGGAACACAATGGCAAATAATAATAATTGCTAGTATTTATATACTATTTGGGGCAGTTAGATAGCACAGTGAATAGAGCACTGGACTTAGAGGCAGAAAGACTCATCTTCTTGAGTTCAAATCTGTCCTTAGACACTTATTAGCTATTTGGCCCTGGGCAAGTCACTTCATTCTATTTGCCCCAGTTTCCTCATCTATAAAATGAGCTAGAGAAGGAAATGGAAAATCACTCTAGTGTCTTTTGTCAAGAAAATTCTAAGTAGGGTTATGAAGAGTCAGAAACACTGAAAATGACTGAGCAACAATATATACCAGTTTAAGTTTCATAAAACACTTTATATTATCTTACTTGATCATCACAACAATCCTTGAAGGCAGGTGTTACTATTAACCCTATTTTACAGATGAAGAAACTGAGACAGACAGAAGCTAAGGAACTTGTTCAGGGTCATCCTATAGCTAGTAAGTGTTTGAAGAACACTTCAGTCCAGGTCCAACCCTGCTACTTTATCAATGAGGGACACTCATAATTAATTTAATTAATTTTAACAAATGCATTAATTTTTAATGCTAGAAAGTCGAGAGAGAGAGAGAGAAAGAAAGAGAGAGAGAGAGAGAGAGAGAGAGAGAGAGAGAGAGAGAGAGAGAGAGAGAGAGAGAGAGAGAATTCCTGTTGTGTACTAAGTCCCATATTATACAGTGATGGCTTGATAACCCCGAGAGGGATGAATTTTCAAACCTTCCCAGGGGCATCCAAATACATGTGTGGTTCCCACTCTGGATGAGGTTGTGATATCTTCCAGAAGCCAACGCACTGTCACGTTTGGTTTTCAAGGGGAATCCCCAGGCCTACTCTAGACAACCTCTCTGAGACTTTATCTGGGAAAAGAAGGCATGTAGGAAATTAATTCTGCTGTCTTGGTAAATCTAACTGGTGCTCAGAGGAACTGCAATAATGAATTACTCTGCACAGGCTTAAAAAGTGAAATAATTATCTTAACAGCTCACTACCGCCTTGCTGAAAACAGGCACACAAAAATTGGTCCTGACACGCCTAAGTATGAGAGAGGAAAATAGGGCCATCCCAATGCCTCCCCTGAATAGATGTTGGACTCTATGGTTCTATGTGAAGGAACTTCCTGCCTCAGTCTATCTGGCTTTCATCCACTACAATCACCAATCTACCAGATGTTTGTGAGGCTCATCACCATGTAGTGAAAAGATCCCTGAAATCTGAATCAAATCTTGAACTTGCCACTTTGCTTTCTTGAATCGTGGTTTAATCTTCTTTAAAATGGGCTTAATAATATACTGCATACATTACAGGCCGTTGTGAGAAAAGTCATTTCTCAACCATAAAGCACTTTAAATGTAAGCTATTATATTTGATTCTTCCTTTTTCTCCTCTTTATTTGACTCGTTCTGTCCATTCTCCCTCTGAAATATCTCTCATATCTGTCCTATCCCTTCCACCACTGTTACTGATGCTTTATGAATCAAGCAATCCCTTGTTAGTCATTGAGCAATTATTAATCACCTATTGTGTACTGGGCACTAAGTACTGAGGTACAAAGTCAAAATGATACTGTCCTTGCCCCAAAGGAGCTTATTTTATTTCCAAGGAGACAATATGTAAGGTATGAACATGTATAAGTATTTACAAAATTATATGTAAAAAATAGATAAAGAATAAAAACAAGATATTTTAGCAGAAAGACACCAGCACTTGAGGGGGAGGGGAAAGAAGAGGAAAGATCTTCTGTAGGAACTAAACCTCAAGTCAGGCCCTTATTACCTCTGTCCCATGCTCCTTGTTGTTAAAGCTTCCTGAACCGCTCACTCCATCTTCAGTCTCTCTCCCTACACACAGCTTCCAGATTAATCTTTCTTAAATACAGCTCTGATTTTGTCACACTCTTCTTCAGAAAAGCTTTAATGGCCACCCACTGCTGGATGAGTAAAGTTCAAACCCTCAATCTGCCATTCAGACCCTCCACACTCTGGCTGCATCCTGTTTCTCCATCCTCGTTTCCTCTACAGAGCATGCCCTGTGCTCCAAATTGAATGACTCATTTCTCAGGCATGCCCTTGGTTTTCATGCCTCTATGCATTTGTTCATGAAGTCCCTGCATCGGACATCCTTAGCCTGAGCTTTATCTGCACAATTCTTACCCATCCTTCAAAGCCCAATCTAAATGCTTTTTCCTTCATGAAGACTTCTTTGATCCCTCCCTAGCATGAAATAATCCCTTCCCTTGAATTCCTAGGTCTGGGCACCTCTTTTTGGCAACTGGCATAGTCTTCATTGCATAAAAATTATCTTCTTAAATCTAACTTGCCCTACAAGAGAATGAAGGGGAAGGGGATAAGAGAAGGGAGAGCAGATTGGGGAAAGGATTAAAGCATGCTGTCTTGGGGTGGGCAAAGAGGAGAGATGGGGAGAAAAATTTGGAACTCAAAAATCTTGTGGAGATGAATATTGAAAACTAAAAGTAAATTAATGAATTAATGGAAAAAATTATCTTCTTAACATTCACCTCCCATTGATTACAAGCTTTGCAAGGACAGGGGCCACATCTTTGCTTTTTTTTTTAAGTCTTTCTGACTTTGTGGCCAGCTTTCTATCCACTATGTCATGGATTCATCATGAGACTTGACTTATTAAAAAATAATTATTTTTGCACCATGGAGGATGGAATTTTTGGATGTTAAAATAAATATGTGCATTTATAAGAAGTTATGCTACGAAGTGCCCCTCTGAGTTTCTACTGTGTGCTATGCCCAGTGACTGCCTACCTTGTCCACCTTTACTCCTGGCTCTAGGTAAGGGAGAGAAGAATGAAAAGAAAAAATTCCCATAAAAAAATCTATTCCCATTAGACAAGCCTATAGCATTTTTCAAAAGTAGGTCTATTTTGTTTTTTCTTCTCCTTTGCCAGATTAACCTGGAATCAATAAATTAACTTCTTGGCTAAAAGAAATTATTTTCTTTTTACTGTAGTACTAGTAAAATTAAATCCACCTACAGACATGGCAGGCTTTATCACTTACTGCCCCAATGACCCCAGCGAGGCAGTCTCCATTGCTTCATCTGTAAAAGGAAGACTTACGACTTTAAGGTCTGCCCTTCACACTTGGTGATTCTTGAATCATAGGTAAGGATCCTCCCAGACTCTTACTCATCTCCTGTCCAGAGAACAAGTTGGCTTCAGTGGGTAAGGCATGGGATATACTTACAAAAGGAGCCTGGCGTTTGCTTTCTTGAGGTTACAGAAATGGTGAAAAAACTTGAGTATCTTGCCACCTGCTTGAGGTTAATGCCGAAGTCAAAGAAAGATTTCTCTCTGGGGTTCTCTTCTTGAAGGGGATGGGTTTCCTGCTGAGATTGGGCTTTCTGTCCCTTCAGTCAGGACTGGCCCCCTCCCTGGCCACACACACCCAGTGGAGGGGCTCACACCAGCTGAAAAGGGCCTGGCTGTTGTGCTGTTGAATGACCCTTGGCAAATTAAATCCTACGCTTCACTGCTCTTGTATGTTGGTGACTGAGCTCCTGTGTGCTGGAGCTGAAAGCTCAGCATCTATTCATCTCAGGCTGCTGGAGTTTTCTGGGAGCTCAGGGGCTGGTTGACTACATGGTGAGTTTGTATCTGGGAGGTAGTGACTGACACAGAGGAGGGGCTTGGTGATCCTGGCAGTACTGCCCAGGATAAAACTTCAAAGTGGGTGTGGGTGTGGCTGTGTAAGTATACATTTTCAAATTGGAAGTGCCAAGGTAGATTCAGAATGATCACTTACATTGCTAAAAATATTTTACAGTTCTAAGATCTGAAACACTCGGAGTAACTTGGCTGGTTACAAAATAGCTCCCTACAATTTGCCAGGGTGAAAAGGTGTGAGGGGCAAAATATCTCTTGAATATTGTATTTGAGTTGCAGAGTCACGGGGGTTAAAAAGAAGGGGGAAGAATGGGCTGCTCTTCACAGAGTGCCTGATCCTCCAGTTTAACAGCAAAGGATTTTGATGACACTAACAGGACCGGAAGAAGTACTGCCTCCCTCCTGGCATTTATCATCTATTTCAGGTCAGTTTTGACCAACCCTTCAGTCCAAGGTGGGCAGGTTTCTGCATAACCAAATAGGCCAAGGGACCATTTTTTTCTACCTTACGTTCAAAAATTCAAACTCCTCAGGCCAGGTAAAAGCATGTGTGCACTTGAGGACTAAGGACAATAACACTTTTAAGGTACTGTATTAGAGAAATGCCTGGTTTTTTCTTTTAGCATGCCTATCAGGTCCATGAGCTGTGTGTAGCCTTTATTGTTTTCCTTTGCTTAGGTGATCTTTAATGAACAGTTTCTTTAACGTTACATATTTGCGAGTAGTTTTGCAGCCTTACATTAGTGATTCTCCCAGTCTCTCAATGCACATAAACTGGTAAGAAGAATTATCAAGCCCATTTTCTAGTTGGAAACTGAGAGAGACATGTTATCTTTCATTCTCAAAAAGGATCAAAATGGCATCACTGTGCCAGAGTTACAGTATGTCTAGCTGTGCTTGATCAAACCAATATGAGCTCAGAATGCTCTACCACAGATTGGCAACAAATAGTCTATGTGAACATTTGGGGTGGATTCTCTAAATCTGTGCATCTCTCATTTCTTTTGAGCTATTTCAATTCTGCTTTGCTCATAGAGCACAGCACCTTCTCTGATGTGGGAACCCCGTGCTGAGAGGCCAGTGTCTCCCATGCCACACAATCAATTCCGAAGTTCTTAAGAGAGAGCTTGAGAGTATCCTTGTATCACTTCTTCTGACCACCATGTGAAAGCTTACCCTGTGTGAATTCTCCATGAAAATAGTCTTTCTGGCAAGCGTACATTTTGCATTCCAACAATGTGGCCAGCCCATCGGAGTTGTGCTATCTGAAGCAGAGTTTGAATGCTTAGCAGTTTAGTTCAAGAACAGACCTCAGTGTCTGATATCTTATAATGCCAGGTGATCTTCAGAATCTTCCTAAGAGAATTCCTAAGACAGTTTCTTGGCATGATGCTGGTAGACTGTCCAGGTTTCACAGGCGTACAACAAGGAGATCAACACAGAGATGTTAAGACATTTACCTAAGGTCAGAAGTCACTTAATGGCAGAGCCGGGCTTAGAAATGCTGAGCTTGGGAGGCCCCGGACCATGCTTAGCTCGCTGAACCCTCGCTGCTTCCCTTACACTTTCCAGAGGATGTCAACCATTCCAGAGAAGGATTCTAGGAAATTGTGCACAATTATTTTCCTCTTTCACCCTTCTCTCTTCTTTCTTTCTATTGTCTTTCTCCAACAGTCTCTCCTCTCCTTCTCTTCCATCCTCACTATTCTCCCCCTTCTCTCTCTCCTTTTTAAAACAATATTCTATCATTTTCCTCTCTTTTCTCCACTTCAAGTCAATTCAACAAGAATTTATGTAGCATCTACTAAGTACCTGTGGGACAAACAACTTGACATAGTAGAGAGTCTGGCTTATACTCCTCGCAAGGGCAAGGAACAATGTTGAGAGAAATAAAGACAGAGGACATTGAAGAGAAGGAAAGATGAAGAGGAAATGAGAGCAGAAACTTTCATTTTCATCTTGCAAGTCCAGCAACTGACACTTGGAAAAAAACACAAACCTATGCTTCTACTGTAGAAGCCCTTCCCACTCCTCCTATTTCTCATGTCAGACAATGATGATCTGACTGGCATGTAAAATATCTTGCCATAAGAAGGCTCTGGGTGACTAAGAAGATTTACCAAAGAATTTAGAGTCTTATTTTTGATGCTGTCCACATACTAAATTGAGAGCAAAACCCCAAAGCGGTTCCAAATCTATCTTCATGGTGGCAATATCCACAATGCCATAGCATTTCAACTCCTGCATAGATTAGATTTAGATGTGACAATCTATACTATATGAGAAAGTTCGTGTCTGGCCCAGAAAGATAGCCATTCCAAGGAAAGTCAGAGCTAAACCTTAAGGCCAATCCGTTAAGTCTCTTATTTGACTGGAGCCTGTGGTAATCAGGTTTTGACCAGTGGTCATTATAGCCTAAGCAATTTGGGGAAATGAGAGTGATGAGAGGATCCCCATGGACTTTGTCCACATCACAAATTCCTGCACCGATCTAGGGAAGTCTGGCTCTTAGCAATAAGGTCAAGAACTGAAGAAAAGTAAGTTAAGCCTATTATAAGGCAATATTGGGAAGAAACTGAAACCATTTCAGTATAAAAAAGTCATATATGTAATTTTTGCCATCCCTGAAGTGTTTTTTGAAGGTGAAGTATTACTGTAAAGCTGTGTCATAGCTTGAATTCTCATTTGCTTCTTTAAATTTGAGGAGTCACAATGTTTCTTAAGGCACTTTAATAAATATAACACTTCATTTTCATTTCTTCTAATGAGGGTAGCCTTCCCTTCTATATCCTTATCTCTCTTCTTGGAGAGCTCCTTTGCTCTTCCACCTCACATCAAATGAAACATTGGTGCCACCAACTCAGGGAAAGGGAAGATGGTATTTCTCCTCCTTTATCTGAGCTGAATTTTGAAATCTTTTAGTGATTTTATTTATGCCATGCTTGGATTATATATGTTCCTATGGCTCCGCTTTCTTCACTCTGCATCAGTTCATTCAAGACTTTTTGTTTCCTTGAATTCCCCACATTTATAATTTCTGAGAGCCCAATGATACTATTACATTTATAATTCACAATTCATTCAAACATTCCCCAACTGATGGAGTGCTTTAAGTTTTACAAAACATTTTACATACATTATTTTATTTTTATCATCACAACAAAATTTTGAATCTACTACTTAGTCTCTGTAACACCAGAAGAGACATTTTGGTTCTCTGAGCCTCAGTTTCCTCAACTCTAAATTAAATAATTATATGAAATTACCTCTAAGGTCCCTTGCAGCTCTAAATCTCTGAGTGTATGGTCCCATTTCCTTGTCTTAGAAATTCCAGTGTCTTTTTCAGTGAACAAAACTGACCATATGAATACAATTCTATCATATCTCAGCAAAATTCCTTACCACAACCCTGCTCCTAACCTCCTCCAGCTATTGTCCCTTGAGGTCAAAGTCATTTTTCTCCATAAATTGACTGACATTTCTCCAAATCTGTTCCTGAGGTCTGTCAAGCAAGCCACCTCATATCACCCCACTGCAGGATGAAAATAATTCTGGAGGCATGTTTCTCAAATTCATACTATTAGAGAACCATGAGAACACCCTTCTTTTTAAAAACATTGTCGCTACTCTTTAAAAAAAGAAAATCACTGTCAGTTCCCAACAAGCATCCCCTCCCCCCATCCTATGCCCTCCCTAGATAAAAAAAAAAAAATAAGTGCAATCAAGCAAAACAAAGTAGTCCCTTGACTACTCCAAAACTGCCCACTCCATTCCTTATCTATTGCCTCCTAGTCGTGAGCAGTAGGCAAACTTCATCACCAAGTTCTCCGAACCTACATCTGGTCACTGCATTGGTCAGAGTTTTCAAGTCTTCTCATGTCATTTTTCATTGGATTATTACTGCCATTTTGTTTATCATTCTCTTGGTTCTACTTAAATCTTTCTCTGTACTGACTCATGCTGATAGCTTTTTCCAACTTTTCCAGTCTTCTCCATCTGGCTCGTATTCTATGACCTTGTGACATAAGCCTTCTTACTGCTACTCCATCCTCTTACCTCATGCCCTTTGACTGGCTAGCTCCTATGCCTAGAATGCTCTCCCTAATCATCTCTACCTCCTGGTTTTCCTGGCTTCCTTTAAGTTTCAGCTAAAGTTCCACCTTCTTCAAGAAGTCTTTCCCAGTTCTCCTTGACCTCAGAGAGTTCTCTATCATGTGTGTGTATATGTGTAGTCCTATATATGTCTTGTTTGTGCATAATTGTTTCCATGTTCTCCCCCATTAGATTGTGAGCTCCTTGAAGAGAGGAACTGTTTTTGACTTTCTTTGTAGCCCCAGCATTTAGCACAGACGGCTCTGGGGAAGAAAGTGAAGTTGTTGACTTTGCACAGCCCTCCCTCACTCAAATCAAAGTCAGCTGCAAGTCATGTCATCATCCTGATGTCATGGTCCTCTTTGAGAATGAAAGACAAACACACACACACAGTATCTGACACCCAATGCCTTAGTACATTCTTATTGATTTGATGACTTCATGCAAATCTTTGCAAGTTTCTCTAAATTCTCCAAACTGAAACTTTTATAGGACAATGATAGTCTATTAAATTACCTAAAGAGAGGCAGTGTGAGATAATGAACAGAGAACTGGTTGGTCAATCAATGGTCAATAAACATTCATTAAGTGCTTACTATTTGCCAGGAACTGTGCTAAACCCTGGGGATAAAAGAAAAAGCAAAAGACAATCCCTGCCCTCATGGAACTCACAATTTCATGGATTTAATATCCGCAGAGTTAGGAAAATAGGGATCCAAGGTCCAGTTTTGACATACCCTGGGCAAGTCATTTAACTCAATGTTCTGGGAAAGCCTCTGGGTTTTGGGGAGCTTCCTACCTCAATGAAATCACTCTCCCTACATTCATATACCACAAATTTTCAGATATTCCCCAATAGATGGGAATATTTTCTTTGAGTTCTTTGCCATTACATAAAGTGTTCCTATAAATTATTTTCATATACCTATAGGACCTTTCTAAGGACTCCCTTCTTTTCCCATTCTTATAACCCCACATCCGGGAAAATCTGTCCAACCCTCCCCCCATGCCTCCTTCTGTCAAGTACAAGCTGAACTATCTGAGGAAAGTATTTACTGACTGCATGGAACAAGAGTACTTCATGCATTATTTATTATGGGCTAACAATACCTATCATGTGTAGAATGTTTATGGATATAAATTAATGATGTGAGGAAACACTGGTGGTCCAAAGCCTATTAGTATCCATAGTGCAGATGCAAAGATTTATAACATTCCGTGCCCTCTACTGCTATGTCAGGAATTGTATTGGAGCCAAAAATGAAATAAAATGATATTAATAATGGTTCATTTTGCTATGGAGCTTTACAGTTTACATCACACTTTCTTTACAACCCTATGAAGTAGATAATATAAGAATTTTTAACTTACAAATAAGAATAGTGAAATTCAGAAAGGTCTTAGTGACTTGATCATAGTGACATGATTACTTTAGTACTGAAGTCAGGACTTGAACCCAGGCATTCTGATTACATTGGGTGCTCTTCCAATTGCATCATTCATGTCTCTCACAGGAGCCCCAAAAGACCCAACTATGTGCTTGCCCTTGAGAAAGTCATTCAACCTCTGTCTACCTCAGTTTCCCCCCTGTTAAATGGGGACAATGATAGCACTAACTTGGAAGAGTTTTGTATCAAATGAGATTACATAGGTAAAGTGCTTTGAAGAGTTAAAAAAGTATATAAGTGGCAGCTATTATTATCATTAGCTATGCAGTAACATTCATGGATGTTTATAAGCAAAACTGGACAAACAATTTAAAGTCATGAGTACCTTTCTTCACTTTGTTATTTTTGCAAGGATAGTCCTGGGCAATAAGGCAAGCAGATCTGGCTCAATCCCTCTCCTTGTGTGCCCTTTCCCCTTTGATGCCATTTCCTTCTCCTACTTTCTCCATATCTCCCAGCCTCTAGAAGCAGGGCTTAGGTAGTGAATGGCAGTGGGCTTGAAATCAGAAGAGACCTTAGGCTTCAGTTCCAATTTTGTTGCTCACTGACTCTGTAACACTAGACTTCTCTGAGTCTCAGTTCCCCCATCTACAAATTAGAATTTGTTCATCTATAAATGAAGGTGACTCCTTTTCTCACAGTGTTGTTTAAGGAAGGAGTTTTATAAATCATAAATTATTATGGAAACATTATGCTCACCCTAAGCATGACATAGTGAATAGAGAGCAGAATCTCAACATCAGAAAGTCCTGGATTCCAATCTCACTTCTCACCTCTGACATTTACTGGCTGAATGACAAATGACAAATTAGCAGATCATCTAAACCATGTTCCCTTCAGGCAATTTTCTAAGACCATAAACTACAGAGCAGCTGCTAATTTGCATCAGGGGAGGGAGCGTCATCACCAGGAATACCTTGAAACCAATGAAATCACAGATCTGGAAGTTCAGTCTCACTACCACTCCACACTGCTCCCCAATTAGCCCATTGAAATCTGCTATATTTTTCACTAGCCTGAGTTGTAAATAACAGATAGGTGCTGTAAGTTATACTTCTGTGTATTTGTATAGCTTTAGTACATTTTATATATTTGTATTTCAATTGAGGGGAATCTACAGAATTTTTAGTTATCAGCAAAGACGAGTTGGAGGAACAGGTTCATCAACAGGGGTAGAATAACCTCAGCACCTTCTCGATATGCTGAAATTATGTCGTTTGGCCAATTCCCTACCTTTTACATGGTCAAGTGTGTCCCAAATAAAGGTGGCCCTCATCATGATAATATTAATATGTTGCAATCAAACCTCACCATAAAGTTGTAAAAGTTCACTAATATCAGCGGATGAGCATCCATTTATAACATTGACATATGGAGCTAATTGCCCCCTCTAATATGGTTTCACCTTGCATTATGTTGTTAGAGAACTAATTAAGGATTTTGAATAAAGTATCCTTGCAGAATGGATTTTTTAAATCTACGTGAACCCTAACTTTTCCATTGGTTTAGCACTGTTCTGTTATTACAGAACTTATGCCTGTGAATTAAATTTCATTCAATATGCCAAAGACTTTTTACTTCTTTCTCATTCCCACATAGCACTGGAAAAAAGGATTTCAGTGTGTGTGTGTGTGTGTGTGTGTGTGTGTGTGTGTGTGTGATGTTGCCATAATGCCAAATGTTCCCATGGTATTCTGGGAAAAGTGTCCTAAGGAAAGATGATTCCCAGAAGGCTTCCATATGCTAGCCTGGTAGTCAGCAGGAAATTGATATTGAGAGGGGGAGGGAAGGGATGAAGGAGAGGAGTGCCGAGAGAACTCAAGGAAGAATCCTGGGAGGAAAAGGGTCTGAGAACTGATAAATAGAAATGACAGGAGGATAAGAGGTAATAGAAGAGAAAATAAATGAGGAGGGTGTTTAAAAAAAAGAAAGATCAGAGAAGAGTGGAAAAACTGAAGAGGAGAAAAGCATGCAGAAAGCAGTCAAAGCTAGACTTTTTGTACTCAGTGAAGTACTTGGTTGCACATAATACCTATTTATGCATTTGTCTAGTGTTTGGTCCTTGTCTGCACATCCTTCACATTTCTCTCCGCATGGAGATAGGCTTATTTGTGCTAAGAGTCTTCCTTCCTTTCTTCCCTTCCTACCTTCCTTTTTTCCAAATAACTTCTATTTGAGTGATTTTCCTTCTGCTTGAGCAACTTTCTCATCTTCCCCTCAAAAGTATCAGTGGTAGTGATTCGCAACCTTTTCTCATTTGGATCCTAACTTGAATAGGAGTAGGACTTTATTACAAGGACTGATGGGGAGCTAAAAGAAGTAGCACCTATTATTTTTAATTGAAAAGAATTCATATGTAACCCCAATTACCACAATATAAAAACTCTTCATCTTTAGTCTATTTCTATGGTGTTTCTGACACCCCATCCCACCAAGGGATTTTGGGGGGCTATTTTTACATTTGGACCTCCCTTGCCCCCACAGCTTTTATCAAAGCAACCATTTTGGCTTGGGCAAAGACTGGGTCTGGTCCTTCCTCTAACCAAGGAGGAGAAACTGATGAGTGGTGGAAACCTTGTAGAGATGTACTTATTAGAGCTGGTGATGGATAAGGAAGACAACAGTGTTGGGTAAGAATGAACTTAGGAGAATGGATTTCAGAAAATTCAGAGAGATGACCTGAGATTCTAAAAGGAAAGTCAACATAAGAAAACGGAGACTCTGGAGAAAATCATTCTAACAAGATAATCACAATTGATTCTAGTGGGGAAGAAAACTAAGAAATTTCTAAAATGGTGGATTGGCTTCAAGGGGAGCTTTCCCATGGTCTCATATTTTGCTGAGAAGATTGAAATGAGGGCAACTACAATAAAGTAGCATTGACTTGAGAAAAACAGTGTAAAGAAGACAAAAATCCAGCATGACTGGTTAGAGGTTCGCCAAAATTCTAAGCTTAGCAAAGAGCTATGTTGGTCACAAGAAAAGCTCAAAGAATGGATAGACATTTCTTGTGGTTCTAATGGAGATGACAAAGAGAGCCAGTTATTTACCTCCTCTTTTGCTTCTGTGTTCTCTGTGAAAAGAAAGATCATTAGACTAGAGAGGGTTCAAAGAAAATTGGAACTGAAGGTAAGTGAGGAAACAGTAGGATATTTCCCAGTCATCATGCAAGTCTTTGAGGGTGGACACATTGCATCGTAAGATACAAAAAGTATGGGAATACAATTATTGCATCAACTTAATCATGGAGAGTGGGAGAGGTACCAACTGGAGACCAACAACTGTTTTACAAATTTTCAAAAGGCAGTGGGGAAAGGAGGGCTTGACATGGAGTCTCAGAAATTTCAAGAATGGATTATTGAAAGGAAAGTTTTGAACATTTGGAAAGAAAGGTGATGATCACTATGAGAACAAATCATGAATGACTAACCTCATTTCTCTTTTTGGCAAGGTAGCTAGACTGGCAGATCAGGGACATATTATACCTATAGTATACTACCTTCATTTCAGCCATGAATTTCAAAGTCTCTAATATCCCTGTGGACAAGAGAGGTAATATGATATACACTAGAGACAGTGGATACTGTTTCTTCTGGATGATAGTGATAGATAGACAGATAGATAGACAGACAGACAGATAGATAGATAGATAGATAGATAGATAGATAGATAGATAGATAGATAGATAGATAGATAGATAGACTGAATTTACATCTCACCTCTGATACCATGATACTGTCTGGGTGATCTTGGGCAAATCACTTACTTGGGTCTTAATTTTCTCAACTATATGATAACAAAATTAGACCTTTAAGCCACCTTCCAGTTCCAAATCTAAACTCCTATAATTTACATAGATTAGATGAAAATATATTTAGGTAGATTTAGACCATCTCCAAAGCCAGTTAGTTAATTTCAACCAGAAGAAAATCTCTAGTGGAGTGATTTAGAAGTCGACCTTTGATTTTAATCTCTTCAGTGTTTTTTCATGAATAATGAGATAGAACACAAATTTTTTTTGTGGATGCCATGAAATTGAGAACAATACTATTAATTGGGTAACAGAACTGAGAATCAAAAAGATCTCAAATAAGCTGAAACTTAAGCTAGGGCCAAAACTAATGAGATGAAATTTAATAAGACTAAATGTAATGTTCTGTGCTTGCTTTAAAAAGATTAACTGAACAAGTACAGGGTAAGAGAGAGGTGATTAGCAATTTCTATACAAACTATCTTGAAGTTTGGGTAGTCTATGAGCTCAATAAACTTCAGCAGAATAACATGGCAGAGAAAAATGATGGTGCTTGAGAAGATCATAGTGTCCACAATGGTGGTTGCATTGTATTCTGCCCTTTCCCAGACCATATTTCCTCATTTCTGGATGTCAAACATTAGTAATGATGTTGAAACATATCAGAAGAGGGCAACTAGGATTGGGAAGGGACCATAAAATATAATAATAAGTAATAATAGCCAACATTTATATAGCATTTTAAGGCTTGCAAAGTTCTTTAGAAATATTTTTCATCTTATCCTCACAACAACCCTGGAAGGTAGTTTCCATCATTATCCCCATTTTACAGATCAGGAAACTGAGGCTCTGGTAAAATGATGTGACTTGCCCAAGGGCAAACATTTAGTGTCCAAAGCAGAACTGAACTTAGGTCTTCCTTGCTCCAGTCTAAAACTCTACTCATTGTACTACTTACCTGCCAATGATATAGGAGGATCAGGTGAAGGGGCTGTTTAACCTGAAGAAGAAAAGACTTAGGAAACATATTAATGGTCTTTAAATATTTGAGAAGTAATACTGGAGAGATCATACTTTTCTTGTCTCCACTTGGCAAAACTAAGGTCAGTGTAGGTAGACAGATTTCCATTTAGCAAAATCTTCCTAACATCAGAGCTATCCAAAACTAGGAGAAGAAATTTCCTTTGAAGGTTGTGCATTCTCCATCATTGGAGGTTTTCATTCAGAAATGGGATAACCACTTAGTATGGATCCTGAAAGGGACCATTTTTTTTATTTCCCCTAAACAATTGACCTGAATAACTCTTGAGATCCCTCCCAACTCAGAGATCATATAAATCTAGCATAATTACTAGTCAGTCCCATCACAAAGTTGTCTCACTCTCGGTCCTTCATGCTTAGCCAAGAGATTTAAAATTGGATCTTTTTTTTTTTTTTTGAGACAATCAAGTGATTTACCCAAAGTGTCTGAGGCTGAATTTGAACTCATATTCTCCTGACTCCAGAGCCGGGTTCTACCTACAGCACCACCTAGTCGCCCCTGATTTTTTTCTAATTATCAATAAAAATCCTCCTGTAATTGAGAGGTGACCAGAATTTGGGTGATGATCTGAGGCTATGAATTTATCATTCATGACAGGGATTCTCAATCTGGGTTCTGTAAACTTTTAAAAAATATATTTTTGTAACTGTATTTTAATGTAATTGCTTTCCTTTGTTACTCTGAGTGTTTCATTTTATGCATTTTAAAATATTACTCTGAGAAGGGGTCCATAGGCATCAACAAACTGCCAAAGGGTTTCATGACACAGAAAAGGTTAAGAACCCCCAGTCTATGGGAAGCTGCTGCTATTGCTACAGGTTTCAGTCCAAAATATTCTTCTGGGAATAGGTGGGTGGAATGGCAGGAAGGTAATGGGATTTAATATGAAGAGATCTAAATTCTGGTCATGAATCAATCATTAACTAGCTGTTTGCCTTTGGACAAGTAACTTCACTTCTAAAGCCTCAGTTTCTCCATCTGTGAAATAGGGTAATGATAATTACACTACTCACCTGACAGGCTTGTCCTTTGTAAAAGCAGGAGAAAATTTGTGCTTTTTTTTCGTAACGACAGGATTGGACTAAATTCTCCCTAAGGTCACTTTTATATATAAGCCCTTATCCATAATATTCTTTTTTGGGGGAAGGCAATTGGGATTAAGTGACTTGCCCAGGGTCACACACCTACTAAGTGTCTGAGGCCAGATTTGAACTCAGGTCTTCCTGACTTCAGGGCTACTCTATCCCACTGCACCACCTAGATGTATCCCTTTCTAGAGAGGCCCTTAAAATTCTTAAATGCTTCTGTAACTGTCACTCTCTTTAAGTCAACTCCCCTCCAGCCTCTCCTTTGGGAAAAACACTTGATTGAACTTTTCTTGAGTGAATCTGAAATTTTCAGTGAAATTTAAGGAAATCATTTTATAGAACACAAAGGTAAGAGGTAATACCTTGTAAAAAAAAAAAAAAAACCCCTCTCCCTACTCCCAGGACTGCTCCAGACTATTCCCTGGTGGTCCTAGGGAATCTTGCTCATCCTTGTTCATGCCAACCCCTAGGAGTCTTCAGGACCAGGGTGAAATGTTCTACTTTAAGATCTATTAATTAATTGTGTATTGTAAAACAAATTATTCTTTCAGTCCATGACTCAGATTCCTCATCTAATGGGAATAATAATGCTTGCCTTATCTATCTCTTAAGATTGTTAAGAGAATATGTTTGGGGTGGAGGGAACACCAGACTGGGAATCAGGGTCACCTGAGTTCTTGCCTAAACCTTGCTGCTAAATAGTGACCAAGAGGCCCATTGGGTCTCAATTTTCTCCATTGGTAGATGTGTGGACTGGATTAAAGTTCCATTTCTAGCTCAAAATTTTATAACTTACATTGTATAAAATCAAATAAGATTACGCATTCATGCCTGTCAAATGTATATAAATATAGTTAATCCAAGACTGACCTCCAAATAACAGACCAAGACAGATAATCAATCCTCACCCCCTTCCATAGCATCAAGTCCAACCCAGAGCAATTATAATCCGTTCTCTCAGCCCCAGAATCAGACTAGCCATCTCAGGAAGGAATGATCCAGGAAAAGCATGCCAGGACATTGAATCTCAGTCCTTTGTAGTTGATGCATTGTAGGCATATAGCTAAGGCTCTTGGTTGCCTCCACTGTCTCCATCTATGCCAAGTCCTGGGAGGAACAGACACCTGAAAAACAGGCCTCTATTGCCCTCCTGGGCACAACCCCGTATGCCCATCTGCATCAGGTCTTTAGCTTCCAATAATCCCTTTATTCCAAGCATTCAAATTCCAAATGACCTTTGTCACCAGGAGGAAAATTAGTGGCAGGTGAATGTCTGGCTTTTCTGCCGGGGGAACCACATGGTTAATTATCTTCCAAGTTAGCCCCTATCAGTCCTTTCCCACTCTGACAGGCAGATGAAAGCACAGGATGATACACGTCGTCACTCAACCTTTTTTCTCTTTCTGTCCCCCTTCCCCCATTCTCCTCCCCTTTAATCTCCTCATGGAGTGAATTATCATTTGCTTTTCAAACCTTTGCTCTAAAGTGCCTGCTTCAGGGAAGCATTTTGAGGAGAAAATATCTCACTGTTTACAAATCTTGATCTGCTCTACGTATGTAAGTTTGCAGAAGTCAAGTCTGATGAAGGCTGAGCTTTTCTAACCCTGAGTAAGTCTCTCTAACAGAAAACAGTTACGAAGAGCTAAGGTTGTGAAAAATGAGCCATGAGACCAACAACTTAGAGAATCATTCAGGGGATGACTTTAAAATTCGATTTTTATTGATACCTTTTGGGGTTACATTGCCTACCTTTCCCCCTGTATCTCTCTTCTACTTACCCTCATTCTTCTCTTATAACAAGGACAGATTTTTTAGGAAAAAAAAGAAGGGAAAAAACATGCCTTAAAACCAACTGATCAACATGTCAAGAAAATTATTTATGTGAAATATTCCATACATGCAAACGGCAACTTCACAGGAGTTAGAAGAGGTGTGCTCTTATATCTTTTCTTTTGAGCCAAGTTCATTCTTTATAATTTCACAACACTTAGTTTCAATTGTTTTATGGCTACTGTTGTCTCCATGTACACTGTAGTCATTGTGCATATTAAACAGCTAAGTGGTGCGGTAGTCAGAGTGCCAAGGCTAGAGTCAAAAAGACTCTTTCTGAGTTCAAATCTGGCTTCAGACACTCACTAGGTTTGTGACCCTGGGCAAGTCACCTGATCCTGTTTGCCTTAGTTTCCTTATCTGTAAAATGAAATGGAAAAGGAAATGGCAAACCACTCTAGCGTCTTCACCAATATGGGATCGTGAAAAGTCAGACACAACTGAAAAAAAATGAGCGAACCACAACATTTATAAAATGTATACCAAATTAAATTCAACAAAATTTTTTAAAGGGAAAACACTAGCAGTTGTAGGGAATGAGATCAGAAAAGTTCTAGAAACACATAGCCATTACATAGCCCTGTTATAATAATAAAAAGGAAAAGATACAATGACCCTGAGAACCTACTTAATATACTTAGTACTTAAGGGATTAATTAAAAAATTACTGTGTGTTCTTTGATTAATAGGAAGCATTCTTACATGAGGTTCTTGTCTAGGGAAATTGAGATTCAGGAAAAGAATGGCTATAGATCCTATCACCTAGTGGCCACCCACTTGAACAGTGGGCACAGTGCCCAGTAGGAAAGAAGGACCTTTGCAAATCTATACCTAAAACACAATAGCAGAGATGTCACAAGGTCCCTGAAGGTCCACATCCTTTCTTGTGATGTTCTTGTAGCAGGATATAAACTACAAAATAAGCAAAAAAACAAAAACCTTTGAGCCTTAAGCAAAATAGCTGTTGCACAGGCCATGTTCTTTACCTTATAGAAAAGACCACAAACAAGGAGCCACACTTAGGCCAGCTGTCTTAGATCACATTGAAAAAAAATAGGAATATAGAAACAAAAAGAAAAAATCGAAATAATTAGAACAAGTGATAATATAGTATAAGGGCAAATAGCCCTGCACACCTCACCAGACCTTGGAGGCATCACTCTGAATGCCAGAATGGATATCAGAGGTACTGATGGGGTAAGGGGAGAACCTGGTTTTGAATCCAAACTCTGTAGCTTTCTGGCGTTGTAATCATGCTGAAGCTACTTCTCTTATTAAGCCTCAGTTTCCCCATCTGTATTATGGAAAGAGTAATAATGCCTATATCTTATGCAACATAAGGGGACCTGGGACAATCAAGTGAGATACTAAGGATACCTATTAAAAAGTGCTCCACACAAATCAATTTCTATCATTGCAATGATGATTTTATGTCATCAAGAAAGAAAAAATTAAAGTATTAAGCATTAAGAATGCCACTTACAAAGTAGACTATATCTGAAACAGGGTCATCAGAAAGGTAAAGACTCTGGAAAATATGCTACATGAAGAACCATGAAAGGGATGGGGTGGGGAGGGGATGAGGTATTTAAGCTACAAAAGGGAAAAGTTTAGTTTTCTTCCAATAATTGAAGTATTATCATATGAAAGAGGACTTTTTCCTGTTAATTTCAGAGGGTAGAAAGAAATCAGTGAGTAGAAGTTATAGTGAGACAGACAGATTTACATTGGAAGAATTTTCTCACGTTCAGACATGGGATAGACTATGTGGAAATATTCAAGCAGGGCCTTTCCACAACAGAGAGTATAGCTGTATGTGCTAGAAGACATGACTAGAGTTCCTTCTAACTCTAAAATTCTATAAATCTAGACTCCTCTTTATAAGTCAGGGGAGAGTGTAGTATGTTTCACAAAAATTTCCATTAAAATCTTTGGGTTTTTCCATTTTAGTCTTATCACTTTTTCCTTATCACTTTATTCTTAAAAAGATACATTTTAGTTATTTATTACTCATTTAAATGGAACCAACGCCTGATTCTCTGATTATATACAGGAAATGAGTGGCAGAATTGGGATCTGAAGTCAGATTCTCTGACTCTAGATAGAGCGGTTCATTGGATTATTATTGTATCATTAATGATAATATTTATGGTCTTATAATTAAAAGACTTGAGTTTGAGTAAGACTCAGATTTTTACTTATTAGACACATTAGTCAGTCAAGAAGTATTATTAAACATTACTATGTGCCAGGCACTGTGCTGAGCACTATGTACTAGGGACACAAAAAGAGGCAAAAATACTATCTCTGCCCTCAAGGAATTCACATCCTAATGGGGGAGACAACATATAAATGACTAACTTCATACATACAAATAACTAACAAAAGTATATTTTGCATATATATGGAGAGAGAGGAGAGAGAGAGAGATAGGTGGGAGGGAAAGAGGAGAAGAGAGGAGGGGAAGGGGAGACAGAGGGAAGAAAGAAAAGAAAGAGAGAGAAAGGGAGAGAGAGAGAAAAGAAAGGGAGGGAGAGAGAGAGAGAATGATATGGGGGAGGGGAAGAAGAAGAAGACAGTAGATGGAAGGTAATCTCAGATGGAAGTACTGTGAGGGTAGGGGGACTGGGAAAGGTCTTCTGCAGAAGATGAGATTTGAACTGAGTCTTGAAAGAAGTGAGGGAAGCCGGGGGTAGTGGTGAGGAAGGGAAGCCCTCAAAACCTGGGGTTTAGGTATTACCAAAATAAAAGGGTATAATGGAATGTTGTGCATGAGGAAAAGAGAGTAAGCCAAGGTATCTGAATCACAGACTGGGGAGAGAAGAATAAAATCTAAGACTGGAAAAGTAGGAAAGGACCAGGTAATGAAGGGCTTTGACTGCCAAACAGAGAATTTTCTACTTAATCCTAGAGGTAATTGGAGTTTCTTGAATAGGGGGAGCAAATGGTCAGACCTGGATTGCAGGAATATTCCTTTGGCACATGTGTGAAGGATGGATTGGAGTGAAAAAATGAATTTTATTCATTAATAAAGCATTCATTAAGTATTTATTATGTGCAAACACCGTATCAAGCACACAGTATATAAACAGAAAAATAAGATAGTCTCTGTTTTCAAGGACTTACATTCCAATGGAGGAGATCATACATATGGTGCGTTTCAGCTGCAAATCAGATAAGAAAGTTCCATGTTCCTTAGGCACATTAGCAAAGCAGATGTTCATGCTTCTTCTTTACTGTCATTTCCACTGATAAAATCATAACATTCTCTGATGTTGAACCATTTGATAGTATCAAGGACTTTCTTTCCTGTGTCTTCAGTAACTGTGGCAGTAGCACCTGGCATGCACTGCCTTCTGTCTCTCTCTCGAGGGACCTTATTGCTTTAGTGAGGCTGGTCTGTCTATCCTGTCTAAAGAAGTTGGCTAGCACTTGGTAGAGATGATTGGCCCCTTATCCAGAGGAATCATTTTCCCAGATGATGACAGTGAGATGCTTAAAGCAGGTATGATGGTCTTGGGATGAGGAGCTAGGGAAGGCTGCCACTTTCAAGGCTCTTGTGCTTATCTGCCTATGAGGGGCAGTTGATCAGCAGTTACTGCTAATGATGATGAGAAAAGTAGGCCCCTATTCTTCTTAATAATGGCTGGGAAGCTGAACTAGATGCAGGTCTGGTGATTTGAGGAGCACTTCCAGAGGGTCTTGGGCTTAGGGTCCTTGGCATTCTTCATCAAGGTCAGAGGGAAGATGGTGATCAAGGTGGTGCTGGTTTGACTTGCATGGGACATGCTGCCTCCTGTCTCTGTTTCAGGCTAACTTGCTATTTCAGCTAAGTTGACTTGCCTACCCTGTGTATCTCAGTTAGTCACCCAGTTGGTAGGGTGGTTGACTTTTCCAAAAGAGTAGTTCCCTGGGATCATGTCTGTGAGGGAGAGACTTGTGGCAAGGAGAGCAGCCAGAAGGTTATTAAAATAGCCCAAGTGAAAGGTAAAAAGAGCCAAAGTAGCAGGAAGGGAGCTGTAGGAGTAGAGAGAAGTGAATGTGTATAAGAGATGTTGTGAATTTAGAAATGGCACAATTTTACAACGTATTAGATATGTGAAGTAAGATTGAGTTAAGGTTCAAGGATGACATGACAGATTTTCAGCACAGATGACTAGGAGAATGATAAGGCCTTGACAGTAATAAGGAAGCTGAGAAGAGGACAGAGGTTTTGGACATGTCATATCTGAGACGTGTATCTTTAGCTATTATTGATTATTGATGGTAGCTCAGGTGGCAAGAGTAGAGATATAGAGATCTGGGAATCATCTGCCTAGACATAATAATTGAACCTCTGGATGCTTTAGAGATCACCAAGCAAAAATAAAAGGATGGAGAAGGAAAGAGAGCGCTGGATAGAGCTTTGGGGGCATAATTAGGGGGCATAACATAAAGATCAAGAGAGATGAGTCATGTAGGAGGTGAACCTAGATGGAGCCATGGCATGAAAACATAGACAGGACAGGGTATTCAAGAGAGGGTAGTCAACAGTGTTAAAAACTGCCAAGAGGTAAAAGATAAAATTAGAAAGAATTTCATTAGATTTGTCATTACAAGAAACTTGGTGACTTTGAAGAGGGCAATTTCAGTTGGATCATGAGATAAGAAAACAGACTGTAGAGGATTTAGAAGCCAGCAAGGAGAGAGGAAAGGGAGGCACATGGTATATAAAACTTTCTCAAAGAATTTAAGCAAGAAAGGGAAAAAAGATAGCTAGTAGGAATGATCTGATCAAGCAACATTTTTAAAGCATGAAGAAAGGACCAGTACATAAGAAGGGATTTGAGTGGAGATGATAGTGAGAAGCAATATGCTGGAGAAAATAGATAGGAACAAGGATATATGTAGAATTAAATTCAAAAAGTTTTTGCACAAGTAAAGTCAATGCAACCAAGATTAGAAGATAAGAAGAAAGCTGGGGAACAACTTTTGTAGGCTTCATTTCTAAAATATAGAGAGAACTGAATCAAATTTGTAGGAATACAAGTCATTCCCCAAATGATAAATGTTTAAAGGATATGAACAGGCAATTTTACATGAAGAAATTAAAACTATCTACAGAAATATGAAAAAATGCTCTAAATCACTGTTGATTAGAGAAATGCAAAATAAAACAACTCTGAGGTACCACTTCATACCTATCAAATTGGCTAGTATGACAAAACAAAAAAATAATAAATGTTGGAGGTGTGGAAAAATTGGACTACTAATGTCTTTTTCTTTTCCCTTTTTAAAATTAATTAACTTATTTACTTTTAGTTTTCAATATTCACCTTTATAAGATTTTTGAATGACAAATTATCCCTCTCCCTCCCTTGCCTCTCCCCAAGATGGCATACAAATTGATATAGGCTATACAGACTGATTATTAAATTACTATAGTATGATTATAAATTATTAAACATATTTCCACAAAACTAATGCATTGTTGGTGGAGTTGTGAAATGATCCAACCATTCTGAAGAGCAATTTGGGACCATGCCCAAAGGGCTACAAAATTGTGCATAGCTTTTGATTTAGGTCTTATTCCAAAGAGATCATCAAAAAGGGAAAAGGACCCACACGTGCAAAAACATTTGTAGCAGTTCCTTTTGTGGTGGCAAAGAATTAGAAACGGAGAGGACGCCCATCAATTGAAAAATGACTGAACAAGTTGTGGTATATGAATGTAATGGAATGCTATTGTACTATAAGACATGATGAGCAGGTTGATTTCAGAAGAACCTGAGCTGATGCTGAGTAAAGTGAGCAGAATCAGAACATTGTATGCAGTAACAGCAACCTTGTGCAATGACCAAGTGTGATAGACTTAAATCTCAGCAATGCAGTGATCTAAGACAATTCCAAAAGCCTCATGAGTCAATGCACATTCAGAAAAAGAACTATAGAGTCTGAAGGCAAATTGAAGCATACTACTCTCTTTTTTCTTTATCATGGTTTTTTTCGTTCTGATTCTTCTTTCACAACATGACCAATATGGAACTATAACTGCACATGCATAGTCTATATCAGATTGCAGGAGGGGAGGAAGGAGGAAAAATTTAGAACTCATAATCTTTTAAAAGTGGAGGTTGAAAATTAAAAATAAATAAATAAATTGGTGGGAGGGGAGGGGCAGAGGGTACATGTAGAGAGGGTTTGGTTTCCTCAAGGAGAAGGGATACCCCATCAAGTGAGAATAGAAATGAAGGAGATTGTGGGGAAAGATGTTTGAATAATGTGAGATAAGGAAAAGAGAAGAAACACTCATTAAATAACTTTATTGGGTGTGTGTGTATATGTGTGTGCACATATGTGTGAAGTAGAGGCAAGGTCTTTAATAAGAAGTGCTGGGAGGGGACTGTTGGGGAGGGTTTTAGGAAAGTTCAAATAGCTGCTGTGGCGAGTGAGGTAGAGAATAATTTAGGGAGATATAAGAAGATTGCCTTGCTGCAGTGAGAATCCAGTTAAGAATAGGTAACATAATTTTGTAATGAACCCAATCAGCATGGTTTCATGGCTTTTCCCAGCTCTTTTCAGAAATATGTGATTAGGAATGGAAGCCGATCCAGGATTTAGGCTTTTGAGGCATAATCAGATGTTATCAGTGATAGGAGAATGGGGCAAGGGATTTGAGAGTAGAAAATAACATAATCTGAACTGGTTCACCAAAGAATCAAGATAAAAAAAGGAATATATTGTGATCAGGATAGAGGTGATGGGATGGGGGAGAACTAAGGCTTGGGGGAATGAAGGTCAGAGTGAGGATGAGGGTACAGTTAGACGTCATACATCATAGAGAAAGAAAGACATTTCAGGGTTCAGGAATACAGAGATAGGTTGTGAGTGATGGCACACTCAAGGGTGTAACCATCTGCATGAAGCTCAGGTGATGTGGAAGAAGAAATTAAAGGAATTAAATCGAACCAGGACCTAGGAAGTCAGGGTATTGGAGAGGGCATCAATGTATATGCTGAAGTCTCCTAATTTTAAGGAAGTAGATGGGTAAAGAGAAAGATTATGAGCCAGGCACTGAACCTTGTTCAGGCAAGATAGCGTATCTAAGTTTCTCTCCCTTTCAATAAGAGTAATTAATACTAGTATGTGAACTACCAGCCTCATGCGATTTTTCTTTTTAGAAAGGTATGCTATAAGCCTTAAAATATGATGTAATTGTCAGTTGTTGTGACAATGATGATGGTGCTGGATTAGAGAGAGAAAAAACAGAGATAGAGACAAAGGGGGAGTAGAGGAGGAGAAAGAAGAGAGGGAAGAAAGAGAGAAGGCTAAAGGAAATGATATAATAGAAAGCTTCCTGGATTTGGGAGTCCAGGGAACTGTGTTCTAATGGACCTACTCACTGTATGATTTGACAAAAGTCACAACCTCTGTACTCACCATCTTTCTGTGAAAGTAAAATAATAATACCTGACTCAGAGGAATATTGTAAGAGTATTTTGAAAAAAAATATAAAAAGCATACAGTATAAAAATGTAAAATTATCATTATTGGATAAACTGATGCACAGCAATGAGTATTTTTTTATGTTGGAGCAATTTGTAAATGATGTCGTAGAAATAATAAATGTATATTTCAATTCTCAGCAATATGAAAGAGACTCTGGGAAGTTCTCTTTCCTAATTGGAGCAGGTATTAAACTAATGTGTTGAACTGAACTGAATCAAATCTCCCAAGCCCTCAAGCTGACCATCCACATGTTGAAAGGCCATATAGAACTTTGAAAGTCATAACTTTGGCATCTCAATATGCCAAAGTTACTTCTGAACTCAATCATCGTCTCAGTTCATTACAAACTAACCTGGAGATGAACCCAGATTATTTAAAGAAATTGGAACGGATACTTCCACTGCCTTACATCTAAGTAGGGACTGGGCTGATTGTGACTGGTAAAGCCAGAATAAGGCAAGGTTTGAAAATTACACTCTTTGTGTGTTGCTGTCCAATTCCAAGCTTTGAGTTTTTACTGTAAAGACATATAATTTCACCTGTCACAAGAGATATGCCTGTATACATTGGAAAATAAATTTTTCTGGCCCTAAAATAGTTGCATTTTTTAAACAAAGCAATATTTTAGCTGTACCCTCAGGAGCTGCCAACTGCTAGTCCGGGCTCTGGCAATAGCCCTCACCCTGTGGCACACAGGGAACAAATCATACCATGGGTCAAGGAGGAAGAAAAGGAAAATTACAAAAACTGGGCAGAAATTTTTTATAAATTATTCTGCCTCTGAAGACAGTGCCCCACTCTTGATAAAAGTCAACTTTGCAATATCCTTCTTAAATGCAATCTACAAATATTTGGTACTGCTCTTTTTATCTGGATTTTAAGCAGTTAATTCCATTTTCCAGCAAGATCAATCTGTCCTTTTAGTCTGGTATGTTGGGGCCAGTGAAAGATTCTGACATGGTGGGTTCATTTGCCTGTCTGCAGACGAGTTTGTTATACAAAGAGACACAATGTAGATATGCACAAATGACATACCCACCAACACATGGGAGAATTCTTTTTTTGTTTCCTGTCCTCTCAAGAAGACAATACAAATATATATTGCCTTTGAGGGTAAGAAGGGAATTGAATATGGGGCTGAGGGTAACTCCTGAGGACACTGATCCAGGATCTTGCAGTCTCAGCATCTTCCAGAGTTTTCCAGTTTGAAAAAACCATGATGCATAATCACAGATAGGTTCAGGAGGACTGAGGGCTGTGGGTGTTTGGGTTTGGTTTTGTTTTGGTGGTTTTTTTGGAATTTTTTGGAATATTCCAAAACAGAATTCATACTACTTATAGAATACAGGTCAGAACTTTCCCACCATCACACTGTTGCTGATTGCTATTTAAATGTATGTAAAAGTATGTATGCATGTGTTTGTTTTTGGACTGGGTCTGTGATATCATTAGTGTAGGGAGCTCTGGATGAGAGACTGACTCCTCCTAAAGAAGACTGGAATCTGTTCTGTACTTTAGCACCTTAGAAAACTGTCTAGGGCACTAAGAGATTAAGTAACCTACCTAGGATTATACAGCCTTAGGTGTAGGAGGTAGGACTTGAACCTGGGTCTCCCTAAACAGGAAGCCAGCTCTGTAGCCATACATCATGCTGTGTCTTACACCGATGTTTATTGTTGTGTTGTAGTGGTGGCATTTCAGTCATGTCCAACTCTTCATGACTCCATTTGGAGTGTTCTTGGCAAAGATACTGGAGTGGTTTACCATTTCCTTCTCCAGCTCATGTTACAGATGAAGAAACTGAGGCAGAGTTAAGTGACTTGCCCAGGATCACACAGCTGTAAGTGTCTGAGGCTGGATTTGAACTCAGATCCTCCTAACTACAGGGCAGGTTGTCTTTTCACTACACTGCCTATCTGCTCTCTTTCATCCATGTACATGCAGCTAATATAGCTTGCTATCTAAACCTGTGAGAGTTTTTGGAGGCATATTTTCAATCCTAAGAACCCTGAAAATCAAAACGCTATTCTTGCTAAACCTGAGTCTAGGGGCCCCTATGCCTGGAGCCCCAGTCTGACTTCTTTCTTTCTTAGTCTTGTAGTTGTATGTGTATGGTGGGGGGAGAGGAGTTTTCTCCTTATTTACGTCTGCCTTTGACTTTTTAATAGTAACATTTGTGAGGAGATACATCAAGGCAGTAATTACTGACAGAGAGCACTGGGCAGTGTGGATGAGTGATGTACAGATGGTTGGTTGCTTTAGGTCAGGGACTACCAGCGTATTCCTAGCCTGTGAGAAATTATAAAGGTTGCAGGGCTGCCTTTGTTGGTGAGGTATCTGGTGGCTTCAAAAGGCTATTAGGGAAGTGTAGAACATATTGATTTGTTCTTGTTTCTCTGCACTTTGCTGAACATTAAGTCTTTAACGTTTTTCTCTTAAATGAAATATATGTATTGACCACCAAATGTGATCTGACAGGACCAACATTTACCTGTACCCACACTGTCTAAACACCTTATTAAAAGCACAAATACAGCATTATCTGATGAATAATCAATATCAGTATGAAAATTGAGGGACCTATGGCTAATCCAATGGAACATGAATTGACAGAGAACCTTAGGCGATGTTTGCCAGGATATATTTGCTTAGTTTTAGATACAAGGTGATTATCATCAAACAATATTTATTCAGCATTCTCAGGATAAATGGTACAGACTTGGAACTATACAATGGGAAAGAAGGATGAGAAAAGGTCCTGTGACTCATGCAAGAGAAGCAAAGAGGTCCAGTGGGGGTTGGGGGGAAGCAAAGGGCTTCCACAGACATGGGCTCTCCTCTTGATGCTTTCTCCAGCTCTGTGTGATGATCCTAGGTGAACAGCTTAAGCAGTCTGGGCCTCAATTTCTTCATTTGTAAAATAGGGATTAAAATGGCTATCCTACTCACCTCTACTGAGTTTTATGTTCATAGGAGGCAAAAGGTATTTTGAAAAGTTATTAGTATTATCCAATCCAATTTGCCCAACATCTATTAAGCACCTATAATGGCCCCTTCCGTTAAAGTTGGACAATACAGAACATAATGAAAGATCGAATTACAAACATAAAGACTTGTACATCAGGAATTAAGGAATTCAGGCCAGTGAGTTAGGGTGAGCCCTAGCTTCCAGAATCTACTTTTATCAGTTTTTTTAATACATTCATGCCTACATAGTTTTATATACTTTTAAACATCAGTCAACAACAATGTGATGGTGGGAAAGTTCTGACCTGTGATCTACAAGTAATATCAGTTTTATTTTTAAATACTCAACAAAATGCAAAAAGTTCATCAGTGGCCCTCAGTCCGCCTAAGTCTCTCTGTGACTCTTTATGCATAATGCTTCTCAGAATGGTTTCAGGACAAGGCAGGCTGAGCTGTCCATCATCCCCCTGAGCCAGCTGACCTATTGAACATGCTTGTACAATGCACTCCTCTTCCCTTTTTGTAGGCAGAATTTCCCTAGTGGTTTCCTCTCCTTTTGGGATATAGTTTTCCCTTCTTACGTAACCTTTTCTCCTTCAAGAGTGATGTTTACTTTTCAAAGCTTGGGGTAACAAGTGGCCTGGCCAAAGTCACAAACGGAAAAGTGGAAATGCCTGCTCTTCACTTCCTTTTGTTCCTACCAGCTCACACTACAGTCAACCAGAGGGCTTACTGTGTGCCAAGTACTGTCCTAAGTGCTGGGGATATAAAGAAAGGTAAAAGACAGTCCTTGCTGTCACAGTTTCCAGTCTAGTGGAGGAGGTTGCAGTCTAACACAACTGTATTTCTAGGAGTATCTGAATCCTGAATTCATCACCAAGCTTGTAATTTTCCTTACTGGTCCTTCTCCTTTTCCTTAAAAGCTGCAAGCCCCAGCCTTTTCATTTAAACAAAATTCCTCATCTCTGGAAAGAAGAATCCACTCCCTCTCTCATCCTTTCATGTAGATACTTTGGCACTAAGTACAATAGCAAATCCAGTGTGATGGTTGATGATTTTACTGAAAGTAAAAAATCCTTGGGAATTCAAGCAACATTTAAGGAGAAAACAGGTAACAGAAGGGAAAGAATTGACTGCTTTTCTCTATGATGGAAAAATGAGCTTGGGGTGAAGAAAGCATGGGATAGGATTTATTATAGGATTCTCCCTATTCATTCTGTGTTAACAATATGTAATGATTTTCACCAAATAGTCTCTGATTGTAATATGCCTTGATCACTCCTCCAGTTCAAGGTGGAATCTCATGAACTATTGTAGATTACCTCCTTGAACCCACTCCTTCCTGCTTGCTTGACTGCGTTCGCATCTCCTACACATAGCTCCATTTTCCAAAAGTTTGGGGAAAGTTAGTGAGTACTTGCCCCCAAGTCTTTTTGCCTCCTTTTCTAGGCATGGCAGCTAAGCCAGATCAATATATGGGTAAAATTTCAGACTCCAGGTTCATATTCTGAACCATGGTTTCCAGTTCAAGAAGACTGTATCTGATGTCCAACTTGTGAAAGGAAACAGAATGTTGCCACTAGAAAAAGGCTAAGTAAAGAAAGTGGAGTGTTGGAAAGGATAGACAGTATCCATCGACTATTCTGAGTTTCACTGTTAAGTTACCCCAGCCTAATGGCAGTAACCTAAATATTTATTTGGGAGTTACCCTTATATGAAGAGATTCTAAAATCCTGACTTTTAACATAGTTTTTTGTCCAAATGGTAGTACACATCATTTCTTTCCCCACTGATATACAGAATGTCTATAGCCTCAACATACTGTCTGTCACAGTAGGGTATACCTGGCCCATACTTTTTGCATGACCATGAGTCATATCAATGTTTCTCTGAATATAACTCCTTTTGGGAGAGTTTAATCATCCTGGAATAGCTTCATTTTGACCCTATATGTCTGCTGAGTTAGAACTTTCTTCATGTATTTGTAATAAATATATTCTCTTGTTTTTTTGCTTAATGTATCACATATACTGAGCATTTTAACTTTTCCAGACCACTTTGTGAATAGACTGAGTATTACTGGTTTAGAGAATGCGTTCATTGAGAAATCATGATGAATACTTCTGGATCAGAATCAGCAAAAGCATTTATTAAGTGTCTAATGCCCCTGTGTTAGACTTGGCCAAAAGAAAATTACATAGACTTTGTCCCTGCCTTTTTGGAACATACAGTATTAGGAAGGGATACATTTGTAACTCAATGTACTAGGCACATTGACCTCAGTATAAATACATTAAAAATAGCTAAGTGTATCCAATAAGTTATTTACACCAACTCAAGGTCAAGGATAAGTGTATTTTAAGGGTGGAAGGGAAATGTAATATAATAACATTTTAATACTTTAAGGCTCTGTAATTCCATCAGGAGGTACTCACTCTATGAATGCAGATTGTAATCCCTCTGTAACTTAATATATGATTTTCATATATTTCATATATGACTGAAAATCTATTATCCTATGGACAGCCTAACAATGAGACTCTCTCAACTCAGCTCAGACAATCAGCATCTGGCCTGTAGCCCATCACTTGGTATGTATGTGTATGTATGTGTATATATACACACATATATGTAAATATGTATATATACATATATATGTAAATATGCATGTATTTGTACATGCATATTTACATATATATGTATATATACATATTTACATATATGTGTGTATATATACACATACATACCAAGTGATGGGCTACAGGCCAGATGCTGATTGTCTGAGCTGATACATATATGCATGCATAGTATTGTATCTATACACGCATATATATGCCTATAGATATTTAAACACACACATATATATACATATGCATAATCAATATAATAGGCAGGTTGCCCAAGTATCAGTGCAGTCTCAGAAGAAATGAAGGAAAGCAGGTTGAGAGGAGGTGGACTTCATGGAGTGAGTTCTGAGGAGAATATAGACAAGAATCCTATCGGATCGCCAGGCTGGGATAGGCTGCATTCTACATTACTGGAGAGAACTTCCAATCTGATAAAACCACAGGTTAACTGGAGTATTTGAGTACAGCCAAACATAATAACAGCATCAAAATACTTCCTCACATTAACAAAGAACTTTAAATTTTTAAGAGTATGCTCATTTTTTTCTCCACTTCTACTCTATTTCCCTCTAAGGACAGATATCTCCACTGGGTAAAAAAGGAAACGGAAACACCCAAAGGTCATGTGCCTTGCCCAAGGTCATGCCAATGATATGTGAGGATGGAGGGGCAACCCCATGATGCTTCTCTTAGATTACTGGAATGGAAGTTTCTTGAGATCATGAATTGATTTATTGTTCACTTTGTATCTCCAGCACCAAGCACAATGTCTCATATGTGAGAGGAGTTTCCTAAATGCTTCTTAAAATATATTGTAGATAACAGAGTAGTCATAAGCTAAGGGAAAGCCATCAATTTTTCTGTGATCAATAAAAACACATTGTTACCAATCAGTGAATATTAAATTATCATTTTCCTCCTCATCTTCTATACAAAGTGAGGAAGAATGACATTGAACCCAGGAAACTGAGGCAGATAGTGACTTGCCCAAAGGTCAGACAGCTAGTATCTGAGACTGGATTTAAACTCAGCTTTCCCTGATTCAAGATCCAGTGCTCTAGTAGCTCTTAGGTGTTTCTTGTCTTCCACAGCATTCTTATAAGATAGGTCATATAAAATCTCTAGTCAGTGTATAAAGTAGGATCCGAGCACAGGCTTTCCTGACTGAACTGTAGTTGATATTTCATGATGTCTTTCCCTTCTATTCCTATTCACACCAGAACTGCAGTTTCAGGATTTTTTTCCTCAACCTCACAGTCAGGTATTTGTTAGGGTTTTTTTTTTAAGCCTAAAGATGGGAATTTTGGTTGGGGCAGCAAATTTCTGCCATCTCTTTTGGATTAATTTCTAATGTCATTTCTTTAAAAACAAAAGTCAAATGACATTGAAGGCTTGTTCATGGAAAAGAATGGAAAAGGCCATTCCACTTTAGTGTTATAATCCAATTGTGAATTTACAAATTCAGACTTTAGATATCTATTGATAGTCCCCTTGTCACTTGGAGAAGAGTGATCCTTTTCCTGGCTCAGAAGACGTAGGGAGCCACACAGCAATGATTATTCCTTGTGTTATCCCCTATTTCCAGAGTAAAAAAATGGTGGCTTTGGAAGATGGGACCAGAAGGGGGGAGGGATTATAATTTTCACAAATTTAGACTCATTAATCTCCCCTAATTTTCCATCTCTTTCCTCCTCTCAATCATGAAGGCACCTTCCATCACAAAGAGATGAAGTTGGAGGCCTGGTTATTGACAAGTGGGCAGTTTGCACAATAAAGTTTAACAGTTTACATCCCTAAGTATGGCTTCATCGATGCTGTCGATGGATCCCTTACTTGGTTTATGGGTACTTATCCACGCATTGATTCTTCTTCTTTTCTTTCCCTTCAAGCATGCAAACGCAAAGAGCAAGAACCAAACAAAGACAGGAACAATTCCCAGAAGAAATCCCGCCTGGTTTTCACTGACCTCCAACGCCGAACACTCTTCGCCATCTTCAAGGAGAACAAGCGCCCATCCAAAGAGATGCAGATCACCATTTCTCAGCAGCTGGGGCTGGAACTCACCACAGTCAGTAACTTCTTCATGAATGCCCGACGTCGCAGCTTGGAGAAATGGCAGGACGATTTAAGTACGGGGGGTTCCTCATCAACCTCCAGCACTTGTACCAAAGCATGACTGAAAGAATCTAAACTGGGCACAAGTCAACTGTAAAAGGAAAGATCTACCACAAAAGAAAAGAAAAAAGACACAGGATTCTTAGCTGGGGCCCTTCACTGGTGATTTGAAAGCACAATTCTCTCAAAAAAGAAATTTCTATTCTAGCTGTAATCATAGGACATGTGTTCTTTTTTTATGGCTATGAGTCTAAGTGCAAGCTAAAAATTAGTCTCTTCCACAAAAATACAATTCTTTAAGCATGCTAAGCATACTAGAAACCCAAATGGGTCTCTCCTAAAAGCCAGTTAATTCCAATGTGGCTTCAGTCACTCTTAGGCTTGCTTAAAAAGAAAGCAATCCAACATAGTCTTACTAGCCTCTTGCAGACAAAGTTCCCATGAATAGCAGTGGGAATCTGGCCTGTGTGAGGAATTCCAAGTCTGGGATCCCCAGATGCTTCAGTTAAGAGGAGATTCTAGGAATATTTATGACCTCATTTGCTTTCTGAATGCTTAGCCTACTCTCACTACAATATACCAAAGTTCACAGCCATAACTAGTGAAACCTAAAAATGATAATTGCTGAGCACAAACCTTAAATGTGGAAATCAAATCCAAGAACCTATTTTTCCAACTCAGGCATCTTTTCACCAAATGGTTTAGGAGCTTTTAGTCGATCCAGTCGACAGTCTTCTTTCCCTTACCTCCAGAAAGTCTCATACGGTTATGGATCGGTTAAAACAAAATCCATTCAGTTGAGCTCAAAGTATCAAGCACAAAGATGATAACTATAGAAATAAGCAAGGTTCTGGATTCATTGCAACCATATTGTCAAGACATTGATTCTGAAGTCATTAGTGGATAGCAAGGGAACAAGGATGACTTCAAGCACATTTTGCAGTTTGCCACCAATTCTGTGTTTGTACATGATGCAGACGCTCACTCAGGAGGCTAATTTAACTGCTATGGTACATGGAGCAAATGCAACATATTAAGAGATCTAGATTTTTTTAGATCATTCGTGTATCCTCCTTGGTTTTTGGCCATCTAGACCCTCCTATTGTGCATTGTTACCACAACATCCATCTCATTATTACTATTTCAAATTTTGTTGCTATTTCATACATTCCTTTGGTGGAGTCCCTCAATGTTTGCTGGCCTTGGGGGAAATTCCAATAACCAACCAACATGTCATCTCAATATAATTGTTCATAACCTTTCATCTGAATCCCAAGCCTCTTTCATTGTTTAGTCATCCCTGTATAACAACTGATTAAATCTGGAGAAAACACAGCACACCAAAGAAGCAGAGTCCTGCAAACCAAAGACATTTCTTACTTGCCATTTTCTAGCCTAAAAATACTGTGATTACTTTTAGAAATCAGAATGCCTCTGCAACTCCAAATGGCACTCAGCTGTTGCACTTGGCTGGCCCTTTGGGTGAGCAGTATGGCAATGCTGAGAACATTAGCCAAGTCACATGGGGAGGGTAAACCACACTGGCTGTCCTTGGTGGTGACCAGCTTCCAAACGAGGCCTACAGTCCTTCTCCTGGAGATGGTGATAGTCACAATGTGCGTATTTACCAGTGAATGGCCCCTGGAGAGCACCATTGGAGTGTTCAAAAGCAAGCCAAACACTGCAATGATTCTTTAAAGACACTTGAGACTTTTTTATGTATTACTTAATCGAAACCAAAGAAACTTTTCTGCACCTACTTCTGCAACAAACAAAAACTGTTCCATTAAAGATGAATAAGTAAAAAATGAATAATAAATAAAAAACAACAAAGAAGAAGGAAAAACAATGCTGTGCGACACCCTGTGTCTGGACAGACCTCTTGGGACATTTTTCGGAAGCAGATTTCAAAGAAAGGGTTGAAACAGGAATGGAAATAAAGAAAAGCCTCCATTGGCTGCTGCTTCATTTGACAACTCACTTGGTAATCTTAAAGTTGAAGATTGTCTTTAATTTGTGCCTATGCAGTTTTTCAAAAGAACAAGGAACAGAGCAACGGAAACCTCAACAGCTACAATACCAAAGATGAGGATTTCTCACACCTTTTGTTTCAGTTCATTATCTCTTCTTGCACGGCTAAAATGCTAATAGCATCATTGATTTGTGTAAAGGTAATCAATTCCGTTTCTTTGAGCAACAAAAGAAAAGGGTCATTTATTTTATTTTATTTCCTTTTTTTTTATTTGCTTTTATAGTCCCTACCCCAGCATGGAATCTCTCCAAAGGTACCACAGACTCCAAGTGTAAGATGTTGGGATACTTACCTTATGTCTCTTCTCCATCCAGGGAATGTGGGAGAAGAGATTGTCACTTGAATGTTCTTTGCCTGACCACCTAAAATTTGTTCCAAGTATCCGAGCCTTATCATCAGGGGAGTGAAGGGGAACACTGTGCTGGGCAAATCTTTTCCCTTTCCATAATACCAAAGAGTTTGCCATCATGATAGCTTTGTCTCCATGTAGTTGCTACATCCGAACAGGGCTCATTTCAGAAAACATGTAAAAATTATTGTGATTTCTACTTTTCTATTAGCTTTTAAAATCATCTATAAAGCTGCATTTTTAAGATGAAATATATATTCCTATATATGTATTAAAGTATATATGTTTTATATATGTGTTATTTGCATAACACATATATACATATATATAGGGTGTCCCAAAAGTCTTTGCACAGTTTTCAACTTTAATAGCTTCAAACTGTAAAAAAGACTTTTGGGATGCCCTGTATATATCTATACACACATATATGTATACAGAACTAACTCAATATCCATGAGGTCCAGAAAATATTGCTGTCAAAAAGTGACATGTTGTTATTGTTGTATGTTCAATTTGTTAAGTATATGCTTCAGAATTAGAGTCATTTTCCATGGCATTTCAAAGACAAAGAATCACTGTAGATGTGTGGTATTTAGATTGAGATGAAATGTCCAGACAAAATTTAAACTTCTGGTCAAATGTTCTGGAATAATATCTACTACATATGAATTTATCTTGCAACAAACTCACCATTTGGAGTGAATAAGATATTCTAAACCTCTCCCCAACCCATGTATTGTTATAAATACTAGGTTCTGCTCAGGATTGAACAAACAGTAAGAAGCCCATCTTATTTAACTGTCCGGAATTGTTCAATAGCCCCCCATCTTGTTACCTAAAATGAAAATCCCCTGAAAATGAGAATGTTTTTCCTCAAGGAAATTCCATGTTCTTCTAGCCTGCTCCAACATATGTGGTTTTTAGACATGCTGAAATGGCTTTCAGTAGGGGAAAGTCCAACCTTGTTTTGACAGGCAAATTAGGTTCCTCAGGGGTTAGTGATTATAGAACTGTATCAAAAACCTGAGTACAACCACAGTCAATTTGGAGGAATGGGGAAAAAAGGTAATGATAGTTTCCAAAACAACAAACCAAAGTTTAGAAAGGAATTTGTGTCTGGAACTTCTATGTGCTGTCGAGTTCTGTCTGTTCAACTTGCCATCTATAGAAGCTCCTTTCGAATTGCATGGCTTCATATGTGGAGTTGAAGTCATAACCTAGCAAGCCTTCTAGCTTTCAAAATTCTCCATTGCCTAAGTAGATATTCCTTTATTTTTTTCCCTTGAATTCAAAAATTCTATCCTATTCAAAAACATTGTAATTCATTCTTTCAATCCACAAGCATTTATTTTCTCTCCATTCTTCCTCCTCCCTCCTCAGTGAAAAGGACAAACAAAAACCTTATAACAAATATGCAAACTCAAACAACTCAAACAAAACTAATTCCCCTATTGGCCATGTCCAAAAATGTCATCAAATATTTATTAAAGATCTGCTGTGGTCAAGATAATTTACTAACCTCACTTCATTTCCTCCCCAACCAGACAAGAAAATATTCAACATGTAGGATAACAGAAGCAAATTTTCCCTTAGACATGTTAACTCTCAAATCAGTGTAGTTTACCTTTGCTCAGAAAGTGGCTTAAAGGACCATTGATTCTTGGAACTGAGAAGTCTTAGTGTTCAGATACCTGAACCCCATGAAGGATTGTTATCTTCAGAAGGTGTCCAGCCTGTAGAAAACTTTTTTGGATGAGCAAAAGAAAGAATTTTACCTTGGGAAATTTTACCAGTCACATGTACCTCTAATTTCTCTTGTGTTTGGGAGAAGGTTACACTATATAAAGAAGACAATTTTTTTACAAATCTTGCACAATCTGGGATTTTTGCTTTTAAGGGAGAATATACACACATAGCTTTCAAAGTTTCAAGCCTCCTTATATCAGAAGATTCTATCTGGTCAAACTCCTTCATTTCATAGGGCCCAGATAGATTAACTGACTTGACCATGGCCAAACAAGCAGTAAATGATAGATCTAGGATTGGTCTCCAGGACAGCCCCCTCCAAATACAGTTCTGTTTCCATACACAAGACCATCACTCAGCTAAACTCTAAAGTATAGCCTATTGTCTTAAAGCCTGAAAGAAACAAAAAAGCATTCATAACCTGGAAAGGTGATGGGATCTGAGTTCATATTCTTGTATTTTCTGATTTGATGGTTTCTAGGGGGAAAAAATAACCTAATAATTGCACCTGTTTTCTATTTAGTGCTCATTCCTTTAATCATAGAAATATCATCAATGCAATACAATAGCATAAGGACAGCATGAAGTAGGGATTTACAGCAAATTTCATACTCTGGTGTTTTGTGCAATGTGTAGGTTATCAGCTGTGGAGCGGTAGGGATAAGTATGCCCTGCAGCTACAAATCTTGAAATTTAGTAGCCAAGAAATAATGAAAAAATATCTCTAACATAATATAAATATCTTATAACATAACATGAAAATTGAACCCAAAGTAAATATTCCCAAATTAGGGGAATATTATTTGGTTTGTGCAATTATAGAAGGTGTCAATAGTTATCATTAAATATATACACACCACAATATAATGCGAACCATTCTGTAGTCCTCCTGATTTACTACATATGCTTTTGAAATTGAGTGACTTGGATGTGGTGGAAGCTGTAACCTAGATATTTATCCTTCTAGCTCAGATTTTCAAATTCCTCCTAGTCTACATGGGTTTTCCTTGACTTTTTTCCTCATAGTGCTATTAATTTAACAATTCATAGGGCCCTGCCTTATTATTTAGTTTATTCTTTGCATTCCACCTCCATGGGGAAATATAATCTAACTTTAAACAAAGGGAAAAATAAGAAAGAAGGTAAATCTTTTGTGGGTCTCCTTATCATCATTAAAAGCAAACAATGATTTCCAGAGCCAAATTAAATACCATTTAGATTCTCTATTTTTCTCCCCCTCCAATCAGTACAGGTACCAGAAAGTTGACTATATATATATGCTACTGGAAAGATTACAAAACTAAAAAAAGATGAGTCCTAATGATATCTAGGAGCAATAAGACACCTTGAAAAGTAAAAGTGGCCCATAAATGCAGCAGCTTTGCAGATCACCATCAAGGTTTGAAGCAGGCTAGGAGTGGAAAAAAATAGATTTGTTTTTGACATTCTGTGTGGTCTAGGCTTCATCACCTTGATAGGAGAGGGAAATCTGGTATGCTCATAGCATTTTGGCATTTATCTACAATGGTGGAAAACTAGACAAGTGTTTCACTAGGCTCTTAGTCTAGGATGAATGCTTTCTAGAAGAACAGATAATTGGTTATAGACAAAATTTCAAGTTAAAGAAGTTGTTTCTCGGAGTTGGATGAGAGCATGGAAAAAGTCTAAGTCCAGCTTTGACCTTAAGTTTGAAATTCTCTCCCCTGGCACAGGAATCTTTAATAAATGATGAAGGGACTGTCCCATGTTGCCAGGTAAATCCCATGTAGTTAGGACCTTGGATGAAGAAATACGTATGTTCTCATCATGCTGAATTGCCACCACCAATTTCTATTCCTCTCCAGGGAAAACACTTCTTTTTTTTTATTTTTCAAGAAGCTTTCGCACATCCATTCAGGATAATAGGGAAGAATTATGCTGAGTCAGAACCGTCGTGCTCCTGTTAATGAACAACAAGGCTTCCATAAAAGTTGCTGCTTCACATGACCTGAATCCTTTAGGGTACCCATAGTTCCATGGAGCATGAAACTACTCACCCATCTCAAACCCCCAGTCTACTTTCTTTGACAAACAGAAGCAGATTAAATCAAGAATCCAAATTTCCTTCTAGTTTTTCAAGTTGAGTCCATTGAAACTAACCAGTTAGTGTCTTTCTGTGAAGGAAAAATGGTTCTTGTACAACCCTACAAGACTGGACTTCTTGCCTTGGTCATTCACTCCATTAAAATCTTCTATTCCATCATCTCTTACAATAGGATTCTTTCTGTAGCACTGACTTTTCTAAATGAGTCTTCTCTAAAACATATACAATAAGTATGCTTAAATGTGTACAGACAACATATAGTAGGAATATATTGTCGTATATGTCAATCAAATATGTACCTTCATGGCAGCAACACATTGTCGCATTAAAGTATCAGCACTGCATGTGTCTATCTGTATACTCACATGCACACTATATACTGTGTGACGACCATCAAAGTGGTATTTCATGTGTCTATGGTACATCTACCATGTGCATCTTTTCATTTCTTTATTGTAACATTGAAAACCAAAGTGCAAAAAAGCCCAAAAAACCAAAACCAAACCCCAAGTCCCAGCATCTTTTGTGTGTATCCTTGGAGATGCTTTCGTTTGGGCACATCTAAGATGAATTCAACTGGCAAGAAACCTTGAATGTTGTTTAATCATCTGTGAAAGAACGAAGAATGTGCTTGATTATTTCGGTTGAATAGCTTTATTCTGGATCTTTCTTAACTAAGGCTAATTCCAAAGACCCAGGAAAGGATGAAACCAGCAAAGCAAAGCTCAAACCAAGCTAGAGAAAGAGGATTCTCATTTCTGAGGGTCAGGACAGCAATGACATAGCTCTGGGGAGGTTGTGCTAGCTACGGGGAAGAGGGAGGGAGGGAGGGAATTGGTATTTTTTTTCTTGCTTGTCACAATACCTTAAATATTTTTAAAGAAAGTGAGAAAGATTTGTAAGTTACACTGCTGACTTTACATTAAGGGGATCTGAAAGTGTTGTAAAGTTTTGTTTAAAAATTGAAACAAAAAAAAGCTTCAAGGTTTTCTTTTATTTTCATGATATACTTGGGCTATGACCCCATAGGCTAACTACCAATAATGTAATTAATTTATTTAAATTAGCTTCTAGACCAAAAATGTATAGAACTTTTTTCTTAATTATTTAATTCACCCTTAATTAGCTTTGATTTTATATGTTGTACTTATTTATCAAAATCTAGAAGGGTAGCGAGTGCATCAGAGATGCAGAATTTTAAATGAGAACACTGAAGGTTAGTTTGCTTTATAAAGCAGCCAAATTCTGTTACAGACAGGAAAGAAATACCAGTTACAAGCTGTTTGTTTGTTTGTTTATTTTAATCATTTGAGGGGTTTTTTCCTTTTATTAATTTTCTGTCAATTGTTTAAATACTGACAATTAAATTATTTAACCTGAGTTCGAAATCCCACCCGGTCCAATGGTGAGCCTCACCTTTTAATTATTGTGGCCCATGAAGCCTTCATAATGTAATTTATTTATTTAACTTATTCCATGCCTGCTGCAGGCGTACTTGTATAGTTTATATTTTTTATTTAAGACAACAGAAAGCACTACATTTTCTTTGCTGTCAGAACAACAGAGCGAATTTCATGGACAAGCAATGACGCTTCAACCTGAACCCATGCATTCAGAAACAAAAGCCAGGACCTGACTTCACTGGCCTGGACTTTGGGGCTTCTACAACATAAACTAGGGATGGGGGTGGGAAAGGGAGGGAGGGAATCCAAAACAAAACCAAAAAATCATGACAAGCAAAAAGAGAGAAACCCTTCCACTAGCTGCTTCCAAGAATGAACTCTGTGTGTGTGTGTGTAAAACCACCAACAACCAAAAAGCAAAACAACGAAAAACCACAAAAAAAAGAGGAAAAAAAAGAAAACAAGAGAAAAAACTTTCTATTTCTAGTGAGAACCAAAGAAGGCTACCTCACTGACTTTTTCCATTTGTAATTTTAATCGTGTTGATGATACCAAAGATACCAAAGATTTCTTTCTCTGTGCGGTCTGCATTTTGCTTGTGCTCTTTTATAGTTTGAACTCTTTTCTCTGACATATGGTGTGTACAGCCACAGCTCAGATACCCCAAAGAAATGAATACTTAGGCAATGGTGGCTGCTGACTCAGGAAGGGATGTTTTCTGTGTTTCTCTCATTTGTTTGCTGCCCATCAAGAAATGTTATCCAAGTGTTCAAGATGCTACTTCAGGTGATTCTGCAACTAGATTCCAATGAACTTCTGGAATTAATTTGGAACCAAGTTAATAGGGTGGGACAGGAGATGACTGGTTGGGAATGGACATCGGTTCCACTTCCATCATTCTTACTGCTGCCTGATAATTATGTGGGCACAGATTTTAAATCATAGTATCTCAGAAAATTAAACCATATAATGTTACAACTGGAAGGGAGAGAAAATCTAGGCCACTCATTTCACATAGTATTAATGGGAAAAGGTAGTGCTTTCTGATGAGATCCAGGGGAGATAAATGATGGCATCACAAATAGTTTAATGGAAGGATTTAGCATGCACTTTTGCATTCCTCCAGTTCCCTCTCACACTTGCCCCTACTTTCTAAATAAGTCAAAAATAAGATGAGTCAATAGCTACTGAAATCATTCAACATTGAGAATAAATATTGCTCATTTAACATGTTCACCCTGCAAAAAACAATCGTGACCATATTCTGGTAGTCACATAATTAGATGCTCATGAAAAGCTTTTTCATGACAATAGTGTTCCTACTTCTATAAAGTCAGCCTTTGGTCTTAATTAGGCTACCTGCATTGGTCAAACTACTTGGATAATTGCCACATCTCCATTTCACCTTGTATTGCCTAAGTATGATCTGTAGCCCCACAGGGAAAAGGGCAGGGCAAGGAATTGTATTTGACCTTTTCACATTAATGGATTTTTGCTGCTGTCAGATATTCAAGATAAAATAAATTTGGTTGACGCTATAGAAAAATTAATTCCTTTCTCACATGTGTTGTTCTTACGCGTTTTTTTTTAGTGCATTTCATTATTAGGTCTAATCCAGTATTTCTCACACAGGCATGAAATAGATTTACATCCATGGATATACTAAGAGATCTCGGAATATAAAGAGTTAAAATTTCAGAATAGCATTTGTGCCAACTTAAGAAGTGATTACTTAACTGTTGCCTCTCTCTTACTTGTTGAATTAATTACCCTTCTTTTTGGTTTCTTTTCATCTCCATTAAATGATTAAATTGCTATTAAGCTCCATTCATCAAAGTGGACTTGTGTAAGCCAGTGAAATCATTCATATCTTTTAACCAAATAGGTTTTAGAGATATTCAGAGATGGTTGGAGTCTATAAGGCTATGTACTGAGTATGCATACTGTGATGCACTTTCACATAATATGGAGTCTTTGAGTTCTCAGATGGGACATTTAGTCAGAGAAGGTACAAAAAGAAAGACATGATGGTTTACCAATCTCACCCCCACCCCACCCATCCCCTAGTCATGACGTAGACATGAGAGAGGACATTAAAGTAAATAACACAGTCTTATGCAGAAGCCACCATTTTGTCCAATGGACCACTTTTTTATTGCATCTAGGCACTGTTCTAATAATCTTGCAACTTATTCTCCTACCCTTCCTCAAAACCAGTGGACCTCTCCTATCCTAAACTAGGCAATCCTGAACCAGACAGCAAGGCCTTTTGAACATGGCCAACATGCTTTGATTCTCTTGCCTTTCCTCATGGAGCTAAAATCCACAGGATGCTAGTCAGGCATAAAGACGACCCAATATGCTGAATTAGATGGATCCCCTTCACCCACCCAAACCTCCCCCCAACCAGTCAACTGGGAGAATCCATTCAGAATGATGGCAGCCTGAACACAGAAAACATCCTTGATTGTCAGAACCCTCCACAGCAATTCTTTATCAGTCTCATGCTTCACTTGCAAAGTGTGACATAACCACGGGACGAGTGCCTTGCTTGAACCAAAGCAACGATTTAGCCAGTCTGGACCTCTCTGTGCTTTTTTTAATCCTTCCTGTGAATACCTCAGCTTCAACTGGGCCTCCATACTGTACCTGGTGGACTTATTGTACTGTGGTGCTTTGTATTGCAACCCTGCAAAGAACAAGATTTGTAATAATACCAAAGGTTCTTTATCTATCTTTCCTCCCTCTGTCTCCCCCTGTTCTTCTGCCCTTTTCTAGTTCTTCATGGTTCCAAAGCTTTAATATAAACATGGGCATGTTGGCAATGCAGACCGCACAATTCCTTACCGAATTTTCTCAGATATACCTCATAGATAATAGTGTTTAGAGTAATGTTATATAGCGTATGTAATAAATTATTCACTGTTTCTTTTGGTAACTGTGATTTAAAAAAGAAAAATGCTTTATATGTTTTAGGTTGTGCTTTTGTAATAGACAAAAAAGGTGCGCTTAAAAAATGTACATCCTTTCTCCCCCCCCTCCTTTGGATTTTATTTATTCTGGATTGGGGAAAGTTGCAGAATGAGCCCAAAGTTTACAGTTTCATATTTTGCTGAAGAAACAATCTGTGTTCATTTGCTGTCTTGAAAACAAATTATTTTCTACATTTGTGCTACTTGGTCTGAACAATTAATTGTCCTGTGTTAACAGTGTAGTATTAAAATTAGCAACTGCCAATCAATGCTATAATTTTATGCATGAGGCTAAAAACTTAGTAGTATGATGCATTGTGGTTCTTGATAGCAGAATTCTTCATTTGCAACTAGACCTTTCCCTTTGGTTTTAATGGACTTCATTTATGCATGGGAGCCTGTCGTTTGTTAGCAATTGTGGAACAGTTGTGTATACATTAAACTGTGAAAATGTGCACAGTTCAGCCTCAGACAGTGGTAATATTGGTTTATGCTGGGAGATGTCTCACTTCTAACATACCTTTATTATAGGCCCGGATTTCAAAAGGAGACCCATTGAATAGGTTCCAAAACTTACAATGGGAAAAGTTCTTCTAAGTTGGAGTCAATCAACTTGCATCACCTAAATAATGCTCCTTGTCACCCATACGCACCCAACTGATTCAGGGAGTGGTTTGAAAATGCATCAAAAAATGAACAAACTGGGCAAGGTTCCCCACCCCCCCCACCCCATTACACACTAAAAGGAGTAGCTCTGACTTTACGGCAGCACCTGCAAACTTACCATACATTGAATAAGGAGATCTCAATTTATCCAAATGTTTGCCCCAACTACAATTCTTTCTGTCATTTTTGCTGAGAATGACCAAGTTAACTATATGTGCTTGGTTTCTTCTTGTGTTTTCTAATCAAGTCATCTTTCAGCATGAGCACACATGGATTCAGGATTAACAATCCTCTTCTAACTTTGCTGCCTATCATGCCTGACAGTGCTGTACACAATCCCAGTGATACAGTCTCAAAGAATGTGGCTATACCACATGCCTACCTTCCTATATGACTGAATTTCAGTTCTCCCTAGAGTCTGACATGCCTCATCTGGGTTGATCTAACTCTTAACTGAGGTAGTACGGACTCTAGCTTCCTTTTGTCATTCCTTTGCCATCCTATTTCAAAGGGGGTATGCACTAGGATGTGCTTCGAAACAAATTCAAGGCAATTGTCATGACCCATGCTCCCTGATTCCCTCAGGCAGCCAAACCCTAATAATTCTTTTTGTTCTTGTCGATGTTGCTGCACTGGAATTGGCAAATGTCTTTCTTTTTTTAATATTTGGGTTTTAAGACCCATGTGCTAGCTTCACATCAACTTCCCAAACCATGCTCAATCTGAAGGCAAGTCAATAATTTAACATACTTCCTGGTGCATAGGAGAGTACAGTTTTTAATCCAATGGTGTCAAGGGGCAGTCTGCTATGCAAGAGATTCAAGGTCACCCCCCAGTAGAGTTGTCTATATTGTCTAGTAATTGAAAATATATTGGAAATGTGCTTTCATTAGTGCAAAGACACATATTTTTATTTGGCCTTATAAAGTAGATTGTGATAATGAAAGCTTTGTAATATAGTCTGTTTATTTTTTTCCCTTATTTATCTGCCAAAGATGGTAATGGATACAAAAATTTTAAATAGGTTTTTGTAAGACAGTTAATGATTGTAATAGTGTTAATCTTCCAGAAAGCTTTATATGTTCTTCCTCAATAAGCCAAATCAATATTTGTTTTCAGCAAAGTTTTCCTCACGCTCACAGATCCACAAACTGTTCCAACTGAAACAGATGTAATCTCTACAGAGTTTAAAAGCATTTTCAATCCAAAGAAAACCAAAGGGTATATGAGACAATGAGCGTACCCGGTCCTGTTTAGCACAGGCCACGCAAGAGCCCGCTAGCCAAGCTTTGCCAAGAAGAATTGTCTTATGAAATTTGAGGTTTATTTTGTTATGCCATTTTATGTCCTTTTTTTTAAACTTTGTGGAAGGTGATATGTTGAATCGAGTGTAAGCTAAGTTTTCCAGACAATTAAAGTAGCTACATCATGAATGTTATTTTATTATTAAAGGGTTTTTACTCAACACATTGTGCCAGTAGAAGTCCTTTTCCTTGAAGACACAAGACCCCAGGGTTGGTTTGGATTTGTTCAGAACTTCTGCCCTCACTATTGCCTGGGCCATATCAAGAAGAAATGGGAAAAACCTGACTTTTGCTGGAGAAATAAAAGGCCTCAATCTTTCATAGCTCCTGTCCAAGGAATGGAACCTCCATGTGGAGTCATCTTGAAAGGAGATATGGGACAAACTTCTATACCCTCTCCACTGGGGGGGTACTCTTAACTAAATACATCTTCTGAGGTCATTTGACTGATAATACCCAATAGACTCCAAGAATATAAACTAAATTTTAGGATAAAGAGAAACGCAAAGTACAAAGGGGGAAAAAGAAATTCCAGGCATACCACAATCTCTCTGTTCAGTCAGTCAGGTAGACAACAGTCAATAGATATTTATTAAGCACCTACTATATGCCTGGCACTATGCTAGGTACTAGGAATATAATGAAAGGCAAAACTCAGTACCTAATCTCAAGGACCTTACTTTCAGTTGGGGGAAACTACATGCAAACAGCTATGTGCAAACATGTATAGATACTATATATGTGTGTATGTGCACACATATGTGTATATATGCACATACACATATACATACATATGTATTTTTTATGTATCTTGTTTATAAACAATTAAGATATAGTTATAAATAAGATCTATATAATAATAGATCTAGATCTAATATATTAGATCTAATCAATAGAAGGAAGGCACTAGCATTGCAGTTTCTACTATTTTCCTAGTTGGGCTATTATTAACAACCAAATCCTTCAAATAATTTGGTGGTGGGGTATATTAAAGCTGCCTTTAATGGAGACTTTTTTTTCTAAAAGACAAAGTATCTTTTTTCCTCACCTCCAATATGATTATATGCTGCAGAAGGTTCAGGTCCCTTGAGGGGATGAGTAGCATTCCTGCCACCAATAAGCTGGAGTACAGACAAAGCCACCAACTCCTCCCAATTCTCAAGCATCCTGGTAGTTTCCTTCATGTATTGTAATTATAACTTAAGGGGGAAAAAAGAAGAATACTATTTGAAGAACACAGAGAGGATTGGTTCAGCATTTCTTGATAAGCCATGGAGGTGGGAGGTTTGGGGGAAGGGGGATTTAGACAATCCTATCTTTCTGGACTGAAAAAGACAAGAGGAGGAATGGGGAGACACACTGCCCTTCTATATCTTACTGTTTTACCCTGATGGGCAAATGACACACTACACTGCTGACCTTTCTTTTGGCGCTACCCTAGGTATTAAGACTTGGGATGTACCTATCAAAATGACAAAGCACATATAGCCTCAACATTTAGTTTTCCTGGACTCAAAAGTGCTTTTTCTCCATGCAAAACGCAAGAGGCAAAATAGGGACTCCTTTCGGTTCTAGAGTCTGGGTTTTCTAAATTTAGACTGGTCTTTGAGAAGAAGTATCTGGCCACTGACATGTCTGATCTATTTATTATCATTATTTTTCAAAATCCCTTCTCAAATGTCTCCAGCCCACTGAAAACTTATTCTTTGCTTAGTTGTAAAGTTTGAGTACTGTTGTTTTTTGTTTTTCACCCATTCTGAGTGAAAGATGGATTTGAAAAGCCTTTGTCATTGCTTTGGTCATTGTACCCCCAGCTAGCCCATTCCTTAAGGCAAGACTTTAGTAGAATTTTAGCTTTCCTAAACTGTTACAGTAAATTCCACTGATCCAGCCTAGACTAGCAAAGTTTGGGAAATCTCATTGATACTGAGATAGCAATCATGGTCACAAGAGAGGTTAGATGCTAATTTGGCAATTGAAGTTCCTAAAGCACAGTAAAAGGATAGCAAACAATTCAGTGTTATTTATGTCTTCATGTTTGTTAGTTTTTTTCCCCTTTGAAATCAAGTGTCTAATATAAATCTTGTTTCTGACCACAGTCAAGAGCCCTTCAGTTTTCCACCACAAATATCTGGTTGCATGGTACCTTCATTAGCCCAGGTACTTAGATACTGACAATGTCCAATTATCTTCTTTTACAAAAAAAATCATTGGCCATCCCTAAAATATATGGTTATTGATTATAGAAAGATAAATCAATTTCACTCACCCTTCCTGTCCCAACTTTCTCTCCTGATAAATAAGGATTTACCAATATAATACTGGTAATTCTTTCATTTGTCGATGGGCTTTTACAGAAAAATTACCAACCAGTAAAATTTTAAATAAATCTTCAGGGTCCCTACCTTTAACTAACTGTATTCTCAGACTCAGAAACATTTCTGGGTAGGAGAGGAATACAAGAATCTGTTTCATCTGAGGCTTCTTCCCTATGACCTGTATTCTCAGATGCTCTTTTTTTGACCAGGCAAATATTTTTAAATTCATAATGTGGGAGATCTTCATAACTTCCTTATATCTTTCAGCTGCTTGGTGGTAATTAGAATGGGAAATGGAGGAGAAGCAAATGAAGGGAAAGGAAAGAATTTTCCACAACTCTGTTTTAATGTGTGTGTGTATGTGTGTGTGTGTATGTGTGTGTGTGTGTGTATTTTATCCAATCAGGAGGGAACAGGAATATGAGCAGATACTTTGGTTTATTGTATTTTGTTTTGTTTTTCCCATTAGCAAAGAGAACAACAAAGCCACAGGGAAACAGAGGCTTGTTTGCAATTATCCTCCACCATATATCTTGTGGGCCTTTGTCAAGTTTAGGGTTGAGTGTCTCAAGAGATAGAGTTCCTACCTCTACCTTTCAGAAACATAACACCTACCAGTCATGTTCTCATTTTGATTCCCCAAATATACATAGTTATATAGAACCAGACCATATCCACACTGACTTTCCATCAAAATCCCATACTATCATAATATTTTATCATCAAAAGGCTCATGAGAAAGAAACTCTTTTTCTGAATGCCTTCGCCATGTCCTTTTACATCTAATAGAGGCAGCTAGGTAGCACAGTGCTGGACCTGGAGTCAGAAAGTCATTTTTCTGAGTTGCTATCTAGCCTCAGACATCCACTAACTGTGTGACCCTAGGAAAGTCACTTAACCCTTGCTTGCCTCAGTTCCTCATCTGTAAAATATGTTGGGGAAAGAAATAGCAAACCACTCCATTATCTCTGCCAAGAGCTCTCCCTCTAAATAGGGGATGACTGAAAAAAATGATTTAACAGTTATGTCCAATATCAAAATAGTTTCCCCTTTCCATTTGCTGAAACCTTTGCCAGCAAGTTTGCTATTTTTTCTTTTAAAAAAAAAAAGAGAAACCAAATACAATAAACTAAAATATCCACCTATACTCTTGATTCCATGTCACTCAGTACCATTGTTCCAAAACTCACCACAATTGAAAATTCCATATCTTTCTAACATGCTAAGATGTGTTATATAGAGTAGGCAAAAAAGTGCCCCATTCAGCAGTTTCCCTAATGTCAGAGGGACAGTGAAACATGCATTATCATGAGGAGGGAGATGTTGGGGGCACTTAATAGCTTTGCCTAGTTCTAGATCTCTTGGAAGAATCTGAGGGTTGAAACTTCTAAAATATTTACAGATTTCTCAAGTTCCCATCACCTTACTTGTTTTGTCTGCAACATTGCCTATGCTGGATTCTTCCATTTTGATTTCTACCTTTCAATGGGAATGCTGTAAATTCTGCAATTAGTGTTAAATAAATGGTTTTAATTCATGGACCATGACTCATTTGCCTTCTTGCATATTCATGAAAGAAGGGTGAACTGCCTTTCTCCTCATTTCTCTCAAACGGACTCAAAAGGAACAATTAAAAAAGTTGCTACATCAGGTTATGCCCACGGCCTTTACAAACTAATATCTTGGTTTATTCTGAAAACAAGATCAAAGGGTATGATAGGAAATTGCATCCCCCCAAAAAAACCCCTCTAAAATGGGAAGTAAAACTAGAATCTGTTTCTTTGAAAAACTAGTAAAACTGACAGTCTTTTACCCAATCTGGTTGCTTCTTCATTTTTGAAGAAGACCAAAATGATGTCGCTATGTTGGGATCAAGGTACAAAGGATCCAAATGTGGCTGATCAGACCAGTATGAGCTTGGAAGGTTCTCCCACAGGTCTATATGAACCCTTAGAGTGGAGACGTCTCTAAATTTGCACATCTCATTTTTCTTTCGAACTACTGCCGTTGTGCTTTGTTCATAGAGTACAGTGCCTTCTTTGATGCAGACATGCCATGCTGGATGCTCCTGTGCCAGTGTCCCCTATATCTCATAAATGTTTCCAAAGTTCTTCAGAGAGACCTTGAGAATGCTCTTGTATCACTTCTTCTGACCTGTATGTGAGCACTTGTCTTATGTGAGTTCTACATAAAATAGTCTTTTAGGCCAATGTACTTTTGGCATTTGAACATCATGGCCAGCCCATCAAAGTTGTGCTCTCTGCAGTTGAGTTTGAAGGCTTGGCGGTTCAGTTCAAGAAAGGACCTCAATGTCCAGCACCTTATCTTATTTTTTTCTTTTTTTTATTAATTAATTTTTAGCTTTCAACATTTGCTTCCAAATTTATTTTAAATCTTCTCCCCCTCCTTTCTCTCCCTGCTCCTCAAAACAGCATGCAATCTGATATAGGATATATATATATATATATATATATATATATATATATATATGCACATTCATACTAAACATAGTTTCACATTAGTTATATACTATATACAGATATATATATATAATTATAACAGTAAATAATATGTATTCAGACTCCATAGTTCTTTCTCTGGATGAGGACAGCATTTTCCATCATCTTTTGGAGTTGTCTCAGATCCTTATATTGCTGAGAAGAGCCAAGTCTATGAAAGTCATCTTACAATGTAGCTGTTCCTGTGAACAATGTTCTCCTGGTTCTGCTCATTCCACTCACCACTGGTTCATATGAGTCTTTCCTCTAGCATCTTATCTTGCCAGGTGATCTTCCCCATGCCAGGAATATGCCATGTTTCCATTTAAATTGTCTTAGGAGGATTCTGAAGATAGATGATAGATAGATAAATAATAGATAGATAATCTTCCTATATGTACATATATTTGTGTGTGTGTGTGTATATATATATATATGTGTGTGTGTATATATGTGTGTGTATACATATATATGTGTGTATATATATATATATATATCCTTTATGATGTCAATTTCTAAAGGTACAGAAGTGTCCCAAACACTGATTTTCTTCAATAACTTCACGAATCTGCTACTAATGGGAGAGTAACCTGGCATACCAGAGATAGTGCTTGGTTCAGAATCACAAAGACCTGACTTTCCTTTGGACCTCTGACTCATTCTAGTCATGTAACCATGAGCAATCCCTTCATCCCTCAGTGTCCTAGGTGACTCTATAAGACTATAAATTACAAGCAGTTACTGATATGCATCAGTGGAAAAAGTTTTTCTACTGAGTGCCCTACAATGAAACAGATCCAGAACTATGCACAAATATGTTCATATGTATCTGTGGAAAAACATATTTCATCATGATACAGTAAAAAGAGCACTGGCACTAAAGTTGGAGGACCTAGATTCAAATCTTGCCTTGAACACTTACTACCTATGTGAACTTGCACAAGTCACTAAACAATCTTAGCCTGTCTTGCAACAATAAAAAAGACTTCAGAGGCCTTTTCAAGCTCTAAATATGATAACATGGGATAGGGATGGATAGATACATATATGTATGTGTACAGAGGCTCAAAGTTGTCACTACAAGATGACATAATTTAAATTTATACAGCTCTTTAAAACTGGCAAAGCATTTTACAACCATTACCTCATTTAAGTGTGACAAAAACCCTCTCAGGTTGGCATTCTAGGCATCATTATCTCCATTTTATAAATGAGGGAACTGGGACTCAGAAGTTAAATAATCTACCCATATTCACATAGATAATAACTCTCAAAGGTGTGACTTGAATTCAGGTCTTCCTGACTCCAAATACATCAATTATTCCACTGTGCTGATCCACTATTTAGCTTATGGTACAAGGAGAAAAACAGCATTTCCCTGAGAATTCAAAGACCTGGATTCTAGTCCTGATTCTACTTTTAAATAGTTTGAGAGACCTTGGGCAAGTCCCTTGCCTTCTGGAAGTTTCAGTTTGCTTATTTATAAAGTGAATTAGATCATCTCTAAGGTCTCTCTCTGATTTTCACATTACATAATGAATTTATTAAAATCATATTTGAATGCACCTCTCATATTTAAACAATTAAAATTATTTTATAAAAATGAAAAATGTGGAATTGAATAAATAGTTGGATAAACCAAAGCTAAAAGACTTAAGGCATTTTCTAAATGGCACCTTTCAAAAATATATATATTTCTCAGTCCCACATGGAACTTTTACAAAAACTGATCATGTATTATGACAAAGAAATGCAAAAAGTCAGGAGAAGTGAACACATTCTTTATCATCTAAAATGTAATAAAAACAGTTATCAGTTCAGTGACCATATCCCAAATGAAGATATAAAAGTGAAAAGTTAAGTAATGATTGGGTCAAAGAATAAATTACAAAAACAATCAAATAAATTATATGAAAGAAAATAATGATGAAGCAACATGTCAAAATTTCTGTTATCTAACTAAAATAATCTTTAGGGGAAAAATCATATATTTTAAAAGCACACATTAGGAAAACAAAAAAGAGAAGATTAATGAACTGAATATGCATTTTAAAAAATTAGAAGGCCAACAAACAAAGACAAAAGAGGAGATTCCATAAGTTGGAAAAATAAATTGGAAAACCAAAAGAGTTCCAGAAATGGCAAGTAAAACTGAAAACTAACTCCGTGAAAAAAACTAATGAAATTGATCATCTTTTAGACTACCTGATTAAAAATAAGGGCAAAAAATCAAATAAACAAAATTAAAAATGAACAAGGTGAAATCACAACAAAACCAAAAGAAACCAAGAAAACTATTAGGATCTGTTATGCATAATTATATGTTAACAAAACTAATAACATAAAAGAAATAGAGGAATATCTTAAAAAGTATAAAATACATGAAATTACAGACAATCAATTAGAGATCTCAAATAATCCAGTCTCAGGAAAAGAAACAGAAGTAGCTATAAAGGAATTATAAAGAAAAAATTCTGGTCCTTTCAGATTAACAGGCGAATTCTATCAAACTTGTAAAGAAAAATTATAATCAATACTACATTAATTATTCTCAAAAACTGAGAAACTTACAAGATTCTTTCTGAGAATTTTTGCTATATATGTCAAAGGAAGATAAAACACAGGACAACTCTAGACAATTAATGAAATTAATGAAAATTGATTCAAAAATTTAAATAATTCAAAAAATTTAAAAATCCTGTCAAACTATGGCAATTTACCCAAGAAATCATTCATCATGATTGAGTTGAACTTATACCAGGGATGAAAGGGTGGTTCAACATTAGGAAAACAATAAACATAATTAATCATATTAAAAACCAAAATCACATGATTATCTCAGTAGACACACAGAAAGCTTTTGATGAGTACACTCATTTGTGGGGAGTAGGGGGAGTTCTTACAAAGTATAGGCAGATATTGTCCTTTTTTAATATCATAAAAAATTATTTATCTAAATCAAAAGTAAACCTCACATGCAACTTTGCCCATAAATATAAGAGTAAACCAAAAATGTACACATTCTCTCAATTTTTTGAGAAAGTTCTAGAAAACAAAAGATATTAAAAACATAGACATACAAAAGAGGGGGAAATATTTCTATTTGCTGATGATGTGATAGTTTACTTAGAAAATTCTGTGGAACCAGCAAAAATATTAATTGGGATTTCAGCATGATTTCAGGCTATAAAATAAACCCTCAAAATCAACAGTTTTCCTGTACAGTAATAATAAAATTTAAGAGGCAACAATAGAAAGGAAAATCTCATTCTGATATTGAGGCTTTTTGTTTTTATCATGGCTCTCAGGCAATGTGGGTAAAGACCAGAGCATAGAGCAGGAGAGCAATACCTCTCCTAAAATCACGCCACTTTGGAAGCAACAAAAACTTGCCAACTCCCAGAGCTAGCTCTTAAACCACAGAGCCAAAGAAAAAAAAAAGTTCGAAGTTTGGGACAGTGCCTCCTGATCTCAAGGGGAGCATAGCTCAACTTTAACATAAAGTTCAAAGTCAAGATAAAGGCTGGAAAAATGGGCAAACAACAACAACAAAAAAAGAACTTAACCATAAAAGGCTACTTCAGTGGGAAGGAAGACCAGTACAGAAATTCAGAAGACAACTATATGAAACCAGCTAAACCTACCCCCACCCACAAAAAAAAAGCCTCAAAGAAAAATGTTAATTGGACCCAAATCCAACAAGAATTCCTGGAACAGTTAAAGAAAGAGGTGAGTAGTAGAGGGGAAATTGAGAAAATTAATGAAAGTAATGCAAGAAAAGCATTTTTAAAAAGAAGTAAGACCTTGGTAAAATTGGCACAAAAATATTAAAGAAAATAACACCTTAATAACAATATTGAACTAATAGTAAAAGAGGCACAAAAATTCATTGAAGAAAATAATTCCTTAAAACTTAGAATTGCACAAGTAGAAACTAATGGATCCATGAGGCATCAGGAAAAAAATAAAACAAAGTCAAAAGAATGAAAAAGTAGAATAAAATGTGAACTATCTCATTGGAAAAATAACTGAAAACAGATTGAGGAGAGATGATTTAAAATTTTTTAACTACCTGAAAGCCATAATTAAAAAAGAGCCTAGACATCATATTTCAAGAAATGATCAGGGAAAATTAGCCTGATATCTTAGATCCAGATGGTAAAATAAAATAAATAAATAAATAAAAAGAATTAATAACAGTGCTAAAAAAAAAAATTGAAAGAATCTACCAATCATCTCTTGGAAGAGATCCTCAAATTTCCAGGAATATTACAGTCAAATTCCAGAGCTCCCAAGTGAACAAAAAAATACTTTAAGCAGCCAGAAAAAACAGTTCAAATATCGGAATACAATATCCTAGAAGACAAATGAGGTAGAATTACAATGTAAAATACCCTACTTATCAAAAGCAAATATAATCCTTCAGGAGGAATGAATATTTAATGGAATAGTGGAATTTCAAGAATTCCTAATGAAAAGACCAGAGCTGAATAGAAATTTTGATGTTCAAACAAAAGACTCAAAAAAAGCATAAAAAAGATAAAGATGGAAGAGACATAAGGAAATCAATAAAGTTAAACTGTTTACATTCCTACATGAGAATACGACACTTATAATTCCTAAGAAATTTATTATTATTTGGGCAGGTAAAAGGAATTTACACAGAGTGCAGGGATGTTAGTTAATTATACTGGAGTGATCTGAAAAGGAAGAAGGGATGCACTGGGAGAAGGGAGAAGTAAAAAAAGGAAAATGTTCTCATATAAAAGAGGCATATGAGGAAGGGCTTTTACAAGGGAGGGGAAAATGAGGAGGTTGGTGGGCAAATGGAACCTCACTCTAATCAGAGTTAGTTCAAAAGGGAAAACATATGTACACATGCAGTTATGTATAGAAATGTGATTTACCCAACAGGAAACTAGAAGAAGAAGGGGATAACAGAAAAGAGGTTGATAAATCAGAGGTCAGATCAAGGGAGGCAGTAGTTAGAAGCAAAATAGACTTTTGAGGAGAAACAGGAGAGAAAGTGAGAGACAGAAAGAGAGAGAGAGACAGAGACAGAGAGGCAGAGACAGAGAAACAGAAGAAAATTGGATAAGGAGAAATATACAGTTAGTAATCATTACCGTGAATATGAATGGAATGAACTTATCCATGAAACTGAAGTAGATAGCAAAATAGACTAGAACCCAGAATTTAACATTTTGTTTACAAGAGACGTACCTGAAAAACAAAGACACAAAGAGTTAAAATGAAGGGTTGGAGCAGAATCTAAAATATTTCAACTGAAGTAAAAAAGGCAGGAGTAGCAATCACAATCTCAGAAAAAACAGAAGCAAAAACAGATTTAATTAAGAGAGTTCATCAGGAAAAATGCGTTATGCTAAAAGGTAACACAGGCAATGAAATAATATCAAAAATTTTTGCAGCAAATTTCTCTGGTAAAGTCCATATTTCTCAAGTACATACTGAATCAAATTTACAAAAGTAAGAACCATTTGCCAATTGATAAATGATCAAAGGACATAAATAGGCAGTTTTCTGAAGAAGAAATCAAAGCTTTCCATAGTAATATGAAAAGATGTTTTAAATCACTATTATTAGAAAGAGGAGAATTAAAAACAACTCTGAGGTAGCACTTTATACCTATCAGAAATGAAAAATGCTTGAGGAGATGAGGGCAACTGCTGATGGAGCAATGAGTGAATTGGTCCAACCATTCTGGAGAACAATTTAGAACTATTCCCAAAGATCTATAAAACTGTGCATAACCTCTAACCCAGCAATACCTCTCCTAGGTCCATATTCCAAAGAGATCAAAGCCTCCAAGAAAATAGAAACTGGCTTCAGGACATGTAAGAGCTCAAAAAGGATTTTGAAAATCAAATAAGAGAAGTAGAGGAAAAATTGAGGAGAGGAATGAGAGTGATGCAAGAAAATCATGAAAAATAAGTCAATTGCTTGCTTAAAGGAGACCCCAAAAAATACTAAAGAAAATAACACCTGAAAAAATAGACTAACCGAAATGGCAAAAGAAGTCCAAAAATAATGAGGAGAAGAATACCTTAAAAAGCAGAATTAGAGAAATGAAAAAGGAGGTCCAAAATCTCACTAAAGAAAATAATTCCTCCAAAATTAGATTGGAGCAAGTGGAAGCTAATGACATTATGAGAAATTAAGAAATTATAAAACAGAACCCAAAGAATGAAAAAAATAGAAGACAATGTGAAATATCTCATTGGAAGAACCATTTACCTGGAAAATATATCCAGGAGAGATAATGTAAAAATTATTGGACTATCTGAAAATCATGATCAAAAAAAGAGCCTGGACATCATCTTTCAAGAAATTATCAAGGAAAACTGCCCTGATATTCTAGAACCAGAGGGTAAAATAAATTTTCAAAGAATCCACCAATCACTTCCTGAAAGAGATCCCAAAAGAAAAACTCCTAGGAATATTGTAGCCAAATTCAGAGTTTCCAGGTTGAGGAGAATGTATTGCAAGCATTCAGAAAGAAACAATTTGAGTATTGTGGAAATACAATATGGATAACACAAGATCTAGCTGCTTCTACATTAAGGGATCAAAGGGCTTGGAATATGATGTTCTGGAGGTCAGTACAGCTAGAATTGAAACCAAAAATCATCTCCTCAGCAAAACTGAGTATAATATTTCAGGGGAAAAAAATGGAGATTCAATGAAATAGGGACTTTCAAGCATTATTGATAAAAAGAGCAGAGCTGAATAGAAAATTTGACTTTCAAATATAAGAATCAAGAGAAGCATGAAAAGGTAAACAAGAAAGAGAAATCATAAGGGAATTTATTAAAGTTGAATTGTTTACATCCCCACACGGAAAGACATTATTTGTAACCCAGTATTAGGGTAGTTGGAGGAAATATAGACAGACAGACAGACAAGTAGATAGATAGTTGGATGGATGGATGGATAGATGGAGAGATAGATAGATAGATAGATAGATAGATAGATAGATAGATAGATAGATAGATAGATAGATAGATGGCACAGGGTGAATTGAATATGAAGAGATGATATCTAAAAAATAAAATTAAAGGGTGAAAGAAAAATATATTGGGAGGAGAAATGGAGAGATAGAATGGAATAAATTATCTCATATAAAAGTGGCAAAAAAGCTTTCATAATAAAAGGGAAGAGGTAGGAGGTGAGAGGGAATGAGTGAACCTCACTCTCATCAGATTTTTCTAAAGGAGGAAATAATATACATACCCAATTGGATATCTTACCCTACAGGAAAGTAAGGGGAAAGGGAATGGTGGGGGGGGGGGGGGGGGCGGTGATGCTAGAAGGGAGGGCAGATTAGGGGAGGGGTAGCCCAAAGCAAACACTTTTGAAAAGGGACAGGGTCAAAGGAGAATATAGAATAAATAGGGGGCAGGATAAGATGGAGAGAAATATAGTTAGTCTTTTACAACATGACTATTATGGAAGTGTTTTGCATAACTACACATGTATAACCTATATTGAATTGCTTGCCTTCTTAATGAGGGTGGGTGGGGAGGGAAGAAGGAGAGAATTTGGAACTCAAAATTTTACAAGCAAATGTTAAAATGTGTTTTTACATGCAACTGGGAAATAAGATACACAGGCAATAGGATATAGGAATCTATCTTACCCTACAAGAAAGTAAGAGGGAAGGGGATAAGATTGGGGGGCAAAAGAAGGGAGGGCACACTGGGGGAAGGGGTAGTCTGAATACATGCCATCTGGGGATGGGGAGGGGAGAAATAGGGAGAAAATCTTGTGGAAATGAATGTTGAAATGTTGAAAACTAAAAATTAATCAATTTTTAAAAAGAAAGAACAGATTAGTTATTTCAGAAAAACATGGCAAGATATATAGGAACTGATGTAAAGTGAAGTGATAAGAACTAGGTGATCATTGTACAAAATAACTGCAGTGTTATAACAATAAAAACCTGTGAAAGACTTGCTACTCTGCTCAACACAATGATCCAAAATAATTCCAAAAGACTCATGATGAAAAAATGTCATTCACTTAGAGAGAGAGAACTGATGAATTCTGAGTACAAATTGAAGGACAATTTACTCACTTTATTTTTCTTGGGATTTTTTAATATGGCTAATGTGGACATGTTTTGCATGATTCCACATGTATAATTAATGTCATATAGCTTGCCTTCTCATGAGTATGGGAGAAAGAGAAGGAATTCAGAACTCAAAATTTAAACAGAAAAATTATGTTAAAAATAAATAATATTTTTACACTGTGATATTAGTTTAAAAATAGAGATGCAGTTCAATGGAACAGACTAAACAAGAAAGAATCAGAAATAATGGATCTCAAGAATCCAATGTTTAATAAGTCCTAAAACGAACTACTTAGGAAAATCTACCTATTTGATAAAAAAAACTACTGGGAAAACTGAAAAGCAGTCTATCAGAAATTATACTGATGCTAAAACCTTAAACTATAATCCACAGTAAATTTCAAATGACTTTAATATTAAAGATAATTCTATGAGAAATTAGAAAAAGAGACAACATTATTAATCAAAGAATGAATAGAGGTAATTATAGAAGGTAAAATAGATAATTTTGATTATGTGAAGTGGAAAAGCTGCACAAAGTTAATGCACCTAGAAAAACAAAGGGAGTGATTGAGTAGTAAAAAAAATTAATATACATAAAATTTCTTATTATTAATGAAGAGGAGCATTCTTTTATAAGGTTAATAGTTTACAAATCTCCTCTTGAGAACTGTCATTCATATCATGTGATCACATACCTATTGGGGGATGACTTTTGGTCACATATACCAACACATACACATACAGATATAAATATAAAAATTTATCTACATATTTATTTATCTATGTTAATAAATATAAGCACATATTTTTATATCTATATTGTGCTTGTATGTGTGACCAAAAGTCTATTCCCCCATACACAAATGGTCAGATGATATGAATAAACAATTCTTGAAAGAAAATCCAACTGTGAGTTTTCTCATATCACATCCTGTAGATTGATAAAGATGACAAAGATGGGAATAGCTAATTTCAGAGGGATTGTGGGTGAGATAAACCCACTTTTACATTGTTGTTGGAACTGTGGAGCAGTACAACCATTTTGGAAAGCAACTTGAATTATGTGAATAAAGAGACTAAAATTCCCATACCATACAATCTACTGATTCCATCACTAGGAGTATATCCCAATAAGTCTATTGATATGAAGGTTCCCTATACACTAAAATATTTATAGCAGCAATTTTTGTGAAAGGAAAGAAATAGAAACAAAGCAGGTGCCTGATGATTGGGGAATAACTAAAGAAATTGTGGCATATAAATCTTTTAGAATATCACTGCACTTTAAGAAAAGATAAACATGATGAATACGGAGTAACATGGAAAGTTCTACATGAGGCAAGCAGAGCTGAGTAAACAATATATAAGACCACAATAATGTACATAGAAAGAACAACCTTGGAAAAGATCAAAAGTCAATGTTTCAAACTTATAAAGTTTGAGTTTGGAAGGAAGAGATATGAGAAAATATCATCACCCATCCTTTTGTAGAAGTAGGAGGTTCACAAGTATGGGACATTACATATCTTATCAAACTTTTTTGATGTACTGACTAGTTAAGCTAATTTTTCCTTTTTATTGCCTTTGCAAATGTTGTCACATGGGATAGCTTTCTGGGAGGGGAGAAGGAGTGATACTAAGGAAAATTGTGGTATTGTACCAGAAAAATACATCAGAAAAATTAATCTTAAAAACTCATATTTAGAGACTATAAGCCCCTCCAGGAAAGGGGCTACTTTATTTTTTTTTTTGTCTTTGCATCTCTAGAACCTAGTACAATGCATGTACATTTTAGTTGCTTGATAAATGCTTGATGATCGATATTTAGGTTTTTAGTTTATATCTCTTGTTGAAATAATTTAGTCAATCAGTAGTTAGTCTCTTATTATGTGCCCATTATCTTAGCAACCAACAACATGTTTCTAATTGTTCTACCCCTTTCCACCACTCACAGCTCATATCTACATCAACTCAAATGAGTGAAACAGATCTTTTCCACTTTAAGTAAAAGCTAATATACACAAATAATCCAAATATATAAAATTAAGGTGGCATAGTCTAAATAATAATAATGAATAAACAATAACAACAGTAATAGCTAGCATTTCTATGAGGCTTTAATGTTTGCAAATGATTCCACTTGTATTATATCATTTGATCCTCATAACCCTGTGAGTTAGGTGCTATTATCTTCACTTTATAGGTAAGAAACCAACCTGAGAAGGTAAGAGACTTTTACTCAGGGTGACATGGCTAATAAATGTCTGAGGTAAGATTTGAATTCGGGTCTTCCTAATTTGCAGTCTAGCATTCTCACCACTATATGGAAAATACTGTTCCAGGTGCCTCAAGTCCTAGGGTCTAAATGTTGGCTCAGCCACAAATAATCTCTGTGATCCTGAGCAAGCAATTTCTGCTATCTGGGCTCCAATTTCCTCATTAGCAAAATGAGAAGGTTGAGCTAGAGGATCTCTATGGTCCTTTCTTCCTCTAATCCTCAAGGAATCAGTAAGAAATGCTATATAATTTCACATTTGTGATTAATTCAAAAAATCACCCAAACTAAAATTGACTCATACATGGATAACTTTGTTGGTAACTGAGTGTTTCTGCTCTAGTTCTCAGAAACAAGAAATTATAACCATTTCTTCACCCAGTCTTTCATTAATGTCACTTTTTATATTATAATACTGCAAATAGCCCTGAGGAGGCAAGAACCAGTGCTGGCATGATTCCTTTCCATTAAGAGTCTGGGGGGGCGGGGTAAGCCAATTCTACCACAGCCCATAAAATACCTGTAAAGAAAGACTCTCAATAAATTCTAGGGCAGCAGAAGCCACAGAACAATGGAGTAGAGGAGATTTCTAGCCCAGGGTGACCTGAAAGGCAGATGGGAAAGGTCTGTCACACCAGACATGGAACAGAGCCCAGCCCAGCCTAGGCCACCAGCAGGAGGAGCACCTGAGCAGGCCTTGAGGGCAGAATTCCCAGTGGCAGTAGCACTGGTTTGCAGATTCCTCAACTCACAGGCATCAAATGTCAGTGAGAGGGTTTTTTCAGCTGGCTGAGAAGGAAGCAGGGTCTTATAGCTCAGGCCTCACGTGGCAGCGGCAGAGGCCCCACTGAGCAGCAGCAGCCTACATCCACTGTTGGATCATAAAACCCCTGGGGGAACTAAGCAGCTGATCCTTACCTCAGCCCTGTGTGGTGGCCCTGCCCCCACCCAATGCTCCTGGAAGAATTGAGCAGCTTATCTGAATCTCAGCCCTCAGAGCTGGCTTGGTGGAACTGGAGGCCAGGTGGTTATGGAGCTGAAACTACTACTCACAGATTCTGCGCACAAAAGTTTCTGGTGCTGCCCAGACCACTGTACTCACCTGTTGTTCCACCTTGGAGGAACTGAGATCTTACAGATCCCCAGAGTATACCCTACTCTTGACAAAGGATCCAAAAGTCAAGTAACTGGTTGGGAAAATGCCCAGAAAAGGGGAAAAAATAAGACTATAGAAGATTACTTTCTTGGTGAACAGATATCTTCTCCCATCCTTTCAGATGAGGAAGAACAATGCTTACCATCAGGGAAAGACTTAAAAGGCAAGGTTTCTGTATTCCAAACATCCAAAATAAATATTCAATGGTGTCAGGCCATGGAACAGCTCAAAAAGGATTTTGAAAATCAAGTAAGAGAGGTAGAGGTAAAATTGGGAAGAGAAATGAGAGAGATGCAAGAAAATCATGAAAAGCAAGTCAACAACTTGCTAAAGGAGATCCAAAAAAGTGCTGAAGAAAATAATATCTTAAAAAATAGGCTAACTCAAATGGCAAAAGAGGTTCAAAAAGCCATTGAGAAGAAGAATGCTTTAAAAAGCAGAATGAGCCAAATGGAAAAGGAGGTTCAAAAGCTGACTAAAGAAAATAGTCCTTTAAAAATTAGAATGGAACAGATGGAGGCTAATGACTTTATGAGAAACCAAGAAATCATAAAACAAAATCAAAAGAATGAAAAAGTGGAAGATAATGTGAAATATCTCACCTGGAACATTATATATATATATATATATATATATATATATATATATATATATATATATATATATATATATATATATATATATAAAATGCAGGATTATATATATAATGCATATATTTTATATATATATATATATATGCAGGAGAGACAATTTAAAAATTATGGGACTATCTGAAAGCCATGACCAAAAAAAGAGCCTAGACATCACTTTGCATGAAACTCTCAAGGAAAACTGCCCTGATATTCTAGAACCAGAGAGCAAAATAAATATTGAAAGAATCCACTGATCACCTCCTGAAAGAGATCCAAAAAGAGAAACTCCTAGGAACAATGTAGCCAAATTCCAGAGTTCTCAGGTCAAGGAGAAAATATTGCAAGCAACTAGAAAGAAACAATTTGAGTACTGTGGAAATACAATCAGGATAACACAAGATCTAGCAGCTCCTACCATAAGGGATCAAAGGGCATGGAATATGATATTCCAGAAGTCAAAGGAAATAGGACTAAAACCAAGAATCACCTACCCAGCAAAACTGAGTATAATACTTCAGGGGAAAAAATGGCCTTTCAATGAAATAGAGGACTTTCAAGCATCCTTGATGAAAAGACCAGAGTTGAAAAGAAATTTTGACTTTCAAACACAATCAAGAGAAGCATGAAAAGGTAAATAGGAAAGAAAATTCATAAGGGACTTACTAAAGTTGAACTGTTTACATTCCTACATGGAAAGACAATATTTGTAACTCTTGAAACTTTTTTCAGTATCTGGGTAGTTGGTGGGATTATACACACACTCAAACACACACACACACACACACACACACACACACACATATATATATATATATATATATAGAGAGAGAGAGAGAGAGAGAGAGAGAGAGAGAGAGAGAGAGAGAGAGAGAGAGAGAACAAGGTGAGTTGAATAGGAAGGGATATCTAAAAAAATAAAATTCAGGGATGAGAGAGGAATATATTGGAAAGAGAAAGGGAGAAATGGAATGGGAAAATTATCTCTCATAAGAGAGGCAAAAAAAGACTTTTCAATGGAGGGGAAAAAGCAGGGAGGTGAGAGAGAAAACGTGAAGTTTACTCTCATCACATTTGACTCAAGGAAGGAATAAAATGCACACTTGTCTTGGTATTAAAACCTATTTTACAATACAGGAAAGTGGGGGAGAAGGGAATAAGCAGGGTGGGGGGGATGATGGAAGGGAGGGCAATGGGAGGACAGAGCAATTAGAAGTCAGCATTCTTGGGGAGGGACAAGGTCAAGAGAGAATACAAGAAATGTGGGGCAGGATATGATGCAAGGAAATATAGTTAGTCTTACACAATATGACTATTATGGAAGTCATTTGCAAAACTATACATATATAGCCTATATTGAATTGCTTGCCTTCCCATTGGGGATGGGTGGAGAAGGAGGAAGGAATAGAAGTTGGAACTCAAAGTTTTAGGAACAACTGTTGAGTATTACTCTTGCATACAACTGGGAAATAAGAAATACAGGTAATGGGGTATAGAATTTTATCTTGCCCTAAAGGACAAAAGAGAAGATGGGTATAAGGAAAGGGAAGGATGTTAGAAGGGAGAGTAGATTGGTGATAGAGGTAATTAGAATGCTTGGCATTTTGGGGTGGGGGAAGGGAGAGACAGGGAGAAAATTTGGAACTCAAAGTTTTGTGGAAATGAATGTTGAAAACTTAAATAAATTTTTAAAAAAGAGTCTGTGGGAAACTCTACTGTTTGTCACCTACAAATATTAATAACAGCATGAAGCACCTGGGTTTAGGAAGGAACATAGAAATCATCTCATTTTGCAGATGGGGAACTGAGTCTCAGAGCTTGACTATTCCAGAGTCATGCAGGAGTAAGTAACAGAACTTCAATTTGAGTCAAGATTGTCTAACTTCAAACCCCACAGTGTTCTTTCATTTCATGATGGTTCCTGTCTATATTTGTATGAGGAAGAGAAGTTAAAGTGTGAATTTTTATGCTGAAAATTTTAAATTAATCTAAATATATTTCATATAATTTATGCACCAGAAAATTAGAGGAGAAGATAAAATATGTACAATATCAAGTAATTTACTTTATTTTCTTTAAAGTAGTTAGGTCCCTCAATTTATTTAAAGATGTTTCAATTTAAATACATTTATGAAAAGCAGACACTGTATAGTATTTCTCCCCTCTGTCATAAAACACATGTGTTATGAGTATTAAGACTCACTTATAGTATGTGCTCCACTTATGCTTTAGAGAAAGCAATTTGACAGAATTTAAAATATGTAAACATGCAAAGAATCTTTGATTTTTGTCAACATAGGGAATTCCTGTTAAAAGGACTGCCTCCACCAATGCAGATGGAAATCCTATTATAATTCAGTAAATATGTCCTACTAAAGGGTAGATCAAGGTACACAGAAGTCCATCTATTACCATCTAGTCAAATGTGAGTGCTTAGAGATCTTACATATGGTTATTCATTACATCACTATCTTCTATAGAATTTCTTAAAATAATAATTCCATGTCTGTAACATGTTAAAACTTGCAAATAACTTTGCCTACATGATCTCATTTGAGCTTTAAAACAATTCTGCAAAAGAGGTACTCTAAGCATTATAACATTCCTATTTTACATATGAGAAAAATGAAGCCCAAAGAAATTAAGTGACTTACCAGTGATCATATAGCTAGTAACTCACAGAAGTGGTATTTGAACTCACATGTTTCTGACTCCAGGTCTGGCCCTCTATCCAGTATATCACCTCTTATGTCAAAATGCAAAGTTGAATCCATTGCAAATACCCTTCACCAATTACTGATAATTTTGCCCCCCAACACTGTATCTTGGTTTACTTGCAGTTTGTTGGACTAAGAAGAATTATGTATGTATTTTATTAGAAGAGATATGTCTGATATTATTAGTATGATTTTCTGTGAATAAGGAAAATCTTTTTTTCTTTATTATAAAGGCAAAATCTAGGACTAGATGACATTGAGAGTCCCAGTTTTTCAGTCCATCTAAATTGAACCAAAAAAATCAATTGGTCGTCAAGTGTGAGTCACTTCAAATTGGAATTATAGCTCTCAGCAAAGAATAAAATGGATTAGTACATTGCTTGACAAAAAATGATTCTGTAGGCTTGGACTTTTAAATTATGGGTATGGGATTATTTCAGAAAATACTTCCTGTGTGACTCAGAGCTCACTGACTTGAAATCTAACTGATCTGTTAAAGTTGGGAAAATACTGTTCCTCACCCTGCCCATGATGTAGACTGTGATGAGAATAAAGATCAAAAAAGTAATATCTTAGTTAATGAGGGGTTAGTTGCTCAAGGTAGGATAGTCCATTACTAGTGCAACTAATGTGAAGAGTAACCAGTGAGCAAAGGACAGAAGGAAGGGGCATATCCAAGATTCAGAACTATAGGTAAATAACATGACACATTCTGATTTGCAAACCAGGGCAACACAGTCTAAGGTTAGGAAAACATTCTACATTATATATTATGGATGGAAATTAATTTAAAGGTAAATAGTAGCTAAGTCAGTTTAATTGGTCATGCTAATATTCAATGTTATTTCAAATAAAATATTTAGTTTATTAAATAAAGCATCTATGCACATTTTTATTTTTTTAATGTTTCATTGATTTATTTTGTTTTTATGTCATAATCATTGCTAGATACAAATTCCCACAAACACACTCTGTATCTGAACCCTCTTATTAACAAAGCAATGTCTTCTAACAATATCTGTAACTTTCTGTCCCTAATACCCTTGACTGAAGGAAAAAGTCACAGGATCTTAAATCTATAGCAAGAAAGGACCTTACAGGCAATCTAATCCAACACCCTTATTTTTTCATATGAGGAAACTGAAGCCCAGAAAATTTAAGTGACTTCTCAAAGATCTCTATGCACATTTTTAAAAGAAGGAATCCCACAAACTGGGTATCCAAATAGACTTGAATTTATACAGATGATTTTCAGTTTGACTCAGTCAATATGATTTTGCCAGTGTCCTTTGGAGTCCTAGCATTTGAGACTAACCCTGTCCATTACATACACACCTGGTTTTTCTGAAGTTTTATTTGTGGACAGCTCCCAAGTGCTGATAGCATTGTTCAGTCATTTCAGTGTTTTCCAACTTTTTGTGACTATTTGCAGTTTTGGCAAAGGTACTGGAATGGCTTACCATTTCCTTCTGCAGTTCATTTTACAGATAATTAAACTGAAGCAAACAGGGTTAAATGATTTGTCCAGGGTCACACAACTAGTAAGTATCTGAGGCCAGACTTTAACTCAGGAACATGAGTCTTTCTAAACTCCAGGCCTGGAATTCTATCCACTGTGCTATCTAGCTGTCAGCAAACAGCATTACCTATTTGTGAAACAGCTATGTTTTTATGGTGACTGACACTATGTCTTCCATGATTCACTTCAAATCACAGAATCTGGAGGGAGAAAACTGGTTGAAACCATCAACAAGCATTTATTAAGAACTTACTATGTTTCGGGCATTATGCTAGGTTGTAGGGATAGAAAGAAGTTAAATAGTCCCTGACCTCAAGCAGCTTGAATTCTTTCAGTTAAGAAGGGTCTTTTCTCCCCTGTTAGTTACTAACTCAGAAAGAAGTGTGCTATAGCAATTCAAATTGCTTAAAGTCTGAATCACTGCACAGATAAGCTATCTAGAAGAAAATAACAGTGTAATATTGAGGGAGGAATCAATAGTACCTGGTGCAATGAGGAAGAGCCTCATGTAAGAGGAAGTTCCTCATATAAGAGAAAGTGATGCTTGAACTGACCTTTAAAGGAGTCCTTTCTTCTTAGGCCTTTTAAGAGTCAGAGATGAAGAATGTATGTAACAGCTTGAGGGCATGAAGATGATGTGCCACCTGCCAGGTATTCTCTTCCAACTTATGTGCTGATGCCAACAAATATTGGTAATGTTTGCGATGTCCTGGTAGTGAATCAATAAATGTCTTATGTCAGTCACCTCTTATCCCAATCCCAAGAGCTTTTACTAGAATCATAGACTTATATGTTTTGAAAGACTGAACCTAAGGATCAGAGAAGCCAAATGCTTTTCCCTACATCACACAATGCATAAAGGGGGAGAGAACCTATCTATATATTCTAATGCCTAGAGCAATAGACTTCTTGTTATGGTCTGTTATTTTCAACCTTCCCCATCTGAAGGTTAAAAACAACATGAAAGGAGTATCCCTGAGTATCAAGCAAGTTGCATTGTCCCATGAACCATGAGAGCAACAAGACCTCTGACTCTATTGCTCAACACATCCTCAAACTTCCCATACTGATTTGTAAGGGTTATTAGCTACTCTGTCAAAAAAAAAAACCTACTGGTGGCCCTGAGTCTCCCTTCCTTGTGATTCTGATAAAAATAAGCAGACCTCAATATGACCATTCCTGAGTATCAAGCAATGTCTGAGTTATGATGAATAAGCCAATCCATTCCCCTGGTGACCAAAATTGGGGTATCATTGAGTTATGTTCAAAATGTTAAAAGCATGCTCCCCTGACCCAGTCCAAATAGTTTGACTACATAATTTACTGGTCCTGATCTAAGAGATCATTCATCAATGATCTCCACAATCTCATAGCATGCACAGGGCTAAAGAAGTACCTGCTCCTACTAGCAAGGTACAAGTCCATAAATATTGCAGCGGCCCCTGTTTCCACCAGGGCCAACCTGAACCCAAATAACCTGAAAATTCTAGGAAAGAGGGGTAAAAAAGATAATATCTCTATTGGTGGAAGGGGAATAGAGGAGGTTTTTGTTCAGATAGAATCCCACTTTATAATGAACTCTGGCGTTTTCTCTATCTTTCTAACTCTGGGTTCTGTCATTAAGTAGTTACCCAGCAGTGCTCCAGGAACCTACATTACAGACTTGTCCCCACAGCAAGGTTTTCAATTCATTCAGCCAGTGTCTACTTGGACCATTCAACCCTGAACTGTAGGAGCTCTTCTCAAGAGGGTGGGGGTTAATGAACTAGGTGTGTGCTGGATATGGACCCTCATGAGGCTATAATCAATCTGGCTGAGAAGTGAAGCAAATCTCAATCCAGGCACACAGTTTAATGAGCTCCAGCAGTTTATCCATCAATTCCAATTGCACCAATTCATCTTTCTCCAGATCCAATAGTCCTTCAACAAATTGATCAATCAGCACTAGCTGATTCCACAGGGACTTCCAGCTGGGCTCATAGCCAGGAATTTTCCCCTCACAAGGTGGAAATCCCATCCCAGAGGGTCACATTCTTAGTCACTAACTAGCACAGATGAGGTAACTACTACTGGAGAGTAACTACAACAGCTGTTAGGTCCCTGATAACTGGGGAAAGTAGAGTCAGCATGGAAGAAAATGAAGATTTTGCTCTTCTATTTGGTCCTACCTAAGGGCCCAAAGCAGCCCAAACTATAAACTATAGTGGTGATCTGGAAGGGTCATTTGTAATAGTGTCCCAAAGTTAGCAAGAGACCAGACAGAAGACAAGGTCATTTGAGAACAAGAAAGTCTGTTTTTAGAGCAACTTGAAAAAGGTAACCAGCAGTCAGAGACCAGGGAGAGGAGCTCCTAAGATTCAGAAGTACAGATCAGTATTGTGCTGGCATCAGAAAACAAAATCAAAGGTCAGGTTAGATTTAAGATAGCAGGGATCCAGGAAGCTTTGAGATCATATAATTTCCAATTTAACTCACTCAGTGTGGGGTTAAGTTAATCCAATAAACATTAAGTACCTGCTTTGTTTAAGGTATTTTTTTCTGTACAATGAGGATTCAAAGGTGACCAAATATTCAAACTCTGCTTTTAAGGAGTTTGCAGTATCCTAACAGGGGTAGCTATGTAGACGAATGGAAGTATAGTAGAAGGTGGAATGTGATGGTGGTAAAAACGAAAGAAATTAGTCGAAGAAAACTTAAGAAGAAAGGGAACACTTGAAGTGGAAGGAAGGATGAGAGAAGATCAGAGCCGGCTATGTAAACAAGGTACCACCAAAGATAGGCTTTAAAACAGTGTGAACAAAGCCTTAAAGGAAAGGCCAACCTTTCCTCATTTATTCTGAACAAGTTTCAGCTGTGGACAGCTCCAGCTCACAGTTAACTGAACAAGAAACATCTCTGTGCAGGATACAGAACAAAATGAAAGCTCCTCTGTTAAGTACAAAAGTCAGAATAACTTGGTTTCTTTTCTCATTTCCATTTTTTTTTTACTCCTTTTCCCTTTTCTTTCCTAAAGCAAACAAAGAAATATTTAAAAAAAGGAAAAGATAAAGCAGCTGAAAAGGAGGAGAGACATCAGACTCTAAGACTTCTTAGGCAGATAAGAGTGCAGGGACTTTTGTGGGAAATGGTAACTGGTGATTCTGTACCAGTAAGGGCATGAATTGACCCCAGATTCTTGCCCTGGCAAACTGCTGGTGTTATCCAAATTGACCAGTACCATTCTGTAGAAGTAAAGTTAAATGTAGCTGTGAGAGTAAGTGAAGGGAGTAAAAGAGAGGTGCAAGACATGGTTCTTGCCCTTGAGATTGGTCTAACAGGGGAAAAAAAGATACATATATTTTAATGAAACTATGGTAAGTGCTATGAGAAAATCACCAAGTGCAGTAAGGGTTCAGAGCGAAGAGAAATTACATCCTGCTTAGTAGGGGGAGGGGTGCAGGTTAGAGAATGGAGGTGACATTTGAGCTGTGCCTCAAAGACTTAATAGGATTTTGACAGATGCAGATGAAGGAAAGGGCATTTCAGAGAGAAAACAACATAAATCCAGTTGGAAAAGCACAAGCACTAGCAAACTCAGCAACCAGCAAATAGTCCAATTTAGATTCTTAAAGGCAATCAGTAAGAGAAGGCTGGAAAGGTAAATTAGGACCATATTAAAGAAACCCTGAATGTCATAATCAAGAGACTTTATCAAGCAGACCCTTATTAAGTAGACAATGGGAAGCCACTAGAGGTTTTAAGCAGAGAAAGAGGGAGGGGAACATGGTACAGTGGAAAGAGCGCTGACTTTGCAGTCAGAGAACCTGGGTTCTTACCTTCAACACTACCTGTGTGACTTTGGACAAGTCCCTTAATTTCTGTGGGCCTCAGTTGTCTCATCTGTAAAATGAGAGGGTTGAATAAGATGAGCTCTGAGGTTTTTGCAGTTCTAGATCTTGGGAATGATTCTTATGTATCAAAGCAAAAAGAGACAACCAGAGAGACCATTTAGGAGATCTAAATGAGAAATGATACTGGCAAGAATTAGGATTGGGGGAGAAGGAAGTATAATTTCATTCCTCTGTGATCTATCTCAAGGACCTATCCGTGACACAGGAACTGATGAACTAATGTTTGCAATGTCCCATCAAAGGATGTAAGCCTTTAGGTTGGACTTCATTATTTAGCTTGCTCTAAAAGGGTCAAATGATATTAATTTGTAAAGAATGATCATTGAAAACAAAAAGTATTACATTTGCTTGAGTTCTCTAAATAACCACAAATATCCCACATTGTACAAGGTTGGTTCACCCTATTTAAGCTTGAAATGGTACCTCATCATTCATATTGCCATCATTGCCATCTTCATCAGTCTGTTAAGTGACCATACATACATACATAGATCTGTGTTAAGTTGTACTACATAGACAGAAAGCCCTGTATACTCTAAAAACTGAATTATGATTTAGTTTAAAGGGCAATGAATTTTGGAATCAGATCTGGGCAAGGAGTTTTACCAGTTTGAGCTTCAGATTCCTCATGTGCAAAATGTGAGTAATAATATTTGTACTACCTGCGTAGCAGGGTTATTGTAAAGAACAACTGAAATGATGGATAAAATGCCTTTTGCAAACCATAATATGGTACAAAGGGAACTTATTCTGAGCATTCCTACTGCCACAAAAGCACAGGGACCTATATCAAGAACTGATTGCTACTCATTGCTATGAAGTCAGTGTCTTATACTCTGTCTTATTGCCTTTTGGGGGTGGGGGTCAGGGTACATGAAGCAGCAGATCTACAGTCTAAGAACATTTGGCCAGTTAGTGGATATTCAACAGCCTGTAGACCATGGGAATCTCTGACCTCAGCAGAGCACTACTTTAATCAGGTAGCAGAGCAGTCATGCTGAGAAGGACCCCAAACTGAGCCTGAGTGAACTGTTTGAGATCCCCTGGTAGTCACCAAACAGGGTCAGCTGGGGGCAGAAGCCTATTTTTGTGGTCCTTAAAATCCCCTTGAAAAAAAAGCAAGCTGATAACTACATTCAGTGTAAAGTATTGGGAACTTTCCTGAGGAACAGACCATTCATGGTAAATTCTGGAATCCAATTAACCTGATATAGAACCTGTCAATGTAGTCAAAAATGCCTAGATATTTTTGGTCTATCTAGAACTGGCCTCTAATCAGATATGAGATGCTAATTTCAACTAAGATGTTACACTCTAAGACTTCAATGCATACATCAGTCCATATGGGTATTCCTTCTATATCGATTGCAAGCCATCCATGCCTTCTTTCACATGCAATTCTTGGCCCAGTCTTTCAGTAAATACATAGAAAATGTTTCCAATGTGATCTGGGCCTTCCTGTGGTCTTTTGCTATTTTAAAGATATCAGTGTGACTGGGGGTATCCATCTGTTATGCCTTGCCCAGGCTACCTGATCTGTAAGATGTTAATGGCTGACAGTGGGGCCCCATACAGATAACATTTGCATTATGGCAGTTGTACTTTACCTAATGAGTAGCTGGTGGGACTTTCAGGTGTCATGGTCAGTCAGTGAAAGAAATGTTTTTGGTCACAGGAGAGGGTTTTGGTTTTGGTTTGGTTTGGTTTGGGCTTTTGCCTCTTTAATTTACTCTGTGTGTGTGTGTGTGTGTGTGTGTGTGTGTGTGTGTGTGACTGGCTATTTCCCTATGGATAAGAACATTCTTGCTCACCTCCAACTCCCTATTCCTTTTTCATTTTTGTCTATGCATATCTGACCTTAAAGGGGTCTAAATAATAGACTTGGATGCCTGGAAAGTGAGGGAGAATACTTGTTATCTAGAAGGGCTGTAGTGTCAAGGCTTCCTGAAAAAGACCAGGAAAAACCATTGGCAAGGTTTAAAGAGTCCAGGCTGACAAAAAAAAGTACATCTATCTCCAAGTGTGTAAAAGGGGAGCAGCTAGGTGGCACAGAGAGTGGAGTACTGGCCCTGGAGTCAGGAGGGACTGAGTTCAGATCCGACCTCAGACACTTGACGTACTTACTTGCTACATGACCTTGAGCAAGTCACTTAACCCCGATTGCCTTGCCTTCCCCCCTCCAAAAAAAAAAAAAAGAAGTTTGTGGAAGGATGGGAATGAAAAGGGATCATTGGGGAAGAGAATGGAAGAGAGAGGAAGAGCACTGGAAACAATAACAAGAGAAAGAGAGGAAAAAATGCCATGGAGACATTTCTATAACAGAGGTTATAACCTCAGTTGATCCCCATTCAACAAAGTGAGTCACTTCCCCTGGTACAGCAGCTTCCACGAACTTAACAGTCATCTCATTTGGAGGAAGGATTTCATGCTAGTTCCCTTGGCTGAAAAGATCTGAAGAATTATCTGAGCACCTTTGCATTTCTGCCAAAACAGAACCCACAGATGGCATTGGGAGCAGGCAAGGCTAGCCTTGGGTAGAGGAGCATATAACCTCACAGAGTATAATTTAAGGTGCAAAAAAAGTACCCATTTTGCCCAAAAATACCTTCTCTCTCATCCTCCCTCCCCAATCTTGTCATCAGAGAGAGTTATTCCTTTGTCTTAATACTTAGGTGCATAGATTTAGAGCCAAAAGGAACATAGAAGATCAAGGGAGTCAACTCCCTTATTTTACAGATAAGTTAGTTGAGTCCCAGAGGGGTTACATTATGTACTCAAGGTCACACAGCTAGAAAGTCCCAGACCCAGATTTTTAACCTAGATCCAAATTCAGTGGGTTTTTTTCTCTATTTGTCTCTAAAAATAGCCTTGGATGGAGATTTTTGCATGCTGTGAGATGTGACAGCCATGCCAGTTGCTTAACTGTTTCTCTTTATTGAGGGCAAAAGTAGGTTGACTGGGAAGTTTTTGCTGGCCATGTATGCATGAAAAAAGTAGGAAAGTGGCTAATGATAAGGAAAAATATTATTTCCTTTGGACTAAGTTTTATTCCAGTATATTTTCAAAGAGAGAAAAAGTGTTTTGGAATTGAGAAAGTGGGAGACCTTGAGAGCCTTTGGGAGTTTTCTTGAAGAGAGTAGACTCTGTATGAATGATAATTAAATGTAGTTAAGTTACCAGAATCTATATTTGGTACCTCTGATTCCTCTCCTCTCTCTGTCTTTGAAACCCTTTGAAAGCTGGCTTCCAGCCTCATCATTCAACCACAACTGTTCTCTTCAAAGTAACCATTGAACTCTTAATTGCCAAGTCTGATGCCCTTTTCTCAAACCTTACCCTTCTTTTCCTCTCCTTTGACACTGTTGACCACCCAGTCTTCCTAGCTTCCCTCTGCTCTCTATCTTTTCCTGAGACTTGTTCACATCAGTTACCACAGGTGCACTTATTATCTCTATGTAGATGATTCCTATGTTCCTGCATATCTAGTTCCAAACATTCTCCTGAGCTCCAGTGTCACATCATCAACTACCTGTTAGACATTTTGAAGTGGATTGTCATAAACATCTCAAACTCAATATGTCCACAACAGAATTCATTATCTTCCCCCTAAAACCTTCCCCACACTTTCTTATTACTGCAGAATATATTCTCAGTATGCCCCCAGAACATACCTCCAGTCTAGCAGTCAATCATCCATGCAAACTTATCATCCTTGAATCTCATATTTTTCAAACAGCTGTCTTGTTTCTTTGCCACATCTCCCAGATATGTACCCTTCTTTTCATTCATACAACCATCATCATTTATATGAATTAAGAAAAAATTATTTTGATGAAGTCTCCTAATTTAAAGGGAATAAAATTAATGGTTTCCTACTTGTTGGGATATGGGAAACTGAAAAATTGGATAACTCTTAAAATATTCAACACACTGCCCTGTCATGAATACCTGGAACTCAACAATTTATAATTCCTTCCTTTGGGTAAAACATTGCCTTCTCCTGATGTTTCCTTATTAAATACAAGTTGTTCCCCCCCCCAAAAAAATTACCATACACACCCAAGAAAGGTTAATATACTAATGTGGCATAGCAGAAAGAACAACAAATGTAGTCAGGAGATCTGAGTTTTAGGGTCTACCATTGCTTCCCCTGGTTTATGGCCTAGAGACATAAATGGGACATAGAGGATCTGGAAGTTAAGAGATTCTGGATCTGGGTTTCAGATGTGCCTTTTGTTATTAATATCACCTTTTAATTTAACTTTTCGGAGCTTCCTTATTGTATATCGGTGTGTGTGTGTGTGTGTGTGTGTGTGTGTGTGTGTGTGTGTGTGTGTGAGTGTGTAGTTTGCAGATAAGCAGCTTTTCTGTAACTTACAGTCTTAGAGAGTGGGTTAAAGATGAAGTGACTTGACCAGAGTCACACTGGTGGTGTATGTCAGAGGCAGGACTCAAACCCATCTAAAAGCTCCTGACTTCTAGGTCAGCTCTCTTGTGAAATCAAACTCAAATAGAAACAGAGATCACTAACCAACACATAAGTATCCCTACAAGTTTATACAGACAGTTTGAAAATAGCTGTGTTTTATTACATACACCACCTAAGTCATAAGGGTGTTGTGAGGAAAACATTTTATAAGTTGTAAAATGTCACATAGATGGGAGTTACCTAGGATGGGCATCTAGATGGCACAGTAGATACAGTGCTGGGCATGGAGCCAGGAAGACGAGTTCAAATGTGGCCTCAGACACTTTCAAGCTGTATGATCTAGGCAAGTCATTTAATTCTATTTGCCTCAGTTTCCTCATCTGTAAAATGAACTGGAGAAGAAAATGGCAAACAATTCCAGTATCTTTGCCAAGAAAAGCCTAAATGGGATCACAAAGAGTCAGACATGACTGAAAAATAACTCAGCAATAATAATGCCAAAAAGATCTATGCCAGATTAATTTCTCAAAGCCCTAGTTTTCTTATTATAAATTGGGCATGATACTAACCTACACTAACTACCTTACAGGATCACCAGAATTCAAACTAAATAAGGGAAAACTCTTCATAAATGGTAAAGTACTGTACAAATTCAGGGTGCTCACATTAACAGATTTATTCACTTACTGAGAATTATTTTGATAAACTGGTTTCTCTACGAATTTCTCTTATGACCCTGAGAAATATAAAAACTCTCAGTCCCCAGGACCATGGATGAAAAGAAAAAGAGAGACAAATGGACCAGACTCTAACAGGAACTTCTTGTATCATTTGGACCAACCATGTCATTTAGGGGAAAAAGAAACAAGTAATTTACCCTGATCATAGAGGTATTAAGTATCAGAGTGAGATTTTAACCCAGCGCCTTTGAATGTAGAGCCAGTATTCTTTCCACTGTGACACACTCTCCCTCTTGAAGGTAGGAGGGCCACAAGAGTGAACTTCCCCTACTTCATGTTTTTAACTAGGAATAGCCTCATACCATACACACATGAATTGCTCCAATATATTTTGGCAAGTGGTTTAGTCTCTCATTAAGCTTTTTTTTAACCAGAGGAATTTGGCATCTAATCTTACTTTAAAGCTTATTCCAAACTTCCACTAGCCACCTCCAGCATAAATCAAGAGTAATGACCCCAAGCAACATAAACACATAGGAGTTTCACCCTTTCTCAGTGGGAGCTGTGACATGACTCAGGGATTTTAAATCATTCAGCTACCCACAGGAAGTCATGATCAATAAAATGTTATAACCACAGATAACAAGTTCATTAAAGATATATTGCCAAAGATGTATAAAAACAAGTTTTAAAGAGATTCAATAAAATTATACCAAAGTTGACCACCTTTAATATCTCAATTCTACCTACTAGCTTAGTAAATATGATGGTAGGTGCTGAGTATTGGTTAGATGACCCTAAATAGCTGGGAAAGACATTCAACTGGGGAATTTTAAGTGACTAACCTGGAAGCAGTGGTCTTATTATAAACAGATTACACTCCTGAATAATATTGTTTGCAGCGGCAGAAGAAAGGGACAGGAAAGATCCTGGATAGTAAGGATAAAACTGATTCTAGAATATGAACGTTTCATTTATATAAGGTGTTGTACTGTTGGGTTTTTTTTCAACTCTTCTGGGTTGGTGGAGCTAGGTGGTGCATGGGATAGAGTACTGGGTCTGAAGTCAACAAGCTCTGAGTTCAAATCTGGCCTCAGACACTCAATAGCTGTATGATCTTCAGTAATGCACTTAATCTGTGGGTGCAGGGTGTGTTCAGGGATGAACATTACCTTTGGTGTGATGGCTGCTGAGCCCTTTTCAGGGCTCTTTCCAACTTTAGTGTCCACCCGTTCCACCTCACTCTCACCTGTGACTCTAAAAAGCTGCAGCATGGGCAGCAGCCATACCCCAGTAACTGTTTCACCAGACAGGCCAAACCAGGTTGAGAGTAACCAAGGGTTCTCAAACCCATTGGTGAGTTAGGAGGGTGTCTACCCCAAGCATGTGAAGACCTCTTCTGGTGGAATGGGCAAATGAGGACAATTTGTTCCAATGGCCATGAAGGCAGATGAAGCAGGTGATGTGGAGCAGTTAAAGTTTGGTTAGACACCAAAGACGCCAAGGTCATCCACTGCATCTTGAGCCATCACCCAGTCATCTTGACTCTGTCCTGCCACTGGACTATGATGACTCTGGAGGAGAGGGTGAGGATCATGACTTCATGAACTCTGCCTCACTTAAATCCAATTTATTCATGAATCAAAAGACGTCACCCATACCATTTCACTATTATGCCTCAAATTCCTGTGGCAACAGGCAAGTGATGAAGCAGAAGGTGTGGATACACTGGGAGCTGTAGTCACAACCCTGCACACAGGCAGCCCAGGCCATTGGGTCGTTTCTCACTGGAAGCAGCAGTGGGACACTGGGTATCTGAGCAGCCTTTAGGATCGCATGACTTACCTCCTAGTGTGAGGAAGGGGGCTAGAAAAGGTACCCTAAATATTGTCTGCTTAACCAACCCTGGTCTGATTACTGTGGCAGGTGGGGAATCCCACTCTGTGGTCAAAACACAAAAAAAATGTACAAAATGTGTAAGAAACATCTGCAAAGATGACTCCACTCAACATCAGCACATGGAATGTGCACACACTTATAGACAACACAAAATCCAGCAGACCTGAAAGAAGAAGTGCTCTTGCTGCAAGAGAACTCAACAGGTATTGCATCCAAATAGCAGCCCTGAATGAAACAAGGTTGACAAATGAAGGCCAGCTTACTGAAGTTGGAGCTGGATACAGCTTTTTCTGGAGTGGGCACAGTGAAGGGGAGTGCCATAAAGCTGGCATGGGTTTTGCAATCAAAACTAATCTAGTCATCAAGCTGATATGCCTGCCAAAAAGAAGTGAATGACAGACTTATGACAATGTGATTGCCATTTGCAGGAAAACACCAAGCCACCATCATCAGTGCCTATGCTCCCACCTTGACGACTCTGATGAGGTCAAAGAAAAATTTTTATGAAGACCTAGAGACTATTATCATCAATGTGCCAAAAGAGGACAAGCTTATAATTCTGGGCAACTTTAATGTTAGACTAGACTCAGACTACCAGACTTGGCAGAGAGTCCTAGGGAGGAATGGAGTCGGAAACAGCAACAGCAATGGTCATTTACTACTGAAGACTTGTGCATTACATGACCTTCTCATCACCAACACTGTTTTCCATTTACCTATATGCAATAAAACTTCTTGTATGTACCCTTTCAGCAAACATTGGCATCTAATAGATTATGTGATTGTAAGGAGAAGAGACAGACAAGATTTGAGTGTGACAAAGGCAATGTGTGGTGCAGAGTGCTGAACTGATCGTAGACTTAACCTTTCTAAGCTAAGTACTCACATTCATCAAAAGAGCCACCTCCAAGGCAAAATGACTACCAGAAGAATTCATGTCAACAAATTGGAGCTCTTCTTTGAGCATGAACAATTTGTTGCTCACTTGGAGGGAAAGTTGAGACAACACTCACATGGCAACAGTGGAGCAGAAAAGGAGTGAGCAGCTTTCAGATTCGGTGTACAGCACTGCATTTGCTCATCTGGGTCAAAACACTTGCAAACACCAACACTGGTTTGATGAAAATGATGGGGAAATTCAGAAGTTGCTAAATGAAAAACAAGAAGTCCACAGGATTTACTAGCAGGATAGTTTATCCACCTCTAAGAAAGCAGCATTTAATTCCATCAAAAGCAAAGTACAAGAAAAACTTAGAGAGATGCAGGATTCTTGACTCAATAAGAAGGTAGATGAAATTCAGTTTTATGCTGATAGTAAAAATCCAAAGCACCTTTATGATTCCCTGAAAGCTATTTATGAACCAAAAACTTATGATGCATCACAACTCCTCAGGGCTGATGGAGCCACATTGATTAGTGATAAGGACATGATCCTAGAGAGATGGGCTGAACACTTCCATAGTGTTCTCAACAGACCATCATCAATCAATGCTGAGGTTATTGACCCTTTACCTCAGGTTGAAGTCAATCCCTCCTTAGCTGAATTTCCAACTGAAGAAGAGGTTTTGAGGGCCATTAAACTCCTTTCATGTGGCAAAGCACCTGGTGCTGATTCTACTCCAGCTGAGATTTACAAGGTAGGGGAACCATTGTTCATACAAAAGCTGACTGAAATTTTCCAGGTTATATGGCAAGAAGAGGTTATCCCCCAGGAGTTCAAGGATGCCTCCATTGTCCATCCCTATAAGGGTAAGGGGAAATTCACAGGGGATCTGTCTCTTAGTCATTGCTGGCAAAATTCTTGCTAGAGTCCTCCTTAATAGGCTGATCCTTCACCTGGGAGATGGTCATATACCTGAGAGCCATTGTGGCTTCAGAAAGGGCCAAGGAGCAGTCTATATGGTGTTTGCTGCCCAACCACTCCAGGAGAAATGCCAGGAGCAGAACAGAGATCTGTACACAATGTTTGTAGATCTGACCAAGGCCTTTGACATTGTTAGTCCTGAGGGCTTCTGGAAAATTATATCAAAATTTGGTTGCCCAGAGAAGTTCATCAATATTGTACATCAATTTCATGATGGCATGTTTGCCTGGGTTCTGGATAACGAACAATGCTCTCATGCCTTCCTAGTCACCAGTGGAGTGAAACAGGGCTGTGTGCTTGTTCCCATGCTTTTTAGCATGATGTTTTCAGCCATGTTGACAAATGCTTTCAGTGAGGATGAACATGGCATCAAGGTCAACTACAGTACTGATGGTAAATTCTCTAATTTTGTAATGTAATGTGTAAATGTAATTTTGCTTCTTAATGGGAAGATCTTTCCCATCCATTAATAGGTCCATGTGACCTGCTTAAGTCACTTGGAAGCCTCAATCACATGAGTCAAGTCACATAGAACAGGAAGGAGTGGAGCAGGAAGGATAGAACAGGAAGAGGCAGAGCTGGAGGAAAGCTGAGAGGAAGCTAGAGAGCAATCAGAGCTGGGAAAGGCAGCTGCCTGGCATGAGAACCTGTTTGTGATTTGTTTAAGGGAGCTGGTTTGTGAGGAAGCCTAACAGACCAAAGGCTTTGAGATGGTTTTGCCCTCTACATTGTTATTGTGTATAGATTTCTTTGTTACAATGATGGATTTCTGGTGTTGGGATTTGGCTTTCTGGTGTCTGAATAAATGTTTCAATTCTGTCTTCCATATAGAAAGTATGTTGCATTTTGCAATTCAGGGAGGGTGTGGCAACATATTCATGGCTGCCGTAGGCGCTGTGAATATCACATTGGAGCTACAGTTACTTAGAAAAGAACTCTCTATTCAACAAAAATTTCTGGGAAAAGAGTCTGGAAGAAATTAGATTTATGTCAACATATTATACCATATCCACAATAAATTCTAAATAGATATACGATTTTAATATTAAAGATCATATCATAAAAAATAGAAGAAAAGCAGATCATGTACCTTTCACAGTTGTGGGCAAGGGATGTATTCTTAACCAAACTGGGCACAGTAGCAATTATAAAAGATAAAATATATAATGTTGATTAAATTAAACTGAAGAATTTCTATACAAACAAAATTAATGCACCTAGGATAAGAAGCAAAGCAGTTGAATGGCCAGAAAACATTCTGTATTAAATTTCTCTGATAAGAGTTAAGCTTACACACATACACACGCACACACACACACGCACTCATACTCAGACAGTGAGCCACTACACGTGTGTTTATATATACACATACACATAAATATATTCACACATACACATATAAATATGCATTTATACAAACATACATATGAGTACACACATATATAAGCCATTACACAAATCTGTGTGATCAAATCTGAACAATTCTCAAAAGAATTGCAAATCATTAAAAACCATATGAAAGAATTCTCCAAATGTCTAATAAGAGAAGTATGCATTAAAACCACCCTGAGATTTCACCAAAGTTAAAAAAAAAAAAAGGTAAATATGACAAAAGAGAGGAATAGTTAATGCAGGAGGGATTGTAGGGAGGTAGATATACTAGTTCATTGTTTCTGGATCTAGGAACCAGTACAATCATTTGGGGGAATAACTTTAGAATTATGCAAATAGAGGGACTAAAATGTCTATACCCCTTGACCTAAATATTCCTTTACCAATCCCAAGAAGGTCATAGATACATAGAAAGTTACTATATAAACCAAAATATTTATTGCAGGACTTTTTGCAGTAGCAATACCACAAAATTAGAAACAAAGTAGATGGCCATTGATTGGAGAGTATATCAACAAATTGTGGCATATGAATACAATGGACCTTAATATAATAAATGGTTAATATGATCAGTACAGAAGAGCATGGATTTACATGATCTGATGCAGTGTAAAGAAAACAGAGCCAAAAAAATAGACACAATAACTACAATGTAAATGCAAAGAGCAATTACAAAGCAGTCAAAAGTGAATACTGAGGAATCACAAAGAACAAAGATAGCTCCAAATAAGAGACATAAGAAGACTCCACCATTCCTTTGTAGCAACAGGAGCTCCATAGCTATAGTAGATTGCATATATCTTCAGTATTGCACATATTTTCAAATGTCTTCTATGCGATGGTCATTTTTGCAGATTTTCCTCTTTTGTACTCATTAGAAATATTATTTGTATCATAGGATGCTTCTCTGTGAGGGAGAAAGGTTGTCACACCCTCCCACTGAACCACTGTCTGAGCAGATTCATGGGCATCTGAAGCTACTGCAGGATGTACACTCTGTTCCTGTTCCTTGGGGCTGAGAATGGGCAGGAAGTGGGTTTACCCAATTGTTATTCAGTTCTATGCATATGTCAGCCTCACCTCAAAATCCACAGCCTAGAGACTGGATTACAGAATTGTTTAGTATTTTTTCTAGTCCTCAGTTACCCAAGTACTGTCAAAGACATGAGTCTTAATTAGTATCTACCAGAGATGGGGATCCTGCTGCCTCAAGGCCACACTCTCAGTCTTCAAATGTGGCCTCAAGGCTGTAGATCCCCCACCCCTGCAAGTCTATACTATTCCCTGATATCAATTTGGAAAAGTCAGGACACAAGCAAACCCTATCCCTCTCCTGTGCAGGAGATGCTATCCCTGCTGTATTGTGGGTTGGATCTAAGGTAAATTAGATTTTTATGATAACTGACTGACTCTAAGGAGGACAGATTCTTGTGAAATGAACTGCCCTTCTGGTCAATGGACCAGTCTGAGCCATTTTTTGACTCCCTTTCACCATTTTTCTACTCAGAGATCAGACTACAATGACACAGAGCATGTGTGATCCTGGGATTGGAACATCAATGCATACAAACCACCTCTCTACCTAAGGACTATTAGTAGTTAATCTCAGGCAGAAGGCCATGAGTTATATATTCTTACCTGCTTTTTATTGGAGCAACTGTCAGAGACCAGAGATCTGAGTTCCTGTGGAAGCACACAGCAGATAACAGCCTAAAAGGCAAGTTCCTAAGAGTGGACATTCCCAACCCAAGATACAGCAGTGACCATGATACTAAAAGAGTTCCTACAAAAACAAACATGACCTTACCCATTTGATCAGAGATTTTGCAGATAATCCTTAGGATCTCCTATGTAGAGGAATGAGAATTCCAGATTTCCTAGACAGTGTGATTCTGGAATCTAATCTCCTAGACAGAGAAAGGAGATTTCTTGGGCAGCACTTCATTTGGGCATTACGTGTAACTCTTGGTTCAAAATTTTAGAGACTTGACATTCTAAAAATAGTAGGAGAATTCTTAGGAAGCATCCTCCTTCAGGATAAAAGATGATAACCTACATGGCCCCAGAAACTGGAAGAGTGGTCAAGGGAACGCATTGATTGAAGAAACAAGAGATTTGGACTACCTGAATGAGCTATTCAGAAAATGCCCATCTGATGAGACTGACACATGTGTGTGTGTGTGTGTGTGTGTGTTTGTATAGATAATAGGTAAAGAATAAAAGGCCTTCCCAAAGATACTAGATTATGAGTAGAAATAGAAATGCAGGTCAAACACCTCTTTTCTAGGTATGATCAGTGACTGGTGCCATGATTCACTTAAGGGCAATGTCTTCCTTTCTAGCAATGTGTTGTATTGGAGTCAACTCAAACTAGCACCCAAAAGCCAACTGTTAAAATTTCAAGGTGAGCATTTACACCTTGGAAATGCAAATGATACAAATTGAGGCTTGATATATTTTTTTGTTGAAAAGGATTTGTCCTGTAAAACTTGGACTCAGTCAAACAGCTGCACCCAAAGACCTAGAAGGCCACATGTGGTTTCCCCACCCCTGAGATATAAGAAAATGATGTAGAAATACTAATAATGCAGATTAAGCCTGGAAGTCTGTCCTATGTACTTTCTTTTTTGCAACACATCCCTATTTTTTTTCCATTCAAGAATTAAGATATTGATCACAGAGAGGAAGCCTTTTCTGTCCTTAAGGAGAGTGGTCAAGGGAGGAATTTAGTAGTTCTAGTTGAAGATTAAGTGACTCTTGTTCTGGAATGTTAAGCCAAAACTATATTTTTACATATTGTGACCTCTTTGTTCAAGATTACTGCAAATGTTACTTCAAATTATCTTGATTTATAGATATGTCTTGGGGCATGGGGTGGGGAAGGGGTTGACATACCAGTGCCATTTTGAACATTTTTCTTTCTAAGGTAGAAATACTTGGATTTAGAATAATATTTAATTAATAAGAATTACTTCTGGCAGACATGCCTAAAATGCAGAGCATAGTATTAACATTTTTTCTCTGGTACTCACATGCATTGGGAACATATACATACCTACATACACACACACACATATAGTATAAGTATATATTATTCATTTTTTATCCTGATTTATTTGGAATGGTGACATTGTTTCTCAAAATGTTATATAAATTCTCTAAAATATATTTCAATACCCCCAATATACATAATATGTAATATATTTATCTATATAATTTCATTTATACCAATGGGCTCTGAATTGCTTTCAGTACTGTTTCATAATTGAAACTTTGTCTTCCTTAATTTTATACAATTTATTCTTACTTCTGCTCTTGCCCTGCTTCCATGAGAAACTATAGCTATTGCTTCTGATAGAAGGTGGAGATATAAATACATATGTACATTATATATATTATATATATATGTACATACACACACATATATGATATATAAATTGATGCTTTTTCTTCACTTTCAAAGAGGACCACTGGCGTTATGGATGATGCCTTGACTTGTGCATGAATTGGATTTCAGTGAGGCAGAGTTGCACAAAGTTGCCAGTCTCACTCTCTCTTCCAGGGTCTTTGAAGTACAGTGGCAGGACAACAGTCAACATGACAGGTGATACCTAGGGATGCAGTATCTGACCAAGCTCTAAGCACTCCACAGGGCCTGCTTCAGCCGCCATCATAGCCATTGGAACAAACTGTTCTTATCTACCCATTTTACCAGGAAAAGTCTTCACATGTTTGGGGTAAAAATCCCCCTACCTCACCAATGGGTTGGAGGCTTGTCAGGTACCCTCATCCTGGTTTGGCCCATCTGCCTAGACAGTTTTACCAGGGTATGGCCACTGCATGTGTTGCCGCTTCTTGGACCTACGAGTGAGAGTTGGGTCAAGGTGGACACCATAGTGGATGAGAAACCCTGAAAAGGGCTCACTCAGCAAGCCCTCACATCAGATGTACTGGTCCTCTCTGAACACCCCAGAAAAACATCTTGTTGTGGCAGTGGTGCGATACAAGTTAAATATTATTGGAAAATTATCAATACAAGAAGGATGGGTTATAGTAAATCAACAAGTACATGATCCAAGAGTCATTGAAAAGTCAAATACTTTCCCCTCTGTTTTGAAGAGATCATATGGTAATATGATCTCACAATATATAGTGAGGTGCGAGCTAGTCATCCTACAGATGGTCCTCAGTGGGGATTCCTCACCACTGGTCAGGATTCCTCTCTAAAGACATAGTAAGAAGCAAGGTGTCACATAAACCAGTGACCTCTGACTGCAAAGTTTCACTGAGCTGGAGAGAAGCTAAGTTTCATGGTAGCACTGAATTACCCTTTACACTTGTGTTCTGTTTGTTAACATAGTCCATGGAATATTTATGGAATATTTTTTATTAAAAGAAATGTCAGTCATTCAGCTGAGCAAATTTTATGAGATAAAGACCCAAACAATCAAGCTGTGTTGGGGCAGGAAGGAAGGGAGGGGTACACAGATGCCTGGGTGAGATTCTTCCATTGGCCAAATTGGATACTTAAACATTACAAGCAAACCAGGTTATATGTAATAAACATTGTGTACATCACAAACCTCATTACTTTATTAACAATTTGTGTTGTTGTTCGATCATTTCAGTCGTGTCCTACTCTTCATGACCCCATTTTGGGGGGTTTCTTGGCAGAGATACTGGAGTAGCTTCTCATTTCCTTCTCCTGCTTATTTTACAGATGAGGAAACTGAGTCAAGCAGGGTGAAGTGACTTGCCCAGTGTTACACAGCTAGTAAATGTCTGAGGCTGGATTTGAACTCAGATATTCCTTACTCTCAGCCCAGAGCTCTATGCACTATGCAATCTAGCTGCCTGCCCCAGAGCCTATTATCAACAAAGTCTATTCCAAACATAGTAGAGCATGAGCAGAAGCACTGTGATAGAAGATAGAGGGATGAGAACCAAGTCTAGGGAGCAGCCTAATTTGCCTAAAATGAATGGATTGGATCTAGACTCAGGAGGATCTTAAAAGTCAAAAGCTTATACTTTTTTTTTCAGACAGTTTTTTTGAATAGAGAAATTACCTGATCCTAGAAACCGTTAGAAAGGTTACTTCAGGAATATGGATAGGAGAGAGGTTAAAGTGTAGGTGGAAAACCAGTTAGGAAGCTATTATGAGAATCCGGTGAGAAGAGAGGAGGCCCTCAACTAGGGTGGCTGGAGTTTTGATGGAGAAGAGAGGCTAGATGCAAAAAGCGACATGGAGGTAAAATACATGGGATTTGACGACGGATGTGGGGTGAGGAAGATCAGGAGAGTCCACAATAACAGTGTTAGAAGACATGGAGCTGATGCAAAAGATTCTGGTGCCATTACAAGAATATAGAAGTTAGGAGACAAGGCACGGTTGGGGAAAAGATTATGAGTTATATTTTAGACGTATGTTTAAAGTGCTCATAGGTTCCTAGGATTTGGAGCTGAATCTAGCGAGTCCTACCCCTTGTATTACAGATCAGGAAAGTGAGGGCCAGAAAGGTTAAGTATTTGCTGAAGGTTACACAGCTTTGTAAGGAGTGGTCAGATATGAACGCTAATCCTCTGACTCCAAACCCAGTGTGCTTTCTACTATACCACAGGGTAATGTCCAATAGGCAGTTTGGGTTTGGGGAATGAAGCTAAAGGGAGAGATTAAGGCTTTGAAATCATCAGTCACTCAACCAACCAAACAACATGAATTTATTAAATGCCTACCAAACACCATGCTAGGTGCTGGGAAGACAAAAACAATAGACAAAGAAATACGTAGTCCTGGATCTAAAGGAGTTTATATTCTATGGGGGAGGTAAACATGTAGGGTAGCTAGGTGGCAAAGTGGATAGAGGTCCAGGCCTGGAGTCAGGAAGACCTGAATTCAAATGTGGCCTCAGACACTTACTAGCTGTTTGACTCCAAGCAAGTCGCTTAAGCCTGTTTGCCTTAGTTTCCTCAACTATAAAATGAGCTAGAGAAGGAAATGGCAAACCACTCCAGTATTTTGGCCAAGAAAATCCCAAAGGGGTTGGCTCACAAAGAGTCCATATATCTTCTGCAGTACCTAACACAAGACTAGGCACATCATAAGTGTTCAATAAGACTTGTTGAATGAATGTTGAAAAATGCACACAGCCTGCAAATAAATTTGCAGCAAAAGCTCTGTTCTCTGGCACTCACTCAAACATTAAATCTCTGGGAGTGGGCATTGCAGCTCTCCCCTACAAATCATTAAATACAATCATTGAAATTCATCCAGAGTACCAAAGGTTCCAAAAGAGGCCTGCTAAAAATGCAAAAGTCAGGCTGCCTGGGGTGGCCTTAGCTAGCAGGATAAGCCTAGAGGGAAAAACAAACCTTTCCCTCCAAACTTCCCACAGGTCAAAAGCAGAAGGCTTCAGAAGTGGTGGAGAAATGATGGAGCTGCTTTAAAAAATTTATTTAGTTTAGCTTAATTAGAATATGTAAGAAGCAATAGGTAGTTCTGAAAAATAATGGGGCGACTGGGAAGCAGTGGTTAAAGTCGCCAGGCTTAGTAAAGTCTGCACAGAAATGCAAATCAGAAGCTGCCTCTGGATTGCTTAGCTAAGTGGAATAAACCTAGAGGCTGAATCGATGTTTTTCCCTCAGATCCAAACTATCAACAGAAAGGTAGAAAAGAGAAAGCTTCAGGAGTTCTGGGAAAAGACAGGTAAGTAGATGAACAGTTCTTGTGTTTTCTAACTCTTTTTTCCCAGGCCTCTTCTCTGGAGGTCTATAGTTTTGACCCCCTTCATCCTGTCCCCCCCACCCTGGGCTCAGCTTTACTTAGGGTCCTGCCAAGGGAAACAGAGATGCATGATGCTCATGAGGAATCTGGTGATAGTGATGAAGGGTGATGGTGATGCAGATGATGAACAATTGCCAGAATTTTGACATTTGCTGCAAATGTCTATCTGCTCAGACTCCCTGAAGTGATTGGTAACCTGGAATTTTTTTTATTTTGATTCTTTTTACTCTAAACTTAAATACTAAAAGAAAATTTCCATGTACACAGGAAAATACAGAAAGAGGATATGAGAAAGTGAGAATCTTCATTTCATACTATGTTCTTTCAAATAAAGTCCATGTTATTTCCAAAATTATTCTGCTTGTCTGCTTTCTGATAAACTCCCTTCTTGCCTTTCTGTGCATTTTTATTAAAATATTTTAATGGCCCTTTATTTTGATATCAATATTGCTAACTTTCCTCATGTTCCCAAATAAGGATCAAGAGAAGTTCCCTGTCCCAAGACCAACCCCTTGTTACAAATAAGCCTAGTCAAGGAGAAGGAATGCACCCAGGAAAGAGCTCAGCTCAGAACATCTCCTCCTTTTGCACCTGGATGTACTACTTTGGCGTATTCCAGAATTTTCCTCCATGCCCCCACATCTGGTACCTTCCTTCCCTGCCCTCTACTCATTTCAGCTTCCTGTTGTGCATTATCTTCCCCGTTAGATCCTTAAGTGCAGGGAATGTCTTTCTTTTTATGTATTTATATCCTTTGCTCAGTGCCTGACACATAGTAGGTGCTTAATAAATGGTCTTTGCCTGACTGACTGACAATGGTCATGTTCAGAAATGTGTATCTCTTTCTGCCTCTTGAGTCATATCCTCAGAAGTCCCTTTCAAAATGCATTTTTTTTAACAGACAGGGGAGCACATGAATCCCGTAGCACCTTAGTGTTAGTCTATTGAAAACAGAGAGGAGATACCAAATAGGAAGGAAAAGTTAGAGGGGTAGTCAGTCATACCTTACAAAGTACAAGGTACAAGGTCTTTGATTTTCTCATTAGATATTTATTCCTTTGGATCTCAAAGGCCTTTTGATCTTTCTGTGTCAATTCAATTCAACAAACATTCATTAAGCCCGACCTGCTATGTTCAAGATACTGTTAGGTGTGGAGACTTCAAAGATGAAAATACACTCCTGGGACTTGGACAGTCTGCTAGGTGCCCAAGTTCCACAGATAAAGATCACAGTCCTGGAATTTGAAGAGTTTTCAATTTACTAAGGAGGTTAAGAAGGGCATCTAGATGATGCAGTGGATAAAGCATGAGGACTGGAGGGAGGAAGACCTGAGTTCAAATCTGCCCTCAGACACTTACTAGCCATATGATATTGGGCAAGTCACTTGACCCTGTTTGTGTCAGTTTCATCATCTGTAAAATGAGCTGAGGAAGGAAATGGCAAAACACTCTGGTATCTTTGCCAAGAAAACTCTAAATGGGGTCACAAAGAGGCAGACACAACTGAGCAGTAACAGGGACAAGGTGCTGGGAACCACTAGCCTGGAGGACAGAAAGAAGAGGAACAGGCACAAGGAGAGCCCTCCAGAGATGTCTCTTGAGTGGATGGAGTCTTGAAGAAAAAGTAAAATTTTAACAGAGAAGAAAAGGGCATACTTTCTGGAACTAGGGGAGGGTCTATATGAATGCATGAAGTCAAGAGACAGCAAGTCAACATCAGGGACAGGTAGCAGGTCAGTTTTCTTTTGAATAAGTGATATTCAGTGAAGTTTGAATTAAATCTAGAAGGACCTTGAATGACAGTCTTAGATTTGTACTTTATCCTATAGACAATATGATGCCACAGAAAGTTTTTTGAACAGGGAAATGATATGGTGAAATCCATGCCCTAGGAAGATTATTTTAGCAATTATATGGGAAATGTATTGGAAAGAGAAGAGATTGGACACTGAGGAAAGGACAGCAGGTAGGAGCTATATTACAAAGGCCCAGAGAAGAAGTGATAAAGGCCTAAACTAGCGTAGTGTCAATATGATTAGACAGAGGGAGGCAGATGCTGGTGATATGGTGGAGAATCCATAGGCCTTCCTTGGTAACTGATTGGATACAAGGGGCGAGGAAAGAGAAAGAGTAAAAGATAACTCAGATTTTGAGCCTAGATGACTGAGACATAGTCCACTACCAATGGAAATAGGGAAATTGAGAAAGCAAGTAGGTTTAAGAGAAGAAGTAATGAACTTATTTGAAACATACTAAATTATAGGTCATGGAGTGGATAGAGAACTGACCTTGAAGCCAAGAAGACCTGAGCTCAAGTCCTAACTCTTACATATATTAGACCCTGGGCAAGCCACTGAAGACCCACTTCATGCCTGTCATCTTTCTCATATACAACATGGATTGTTGGGTCATTCTGCCCCCAGAGGAGATGACCTATCTGAGGAAGACCTGAACCTAAACTTAAGACAATTGATGATCGGAGAAACATCAGCATCTTACCCTGAGGGATGGAAGAGGAATCATTGGTATTAGCCTAGTCTCTAACATATTAGTTATGACTGAAGAGGACAAGGACATTAAGTGAAACTGAGCTCAACTCTTGCCCTCTTTCCTTCATCATTACATTGGCCTAAGTCAAGAAGTTCAAGTTAAGAAATAAAAATTAGTGTTCAAGCTATTCCTGCCATCTGCAGCAACAGTGTATGCTGGGATTTATGGGCCTGCAAGTCCTATGGGAAAATAAAACATTGTATGAATGGTGCAATAAAGCATGCACAGGATCTTACTGATGTACAGATTAAAAAGTTGGGTACTAGTCTTTGTACCTCCAGGGGGGAAAAAGCCTTTCAGTGACCCCAGGCAGCTGTCTAACACTATAAAGACAGGTGCTAATTTACATTGGTACAATAATAATAGCTAGCATCTACATAGTTTGTAAAGCACTTTTCAGATGTCTTATTTTATCATCATAACAACCCTTGAGGGAGGTACTTTTATCCCTATTTTACAAATGAGGAAGTTGAGACTGATAGAGGTTAAGTAACTTGCCTGGGATCAAATAGTTAGTAAGTATCTGAACCTAGATTTGAACTCAAGTCCTCCTGACTCCAGGCCTAGGGTTGTACTACCTTGCTGCCTTTGTAGAAAGAGTTCTGCATCTAGATGAGATTCCTTGTCTGGTGAAAATGTTTTAAAAGATTGAGTTGTTAAGACAATACACCAGTGGAAATGTCTAGCTGGCAGTTAGAGATGTAAGCTGGATACAAAGATTTGAGCGTCATCTGTACAGAAGTGTTCATTGAACCCATATGAGTAGATGAGACCATCAAATGAGTAGTGTATAGTGTATAGTCTAGGACAGAATCTTGTGGGGCAGAAGCAGAACAGCAGTCATCAGTAAGGAATATTCAGGTGCACAGGAGAGAAGGGTGTATTAAAGAAACCACTCTCTGGGAGGAACCTGAGTCAGCAGTATCAAATGCTGCAGAAACGTTAGAAAAGAATGTCTGACATAGAACTGTTAGGTTTATGAATTAGGATGTTACTGATGAACTTTAAGACAGAAGTTTGAATAGTGGTAGGGTCACAAGCAATTTTCAGGGTTTAAGAATATGACACTGAAAGTGAATTTGGAATGTGGTTCTCTCCGCAAGACAAAAGCTACCTTTAAAATCCTGAAGACCACAAAGGCAGTGTTCAGGGGGTCTACAGTTTAAAAAGAGAGAAAAGGTAATTATCTTCCACTTTCCAGAGAGTCTTGGTTTTGGTTTTAACAACAGTCCAAGGAACCTTAGGAAAGAGATAGTGGGAGAAACAAGTTATCAAGTCATGACTGAGTTTTCTCTTGAGCACTTGGTCAGCAAGAAAACTGAAGACACCACCACTGTGGTATTCTTCATAGATATCCAAGCCAAAAGATTGTGTGACCTCACCATGACCCAAAGCAACATATCTATCCTTCTCAATGGAACGAAGTACAATGATGTCTAACTTGCTCCAGACTCTGATGCTTTGGATGATCCGCTATTGTAGACCAAAAGTCTGATTTTTCTTATCCAACCCTTCCTTGTCCAACAGAATCTTGAATGTACCTAGATATTTAAAAGTTATCTCTTTTATTAGAATATAAGCTCTGTTAAGGCAGGGATTATTTTTCCCCTTTGTATCTCTATCACTTAGCACAGTGCTTGATGCGTAGAAAGTGCTTAATTAATGTTTATTTTGTGATGGAACAGAGGAAATAGATAATACCTTGGTGCTGTGAGTTTGGGTAAATTTTCTTTCCACAGATAAACTTAGAAGTCAAAGGGGGTGGGACTATATGATTGTGTATAATAAAGGCAGACTCTCAGTCTGTATTCTCTTCTCATTCTATCCTATTGGTGTATGGGGTGGCTGGTGAGCTCACAAGCATATGCTTGAGAATAATTACAGCTGGTTATAGAATGAGAGACTCATTATTGCAAGTGAACCCTGATACTGATGACTAAGAGAACTTGATTTAGGTATGTTGTGCGAGTAAATGTTTAACAATGGGCTCTCTGGGGAAGAAATACACGCACAACACTCTTTGAAATTTAATCCTCATTATTAACATGCTCTCCATCACTTTCTTAAGTCTAAACAATCAACCAAACAATCAATCAAGCCTGGATTTATAGTTTGCTGACTCGTGAAGTATAAATGCTCACACTGAAAAATGGATAGTTGGGAGCCAGCGTGAGCTGGCCCCAAGATGCCCTTGCATACAGGTGACCAAAGCTAAATTCACCCAGTAGCCTGAATGCCATCAGGTCAGACTTAAGGGAGATCAGAAGCACTTGTACTAGCTCAGGTAACCACTTGACCTTGCTCCCACTCCAAAGTAATGGTGTACAAGGCTGTAAGCTTTTTGATCAAGTCTTCAAAAGTCTCAAGCACAAATTTGCTTCCTTTCTTGTATCTATCTCTGATAAATATATACACAGTAGCTGAGACAAGAAAAATTCCAATCTCTGCTTCTGTTTGAGCTCTCCACAACATCCCTCCTCTTCCCCCGGATAGTAATACAATATTTATTAAGGCTTAAATAGTACCCTAAGTGCACATGTTGATTTAGAGTGATGAAATGTCTCAAAGTAAAGAACACAAACTCAACCTTAAAGTATAGAATGCTCCCCCTCACCCAAGGACAAATAGATACATCAATGGCTGAAGACCAAAGCTAGCTAATGTTTCCAGCAGGGAAGAACAATTTATTCATTAGGGTGCTCTTTACACATCTATTGTCAAGGTCTATTATTCATTTATTTTAAGGGAGATATTCTGCTCCTTTAAATTCATCAGCGAACGTGAGTTAATGAATATATATTTGAATTTCGTTATCAATACTTTCTTGGGAAAGGAACTTGTGGTCTAGTCACTCAGTCACATAAGGAATCTTTAAAATGGAAATACAAATAAACCCAAAGTTATGAATTTGCCTGTTGGTTTTTTTTAGGTAGAGCATTTATATTAAATATGTAAAGGTACTACCAATCTTATTCTTTCACACAAATTTAAAAAAAAAAGACCACTTATAGAAGAAATACCTGCTGTTTTTCTCATCTTACAGTAAAATGAGTTGAGATTAGGAATAAAGACCTAGGTTGTAGCCCCAGTTTTATCACTAATGAGCGCTGTGAACCTAAATGACTCACAATTCTCATAGGTCTTAACTTCCTTGCTTAAAAAAGGGAATAATGTAGAATGGAGTTAATAAGATTTTATTAAAAGAAAAGTAGTAATTTAATAAATTAATGAAGATAATTTGAAAACAAAAATATTAATAAAAACACTTAAATGGAATCTAATAAGTTTCTTGGAGAGATGAAATGGGATAATGTATATTACAAGTGTTTTGAAAATTAAAAAAACGCTCAGTTGTCATAATAGATTGAGCACTATAAAAGAAGCCAGGAAAACCTGAGTTCAAATCTTGCCTTGGACCTTTATTAACGATAATTCTTAGCAAATCATTTAACCTCATCCAGCCTAAGTTTCATCATCTATAAAATATTGACAGGTCATTGTGAGGACCAAATGAGATAATGTATTTAAAGTGCTTTGAAACTCATAATATATAATAATATGTAATATATAATAATAATGATGATGTTTGATGAGTTGCTTCAGTCATATCTGACTCTTCATGACCCCACCTCCTGACAAAGAGTACTGGAGTGATTTGTCATTTCCTTCTCCAGGCCATTTTACAAATGGCCAAACAGGAGTAAGTGACTTGCCCAGAGTCACATTGCTAGTAGGTGTCTGAGGCCGAATTTGAACTCAGGAAGATGAGTTCCTAATTCCAAACCACTGTACCACCTAGCTGCCCCATCTTGATGATAGTTACTATGAGATATATATATATATATATATATATATGTGTGTGTGTGTGTGTGTATGTATGTATATATATGTGTGTGTATGTATGTATGTATATATATATATATATAATATGCCAGATACTCTTAATACCTACAACAGCATTATAATCTTTAAAGAGCAAGTAGTATACAATTAGTTCCTGATTAGTATGAATAATTAACCCCATGAATTGGCAGTTTGAATTCATACAGAAAATTTCCATCTGATTGGAACCAATTACCAAATTTTACATAATTATAACTTCAAATAGTGTAAATGTGAATACATGTGACTGCTTCACGGGATTTGTTATTCTCACTAATGGGAACTTAACTGTACCTCCTGATCACAATTAGTTCAGTACCTGACACATAATAAATAGTTAATATTTGGAGATTTTTGAATAGAGAAGTAAGGCTATTGGTTGCATTGGACAGAGTGAATTTGACAGAAGGTGAAATTGAGATTAGAAGTAGAGAGAATACAATTAAGGATTAGGTTGCTGGAGCAACCTAGAGGTAAGTGGCAAGGGTGAAGGCAAAAGTGATTAGAGGGTAATGAAAAAATTACAGCAAATTGATCTTTGCAGATAGAATGAAGAGTCAAAGCTGACTCTGAAGTTACAAACCAGAGTTTTTAGAAGAATGGGAGTGCCATTGACAGAATTCCAGAATCTGAAGTGAGAGAGAAGACTGGTTTGGAGTTAAGATGATGGGTTCAGTTTGGAACAGGTTGGCTTTGCAATGCACACACAAAAAAACAAGTAAAGACACCTTGTGTTTTATGTTGGTGACAATGTCTTCCACCCATCCCTTTTTCTCTATTGAAGCAACCACTACTCCAGGGCAGGCACTACTCACAGTCTTTTATAATAACTTCCTGATTGGTCACCTTTATTTTAGGTTCTCCCATTCTTTATCTCACTCCTTCACATAGATGTCAAAGAGATTTTTCTAAAGCATGGGTCTGTCTGTGTCACTCTGGCACTCCATAAACTCCAATGGCTCCCTCTACTCTCTACAATCAAATGACAAATCCCATTTGGCAAAGTCTTTTACAACCAGACTCCAACCTGCCTTTCTAGGCTCACACCCATTATTTACCTTCATGCACCCTGTGGTACATGCACAGTTAGCTTCCCTAACAACTCTATGGTCTAGTCAACTTGACATTCTTGCAGTTTGTCATATAGCACATTAAATGTCCTGTTTCCATGCCTTTGTATTATTTGTCCCATTTCCCCGAAATGCACTTCCTCCTCACCTTTATCTCTTAGAACTAAGAATACCTCCTACATGAGGACTTTCCAGTTGCTAGTGTATCTCTCCTCATAAATACCTTATATTTACTTTGTGTATGCATACATGTACATGTATAATAAAATAAATAGCAAGCTAACCTTTATATAGTGCTTATTATGTAGTAGACATTGTGCTAAGCACTTCAGAATATTATCTCACTTAAAACAATAACCCTGAGAGGTAGAGTGCTATTATCATCCCATTTTACAGATGAGGAAACTAAGGCAAACAAAAGTTAATTGACTTGCCCAGGGTCAGACAGCTAAAAAGTGTCTGAAGCTACGTCTGATCTCAGGTCTTCCTGACTCCAAGCATAGCATTCCATCCACTGGACCTAACTGCCCAAGATACATACATATAAGCATATGTATATATGCATATATAAAAATAGTCAATAAATATTACTGAGTATTTACTACATACAACCCCTTGATAATAAATATCAGATGAAGAATAAAACAGGGGAAAACATATACTCACCAAGAGGATTTATGATGGTGATAGAGGAAATCCAGTGCAGAATCCAAGTCAAGGAAGGATTCTCTTTGGATTGTGAGGTGTTCTACATACTCTTACTTGAAGATGAAATTGTGCTGATGACAACATGCCCCAGAGCATTGTAAAACCTTCTGAAAGAGATCTGTAGCCACTCAAAGGAGTTTGGGCTGAGCACCTATGTGGGAAAGAATGAATAGATTAAGTTGTCTGTTGCCCAGATCTCAACCTGCATCTGGATGAACGTTCTGTGGAACTTATCCATTGGTATGTCCATCTAGGGCAGTCCACACAGATGGACAATGAGTTGAGCCCAGAGTTGAACAAAAGGAAGAAAGCAAGGTAGATTACCTTCAAGAAACTGCAAGACTTTTCGACTGACCAAATTTCCCGTGAAAGCAAAGGCCTTTTTTTCTAACACTAATAGTGTTATTACACAGTATCAGGACATGAAATACAACTATTTCAGAAGAACTAAAAAAACTAGTATCAGAGGGCAAGAGAAAGCTATAACAAATAGCTACTGAGGGCCTTTAAAAAGAGATCATCAAGGAACTATGTGATAGAAAGAGAAGGGTTAAGTCACATAGCAAGAAGTGGGGATGACAGCCAATGTTACACTGGACCTGTATAATGTCAGGAGAAAGGAAGGAAAGTCTCTAGCACATTTCCATGGGACATGCTTATGGGAGGATATGGCCAAGAAATGCATAGGACTGGTAGCCATGGAAAGGGTTATTTAATCAGTAAACATTTATTAAGTGCCTACTGCATGCCAGGTACTGTACTAAGCATTGATGATACAAAAAGAGGACAAAGACAGTCTCTGCACTCAAGGAGTTTACACGCAAACAAATATATAAAAAGCAACATATACGCAGAATAAATAGGAGATAATTAAGGAAGGGAAAGCACTGGAATTAAGAAGGCTTCTTGCAGAAGGCAAGATTTTAGTTGGAATTTAAAGAAATCTTGGGATGTCAACAGAGTGGAGGAGGGAAAGCATTCCAGGAATGAGGGGATAGCCAGAAAGAATGCCTAGGTCTGAAAGATGGAATGTCTTGTTCATGGAACACCCAAGACCCAAGAGGCCGATGTTACTGGATTAAAAGGTAAATTTCAAAAACTAAGCTGAAGAAAAGACTGGAAAGGTAATAGGGAGGCAGGTTTTGAAGGGCTTTGAATGCTAAACAGATCATTTTGTATTTGATCCTAGAGATAATGGGAAGCCACTGGAGTTTCTTGAGTACAGGGGTGATATGATTGGACATACCTTGGAGAAAAATCATGTTAGTGGCTGAATGGAGAATGGACTGGAGTTGGGAGACACCTGAGGCAGGCAGACCTACCGTCAGGCAGTAATCACAGAGTGAGGTGATAAAGACCTGTTCCAGAGCGGGGGTACGTGTTTGTGATTGCAGCAATGAAAGGAATTCCCAAATCAATAAGATCATAAATACATTTAAATATTGAGTAAATTTTGTATAGACCTATATATTTACATGTTGTTTCTTCTATAGAATATAGACTTCTAGAGGACAGGGACTGTTTCACTTTTTGCCTTTGCTTTCCCTGGGCATAATTTAATGCCCTGAACATAACAGCTGCTTAATAAATGTTTAGTGATTGGTTTGATTGATTAACGAGAACTTAATTGAGAGACTAGAAATGGTTTTGTTAATGCAAAAATCTTAAGGAGAAAGGTCACATAAATATAGTGAGGAGAGTGTCAACAGGGTAAAGTCATCATTCAACAAATATTTCAGTATCTACTGTGTTAGATGTTTAGATATGCAATAAATATTTGTTAAATGAATTCATTACACTATGATTCTACCTTCATTTATGTCATCCAGGAGCAAACTAATCAAGATTGCCTATAAAGTATATACCAAATTCCTAGCATTCAAGACTTTCTATAACTTGTCTCCATTCTACTACTACTTTTCTATTTTTAATCAGTCCAAAATATTTTTGAAGATTGCTACTTTGTAACATAGTTTAAGTTATGGAATGCCTATTTCCCCTTTCATCTCTACCTTTTTATTTATTATTTTCTTTGATAATTTATATCCTTTTTTCCCTAATGAATTTTATCTCTTAACAAATTCTGTAAAGTATACATTTGACTAATTTGACTAATATAGCACTAGAACTGTAAATTAACTTTGGCAGGATTGTCATTTTTATTGTACCTGTACAATCAAGCCATGAGCACTGAATATTTGTCAAGATATTTACAGTATTCTTTATTTTTTTAAGGAGCACTTAGTAATCTAATTTATAAGTATTTTGTGGACCTTGGAATATAGAGCCTCTGATTTTTTTTTTGCACTTTGTAGTTATTTGGAATTGGATTTCCCTTTCTATTGTACTACTTGGATTTTGTTATTATTATCTATTGGTTTTTTAAATATTTATTTTATTTTTTTTGTTGTTACATTGAGTTCCAAGCTGTTTCCTCCCTCCTCTCAAACCCTCACTATATATAGCTTTAATTTCTTCCTCCAAAAGTTACTTGTTCATATTCTTTGGCTATAAGGAATGACATATCCTTATAAATTTGACAAAGTTCTCTATCTATTTGAGATATGAGAACTTTATCTGAGAAAGTGTCTATAATTTTTCCCTGGTTTTCTGTATTTCTTCTAATCTTGGTTGCATTGGTTTTATTTGTACAAAACTCTTTAAATTTAATATAATTTTCTCACCTCTACTTTTTCAGATTTTCAATTTGGTGTTTAATTGGGGATTTTTAATTTTTCCTTTTTCTGGTTTTTTTAATTGCATACCCAATTAATCGGTCTGTTCTTTCTCTATTTTGCTGATGTAAGCATTTAAAGATAGAAATTTTCCTCTGATTACTGCTTTTGCTGCATCCCGTAAGTTTTGATGTTTTGTCTAATTCTTATTATTCTCCTTAATAAAATTGTTTATTGTTTCTTTAGTGTGGTCATTAATCCACTCATCCTTTAAAATTAGGCAATTTAGTCTGCTCTTAATTTTTAATCTGTGTTTCCATGGTCCTTTATTAAATATAATTTGATTGCATTATGATCTGAAAAGAATACATTTAATATTTCTGCTTTTCTGCATTTATCCATAAAGTTTTTATGGCCTAATATAAGGTCATTTTTTGTAAAGGTGCCATGTACCACTGAGAAAAAGTTATATTTCTTTCTATTCTCTTTCAATTCTCTCCAGATGTCTATCATATCTAGCTTATTTAAGATTCTATTAGTCTCTTTGACTTCTTTCATATTTTTTTGTTAGATTTATCTAGTTCTGAGAGGGGAAGTTTGAAATTCCATACTATAATAGTTTTGCTATCAATTTCCACCTGTAGTTAATTTACCTTTTCCTTTTAAAAATATGAATGCTATAGCATTTGGTACATATACATTTAGTTTTGATATTATTTCATTATCTATGGTATCTTTTAACATAATATTGTTTCCCTATTTATCTCTTTTAATTAAGTCAATTTATTTTTCACCTTGTCTGAAATCATGCTTGCTACTCCTTTTTTTACATCAGTTAAAATGTAAAAATTCTACTCCAGTCCTTTATTTTTACTCTATGTGTATCTCTCATTTTTAAGTCATTCTGCTAATTTTTAAGAGTTTATTTGGTAGCCTACAACTTTGCTGAAGCTATTATCTCAATTAGTATCTTTGCTGATTCCCTAGGAAGTTCTAAGTAAGCCATCATGTCATCAGTAAATAAGGGTAGTTTCATCTATTCATTGCCTGTCTTTATGTCTTTAATTTCTTTCTTTTGTCTTATTGATACTGTTAGCATTTCCAGAACTATATCAAATAATAGCATGGACAATGGTCATTCTTGCTTTATTCTTGTATTTATTTTAAAAAGCATCTCATGTTTCCTTATTGCCTATGCTGCTTGTTTTTGTTTTTAGGTAGATAATTTTTATGATATTAAAAAAAAACCCTCTCCCAGGAACCAAATGGCAAAGTGGCAGAATAAACACAGTAAGCTTCTTTCCTTTCCCTGCTGCCCTACAACTCCTCAAAACAAATCTGGAAAACACACCAAATTGAATGTTGATTAGGAATCTTTTTAAATTACATAGATTTGCCTTTCCAGTTAAGGTATGCATATGGAGAGAGACAGAAAAGTCTCTGGACACTTGAGGAGGCTCTTGAGGGATGGCACAGAGAACATTTCAACACAGAGATAGGCTATTTACCTGGGCAAAAAGAGATCTCAAACACAGTAAAGAGGGACCTAAACTTTATAGGTTGAGAGAACAGATGCCAAGTGGCAGCTTTGTCACCCTCTTTCCAGCACTGGGTCACAGAGAAGAGGACCTTCCCCAAGAGGTAGCATTCTACATTGAGCAGCAAAATCAGGACTGAGACTGTGTACCATGCAAGGAACAAGTTGAGAAATAAGCAGCAACTGTGGTGTCTCAGACCACAGGAGTGGAATGGGATCTCAGTTCCAGCTTCTAGCTTAGTCTCAACTCTATAGTTAAATAGCCAGGTCAAGAATCTCATTTGGAGGGAAACCTACAATTCTGTTATCTTGAACCAGTAGAGCTTTCCAGTTGACTGATAGTGGATGAGTCTAGCAGTCGTCTACTGAAACTCCAAATGGGTCAAGTCCACAACTATATTGCTCAGACTCAAACCCAGGCCAGGAACTTACAGAGTTTGAAGTAATGATCAGAATTTACCTTGAATCAGACCAAGCATTGGAAGTATTGATAGATCCCTAGCCTAACCTGTCCCTGAGATATTAGAATAATGCAGCACTCAACACCCTAAGGAAACAGCAGGAGAATCAGCACAGACATTCCTTCAGAAGCTCAAAGAGTCCATCCTTAACGTATGTCCTACGTCAGAAAGTATGCGGATAGAATAAATAAGAAAAAAAGCTACCGTGGGGATAGGGACATCTAAAACCCAACCCCAGAAAAAGAAAGTGACTCCAAAACATCTACAAGAAAAGCCTGAAAGGAAAAACAAAACAAAACAAAAAAACAACTGAACATGGCTCAAGTTCAATTAGAATTCTTGGAATAGATAAAGAGTTGGATTTTTGTTTTGTTTTGTTTTGTTTTAGGGGTAACTAGGTGGCACAATGAAGACTGCAAGAACACCTGAGTTGAAACCTGGCCACAAGACACTTACTGTCAGACCTGGGGCAAGGCACTTAATTTCCATTAGACTCCATTTCCTCATCTGTAAAATGGGGGCTATAATAGCACCTCCCTTCCATGGTTGTGAGGACCAAATGATACTATAATTGTAAAGCACTTAACCCAGTGACTGCAATATAAATAAACACCCTTTAATTTAATTGTGTAACTGACAGAGCTCAGACCTGTCAGTGAGTTGGGGGGTGGGGGCAGGTCTACCCCAAGCATGGAAAGACTTCCCTGGGTGGAATGAGTGGATAAGTACAATATTTTCCAATGAGCCATGAAGGTGGCTGAAGCAGGCGCTGTGGAGTGCTTAGAGCTTGGTCAGACATCAAAGATCATCCACTGCATCCCAGGCCTAACCTGTCCTTTTGACTTTTGCCTTGCCACTGGACTTCAGTGACTCAGGAAGACAGAATGAGACTGAGGACTTTGTGCAATTCTGCCTCAAGTAAATCCACATACGTATGAAGACATCACCCTATGATGCCACTGATTGTCTTCTGCATGAAAGATAAACAACCACTCTGTCTCAGTTTTCTACCCTCTAAAATGGGGATAATAATGGCACCTACATTATAAAGTTGTTATGAGGATAATATAGATAAAACCCTATATACATGGTAGCAGTAAATCTTACATTAGTTATTTTAGTTATATTAAGTTTCGTTTGCATCCATGAGCTGGCTATGGCCAACACCTAGGAAGACCAGGAAGTCATCTAAATCTGTTATAACCTCCTGCTTTATGCACCAGTATCTAGTCTCCTTGAGCAGCTTCAGGATTTTCCTCCAATGGAACTTCAATGGTGTATGTTTGATAATGGAGTCATGACCAGGATATATGGAGAGGATGAAAAGAAAGGGCCTGGGAGAGGTCATGAGCAAAGGAGAGTGACAGAGCTAGAAGACTTAGAGAACATGGAGGCCAGGAGTTCCTAATCTGGAATTCTATGTACATTAAAAAAATGTTTTGGGTTTGATAATTTCATTTCAATATAATTGATTTCCTTGGTAAGCCTGTTTATTTTAAGTATTTAAAAAGCATTAGTCTTCCATAGACCTCGCCAATCTGCCAAAGAGGTCCATCACACACACATACACACACACACACACACACACGCACACGCACACACGCGCACACAGGCATACCTAAGGTCACAGTACAATTTCCTGGTAGAGCCAGGACTATAAGCCAGTTCTATTGGCTCCTGGACAGTTTTTTTTTTTCTTATGCCGTTCTGGACCATTCTTCTTTCCAGTCTCTTCTGATGTGCCTTCCCATGAGGGTTATGTTTGAGTGACTTGATCAAGTAGAGGGAGAAGCTGTTTTTGGAGAGATGGGGGAGTGTCATTCCTCAGCACTTTTAAGTAGTACTTTAGGGAGATCAAACAAACAAAAGCAATTATAAGCTACTGCCAAAATAGCCCAAGGGCATTTGTGCCAGGGTGCTCCAGTAACGGACACCAACTAGGAATTATAATGCTACAAGAGACACTTAGTCCAGTCCCCAGTCTCTGGGTGGGCTACCATTAAACCATCCTGAATATTTTGCCCTCTTTCATCACTGAACACGGAAAGAGATTTGTTTTAACAAAGAAAGGCTATTATCCATGTGACAACATTTCCAGCAGCTACCATCCCATTTTGTCCCAGCACCAAATCCCCTGGAAGAGAAGGACAATGCCCACCCTTAAAACCAAAGACCCAGTGTGCCCTAACCATTCCACTGTTGCAGCTTTCTCCAAAGATTCTGGGGCCCAACTGAGAGAAGCATGATGTCAGGAAACCGTAATATATTAAAACAGTAAATTAAAACAAACAAGAGCATTTTGGATCAGATTACATATCACTTTCCTAGTGTCTGACAACAGAAAAAAAAATCAAGGCGATAAAAGACAATCGTAGACCATAATGGCCCAATAATTTGGTGATAAAAGTACTTGAGGGAGTAGCCAGGTCCTAGCAAGCCCAGCCTGCAGGATACGAAGCTCTGCTTAAAATCACAGTGGTGTACTCAGGAGCATTACTGCTTAAGTGCTAGTTTAATACTTCCTCTGAAATGCAGCGTGCTCACTGGAGAATCATAATTAGCCCTCAACTGTGGGTGATGTTCACACATTGTGGATCATCCTTAAAGATGACAGGGGGAAAAATTAGCCAGGACTGTGCAGTGGAGAGATGATCTTTTTTTTGCCTTGTCCTTGGGTGGGAGGTGGAGGGGTACAAGGATGGAAGACAAGGAGGAGGGGAAAATGACTGCTTAATAATCCCAGAGCATGGGATTTTATTGTTTTCCTCCCTTTGCTTGGAAAAAGAGGGAATAGTATTTGGATTTCCAGACCACAGCTTAAAATTTAGGAATGAATGACAGGTTTCTGAGTAGGGGTCGGCTAACAGAGGATAAGAATCTTGCAAATAAAATAAAAAAGACTTTCAAGTGTAAAGGATATTTATAGCAATCTCACTGTCAAGCTCGATTGTGAGTGTACCTACTATGCAGGAAGGAAAACAATTGAGATAACTAGAAATTCAAGGGAAATAAAATTTAGGAATAGAGCAAGGTGAAAAATTGAACCCATTACTTAAATCATTTATATATAAATGCATAAAGTTTGGTCAACAAGGGAGATGGACTAGACTTCCTAATTCCAGGAGGAAAATCTGATCTCATAGGTCAAATCTGACCCATAAATGTCTTTTTATTTATTTTCTGTGTGTGTATATATATATATGTATTATATATATATATATAATACATATATAGGTGTGTGTGTGCATGTGTGTACATGTTGTTCGTGTTGTCTCTCCCAATTAAATGTAAACTTCTTGAGAACAGGGATGATTTCTAGCACGGTAGATAGCAGACATTTATTACTAAGACTGATGGGATGAGACCCATGACTAGAACAAGGTTCTGGATGTGTACATTGTGTTAAAAAAAAAATAGACCAAGGGAAAGGGCAAGAGAAAATAGTAATGCACCTTAAGAAAGCAAATTTGTGATCCACATCCAGAGAAAGAACTATAGAGTCAGAATGCAGAATGAAGCAGATCATTTTCTCTTTTGTTATGTTTTGTTTTGTTTTTCTCCTGGTTTATCCCATTCATTTTAATTCTACTATACAGCATGCCCAATGTGAAAATGTGTTTAATAAGAATATAAGATTGCATGCCAGCTTGGAGAGGGAGGGGGAAGGGAGGGAGAGAAAATTTAAAACTTATGAAAGTGATTGTTGAAAACTGAAAACAAATAAATTAATAAATTTTGGGGGAATAGAAAGTAAATTAGTGTGAGGAATCGCAAGTGACATACATGATGGAGAGTATGTGGATGAAGATCAGTGGAAGAAATATAGGCATTTTTTTCATCAGAATATAGTACAGAGCACCTCAACAGAAAGAATAAAACTCTAAGCCATTCAGAAAGCAGATCACAAGCTTGTCACACAGGCATGAGACAATAGTGATCAGGAATTTTGATATTCAGAAAACTACTGGTGCTCCCCCTTCCCTTCCAAAAGAAGAATAGTTAATAAATTCTTAATGTGTTTAATTTTATCCTTCAAAAAATGGAAGAACCAACAAGAGAAAATTCTATAGTGGGTCTGTTCCCTACAAAAAGGAAGGAACTGGTTGTTGGGGTAGAAATGAAGGGTATCTTGTGAACAAGGGATTATTGCCTAGAGTATGTGAAAAAAGAGAGTAAAGCGGGGCATGGTCTGGCTCAAATCGTCAATTTCAGTAGAGTAGATTTCAAAGGGGTGAGAGGAAGCATAGAGAGGTCCTGTAAACTAAAATTTGACAGGAAAGGATGAGAAGCTCCCAAGAATGAAATTCCAAAGACATAAAGGGAAACAATTCTGATGAAATGGAAAAATTAGATTTTTTTCTGAAAAAAATTGATGCTGAAACACAAAGAATTCACCAATCACCTTAGATTTTTATAAAATTTACATAAGATGGTAGCAAGGGTAGCTAAAAAGATGAATGCAGGCTCACTCAATTGGCAAAGGAGGTTCAAAAAGCCAATGAGGAGAAGAATGCTTTCAAAAGCAGAATGAGCCAAATGGAAAAAGAGGCTCAAAAGCTCACTGAATTTAATAGTTCTCTCAAAATTAGAATGGAACAGATGGAGTCTAATGACTTTACGAGAAACCAAGAAATCACCAAACAAAACCAAAAGAACAAAAAAATGGAAGAGAATGTGAAATATCTCATGGGAAAAACAACTGACCTGGAAAATAGATCCAGAAGAGACAATTTAAAAATTATGGGACTACCTGAAACTCATGATCAAAAAAAGAGCCTAGACATCATCTTCCATGAAATTATCAAGGAAAACTGCCCTGACATTCTAGAACCAGAGGGCAAAATAAGTATTGAAAGAATCCATCGATCACCACCTGAAAGAGATCCAAAAAGAGAAACTCCTAGGAACATTGTGGCCAAATTCCAGAACTCCCAGCTCAAGGAAAAAATCTTGCAAGCAGCTAGAAAGAAACAATTCCAGTACTGTGGAAATACAATCAGGATAACTCAAGATCTAGCAGCTTCTACATTAAGGGATCGAAGGGCGTGGAATAGGATATTCCAGAAGGCAAAGGAACTAGGACTCAAACCGAGAATCACCTACCCAGCTAAACTGAGTATAATACTTCAAGGGAAAATATGGTCTTTCAATGAAACAGAGGACTTTCAATCATTCTTAATGAAAAGACCAGAGCTGAAAAGAAAATTTGAGTTTCAAACACAAGAATGAGAAGAAGCATGAAAAAGGAAATAGCAAAGAGAAGTCTTAAGGGACTTACCAGAAGTGAACTGTTTACATTCATACATGGAAAGACAATATTTCTAACTCTTAAAACTTTTCAGTATCTGGGTAGTTGGTGGGACCACACATACACATGTACACGCATGCACACACATACACACATGCACACACATACAGAGATAGCACAGATTGAACTGAATAGGATGGGACCATACCTTAAAAGAAATTAAGGTAAATGGTGAGAGAGAAATGTAGTGGGAGGAAAGAGGGGGAAATGGAAGGGGGTAACTATATGTCATTTAAGAGGCAGGTAGGAGTTTTTCTTAGTGGAGGGAAAAAGAGGAGAGCTGAGAAAAAAAAAAACAAGAAGTTTACCCTCATCACATTTGACTAAACGAAGGAGTGAAATGCACACTCACTTTGGTATGAAAACCTATCTTACAGTATAAGAAAGTGGGGGAGAAGGAGATATTGCAAGGGGGGGGATGATGGAAGGGAGGGCAAAGGGAGGAGGGAGCAATTTGAAGTCAACACTTGGGGAGGGACAGGATCAAAAGACAGAAGAGAAACAAGGAGGGGCAGGTTAGGAGGGATGGTAATCCAGTTAGTTTTACACAACACAACTATCAGGGAGGTCATCTGCAAAACTACACAGATATGGCCTATATTGAATTGCCAGCCATCTCAAAAGGAATGGGTGGGGAGGGAGGGATGGGGAGAATTTGGAACTCAAAGTTTTAGGAACAACTGTTTAGTATTGTTGTTGCAACTAGGAAAGAAGACATACAGTTAATGAGGAATAGAAAGTCATCTGGCCCTACAGGAGAAAAGAGAAGATGGAGACAAGAGAAGGGAGGGATGACAGAAGAGAGGGCAGATTGGAGATAGGGAAAATTAGATGCTTGGGGTATTGGAGTGGGGGGAGGGGATAAAAGGGGAGAAAATTTGGAACCCAAAAATTTGTGAAAATGAATGTAAAAAATTAAATAAATAAAAAAATTTAAAAAAAAAAAAAGAGATGAATGCAAAAGTCTGGCACAATCCAGTAAGAATGTCTCAAAGAGGAGATAGGACTAAGGCTCAAAGTGCCCGGGGTGATGACTTACAACAAAGAAATGGCAGAGCTGCTTAATTATTACCTTACTTTTGTTTTCCCTCAAGGAGAGTAAGCTTTGGGACCGAACAAAAGTTTGATATAGTTTGTCCTTCATTGCCGAAGAAGACCATGCCATCAGAGAAATGATGACATGACTTGCACTTGACTTTGTTTTGAGTGAGGGAGGGCTGTGCCTCACCAGCCTCACTTCTCCTCCAGACCCATCTGAATCCAGATATTCCTCAGGATGACTGAAGATGACCCAGGGTGAGGTAATTGGGGTTAAGTGACTTGCCCAAGGTCACACAGCTAGTGAGTGTTAAGTGTCTGAGGTGAGATTTGAACTCAGGTCCTCCTGACTCCTGCTCTAACCACTGCACCACCTAGCTACCCCAGGATAGTATAAATAAGGAAATAACAAGAGAGAACTTTAATGGCCTCCAGCAATTCAGCTGGCTGAGCCAGATGAATCATACACTCAGATAAGAAAAAAAAATAAGAAAAAGAAAATAAAGCCACATCAGATGTTATTGCTGAGGCAATGTCAGTAATATTTGAAAATCTGGAGAATGGGAGAGGTACCACAAAGACGGAAAAGGACAAATATGGTCCTGATTTTCAAAATAGGGAAAATAATAGAGCCTACAACTTAGAAGTCAATGAGCTTGATTTAAGTTCCACTCATTCTGTACTAAAATTCTAGTATATACTATTAGAGAGATTGTCAGAGGAAGTGCATGTCACAAAGAGCTAACATGATTTCATCAAAGAGGGATCCTGGCAGACTAATATTATTTGCCTTTTTTCACAAACTTACTAAACTAATGGGCAGCTAGGTGATACAGTGGATAGAGCACAGGGCCTAGAATCAGAAAGATTTGAGTTCAGATCTGGCCTCAGATACTTACTAGTGTGTGACCCTAAGCAAGTCACTAACCCTGTTTGCCTCAGTTTCCTCATCTGTAAAATGAGCTGGAGAAGGAAACAGCAAACCAATTCAGTATCTTTGCCAAGAAAATCCCAAGTGAAGTCACTGAGTCAGACACAACTGAAATGACTCGACCACAAAAACTATAAACTGGTGCATTTAAGGAATGTTCTACTAGACTGCTCACCTAGATTTGATGGAGTCTTGAGGGGGATTTTTAGATTAAAAATGCATTTAAAAAGTAGGAAGGCAACAAATAAAATTTTAAAAATCAAAAAAGAAGAGGTATTAAAAATTAAAGGAAAAATAGAAAAATTGGAAATGGAAAAAACTATAGAAATGATCATACTATAACCTAGTTCTTTGAAAAGATCAATGAAATTCACACAATGTTTGTAGCTAATCTGATTAAAAAGAAAGCATAAAATCAAATCAGCAAAATAGCAAACAAACAAGGTGAAATCACAGTAAGACCAGAAAAAATAAAAAGAATTATCACAACCTTCTACTGACAGCTATATGCTAACAAAACTGAGAACACAAAAGAAATAGAGAAATACATTTTTATATACTTTGAGATAACTATAGTCCCAATACTTAAACCAGGGAATTATAAAGTACAGAAGAAAGGTTATAGATGAACATCACTAATGGATATCAATTCTAAAATTTTAAATAAAATCTTGTCAAACAAGACTTCTAAGAAATCATTTCTCATGACTAAGTTGAATTTATAACAAAATGAAAGGATGATTCAACATTAGAAAAATAATCAATGAAATTAATCATATTAAATCCAAAAATCACTTGGTCATCTCAATAGATAAAAAAAAAAGCCTTTGACAAAATATAACATTCACTTCTGTTAAAAACTCTACAAAGTATAGGCATGGAAGGACTTTTTAAAATATCATAAAATATATCTATCTAAAACCAAACATAACCATCATAAATATAGGAGCAAAACAAAGATGTCCATTTTCCCCACTATTATTTGATTAAATTTTAGAAGCTCTAGGAACAGCAGTAAGACGAGAGAAAGAAATTAAAAAAATAAAGATAAAGAGGAGATAAAACTACCCATATTTGCAAATAACATGTAGTTTACTTAGAAACTCTCAGGAATCAGTAAAAATATTAACTGAGATGATTAATATTTTAGCAAAGTTGCAGGCTATGCAGTAAATCCTCAAATTTCAACAGCATTTCTGTAAGATAATAAATTCAAAAGGCTGTAGTAGAAAGGGAAATCCCATTCCAAATAATGATAAAATGCCTATGCAAGCATATATACAACAAAAATATGCATATGTATATGATAAATATATACCTGTTTATATACATATATATGCACATATTTAATTATTTATATTACATAATATATTAACATATTTATATTCTCTAATAACAAATATATATGAAAAGATTCATAGACGTGTAACATTTATACACACATATACACATACACGTTTTGGATATCAAACTCATCTTGGAAAATTTGATACAAAGATTTTTCCCCCATTTGACTGCTTTCTTATATGCATTAATTTTGATTTACTGGAGCTTTTCAGTATCTTGAAATCAGAGTTATTTATTTTGGCTTCTATGTGTTGTGTTCAGTCATTTTTCAGTTGTGTCTGACTCTTTGTTTCCCCATTTGGACTTTTCTTAGGAAAGGAACTGGAGTGGTTTGTCATTTCCTCCTCCAGCTCATTTTATAAATGAGGAAACTGAAACAAACAGGGTCTAACAGCTAGTAAGTGTCCTAGGCCACATTTGAATTCCTGAAGATGTCTTCCTGACTTCAGGTCTGGCACTTTAAACACTGTACTACTTAGCTGCCCCTAAGTTGCCTCTAACTTTTATTTGATTAAAGATAGATCTCCTAATCATAGCTTTGTTATATATGTAATTTACTTCACTTCAAATTTTTTCATAGTATGGTCTTAATATTAATATCTTACATATATTTCAAATCTATTGTAGAATATGGTGTAGAGTGTTAATTTAAGCCTCATTTCTGTCATTCTGTTGTCCAGCTTTCTCAGCAGTTTTATCAAATAGGGAGTTTTATCCTGTATAATTTGTGTTTTCTGGTTTATTGAATAATGAGTTGTTGAGTTCCATTATTTCTGATTCTCTCTTGTTTCATTGGCCTATATCTCTATTTTTTGTTGACCAATATTAGATGGTTTTGATGGCTGCTACTTTATAATTTAATCAGAGGTCAGAAGTACTATTACCAAGCATGTCCCAACCTGTTTTCATCATTTCCTCTAATATTCTAGATATTTTTTTCCAAATGAATTTTATTATTTCATTGAGTTTTGTAAAGTATCTAGTCAGTCAACAAGCATTTATTAACCCCTTCCTCTGCGCCAGTCATTGAGTTAAGCACTGAAAACATAAATATAATCAAAAAGAAAAACAATTCCTACCTTTGATGAGTTTACATTCTAATCGAGGTAGACAACACATAGAAAAAAGGATAAGGGGAAGAGGGAGAGAGGAAGATGTACCTCCAGAGGCATAACAGAAGAGTCTGAACTGTAGCCTCATGAGAAATGAAAAGATAGTTGGACTTTTATATGTATAGATATAGACATATGTATATATCTACATATGTATGTATCTATATATGTATAGATATAGATATAGGTATATATATGTCTATAATAGATATAGACATATGTGTATATACATACATACATGTGCATATATATGTATTTATGTGTGTATGTAAGTGTGTATATGTGCGTGCATTGTCCAGTCATTTTTTCACTCAAGTTCAACTCTTCGTGACCCCATTTGGGGTTTTCTTGGCAAATGTACTGGAGTAGTTTCTTTCTCCAGTTCATTCTATAGATAAGGAAACTGAAGCCAATAGGATTAAGTGATTTGCCTAGAATCACACAGCTAGTTGGTATCTGAAACTAATTTGAACTCAGGTCTTCATGACTCCAGGCCCAGCACTCTATCCACTGCACCACCTAACTAGCAACACACATATACACATATATGCATGCATATATGTGTGTACATATATATATATAATATATAATACATATATATTTGATGTAGATATAGATAGAAAAAACTGAAAGCCATTCCCCAGGAGATAAGTAACCAAAGGTTATGAACAAATAGCTCTCAAAAGAAAAATTGCAGAATCTTAAAAACTATATGAAAGAATGTTCCAAATTACTAATGTTAAAAGAAATGCAAATCAAAACAACCCCGAAATTTGGCAAAGATGACAAAAGATAGAAAGAGTCGATGTTGAAGGGGTTGTAGGAGTTAAGACAAGTTCCTTGTTGGTGGAACTATGAATCAGTTTCACTATTTTGGGAAACAATTCAGAATAAGGCAAATAAGATGACTAAAATACCCTTTGGCCCAGATATTTCCTTATTAGACATACACCAAGGAAGCCACTGGTAAGAATAAAGTCATAAAAATACATGCCAGAATATTTATAGCAGCACTGTTTCTGATAGTAAAGAATTGAAAACAAAGTAAATGCCCATTGATTGGGAAATGGCTAATCAAATTGAGGTATGTGAATATAATGAATTATTACTACGGTGTAAGAAATGTCAAAGGTGATTGATAAAGAGACTCATGGAAAAATCTACATGAATTAATACAGAGTGAAGTAAGAAAAAAAAGAGCTGACAAACAATTCACCCAATGACAACAATCTAAAATGAAAGAACAACGATGGGGAGAAAATCAAGTCAATGTTTCAAAATTATAAAGAACAATCATGCTTTGAAGGAAGAAATAAAAGAAGACACAACTTTTCCACTCTTTTTGCACAGGTATTAGGTCACAAATATTGATCAAGGTACATGTCTTAAGACTTTTTCAATGTATTGATCAGTTGTGCTCATTTTTTTTTACTTTTTCTTTTTTGTTTTTTGAGAGTGTGAACTAGGGTGTAAATGTGTGAGGGAAGAAAAGGGCACACATACAAGAGACATTGCAGAGGGGGAAATGACAAGGTCAGATGTATGAAGTGAGGGAGACTATGGAGTTGAAGTTGGTGCTGAGGTTGATGATTATATGGTCCCCTCAAGAATAACAGGAAAGCTCAGAATAGGAGTGGATCCGGGAAGATAGATAATGGCATGACCTCTGAGATGAAAATTACAACCTATCCCTGCCTGCTATTCTGTGGTAACTGGTCTTACCAGCATAGAGTGGAGCACCTGCCCTTTGAGGAGACCCTGAAGTAACCACAAGATGTTCTGGGGGGAAGGAATGGAAAGGGTTAGATTGGGGTGAAATTTTACCTGTTTAGCTGCTTCAAATGCCTGAATCTTGATTAGGTTATTAACATCTTCAAGAGCTAATGTCCAGTCAGCTGTTGAAGCAGGTGGAATGAATGAGTATTGAGCTATAATGGATAAAGGAGCTGATATAGTTGTGAGGAAGATAAGACCATGATTGGCTATTGCAAGGGAGATAGGTTGCAATTCATCTTCTCCAATCTTTAGTCGGTTGATCACCTACTCCTTAAAGTCAAGCCATGGTTCTCATTTTGGAGACCACTCAGCTAGAATTTAGAACAATTAAATGGATTTGGACGTGGTTGAGTGATCAATCTCAAAAAAGTCAAGAAGTAGTGGGTTTCCCTTTGCTGTAGATCTTTGGTTGTTGGTTGTTGTCTTTCGTCTTCAAAGAGGACCAAAATGACATCACCATAATAAAGTGAAATTTAAGTGTGTCCAACTGTGGCTAATCAGACCAATATAAGCTCAGAATGCTCTACCACAGGTTGGGCATACATAGTCCATATGAATATTTGGGATGAATACTGCAAACTTGCACATCCTGCATTTACTTTGGGCTGTCTCAATTCTGCTTTGCTCAAAGAGCACAGTACCCTTTCTGATGTGGGCACACCATGCAAAGCAGTCCTGTGCCAGTGTCTCCCATTTTGCACAGTCAAATCCAAAGTTCTTGACAGAGACCTTAAGAGTGTCCTTTTGTCATTTCTTCTGGTCAACATGTGATCACCTGCCCCATAAGAGTTTTCCGCAAAATAGTCTTTTTGGCAAGTGTACATTTTGCATTCGCATAACATGGCCAATCCATCAGAGTTGCGCTCTCTGAAGCATAGTTTGAATACTTGGCAGTTCAGCTTGAGCAAGGACATCAGTGTCTGGTACTTTATCCTGCCAGGTGATCCTCAGAATCTTCCTAAGACACTTCAAATGGAAATGATCCAGTTTCTTGGCATGGTGCTGATAGACTGTCCATGTTTCACAAGCATATAACAATGTGGTCAGCATAACGACCCCGTAGACCTTCAGCTTAGTAGTCAGTCTAATACCTCTTCTCTCCTAAACTTTTTTTCGGAACCTCCCAAACACTGAGCTAGCTCTGGTAATGCGTACATCAATCTCTTTGTCAATGTGTGCATCCCTGGAAAGTACAATACCAAGATAAGTGAACTTATCCACAGCTTTCAAAACTTCTCCATTTGTTGTAACCAATGGTTCCATGTATGGATGGTGTGGCGGTGGCTGATGGAGCACCTCTTTTTTTCTTGGTGTTAATTATTAGGCCAAAATTAGCACAAGCGGCAGAGAATTGATCCATACTTTGTTGCCTCTCACCTTGAGAGGTTGCACTGAGTGCACAATCATCTGCAAACAGAAAATCATGCACCAACACTCCCTCCACTATCTCGGCTTGTACTCTTTTCAAATTGTAGAACTTCCCATCAGTATGGTAATTGACCTTGATGTTATGTTCATCCTCATTGAAGCATTAGTCAACATGGCTGAAAACATGCTAAAAAGCATGAGAGCAAGCACACAGCCCTGTTTCACTCCATTGGTGACTGGGAAGGCACGAGATCATTGTCCATTATCCAGAACTCGGGCAAACACGCCATCATGAAATTGATGTCCAATATTGATGAACTTCTCTGGGAAACCAAATTTTGACATAATTTTCCATAATCCCTCATGACTAACAAGGGCCTTGGTCAGATCTACAAACATTGTGAACAGATCTCTGTTCTGCTCCTGGCATTTCTCCTGGAGTTGTTGGGCAGCAAACACCATATAGACTGTTCTTTGGCCCTTTCTGAAGTCACACTGGCTCTCAGGTATATGACCATCTTCCAGGTGAAGGATCAGCCTATTAAGGAGGAGTTTAGCAAGAATTTTGCCAACAATGACTAAGAGAGAGATCCCCCTGTGATTGTCACAGGACAATCTATTCCCTTTACCCTTATAGAGATGGACAATGGAGGCATCCTTGAACTCCTGGGGAACAAGCTCCTCTTGCCATATAACCTGGAAAATTTCAGTCAATTTTTGTATGAGCAATGGGCCCCCTACCTTGTAAATCTCAGTTGAAATAGAACCAGAACCAGGTGCTTTGCCACATGAAAGGAGCCTAGTGGCCCTCCAAACCTCTTCTTCAGTTGGAAGTTCAGCTAAGGAGGGATTGACTTACACCTGAGGTAAAGTTAATGGCCATGCCAGTTTCATGGCACTCCCCTTCACTGTGCCTACTCCAGAAAAAGCGGTATCCAGCTCCAGCTTCCGTAAGCTGGCCTTCATTTGCCAGCTTTGTTTCACTCAGGGCTGCTATTTGGATGTGATACGCTGTTGAGTTCTCTTGCAGCAAGAGCAGTTCTTTCGGGTCTACTGGATTTTCTGTTGTCTATTAGTGTGCACACATTCCATGTGCTGATGGTGAGTGGAATCATTTTTGCAGATGTTTTCATACATTTTGTACATTTTTTGTGTTTCAGCCACAGAGTGGGATTCCCTGCCCACCATGGTAATCAGACCAGGGTTGGGTAAGCAGACAATGTTTAGGGTACCTTTTCTAGCCCCCTTCCCCACACCAGGAGGTAAGCTGTGTGATCCTTAAAGGGCTGCTCAGATACCCAGGGTCCCACTGCTGCTTCCAGTGAGAAACGACCCAATGGCCTGGGCTGCCTGTGTGCAAGGTTGTGACTATAGCTCCCAGTGTATCTGCACCTGCTGCTTCATCACTTGCCTGTCACCACAGGACTTTGAGGCATAATAGTGAAATGGTATAGGTGATGTCCTTTGATTCATGCATAAATTGGATTTAAGTGAGGCAGAGTTGTACAAAGTCATCACCTTCACTCTTTCCTCCAGAGTCATCATAGTCCAGTGGCAGGACAGAGTCAAGATGGCTGGTGATGGCTCAGGATGCAGTGGATGACCTTGGCGTCTTCGGTGTCTAACCAAGCTGTAAGCGCTCCACATCACCTGCTTCAGTTGCCTTCATGGTTGTTGAAACAAACTGTGCTCATTCACCCATTTCACCAGAGGAAGTCTTCACATGCTTGGAGTAGCCACCCCCCTAACTCACCTATGGGTTTGAGATTCCTTGGTTACCCTCAACCTGGTTTGGCCTGTCTGCCAAAACTGTTTATCCAGGTGTGGCCTCTGTGCATGCTGCAGCTTCTTGGAGACACTGGATAATGGAGATCTTTAAGCAAAGACTGAATGACCAACTGTCCAGTATGTTATTATTGTGTGGTTAGGAGTTAGACCAGAAAGCTTCTGAAGTCCCCTCCATCTCTGAAATCCTTTGGTTCTGCTACCCTTTTCAGACTAGGAGGGAAAGGCAGCATATCTTTATGGATTTATTTTCTCTATTTTTAGGCAATGAAAGCAACTTGGGGCAGCCAGGTGGCACAGTGGATAGAGCACCAGGACTGGGATCAGGAAGACCTGAGTTCAAATTCAGACTCAGACAATGACTAGATGTGTGATCTTAGGCAAATCATTTAACCCTATTTGCCTCTGTTTCCTCATTTGTAAAATGAACTGGAAAGGGGAATGGCAAACCACTCCAGTATCTGCCAAAAAAAAAATCCACAGTAGGGGGAGAATGAATGGAACATGACTGAAATGACTGAACCAAAAACTAGTTTGCACATTTCAGTACTTAATCATATATAGCCTCAATTGTCTCCTAATTGTTCCATAGATAAATGTCTGAGTCAATATTTTACACAACTTCTCTTTTTTGTTGTTGTCATCTAACACAATGTGGTCTGATGGTTCTGGTGGTCACAGGGTCCTGGTTTCTGATCCAAAGTCTGCCATTTGTTTAGCCATGTGATCTTAATCAAGCTATTTCATTCTATTTCAGTTTCCTCATGTATCAAATGAAAGGACTGAACTAAAACGCCTCTAAGCTTCCTTCCAGCTCTTTGAATTGAATACAACAACCTCTCTGCTCTCTGTGGAAATGGGAGACCATGATAACAGCTTGAGTAATTGAAATCCCCCGGGGAATTCCCACACCTCATTTTAGCTGATAATTTCAACCTGTTCTACTATCTAATCTCTGTAAGAGCTAAGAACAAATTGCCCAATTTTGTGCTTCACCTTTCTCTTCCTCTACTGTTAGTACGGCAGGAAATAAACATAATGTAAAGGAAAAATAAGGAACCTAAGTAATACACGGCACCAAATGGCTATCCAAGAAAATACACACACACATACATGCATACATATGCACACACATATAAATACATACGTTAAATATATACTATATAGTACACATACATATATGTATTCTATATATACACTATATAGATAGATAATAATAGATATTATCTATGATGTGTGCTATGGCATATATTTTAGCCTGACTATAACTCAGCACTCCCAAGCGCAAGAGTTCTACTGACCTCAATCTCCAGCTATTCCTCCAGGTAATCTAGAAGTCTTATGTATAATCACCATTTATAAAGTACTTTAAGGCTCCACAATAAACAACAACCCTGTGATGTAGGTAATACAAATATTATTTATTTATATACTTATCGATCTAAACCAGAGGTTCCTAAACTTATTTGGCCTATCTCCCCTTTATCAAAAAAAAAATTCCTCAATGTCCCCCCCAGGGTGGGGCCAGGAAAACTTTAACCCTTTAGTGGTTTAAGATTTGTGTCATTTGAAAATATATATGAAATATTTTTAAATGACATCTTAAATTTAATAATTTATTATAAATGTTTGGATTTTCTCCTGCAGTGAAATTTTGATGATGTAATATTGCATCATATAACTGGATAGGATTATATTGTAAATAAGTCATTACAGGCACATATTCCTGCTGATGCATTTACACTTCCAGACAATGCACAACATGCTCGCCTGCCAACACTTTCTTGTTAAGACCTATCAGCAGATTTGACCACCGATCAGTTATAACTTGCATTTGGTGTGTTTATTTGGAAAATAATGTAATCTATGACTTTGTTATATAACAGATGAACTACTGCCCCCCTGGATCATTCCAGCACCCCCCAGCAGATGATATTGCCCACTTTGGGAACCTCTAGAAACCTATGATTTCACATACTATATGTATGATGTCAGGTGAGTTACTTATACTCGTTGGGTCTCCATTTCCTCATCTGTAAAACAAGGGGATTCAAAAAGATCATCTTTAAGGTCTTTCTGGATATAAATCTATTGGTTTGTGGCTAGAAATTCTGTGTGGAAACTTTCTACCAGGCAATTTTGCCACTTCTCTGTAATTTAGAGCCTTGGAGAATTTTCTGGGACACTTAGAGGTTGAGTGGCTGGCTTAGAGAACTGATCTTAGAGTTAGAAGATCAAGTGCTATTATTCCGTTTATACATATATGAACACAGGCTCAGAAAACTGACTTCCAGGTCACATATCTGCTAACTGGTAAAGTTCAGCCTTGAATCCACATCTCCTGAGGCCAAGTCCAACTTTCTAGTGATTCACACTGAGGTATAAATAATAGCTGTGTCCATCTTAGGGGATAGTTGCATTTTAAAAGAGGGATTGATTCGCTCATTCAAATGCATCTCTAACTAGAGGCATATATGTGGGGAATTTTCTTGAATAGGGTCCCTTCCTGTTTCCCTTGGCAATGTTCCCACTCCTCTCCTTTCCCCACCACCAATGCATACGCACACATGCGCGCGTGCACGCGCACACACACACACACACACACACACACACACACAAAATAGGGGTCAGCAGAGTTTGGCATCCACCACTGAAAGGCTGCCAACCCCATTTCAAAATGAACTAAGTGCCTGGTCTTTTTTTCATGTCTCAGGCCAATTGACATAACCCCATTCATCTCCACAGATTGTCAAATTTTCTTGACTGGCCTTCTCTGGTGACCTTTATTTTTGCTTAGGTCATGGCAGAACACTGTGGCTGAACTGGATTGATTAAAATTTTACCCCTGTCTTGTATTTAATTCAGGAACTGAACCAAGCATTTAAATGAATCCTTCACAATACTGATCTTTCAGGGTTTTGAAATCTAGTTAGCCTTTCTCCCTTAGCAGCACTAGGCTTTATTATTACTGGTCTGTCACCTGGCCGGTAGGCTTCCAGGGATTGGTGATACACACAATCTGTTAAAAATGGCATCCTTAGTGCTTGTGAGAGTAGATTAATGTCCACGTAAATCTCTCCATCCATCACTGGAGATCTGAGCATCATTAACTGTGCCTCAAGTTAATGTTTGCCTTCTTTTCCCACAATTCATTGGCAGGTTCTAATGAACTTGAACAAAGTTTGTCAGTTTCCCCTGGTTACCACTGTGCAAGGATTGCTGTTCTCTAGCCAAGTATCTCTCTGCTAGGAGTGGGTGAGGGGATCCAGATTGACACAGTGAGACAGAGACACATGCCAGACCTCCTATTCTTTTTTACAAACCCAATGAGGGAGAGGCTCCCACCCTTAGCAGCAGGAAGACTGTATTTGTGCATTCTCTTCAGGGATCCAGGTCTTTTATCTGGTGATCTATTTTTCAAGGAGTCACCGGACATGTCCTTTCTATTATTCCATTGTAATTGCAAGATGTCCAGCTTATACTAGATGAGGGAATGTGCAGGAAGGCAAGTGAGCATTCATCACATGGGGCTGGATGGCTGGGGCAGACTGCACCTGAATCAGGGGCTTATTTATATCCCAGAGGCCCCAGAAGTGTCTCAAGAGGGCTTCCTTCAGGCTAAGTCAAGCAATAAGTGGAGCTTACTTTGTTTCTGGATTCCTTTGCTTTCTAGTCTAAACCACTGAAATTTGTACAAGGTTCTAAAACCTTCTCTGGAGTGCTTGGTCAGCCCTTGGCAAATTGTAAAGAAAGAAAAAAATGTGTCTCTGATACAGTCCTATACAACATACAACCATGCTTCCTCCTATCCCTGGTAGGAGATCCTCTCATCTGTCTGAACACTCTCCTTACCCTCATTTCTTGATAAGACAAATGATTCACCTTCGTCTCAACATCAGCATGAGTACATTAGGATTTTAGAGGACAGACAAGGGATTGGTACCCAAGAAATATAAACAATAAATATATAAGACTAATATTCATTTCTCAAGAGATAAATGGTCAAAGAAAATAAACAGTCCTCAAAAGAACTGCAAATTATTTACAATTACATGGAAAAATGCTCCAAATCACTACTAAGAGTAATGCAAATGAAAACAACCCTGAGTTTTTACCTCACTCTCTGCAAATTGGCAAAAAATGGCAATATTCAATGTTGGAGGAGCTGCAGAAAGATAGGTATGCTAATACATTGTTGGTGGAGCTATAAAATGGTACGACCATTTTGGAAAGCAATTTAGAATTATGCAAATAAAGTGAAAAAACGTTCATATCCTTTGAACTAGAAATTTCATTCATAGTGAGATTATACCCCAAGGACACTATTAATAAGGAAAGAAAGTCCCCATAAACTCCAAAATATTTATAGTAGCACTTTTCTGTGATAACTAAGAACAGGAAACAAAGTGGATGTCTATCAATAAATGACTAAACAAATTGTGATACATCATTGTAATGGAATATTACTGTGCTATAAGAAATTATATGCATGATGAATATAGAGAAGCATGGAAAAATCTATATCAACTGATATAGGTTATAATAAACAGAGCCAAGAAAACAACACACACAGAAACTGCAATGTAAATTGGAAAGAATAATGACACACAAAGAAGCAGAAGTAAATCTAACAAAATTATAAAGATGAATAGGACTTAAGAGAAAAGGTATGAGAAAGTGCCCCCAATCTTCTTCTTAGGGGAGGTAGAAGGTCCACAGATGTTATGCACTGCACACATTTTCAAACAATTTTACTGTAGTGATCAGTAGTACTGGCTTTTTTCTCTCCAAAAAAATACTATTTATCGTATTTCCTATTTATTCTATATATGGTTTGTTTGCACATCTTGGTATGCTTGTTGTCTCCCCCATTAGACTGTGAGTTCCTCAAGGGTAGTGACTAATTTTTGCCTTCCTTTGTATCCCCAGCTCTTGACACAAAGCCTGACACTAGGCACTTGATAAAAGTTCATTGACTTACTGTCAGCCACAGGTGATAGAAAAGTGACTAACCTATTTGCCTTATTTGATAGACAGACAGACAGACAGACAGACAGACAGACAGACAGACAGACAGACAGACAGATAGATAGATAGATAGATAGATAGATAGATAGATAGATAGATAGATAGATAGATAGAACACAGCATGCTGGGCATGGTATTAAGTATTAGGGATAGAAATATAGAAATACAAGGAGCAAGATTACCCCTACTCTCAAGGCAGTGTCACATTGTAATAGCAGAAGACAAAACCAAAACCAAACCAAAAAAAGTTGGCAAAGGGGAAGGGAAGGAGAATGAGGGAAGCTAGGAGTAAAAGAACAGTATAGCTGGGGCTTCCCAAGAAACAGGGATCCTGGACAAGAACTCATCTGCAAAATGTGAAGGTTGGACTGACTGGCCTCTAAGATCCTGTGTTGCCCCAGATCCATGATCCCAAGGACATTCCAAATGGAATACCATGAGCAAAGTGAGATTCCAGAATGAGAAAGCCCTGGTGAGGGACCAGGAGAACAGAGTGGCCTGCACACACAGCACAGTGTGCACCTCTTCTCTGAATTCATTCTCTGCTCTGCGTGACCCCCAACCTCCCTCTCTCCTGGCCCCCAAGTGGCAGCCCCCAAATGCTGTCCTAAATTGTCTTCTCATTACTCTTACCACAGCCTCAGGTCTCTGCCTTACCCCTAGAGCGAGGGTGGCTTCGATCCTTGTGGGGATGGGAGGGGGATGATGAGAGGGTTGGGGGGAGCCAGAGAGAGCTGAGCCAGAGAAATTCTGAGGCTTAAATTACAATTCAAAGGCAGCTTAAAGGACTCAGGTGGAGCCCTCTGACCCCCACTGGAGAGAAGTGACAGGGAGGCCATCAGGGAGAAAAGGAGGGTGATTAGAGGAGCAGGAGGAGCTCTCACCCCAGGGCAGATTCTCCCTTTCCAAAGGCTCACATTAAAAAGGTCAAAACTGGTCCAAGAAATCATCCGGTAGCAGTTTAATTCACATTAAAACCCTCGACTTTTAACTGTTCTGGGGTCTCCACCATCAAAGTAACACTTGGAGAACTTGAAAACAGACAAAAGCTTCTCTGCAGTTGCTCAGATCTCCTCGGTGCCTAATCCCCAAGAAGCCAAGAGCTGAAGCAATTCTAAAAGCTGTAGCTTCTTTCAGGAAAAAAGAAAAGGAAAGAAAATGCTTGTCAGTTTCTGGTTCTGTACTTTGCAAATCTCCTTCTCTGTTCCACATATCCCCATATAAGCAGCACATTCTCTGAACCATCTCCAGGTTACATTCACTCTGAGCCACAGGCCCATCTAACAAGCAGTCTGTTTGCTTCCCAGGATGCAGTCTGATTCTCTCAAGTATCTGCCCACACTTTCCAGTGCCTTCAAACCCACAAGCCCCTCTTCGATTTCCAGTTCAGTTCACTGTCCTTTCCTTGCCCTTAGGCAAGGGCTCAGATTACCACAGTTCCATTTAGCCTTCAAAAATAGAGTTGGACTCTGAAGTTTGAGTCCAGCTGGTGGAGCAAATATTCTCCTCCAGTTTATCCCTCCAAGTGCCTTCAGAATACTCATCTGAGAATACAATTTGGGGACAGATGTCCCAAATCATGTCCCTTCTCTGGGCTTCAGTCTCCCCTCTCCCTAAAATGAAAGGGTTAGATTAGAGGACCCGTAAGATCTGTTTCAGCTCTGGATTCCTACGATTCTATTTATGGAGCTCTTTTCAGAGACAATGTTTATTTGTGGCTGTTTGCTCTCAGCCCTACTCTATTTCTATTTCCCTTTTCTGTGGCTCTGGAACATTTTCCATACCACCAGGGAGTGTAAATGACTCCTTCTATGCATTTTTGAAAGACCTTGCAGACCTTGCATAAATCAGGAGAAGTTCATTTATGGTTTTAGAATATTCTGGATAATTTATTTTGTGTCAAGATTCAGGGCCAGAGTCTCTCCTTTTCAAGGGCTGTCCTTAGCAGAGCCTGCCTGCCTGCCTTCCTCTGAGCTCCCCCCACCCTTAACACACCCTTTTTCACCTTTCAAGTTTATTTTGCCTGTAATACTGGCCAGCCACAAGGAGACCTTTGTCATTATTCCAAATAGATTTTTCCCCTTCCTAATGACATTCTATTTGGGGGTTTGAATATGAGCCAGAGCTTCTTTCACTTAAAAAAAAAAGCCAACAGCTAATAGGATGCTTTCCCCTTGAAGCTGGGAGCTCCAGTATCTCTCTGATTTCAATGTTTCCTATCATTGTTCTTTGCGAGTGGCATCTCTTCTCCTTGGGACAGTTCCTCCTCTTCTGAACTCTACTCAGGAAGAGAGTCGTGCCTTCTCATACTAGTGTGAAAGGTTGTACCGAATCTCCCTTTACTGTCTTTCAGGCAAGTCAGTGAATTCTGCTTGGGATGCAAAATGGGGCGGAGGTGGGGAGGGGCGATTCATGGCTAGGACTGCTTCAGAAAAGCAAAGCTATCATTTTTAGTGGTTTGCACATTGCTGATACCCAGATGTTATTATACACACTATTCAAATTTCCACCAAATGGGAATTTGGACATGCCACCCTCCCAATCCTTCTCTTTTCCACTTCCATCATTTCCTCTTTGATGAATCATGTGATCAAGCCTTAAACTCCTGTCCTCTGAGAATAATAAGAGTGACACCTTTAGTGTCTTGCCTTATTTTATGGCCTGCTGATCCCCTGGCCCTGGAGTTCAAATGTCACATCAGGCAGCAGGCAGGGAGGTTTTTGATGTAACCTCTGAACCCTGGAGGACAAAAGGGTATGAAGCCCAGAGAGACAATCCATCTCAAGATGTTCATAGAAAGAATGTCAGTCAATCAAGCCAACATGCAAATCACCTGCCATTTTCATAGGGTTCCTTGCTAAATCCAAAGAGAGGGGAAAGAAGTGAGAATTCTTCCCCCTCCCATCCCAGTGACTAAATGAAGCCTCCTGATGCAGCAAGGGGGAGAGGGTAGAACCCGGGGAGAGTGGAAGAGCTTCCAAGCCATGATTTATAAACTGGTCACCTCCCCTCTTTCAGTTCAACAACTATTTATTACGTACTTACACATTACTAAATGTTTATTGAGTCAAATTCCATTTAAGGCTATGCCATCAATTGAAAATTAAGGCTTTCTAAAGACTGAACAATTGCCAAGTCCATGATGGGCAGGTGTCCTCATCCACCAAATGCCTTTCTGCTTAGGCAGGAATATCCTCTCTATGAGCAGAAGAAGCTTCTGATTTCCTGAGCTGATTCTCTGATTCTCAGGTAGGATGTGTGTGTGTGTGTGAGAGAGAGAGAGACAGACAGACAGACAGACAGAGACAGAGAGACAGAGACAGACACAGGGAGAGAGATGGAGGTTGGGGAAGGTCAGGGAGAGGTGGAGGGGAGGTTTCCATTGCACATGGAGGCAGGAGCCAAAATGAAGACTTAGGATGCAGTTTCGTATATGGGTTTCACCAAAAAAAAAAAAAAAAGGAAATGCCCTTCAGTATATATGTCTCCCAATATTGTGAAGATTATTCCTCAAAAGACCCCGTTACTTGGAACACATGGTTTTCAAAGGTCACACTAGTTTCTTAATTGAAAGGAATACTCATGACCTCTCAAACTTCTTGTTTTTGGTTTTTGTTTTTTTCTCTTAATTTTTAAGGTGAAATGCCCATCTTTACTCATATGTTAATGCTGGGAAATATTTGCTTGTATATGGATCCTAGCACTAGCAGTTGGGGTGGGGGGCATCAGGAAAGGATTTCTGTAAAAAGATAGTGCTTGAGCAGCATCTTAAAGGAAGGGAATACTTCTTTGAGGCTAAGTTGAAGAGAGAGCAGATTCCAAGCACAAGGGAGAGCTCACGTAAAGGTAAATAGACAAGATACAAAGAGGTATGGGAGAAATATGCAGAAGGCCAGTTTGGCTGATTCACAGAGTTCAGGAAGGGGAAGAAGGTATTTGACTTAAAACCCAAAAAGAAGAATTAATATTTTATCCTAGAAACAATAGGGAGCCACTGGAGTTCATAGAGGAGAGGAACAACGCTGTCAGATGAGCACTTGAAGAAAATCAATGTAGCCAAAGTGTGGAGAATAAATTAAAGCAGGCAGAGACTGAAGGCAGGGTGACCAAAAGTAGGCCATCACAATAGTTTAGGATGTAAGTGTTGAGGGCTTGAACTAGGTAGTGATTGCATGAGAGGAGAGAAGGGATCAGTTGTAAGAGATGTGGAGGTAGAAATGGCAAGATGTGGCAGATCCTTTCTGAGATTTGACCAGTTAACAAGTCTACAGTTGAAGAATGCTCACCCTCCTCTAGCCAGAATCCATACTGCCTTTCTGCTTTACCTTTATAACCTTGGCTCCTCAGACAGAGATCTCAAATAGGTACAAAGTGAAGCAAGTAGATAGAAAATAAGGTAAGGCTTGTGATAGTAGAGCCCAGCAATTACTGGGATTAAGGTAGTCTGGGTTCTGATGCTAATAATATTAGTGATAATATTAATTTATAATAACTTGTATTTATCAAGCACTTTTAGACTTAAAAAGCACTTTCCTCTGTGTGAAGCAGGTAATGCAATAACATTATATCCATTTTATAAATTAGGAAGCGGAAGCATGGAGTTTATATGGTTTTCCCAAAGTCACAGAGCAAATATTAAAATGAATATTTGTAGTTGTCCATTTGTTTCCATGGTGTTTGACTCTTTGTGATCCCATTTGGGGTCTTCTTGGCAAAGATACTGATGTGATTTGCCATTTCCGTCTCCAGCTCATTTTACAGAAGAGGAAACTGAGGTAAAGGGGTTAAGTGACTTGCCCAGGGTTATACAGCTTCTAAGTGTCTGAAGGCTGAACTTGAAATCAGGTCTTCCTTACTCCAGGCTCTGTACTCTAACCACTGTGCCACCCAGCTGCCCTTATTGGAACCATGACCTCCTAATAATTAAACTGGCTTAAAATTAAGCCCTTTGCCCCTGGAATATCATTATGAGGTCTATACCTCAAAGAGATCACAAAAAGAGGAAAATGACCCTTATGAGCTAAAATATTTATGGCAGTTCTTTTTCTAGTAGCAAAGAACCAGAAACTAAGGGGGTACCTATAATTTGGAGAATGGCTAAACAAGTTATGATATATGAACATGAGAGAAACTGGGAAGGAATTGTATGAACAGAGGGATGTGAGAAGAGGCAGAACAATTCATTCAATAATAGCAATGCTGTAAAGACAAACACTTTTGAAAGACTTAGGAACTCTGAAGTTATGATGGAACTTCCTGATAGAAGTAATATATTCAGAGAACAAATTGAAACATATATATATATAATTATACTAAATATACATACTTGAAATACACACACATGACAAGAACAATGTGAGCACTTATCTTGACCATACATGAAATAAGGGTTTTGCTTTCTTGTTTCTTCATTTGGGGGGAGAGATAGAAAGCAGATAAGGAAGATCTTCATTTGAAAAAAATTTTTTAAAAAGATTAAAAAGAAAAGAAAATGCAGAATGTAGAATTTCTTTAAAAGAAAGCAATTTGAAATAGAGATTCATGGTTTCATAAAGTCTTCTTTTGTGTCCTGTACATATGGAAATGTCCTCTGATTTCACTTATTTATTTGTTTGGTGTTTAATTCAGAATAAAAAAATAACTTCCTAAAAATCTTTGTAATTTTTTTGAAAGAAAATCCTTCCGGGTAGATTTCTTACATAGGATTCAGGGAACAACAAATTCTATCATGGCTCTTTTTTCAACAAGAAACTTATTTTCCTATGTCATTCAACCTCTTTCAAGTACAGGCACATGTGCCCATGCACTCCTGTGAATACTCATGCGCACGCGCGCGCGCACACACACACACACACACACACACACACACACACAAAAATGCACCAAGAAAAGAAGGGTAAAAAAAAGAGATCAGTAATGAGAGAGCCCACTAATGGATTGGCTCAAGTATAGAACAACATCCCATCACTGTTCTCAAAACTAATCAATCATGCACTTAATTTTAAACATAAAAGTAAGCTGCCAGGAGACTGTTAATAGATAACCAAATAATTAACAGTTGTAGGTGGGATTTGAAACCAGGTCAAATTTCTCTCTCCACTGAGCTCAGAGCCTGGAGAGTATAAAGGGCTTCTTCAGGTGGGCACTTGATTTCACACTGTCTCAAAGTGGGAAATCTCCTTTCAGCCAATATCACTTCTCAGCAGGATTATCGCTTCAGGGAATTGTCCTTTGTTCATCGTCCATAAATTTTATACCATCGCCACTTTAAAATATTGATAGGCAACTTGGCCTTGGCCCAGGCTCTCAATGGGTTAGAGTGGACATGAGCAAGAGAAAGAGAAAGGAGCTCATCCCCTGCTGACCCCTCCTTAAAGGAACAATTGTATGTAGCTACAGCAGGTACTTAAGCTGGAGGCTACCCGAGCTTTTATAGAGAGAGTTCTGTGCCATCGGGAGGGACTGACCACTAGGGTATTATTCATGACAGTAAGGCATATGGATGATGACCATATATGTGCAATCAACTCTCAATCACCTATAGTAACATAACCTGCAGGAGCAGCAGGGATAAGTAGAATCCACTGATCATCCCCAAACCTACTTAAATCTATAATCTCAACCTCTTCCCTGATACAATCTCAACCTTTTACCAGACTTCCTTATAAGTGTAGGATAATTTGTCTGGACCTATTTTCTCACTCTTTACCTGTCCATCCTCTGTCAAGGTAGTAATTAGCCTTCTATATCGTAGGTCCTTAATAAATGTTTGTTGCATTAAAAGAGACAGTAAAGAGGAAGGGAAGGGAAAGTAAAAGACCTGAAAGCATCACAAATTCAATCACCAAACCACAAACCACAAAACTCTGATCATTAATTTCCTTGAAACCTAATTTGGTATAGAGTGTGTTCTATATGAGCTTTCTCTGAACCTTCAGATTCATTCAGTGATCTGTGTAAACTCCCTGAAGGTAGGAACTACCTCACTTTTGTATTTCTACCCCAGCAGCCATCACTTGCCTGGCACATAATAGAAGTTGAATAAAGCATGGCGATAGATCATCTCCAATATTTAACCAGTTTCTCCCAGTATATAATAAGAACTCTCTAGGATGTAATGAATCCTTCCAAAAAACACTTGCTTACATCTTGGTCAGACAGGATAGCACTGAAAATCCTGAAACTGAAATTTGTAAGTAATAATAAATACTTGACATTTTAAAAATATTTGTTTTTCTTTTCCGGGAATTTTCACATACATGATTTCATTTTATCCTCATAAATTTGACTGGAAAATGGTGTTGTTGAGAGAGAGAGAGAAAGAAAGAGAGGGAGGGAGGAAGAGAGGGATGGGAGGGGGAGGAGAAAAGAGAAATCTTTTTTTTCAATATTAGATCTCCCCATTTTGCCCAGGCTAGAAGTTCAAGGAACTGCTCTTGGGTTTTGTTCTGTTTCCAAGCTAGACAGTCTTGTCTTTCCCTAGACCACTCAGTGACCCTTGGTTCCCAGGGGCCCACATTATTGCTGCCATACTTAGTGCAGACACCCAATGGGCACAGTCCCACAGCTCAAAATGCCCAGGCTTGAAAGATCAGCCAATCTCAGCTGCCTCTCAGGCAGCTGGAATTACCAGTGTGTGCCACCATGCCCAGCTAGAAAATCTATATCTAAGGTACTCATTTGACTATACCCAGATCTCCCATACTTACTTCTTATAACCCTAAGATGGAATAGTTACTTTCTTTGATGATTCTCAGAATCTGACTACCAAGGCAAAGAACACGTTGAGGGCTTCTTATCACAGTCCTAGAATTCCACAAGGCAAGACTCCTATACAAAAGAGGCCATGGGTTACTTCTATACTTCCAACAATTAATTCCTTTTGTAGAGGACATAAAGTCATCACCAAGCCTTTATGAAACGCCAACTATGTGCAAGACTACAGGGATAAAACTTGGGATACAAAGAAGAAAAGCAAAGCAATCTTTGCTCTCAAAGCACTCACTGTCTAGAGGGAGAGACAGTATGCAACAAGTACAACAAAAGACAGACACAAGATAAAGGGGAGACAACCTCAGAGGGAAGTCTCTAGCATTACGGACAATCACAAAAGACTTCTTGCAGAAGGTGGGGTTTTAACTGAGATTTGAAGCCAGGAGATGGTGATGAGAAGTGAGAGTGCACAGGGACAGACAGTGAAAATCCTCAGAACTGGGAGATGGAATGTTGTATGTATGGAACAGCAAGGACACCAGTGTCGATGGATCATAGAGTGTAGACATGCCCTGCCTCCTCTCACTATGCTGAATTTCTCCATATAGAAAGCTACGTCATATCAAGCCTTCAGGACCATTATATTCCATCTATAGGCCACTGGTACAGAAAAAAATAGGGCTGGTGCCTTTAAGGTCTATCGGCCATAATGTCTTTAGGCGTTCCTGGAAAAAACACCAGAAAGACTTTCCAAGGCTTGATTGGCTTGTTTTATTTAAATATGGAGAAGAAAAATCTGTGTGTAAGAGGGAAGCTCTTGGCTTCTGGGCTTTGTGTTGTATATACTTCCTAAAGAAGTCCAACGTTTCATTTATACCAGAACCTCAGAAGTAACTGATTACACAGAGGTAAAAATGTGATGAGAAAGGTAGGATAGAGACTAGGGATGGTCAGTTCTGAAGTAGTGCCTATTAAGAAGGTTCTTGGGGAAACAAGATGGTGTCATGGACAGAACACCAATCCTGGCGTCAGGAGGACCTGAGTTTAAGTCTGGCCTCAGACATTTGGCACTTATTGGCTGCGTGACCCTGGGCAAGTCACTTAACCCTGCCTTCTTCACAAAGAAGAAAGTTCTTAAGCACTGGATTTGAGCCTCCTGGAAATAAGAGGAAGGGAGAAGGAATACCATAGGATTATAGATTTATAGTTGGAAAGGACCTTAGAGATTATCAAGTCTAATCTCATTACTTACAGATGAAGAAACTGAGGCACAGATTTAAGTGATTTACTCTTGGTCACACAGCTAGTGTATGAGGCAGGATTTGAATTTAGGTCATTCTGACCCCAAATCTAACAATCTGTCCTTTATGCCACCATCCCTTTCTGCCAAGGATACTGCCTACAATTTACACAGCAGCACCTACCTCTCTTGAAATACAAGAAGCATGTCTAGTAAGAGGTTGAGATTATAGATTTAAGTGGGTTTAGGGATGATCAATAGATCCTACTTATCCCTGCTGCCCCTGCAGGTTATGTTACTGTAGGTGATTGAGAGCTGACTATACGTGTATGGTCATCATCTATATGTCTTATTATCCTGAATAATACCCTGATGGTCAGAGCTTCTGAATGGCATAGAACTCTATAAAAGCTGGGGTAACCTTACTTCTCAAATGACGATGAGGCCAGTCGGGGCCAAATAGACTACGTTCTGAGACTCATCATTTGTTGAGCAACTGGAAGCTTCCCTGTAGACCCATAGGCAGGCAGAGCACATGCTTCTTAGGAGGACTGTCTACCATTCAACAGACATTTATCCCAAGACCTTTATCTCCATGGCCGAAGAAATGTAGCTCCAACTAATCACTCTGTTGCCTAGGTCTGAGAAGTAATTTGCATCATTTCATTTTTTAGCTTTTTCTCCCTAATAGTAGCTAGGTTCCTTTGCATAATACACTTCCCAGGACAGGAAGGGAAATAAACTCCCATCATACTGTAAGAAAGAGAATCAGAGTCTTAAATAAGACCCCTTAAGGTCAATCTGTCCAAACCTTGTCTCGGGAATAATGACACCTACACAGTTTAAGATGGGTTATCAGTTCTGGTTTGTAGGGTTTTTTTAATAATCTGCAGAAAACTAAAATTCCACCACATTCCACAGAAACTTGATCTAGTTTTTATGGGTCCTTATAGTATCATTAAAATGTAAAATTGGGTCAAAACTAAAAAAAAAAAGGTCAAATTGTTCCCAACACCCTTTATTACCATTTTAACTCAATTTTACTTTCTCTGAAAAGATCAAAGCTATCCTGAATACTTTTGATTTAAAGAAACAAATTCAGGGGCTACAAATATTTTTTGAAAGCATAGGGATCATACATTGCAGCTTCCCAAAAACTTTTTATTTTGGTCAATCAAGTAACTCAGGTGTTTTAGTCACCTCAGGTGCTAGTGTCGCTGTCAGACAGCCTGCAACAATTTCTTCTCCTAAAGTATAATGCACTAATGTGAATCTCTATCTAGGAGTCTCTTTGCCACCCAGTCATGAGGCCTCCTTCACAAGATGCTGTTATCTCCTTGAGTCTAATCTCTGCTTCTTACTGCATTTGATGGCAAACCAGTCAGCTGTCAGTGAAACCTGATCTGGGAATAATTTGGTCCAGATGGTGCTAATACAGACAGAAATAACAGAAGCCTTAATAAATGAGCATATCCTTAGAGTGGGGCATCCATTTATTTTTTTTTTTAAACAATGTGGCAGTAACCAAGCTTTCATATAGTTTTGAGATGCTACAGTGTATCCTACACAGGTGCAACAAGATGTCTTTGATGCTCCCAAAGAGACAGCCCACTCTAAAAAATGTAACGTTAGTCTAGCTAGCCCCTTTTATTGGGTGGCTCAGCTCGGAACTTGCCCTTTAGAGGATATAGAAAGGATCATGCTTAAAGCCCTAAAGATATTTGTAGCTCCTAAGGATCAAGGGATCGTAGCAAAGGATAATACTGTGACTTGGGAACAAAGGAAAAAGCTATAGAAACATTGTACTGAATAGAGGAATAATATGAAACACAGAAAGGGGTCTTGGGGTCTACGAGAAGTCTGAAGTAGCTACAAAAGTATGTTTCAGTATTTTGATGAATATACAACATGGGGAATAAGTCTTGGTATGTGCTAGAAACATAGCTAAAACTGTTTTAAGCAAGAACATCCCTTTCCTTCATCCAATTGACATGAAAGAGGCACCAAGAAAGGAGAACGCTTGTCTCTATGGACAACAGCTTTGAGAAAAATCAGGAAAAATAGGAACCATGAAATGGGGGGCAAAAGGGTACGGTGACACTACTCTGATGAGAAAGGACATGTAGGATGGTAGGACGACGGGCTATCTTCAAGAATCAACTGAAGTTCTGTAGCCCTGGATGCTTTTGGGCCTCATTTCCTCTTGGAATCACAATATTCGCCTTTGCCAAAGTTGTCTCTGTGCAAGTGGCTCCAATGAAGTAAATATTGAGGGTGGCACATTTGAGGTTTGGGCTAAGGAGCCCAAATGTGATGTTCTCCCATTAAAATTCCCAGAGTGAGAGAGGGAAGCAGAATAGACTCCTATTTTCCAGGCCCTGCTTGCAAATAGAAGGTAGTGGGAGGTACTAGTTGAAGAAATTTTCTTTTCAAGGCTTCCTATAAGATCTAAGTGGTGCTTACATTAAGACTTATTTTTGTATTGTCAAATGCTTTAGGAGCAGGGGGGGAAACAAATAAAATATGGTGCTTGCCTTCCAGTTTACATACTAACTGGGACAATGAGACATCTAGACTTACTCTAGATGTCTTACTTTTCAAACATCTATATTGATCTATCATTGATGTGGGTGCTCCCTCTACCAATACAGGCCACAATCCCTCCATATTTCAGTGTACAGTTTTGTGAGCTGCTATCCTTCTCTACCTCACCCCTATCCCAATCCCAGTCACCATCTTGTGGCCAACCCTCAGATGATGAGCCTCTCCAAATTTGGATGGGCTCAGTCTTAGCCCATATATACAGCCCACCATTAGGTGTGCACTGTCTTTCCCATTTGACAGGACCTGCCAGAGCTTGCTATGCACTGACACAGTCTCCAAGAACATAGGGTGACCTCTCCATTGCCATGGGGCACCAGAGTAGTACTTCAGAAATATATATACTTGTGAGAACTAAAGAAGATCAAGAGGTGAATTATGTAAACACACACTGAACACCAGTACTACAGGATTTCTTAAAATATTTGATGGTTTGAACCCAAGGAAGAGACAGATAAAACCTTGGAACATTTCACCAATCTGTATGTCTGAGTTTTTCTAGTTTTTAATGTCATGAAGGCAGAGCTCCTTTCTCCATGCTTCAGTTGAATGTCTGACATGGGGAAGTCTACATGTTCTCAAACCAAGGTACTTCTGTGTATTTGGAAAGGGAAACCTCTAATAACAAATGAAATGTCTCAGAACATACATGGAGTTTATTTTTCCCAAAAAATGTTTTTAATTCCAACATCCATCTCAATGGCAACTGATACAATTCATATAGACAATAGCTCTTCATAAAAATGGAGACCAATGATTCTAGATAAAACCATAATAATACTTCCAAAGATATCTTAAGAAAGGCAACATTTAAAGTAATCAAATAGGGAAAAAATTGTTATAGTACATATGCCCTCACATACACATATGCTAGAGAGTGAAACCTAACAAATACAAAAGCTGTCAGCTACAATTGTTTCATTTAACTAGCAATGCTAGTTAAAGTTCAACCTTCAGAGTACAATAATAATTAGGTTTTAGATATTATTTATTGTTAAATAAGGTTTACATCATTGGCTAAAGCAGAATTCTGGTTTATTGCAAAATCTGTCCATTTAAACTTATATTATAAAATAAAATTGGAACAGGTACACAGAACCTCACTAGAACACAATTTCCCAGACTGGGATTTTGGAATAGTGGGAAGTGACTAGAGTAGAAAAAAAAAGTCTAATTCTGGTTCTGCTAATATTTATATGATCTTGGCTTAATTTCTATGGGCCTTAGTTTAAATATTTAAAGTCAAGTGCTGATGACCTCTAAAGTTTTCTCACTATAAGGCAATTATAGTAAAGTTCTAGAGTTGTATTGTCAAAGCAGTCCTAGGGCAGACTGTGTATTTAAAATTATCTTTTAAATTTACAGATGTCATGTGAATACAGAAAATAAACTGTAGTTTAATAGTTCAAAATGTTCTCACAAGTTCATGTCTTGCTGATGAAAACTGAGAAATTGATTTTTTTAAATTTAAATTGTTTTTTTTTTAATCAGTTGAATTATTTTCCCCAACTACCATCATGCATCTTCAAGGTCAGAGCTTTTCAGGAAGCACTTTTAAAGAAAAATTAGTCGCATATTAGAATTAAGGAAACGAGGCCAAACTGATCCTGGCTTTGAATGCTTCCAACAATCTACCAAGGGTTGAGGATGAAGCCTCTTGGAGGATTCTCCTGACATGAACACGCATGTGCAGCACACAAACAGATATTTTGACTGTTAAGGCTACCAGATGTCCTCAATTTTAAGGTGCAGCTCCTAATTTTTCCCCGTCCCCAGCTGCAGCTTATCCCTAGTAATCTGGCTTTCTGCCAAAGCAACTGCCCTCGGGAGGAGGGAAGAGCAGAACAGAGAGGAGCTTCCCTTGCCTGCAAAGGGCCATGTGGTTATTTTGAACTCTGGGGTACGTGAAGGTCTCCTCCTGCCCCTATACTCATTGCTATTTATTCTGATCTTTCTACCCTCTTGGTTGAATAATTCTTCACACATTTCAAATGTGTCAGGTCCTGAATAACGGATCTGAATACATCTGCAGCTAGTGGCACAAACCATCTTGCTTACGTATTTCAATTATGGTTTCTTGAATCTGTAAAATTACACACACTCACACATATATGAGTGACTATATGTGTGTATATCTATGCATACATATATATGTGCATGTATATGTAATATACATATACACACTATAAATACGATGTGTGTGTATATGTGCGTGTGTGTCTGTGAGTTTCATATTGTCTAGACCAATTCAAACTTTTTGGTCTCAAGACCACTTTACAGTCTTAAAAATTATTGAGCACCCTTACCACGAAAGAGCTTTGGCTTAGGTGGGTTATATCTATCAATATTTACCATACTGAAAATTAAAATTTAGTGCCATCATGAAAATAACTTTGATCTTAGATTTCTAGAACACACTTTGAGAACCACTGATCTAGGTTTGCCCCCACCCCTACAAAAAAAATTGGTAGTCTTGTTCTATATGGCCTATCTCACATTAAAAAAGCAAATTTGTTCAGAAAAAAGAAAAGAAGGAAAATCTGTATTTGGGAAGCCAACTGAAAACTTTCACAAACTACTATCTCCTCCTTTTCATTATATATCAATGACTCCTGTCCATAAAGACAAGAATATGACTCTTGAGGCGCTTTATGCACATAGCATCAGCTCTGAGCCAAAGCTTTAGCAACATGGTGTCCAACATTCTACTCTTTCCTTATACCTGGCTCACCATCACAACCATGCATTTAGGAACCACTGTACAGAAGACATGTGGGAAAGGGACAGAGGACAATGTAACTCTGGGAATTAGTAAAGTTTCTAACTTGTTTTAGTGCTGTACACTAATAACAGGTTGAGGAAAAGGTTTACCACATGTACATTGTCAAAGGAATTTAGTGCTATTAAATACCTACTTAATAAACCCCAACAGTGTGCCAGAGGGTAGCTGCATTTAGAAGACACTTTGGCAAGGTGAACACCATAAAACGTTTTCAAAGCTGAGTTTCTTTCAAATATTAAAAAGTGAGTTTCCTTTCAGTACAAGAAATAATAAACAGGTGAATGGTGGCAGTGAAACTGTATAATCTTTAAATAAGGGACTGTATTTCAGGAGAATTCTGTACCTTACACTAATTTTGGCAAGCCAAATTACCTAATAATCACAGTTCTTTCAATCCTTATAAGAAGTTGTTTCACCAATTTAAAGTCCGCACCACTCAGGAGCTCAGTTTGAGGAGAGCCGGCAGTATTTTAGTGCTAATTACCCAGAGCAGACATTTGTAATGCTGAAGTTAACAACTAAGCACTCTTCTCACAGCCCACCTAATAGTCCAAAAAAGACCTATCCATAAGTTGGTGCTACCAAACTCCAGACTTATCAAGCAGTAATTAAATGGCAATCAGGGTTAACATGTAAAAATAACCAATACAATGGACAAAGATTCAAATAAATATCACCACAATGCCTTAATATGGGAAGCTGGCCTAGTTCCAAATCAGCACCAAGAATCTTGGCCCAGACTAAAGGCTAAGGTTCCTTGATCAACTGGCTAAGTTTCAGGGATAAATTGAGAAACGGGGTAAGGTGGAGGGTGGAAGAGCATGTTAAGGTCCTGTCTGCAGGGGTTCTAAGGTTGTAGTGCTGCGTCCATCCTGAGGGTTCAAAGTGTCACCAACCTGGACTCTCTTATCATTCTTTAAATTCTCTAGCCAAGAATACTTAAGGGCTAGGCCACATTCATAGACTAAAAAAAGAACTGTATCATAGTTTCCTGGGGTAAAATGAGTGGGATACTACTCATTCTTTATGATATGAAATTCCATGTAGCATTAGATTCCCAATCAAAGCTCAAAAAGAAGTTCTAAGCTGTAAATAAACAGTTCTGCAATAGCGTCCTACAATGAGAGCCTAATCAAGTGCTTCTACTCAGAATCAAGTTAAACTACAAAACCAGTCCCCTCGTAGAAAAGTCAGTTTTTTTCTTTTTTACCAAATGACCAAAATTCAGCTGCTCCTTTGCTTCGTTTCCTTGTTTCCTTCCTTCCTTCCTTCCTTTCTTTTCCTGTTTCTTTCTTTCTTTCTTCTAATGTACCACTGGATTCTAAGTTATTGAGAGGACTATTACTAGGGCAACAAAAGTGGGAGGCATTTTTTTCTTGTGCCAATCTCATCTATGTACCTCCAAAAAACCCTTACAGATGTTAATATTTATTAACACAGCAAACCTGAATATAGAAGACCTATAAATCCTCTAAAGAAAATCCTACTTTCTAAACTTTTTTTTTTTTAACTCAAACAGAGAAAATCACTTTTGAAAAAGATGAAGTGCTGGGCTTTGGAAGAATGAAGGAAAATAGCGATCATTACAAATTCTATTGTGTATCCAGCTAACAATGAATTTTAATCCATTTAACTCAGAACACATGAGATCTGATTATCTGACATCACTGCTGCATTTAGGGGTAACTTTTTACCGAAGAGCTCATGATTATAAAACATATTTGCCATTCAAAAAATAATTTTCAAAACAAACCTATTCAGAATGGAGAAACTCATCTCAGAGAAGAGAATTTGCACAGAAATGCTCACTGAGATTCTGGGAGAAAAATTCAAAATCAAGATATTATCAAAATTTCTCAGTAACATCATTAATCAAGAACATAAACCTCCAGAGGCCAGTAGGAAAAACTATGAACATTCCTTAAGTCATTGTAAAGTTCCATAAAGTTATGCATTATAGACAATATATTTTTATGCTGTTAGCAACTCTGAGTTTTTACCCAAAGGGATTTCAGAATCTCATGGGGATTTGGAAATCAATGCATTTCCCTATTACCAATGCAAAAAGCAATATGCAAAGAAGATCAGTTTCACCAGCAAACTTCTAGCAAATCATTGGTCGACATAGGCATCAGAGCTCATTCCCAATGACACAGTACTACTGCTAGGCCACAGAAAGAAGACTGAGTATCCTTCTTTTCAAGTTAGGTTTTTCATAGTCAGATACTTGTGATGAAACAATGAGAAAAACAGATGAATGAAATGCATTCAATCTCAGTGCAATCATCCCCACAGTCCTTATGGGATATCTTCATCTGTACTGCTGTAAAATTTCTTTGGTGATGAAACCAAAATCTGTATTTAAAAATGTGTTTCTAGAATCCAAGGAGTCTTTAAAATCCATCTATTTATTACTTAAACTAAACAGCCAAGTGGCTATTATGCCAGCGATACTTAAAGAATGTCACTAGACTTAAAAGAATAAGATGTGAATGTTCACAGCATATTAAGTATGTAAAAATAGAATTCCTTCTAGAGGGATCTTCAGAATCACTGTCTACATAATATCAAGCAAACCATACCGAAGGATTCATCAACATAGTAATGTAATTTTGTTCCTTTACTTCTCTTAACATTTTTCCCCTGGATGAGATGTCTTCGGGGTGTCTGTGGGGTCACCCCAGGAAGTTCTTCTCCTGACTAATCCAACTGGCTTTGCAGACCATGTGTCACAGCTGTTGATTAGTGAAGAAGGATTTTGTCTCCCTGCAGACAGGATTTACACAGAGTGGACAGCTTAGAGTTAACTGCTTGGAGCACATTTCATTTGATTTGATATGTGAATGAACCAAATCAGCCAGTGCCTGAAAAACAGATGATAAGAAACAAAGATTAGCTAGAACTAAAACGTAGACTCAGTTAATTTTTCCTTTTGTGTTTGCCCCCATCATTACCAGAGTGATTTTGGTTTGGGGTTTTCTTTTAAAGTTCATTCATAAATCTTATCAACTAAAGGCTACAAAGCCTTCCCTTTCTGGGAAACTTCAGCTCAAGGAAGGCTAAGACAAGGGTTTTTGGAAATTAAATACTCTCACCAATACCCTAAAATAATTGTTTTTTGAAAAGCAGATTTTACATTAACCTTAAGTGCACTGAGGCACAAATAGGAAAATTGGGGATAAAAGGGAAAAAAAATTAAGTATAGGGGATTCGATTTTTATTTTTTGCAATTAATTGGAACTCAAAATGTTTTAATATGTGAGAAAACCAATATTCTGTTCGAGTTTCTCAGAGGACTGCTCTACTCTGTGTTCTACTAAGACAGCGGCAACACTGTGGATACCTTAGAGAACAATGGATTTCCATTAAGAGATTCTGCTCTTCTGATGTTTTCAACTCCACACTGAATCAAATGAGAAGAAAAAAAAACACATTTTTTTAATTTAGCCTTTTTTTTTTTAAACTTTCTACAATCAAAAACAAGCAAATAAACAAAAGCACAGCCCACAGTACTGGTTCCAAAGTGTCTACAGGCAGCTGTTAATTGAAAATATTGGACCTGGGCTCTGAGTTAATGTTCACCCCTGTTATTATAAATGTCTTTTCAGTTTCTACCTGCTATTCTTATCCCTCCAAGCATAAGCATTATATGTTTCTAATCCATTTTTGTTACCCTCAGAATATAACTATTTCTTCATTTAAATCTGCCCTCCATTTCTTTCCTCCAGAAAAAAGTAACAAACCAGACAGATTTCCAACAGCATCTCACTAGTAACATGTCATTCTTTCTGTCTTCATCTCTTATATGAAAAAACTTACATTCAGTTAACACACATCTTGTTAAAATATTCATTTAGCTCTCTAACAATGATAAGGTTTGGGGGTCTATTTCAATTCTGTTTATAAAAATAACTACTGCAGCCTCTTCTCCAACTTGTAAGTAAGTTAAAATTCCATGTATTTAGGGTTTTTTTCTCTTAACAAGAGATGAAATAATCAAGTACATTAAAAAATTATATCATGAGCAATAAGGGGTAGGGAAAGGACTTGAAGTTTCTGTGGCATAAGAAATTCCATGTGAATATATAGGTTAATGTCTTCTCTGAAACTTAAAATCTTGGGAAGTTGCATAAAGCACTGAGAGTTTAGTGACTAGCCCTGAGTTAGTATATGTCAAAATAAGACTTGAACCCAGGCCTTCTGGGCTTTGTGGTTGCTTGTCTAGCCACTGTACTTCACCCCCTCTTTTGATAACTACAATACAATACAATACAAAAGTCAATCATTTTTCCCTCTAGGATAGGTACAAGAGGATATACTACAATTACAAGAGAAGAAACATTACTAAAGGAAGAGAAAGAATTTGGAAAATATTCACAAGTCAGAAATAAAAAGAACTTATTCAAGTTTCCATTTTGGTTTCCAATGTCAACTAGCCTGCTTCCTTTTTCCAGAAAATGCCATGCATCATACTGTAATATGCAACAGTGCCCTAGACAGTGACTTCTCATAGCCAATATAAAGCCTAATTTTCAGTGATGATAGACTATGGTTCCCCAGTTATGTCTCTTTCGTGTTAATCTGTTTCATATTAATTCCAGATTGCCCATTTCTGCATCACAATAATAACAAACCGAAACACAATGCTCTTTTGGCTAAGAGTAATTACAGATACTACCATAAAACTGAGTATCACCAACTTAGACTGAAGAACTTTTTTCTTCTAAAGTATCAGAATGAAAAAGCAAATTTACTAATCAGTGTTTTTCTAGACCTAAAACTAATACAATTTAGAGTTGAGTGAGTTTTTCTGTGTACATATTCTTGTGCAATTAAGGTATTTAAAAACGATTTGATAAATTTGGTTGGTCTACCCTCAAAACAACAGTACAATGACTGATGTTTATTTATAGGTTAATTATCCAATTTGTAAAAGATCTAGGCCCCCTGAATCTCTTCTTTCTTCCTTGGGCTACCTTCCTTTCTATCGCCATTAATTAGTTCTAGCATCAGTAGGTTAGGGGGAGGGAACTGCTAAAATTTCCATCAGTCAGTGCTACAGACAGCATTTAGAGGGGTTATGTTCTTAAAAATTCATTTCTCAGTTCACTGAAACTGAGAATACATATCATCATATAAACAATGTTAAAAATGGCAGGGAATTGCTTTCTTTGTTCTATTTTATGCACTGATTTAATTAGCCATTTGCCACCGATATGATCAATCTGATTATTGAAATAATAAATATCAATGTAAGATTGATGTGAAATGTCATTAACATGGGGAAAAAAATTTCCTAATAAATTCTTGGTATAAACCACATTAGTAATAGTGGGACAGAGAAACAAGAAAAATTTTTCTATGACCCTCATTTTAGCTAATTGCAACCTTCCTACAAAGCCTCCTAACAAAGCTAGTGACAAACACTCTTTAGTATATGAAGGGTCTACTGTACACAAGTAGCGGTCCTACAGCACCATACCATAAGTTGAAAGTCCTTGAAAGTAAGAAGTATTATCTGAGTCACTGTACAAGGAATGGCTTAATGGCCACAGCAGTAGGAGGGCCATGTGTTCCCATTACTATATTCCCCTCTCTCCATAAATGCAGAATGCATTTTTCCACAGGCTAAATGTTATAAATGGTGGTTAGGTTTCTCCAACTAGCCCACAAAAGGTTATTTAACCCATAACATAGCTGAACTATAGTTTTTCTCCATGGTGACTGACAATTCGCATCCATCTTACATTACAAGATGCTAACAATGGTTTTTCTTATTTCAATAATCAGACTGATCACAACACAGTGGCAAATAGCTAATTAAATCAGTACATAAAAGAGGTCAAGAAAATTACTAGGGACATAATTCTGTGTTTAATCCCATACTTATAAAAAAGCATATAGAATTTTAAAAGCCATATGCCTTGTAACATGAAATAGAAAAATAAATTTTTTATAAAAGACCCAAATTAAATGACAACATCAAGGAAGAAAAGAAATTATAGCGCAATAAAACCTGGCTAACTCAGATTAACGGAAAGGTGCCTGACAGGACTAATGAAAAGTCTGAAGAACTGACTTTAAAAACATTGCAGTTTTCATACAGTATACAGATTATTCAAACCTAGCTAAAAGTTGTTGTCTAATAGTGATCATTAAGCCATCTGCTTTAATGAGTAATCATGCTTTTATTTGCTAATATGATTCCAAATTATATTTTAAAGCATTTCCCCCTTCAATATTTTTTACACTATGAAGAAAAAGGTTTTCATGAAGAATAGGAGTGAGTATCAACTCGATCCCAGTTAAAACCACCAGAAATTCTGAAGCAGTGGGATTCAGATGGAGTCACGGAACCATTGGGATCTTAGATGTGGAAGATGTGGATCTCTCCAGAGATCACCAACCTCATCCAGTTTGACAATCCCCAAATGAATCACGGGTATGGGGTAGCATTGGGGCAGCTAGATAGTAGAGTGGATAGAGTATGATTCCTGGACTCAAGAAGATTCATCTTCCTGAGTTCAAATCTGGCTTCAGACACTTACTAGCTGTGTGACCCTGTCATTTAACCCTGTTTGCCTCAGTTTCTTCATTTCTAAAATTCACTGGAGAAGGAAATGGCAAAATACTCCAGCATCTCTGCCAAGAAAACTCCAAATGGGGCCACAAGATACAGACAGATTGAAAACAACTGAATCATAACAGCAAAGTAAATCATTAATTCCCTCTAAAATGTCACTCACAAGAGGGCACAGCGCTTCTGCCTGAATACTTTCCATAAAAGGGAACTCCCTATCTAGTAATAGAACTCATTTCATTTTTTAACATCTCTAGTTATTATCAAGTTCTTTTTTCCTCCCAGTACACCATAGTTCTGCCTTCTAGGAATCAAGAAAAATAAGATCACTCTGTCTTCTACACAAAAATCATTCAAGCATCTGAAGATAGTGATCTTTTTTTATATGAACAAATGTGTACTCCCACTTATAAAGTCAGAAATACAGATATGCACATCAATGTTCGTTAGTAATGAAAGTTAAAAGGGAACTTACCTCCTTTGCTAATTTTTGTGCATACTCGATATCTAGTTCATACAAGGTTTCAATATGATCACTGGTAAATGCTATTGGAACTAGAAGGATATTCTTTCTGCCCCTTTCACAAAGTCCTTTGATAGTTTCATCTGTCTGTGGACCCAACCACGGCATTGGACCAACCTACGAAAATGAAACATTAGTGACAACAGAAATACACTCTGATGTGACTTAAATAGAACCATTCATTTTGAAATCTGAATACTTAACCATGGAGACAGTGAAGGCAAGGAGGTGAAAAAAAGGAAGTGATGAAGTGATCAAATGATGAAGGGGGTTCAGTTAACTTAAGGATTTATTCTGTTTAGTTTTTATATGAAAACTCACTTCAAAAAGCCTTTATTAAGTGCCATTTATTAGCCCTCGAAATATTCGAGGCACTCTATCAAAAATTTTAGGAATACAAAAACAAGAACAAAATGGCAACAGAACCTGTAATTAGGTACATTACAATTGAGTATAATATGCCTCCTCTCACCTCCATGCATTTAAAAAAGCTGTCCCTGCTCCTCCCTGCTTCCCCACCCCCCCCCACCCCATTGCTAATTGCTCTCCCCTCTCATCTCGGCCTCTCAAAATCCTTATCATCCCTCAAGACTCAGGCCAAGGACAACCTCCTTCCTGGAAACACTGGGAATCACAGGACTTCAGTTCAAATTCTACATCTGATGCTTCCTACAAGAGGATGGAAACAGGAATTTATTAAGTGCTTACCATAGTAAGCACCACAACTCTACAGAAGAGATGCTTTTATTATCCCCATTTTATAGAGGTAGAGAAAGGGTAGGTGAGTCACCCAAGGTCACACCTCCAGCAAGTCTCTGAGGCCACATCTGAATTCTGGTTTTCCTGACCCTAAGCCCAGTTTAGAGCACTGTGGTGCCATCAGTTGCCTCAGTTTTCTTTCAATAAGATTAGACTAGATAGCCTCTAAGTCTAGGATCCTATGCTCTCACTATTTCTTCACAATCTTTTTCCTACAAGTGTTATCTCCCCCGACCAGAGTATGAGCTTCTTGAGGACAGGTACTGTCTCCCTTTCTATTTGTGTCAGATCAGTACTTGGCACATAGTAAGTATGTAACAAATGCCTTCCCATTTGCTCATTCACTCATTTTTCCTCAAATTATATTTATTTCCTTCACATATCCTATTCTGCCAATAAAATATAAGTTCTCTGAGGGTGGAGATAATTTGTTTCTAAGAATCCTTGTACACTACCTTTCCTATAATAAGTATTTAGTAAATTTTGATGCATCAAATTTTTGTTACAATAATAAATTTCTTTAAATCACAATCATGTTTTTTTTAGGTCATTTCTTTTCTTTTCCCTCTAATTCACCTCCAGTTAATTGTGTTTCCATGGTAAGTATCTGAATTTCAAAATGATCAAGCCCATGTACATGCTAATATATGTGTTGTGATCAATATTTTTAGCACTTAATTACAAAACTGACTTTCTCTAAAGGTTGATAAACTAAAAATGTGAAAAAACTATAGAAGATTATACTCCTAAGTTACTGGATTCTGAAACATACCTTAGACTGCCAGACGAGTCTGTAAGGGTTGGAGTAACCCAGCTTCTCCATTACTCTTTGGACTGTAGCTCCTACCTCTTGAGGATAAGGATCGCCTCGATTGACTACCTGTGGTCAAGAAATATTATGTTCTCAGGCTCCAATCACATGAAGAACAGCCAAGCAAGATGCACACAGGTGACCTCCAAAGTACAATTAAGCAAAAACTAGATCTGGTCTCTTTCACTAAGATTACAAAAAAGTCTTAATAATCAAGATTCTACTATTATCAGCATACTTTATCAAATGCATTCATTGTACATGCAAAAAAAAAGTAAACTCTAGAAAAGAAGGATAGAAAGGGTCAATTTGGTGTAGAGTGTGTGAATGTCCATCAAATATCTTTTGTAATCACGTAATACAAGAAGGGACCTGAAGGAAGAGAGGTATATTGTTAAACGAGAATTAAGGTTTTACTTATGGTGGTACAGAAAAAGGCTTAGAGTTGATAGAAACAAGCTGAATAAAAGATGATGCAATAGAAAAAGGGCTAGATTATGAACTTAAGAACAAAGACTAAGTTATAATATGCTTTAAACCTTTACATAGCAGTGCTCAAGAACTATAGCTGGCCTGCAAAGTTGGTTAAATATCTTTGGAAACATTCAATTCGGAGTTCCTTTTAACTGCTTCAGAGATGACTTCATACCAACAAACCATTTTGTAGAATTCAGAAATATCAAAGCTAACCGGAAAGCTACAGAAAGCAGGAATGGGTAAATAAGAGATTGCTAGGCTGACAACTTCCCTGCTCACTGTCTCTCCTCCTGAGGGCTGTTGTCTCCAGTAACTCCACTGTCCTTTATTACTTCAGCAGGTTTCCAGGTTTTACTTCCATTAACTTGCTTTCCCCAGCCAGCAATCCTCCCTGCCCCCAACATGCTCAACCCCTTAGGAAAACAGAAGGAAATGAAGCATGAGGGTAAGAAGAAGAAAAAATCTAACATTATTCAGTGATTTTTTTTTTATTCTGAATTGAAGACCTTAGCATAGTAATGGACAAAAAGAGAGCTGAGAACCTGTGGCCCTATGGTAGAAGTTTAAGTTCAGAGCTCTTGTGCACCGTCCTCACTCCTCCACCTACAAAAAAATTAAAATGAGCTCCTAACCCTGCTTCATTATTGAGTAAATAGACTTTGCTATGAGGGGCTTCTCTCCAAGGTCTCACTCGCCCTCCCCAACGGTCAGAGCAAAGAAGTTCCTTGCTGATGGCCAGCAGGTGGCAGTAAAGATCCATTAAAAAGTCACCCCAGTCTGCCTGTGCCCAGGCTCCGTCCTCTGCTCTTATATCAAATTTGGCAACATAACAGAAAAAAAGCCACTTTTAGGACAGAATGTTCCATTCTGAGCTAGTGAAATGGACTGCAACAGATTGTATCCGTAGCCATCTTCTCCTTTACCACTAGTAGTTTTATTCTTTCTTAATCCATTATATCATACTTGCTATAATTCCATAGGAACTATGCCACCCACAGGTCAAGAAGCCAAGTACAAAATGCCTCTTCTGCCTACTGTATAGTACTGTTCATCTAAGATCATTTTAAAAAATGAAAGGCAGGCATTTTTTTCCTTGAGGATTCAAACATAAAGAAGTAAACGGAATCAGGAGAACTTTGTACATAGTAACAGCAACACTGTGTGATAGATAACTAACTTTGATAGACTCAGTAACGCAAGGAGCTAAGACAATTCCAAAAGACTCATGATGAAAAATGCCATCCACATCCAGAGAAAGAACTATTGAGTCTGAATGCAGAGCAAAGCAGACTACCTATTTTCACTTTTTCTGTTTTTTATTTTTTTTATTTTCCATGGTTTTTTCTTTTTTCTTCTGATTCTTCTTTTACAACATGACTAATGTGGAAATATGTTTAACATGATTATACACGTATAACCAATATCTTTTTATCTTGGGAAGGGAGAACAGAAGGGGGACAGAGAAAAAATTTGGAACTCAAAATCTTACCAAAATGAATGCTGAAAACTATCTTTACATGTAATTGGAAAAAAATACTATTAAGTGTAAATAGAAAAGAAAAAAATCAAACGTAAAAATTTGCTAAGAAGTAAAACAGGCATTGAAAAAAGACCTTTAATGCATATCAACAGATTTTTAAAAATCCATCATCCCAATAAAATTCTTGTCAGCCCATAAAAATATATTCCAGCCATTCCCTCTTAGCAAAATGAAGGCAATGATTCTTTCCAGATTTAGAGGTATCTAAGACACACAGATATGGAAGTGACTTTAGAAAGTTTCTAATCCAACCCCCTCATTCCACCAAAGAAGAAACTGAGTCCTAGAAAAATCAAATGACTTGCCCAAGGTCATACATCTAGTGAATGGCAGAGAATATTTAGGGCTTCCAATGCCCAATCTAATGTTCCTTCTACTATGCCTCTGTCAGCTGCTGTTTCAAGAAAAATGACATGACACTAAAGATCAGAACTCTATCTTTACATACAATTAATTGCGACAACAAAGAGGAGCAGGGGGAGAACTGGATTTGGAGTCAGAAATCCTGGATTCAAATGCTGACATCTACTACCTGTGAGACCTAGGGCAAGTACCTGGCCTCTGTTGGCCTCCATCTTCTCATGTGGTCAAGTGAGGAGGAGACCGGGTAAGATGGCCTCTAAGACCTTTCCATCTCTAAACCCACAGTTACCTGCTAATAATTAATTCTTATAAATACCTTTAATACCTACCCTCCTGTCTATTTGTTAGTATCACTTTTTAAAATTCAACCTAAATTCATTAAGGTCAGAGGTCATGTTAATGCTCATGTATGCTTTAAAGGTTTGGGGGGGTTTTTTCTCCCATTGAGGAGAAATTGGTAGATGACGTGACATTCCCAGGTAAGATGTATAGGAGCAAAATACAGAAGAGTACAAAGCAAACCAGTTATATTTTATCGCAAGCCACACACAAAAGATAACCGAATTTGTTCTAGTTAATCTCTCTGTCAGGTCTTTCCGAAAATGTGGCTTTAACAGCATGAAATATGCTTGTCATAGATATTTCATATTGTTCAACTATCTTAATTATTCCATTTGACAAAGAATTCAAGGTCCAACCCAGACTACAGGAATACTGAAATCCCTGGAATCAGAAGCGTCTGCTTTGTAAGCAAAAAAGATGTTCTGATAAATCAACAAGGTAACAAAGGAGGTGTGTGATGAAAACTGCAAGAAAGAGGAAACTTTAAAAGGAAAAGGATGCCAGTGACTTTGTGAATAGCAAATAGTGAAGGAAGAGTAATCAGATGGCTCAGTTTTAGCTCCCACCCCCATTCAGTTCTGACAAAATCCAGCTGCTAGCAGTCTCAGCATTCTAACCTGAAGACCAACTGACCGCAACAAAGAGTCAAAAGCAATAGAATTTCTTCCTTTTTTCCAGTCTCCTTGATCTATGCTTCTCATTTCCAAAGGATGGCAGTTTTATTATATATGAATATATATTAAGAACAGCCCTAGTCATGGATGATGTACATTGATCAATCTAGTTATTTATTTTAGCTCTACCAGATATCATCCTTTGCCCACAAACATAAGATAACATTCTTTGCCCTATTAAGGGTAAGTTGACACGATAAGTTTATAAAATGGAGATAATAATCACTGACCACAAAAAGGAGACAATATTATGTATAAATATCTCCTTGATTTTAGAAAATATATTTTTTTATGACTTACAGACATTGGAAGTGAGTGTGCAGAGAAAAGAATGACCACTTCTCCTCTCTTCTCTGGTGGAAACAGGTCTAATTCTTTTTGTATGTGGTCCACAAAGCACTGTGTAAATACAAAGAAAATAAGAAAGGTGTCAGAAAGCCAGCAGAAGTAAGAAAACAAACTTTGGAAATAAATAAGTTATATCAAAACATTCTCAGGGTAACATTAAAACAAAAAAAGTTATTTTCTGACAGCCAAAGGTACCATCTTTTCTCCTTCAGTTCATCATCAAAACAGCTAACAATGGTTTCAGGGGCCTAGGGAATTTGATGGGAAACTTCTAAAGCTCACTAATGGCTCCCTGAAAATGTACGTTCTGTGTCTGCTTCCCCTCGGGAGGCACAGGGCACACTTCCAGATGGAGAGGAAACACATATGGGGAAGAGAAGTTGTTTTAAGATCTCATTTGCTCAGTTAGCAGGAAAACAGCTTACCAGGTCTTTCTACAACTTCCTTTGTTTGGCTTTCAGGCACATCATATTAAACTAAAATACATTGGATGGAAATAAGAGTAGGAAAAAGTAAGAAAATGGTGTTCTATTTTTATGACATCTTTTAAGACCAAGGTCAGTCTCCTAATAATAAGTTAGTGTCAATCCCATCACAAACATCAAAGGAAAACAATGCATAAAATCTGCCAATTTATACAAGGTCATTAATCAGGATGAGAACCACAATATCAGTCTCCTGACTTCAAGTCCAAAGCTGTGTTCATCATTCCAGTTTTCAACAAGTACAACTTCCTTCACTTTTATCATTTATTTGTCCCATCTTCTAAGTTGGAAGGCCAATTTACCAAAACAGTGTACATTTTTGTAATCTATAGTCCTGTTTATGGTTCAGTGCTCCATAAGTCAAACTCCTAAATATACACTGAGATGTATAGCCCCCTTTTCAGAACCTCTGAGCACCATTAGGTAAATTACAGCTTCAATGTGAAAAACAGTGTCCCAAAAGGCTAGAAGAGTTAATGCTCCCTTTTCAATGTTCATTAATTACCTCCTTAAAAAAGTTTTATCACAAGGCAGGACCTGCCACAGGCAGTAAAACAGAAAACCTCTTCAGTATTTAAAGATCAGGCAGCCTAGGTAAGCCAGGTCTGTGGTCAGAGGGCTAGGGAGAAAAGTCTTCTGCAAATTCTATTTGGGAGCCTAGAAATGGCATGTATATTACTGGCTCCAACAGATTAAGCCAGTATATATACATATGTGTGTATATATGTATATGTGTGTGTGTGTATATATATATATATATGTAAAATTATTATTTTATTTTGTTATTTCTGGGATAAAAACCAATTGGGTACATGCGAAATAAGAAAATGCTATCATGAAGTCTTCTGTTTCATTCAGCTTGCTGGGTTTTGTTTTGTTTTTTCTTTTCTGCTAAATGATCCTTAATGCTAAGAATGAAATCTATTAAGGACTGAAATTTCAAAATCATCTCCTGCACACCATTTATGGAACAGCAAGTGATAAATACAACTTTGTCATGGTTTAAGACTGCCTATGCCATGCTCAAAGTTAAAGAGCAACAGACAAATACAAGTGCAACTCCAATCACCTAAAACATCCCATCGGCAGCATTTTCTATGTGCAATCAAATTGTACAAAGAAAAAGAAACACTACCCTTAGTCTTCAGTGGGATTGTGGAGTAGGGCAGCTAAATGCCTCTGAAACTCCCTTTCATTTTATGAACAGAGACTTCCTCAGGCAAGATACCTTTCCATCTTTCTACTTCCCCCTTTTCAAAGAGCTGAATTTTAATGCAAATCTAATTACTCACTACATGAGTGCAGGCAGGCAGATGCTGTGCAGATCTCTCTTTTCAGCTCTCCTACCACATGTCAGTCTTGACCTGAAACACCCCACTTGCAAAATCACAAGCCTCTTCAGAGCAAAGGCAAAAGAGACCGTCATGGTTCGGGTTCATGTTCAAGCTAAATACAACAGAACCCTCTGCACAGTCAGGAAATCAAATATATAAAGTAGCCCTTGTAGCTAAAATCAGTCTCATTCCTTTTACTTTATTTCTTAAAATGGTCACTAAGTCCTAGTTTCTAGATATGAAGTGTTATTCTATTAACCTATTACATCACCTACAACATGACCTAACGGGATATTATAGACTCTCTAAGGAACTTAACCCAAATTCACCATGATGCCGAGCACCATCTAGTGGTTATGGATTTTAAAGAGGAAGTCTTAAACATGTGTGTATATACATATATATATATATATATATATATATATATATATATATATATATATATATTCTTCCAAAAGCTAGTGAACTTTCCAACTGGTGATAGCTTCCATTTATGGGACAAAGTAAGATGCATTTGTGTGGTATAATTATCAACAGCAACAAATGCAAATAAAGTTGAGCAAACTATGCTAACACGAACAATTCTGTCAGGCATATAATCTGCGACACAGAATGGAAACTAGTATATAATTCTCTGTTACTGAATCACTAACACATATATGTTTTATCATGGTATCTCCTTTAGAAGCAAAATCATTATAATATGGCAAGTACTGTCAATGTTTTGTACAAGGGCCTAATAATACATACACACACACACACACACACACACACACACACACACACACACACATTTTGGGAGGGCCATGCTGCTCAGAGATGTTGAAGACCCACACCAATGAAAATACAGGTATACCACTGAACCAATTAGTCAGTTAATGAACATTTATTAAGCACCTATTATGTACAGTGCTGAGCAACAAAGAAAGGCAAAACAGAGGCCCCACTCTAGAGGAGCTTACAATCCAGCAAATAAATGAATTTACTTGTGACCTAATTAAGCTTTTTAAGATAAAATTGTAAACACTTCATTATTTCTATACATGTCCCAAATAATAAAACAAAAAACTAAACAAGCAAAAAGTCCAGAATATAATAATTGATAGAATTAAAACTCAAAGAGCTTACACAAAGCAAGTAGAGATGAAAACTTTATTATTAACACCAGTAATGAAAGCTACAAAGTTGGTAATCTTCCATTTTTACCTGAATGAAAAGAGGATGGGTCGGCCATCTGTCAATGGTGCTCCACATCATCTTTGGTCTCTTCCCAACTTTATTATAGTATCGATAAATAGCATTTAAGCTACTGCCTAGAACATGTAGGCAAGCAATTAGTAAACTGTTCGTAATATGAATAAATCACAGGTTTGTGGGGTCAGTAATTATGAGCTCTATCCCAAAGGAGTATAATTATAATCTTTAAAAACTCCAAAATGTACATAAATTAAACTTCGTGGAAATGAAGGTTAATAAACATGCTCCATTGCAATAGATTTTCCTCATTTACAGTAGACTTTCACATTTGTGGTCTCTGCCAATGAACAATACCACTGTCAAGGCTTAGTTATTTTCCTAAAATAGAGAGCATCTTGTGAGAAAGCATACTGCTATTTGTGAATAGTCAATTTACTAAGAGAAAGGGCAGGAAAAAAAAAGAAACATCGAACCCTGGAATAAGTCAAAACAGTCCATCTTTGTGTATGGGTACCCTAATAAGAAGTTCACATATTTTCTGTGTTGGTACTATATGTCTCTGTTGGAAAACACGAAGCTCTTCCTGTGACCCGCAAACTGCAAGGCTGTACCTTAGAATGATTCTTCCTTAGTCTAAGCGAACAGGCAAAGGGGTCAAGGGTTAAACACATGAGACTGAAGGACTTCAGAATCTCACCTCCAACCCTGGTGGGATACTTGTGTTGTGACCTTAAGAAGTCTCACATCACCAATCTATTGATTATTCTAAATAAAAGAACTACAAGAAACAGAAGGCATCCAATTTAAAATGCTAGACAAGACAGTGTCATATTTTTTAATTAAAATGTACCCAGGCCAGAAAGCAGCCTACAAAAAGTGAACTTAATGCATGAAAGCAGGGTATGATTGAACAGAATTACCTAATTTAAACTAACAGACCCAGTGTCAGGAACACTCCCTCCCGAAATATTATCTGGCAATTATCACCACAAGTACACTTCCAACAAAATGTACAGGTGTGCGTTAGCCTGAGCAGGGAGGATTGAGATGTATTAGCATTTTTAGATCAGTACCATTTGGTTGACTAGATATAACTAAGTGAGGAGGGAAAGACATAACTGAAAGCGCTGCTTGTTATCAATACATTAGGAATTAAGACATTATGGTTCTGTCACAATAGTGAATGTTTAAAAGATACTGTGGATAAACAACAGCTAAGTGGCTTAAGAGAATTAATGCACCTTCTGAGAGCCTCACGCCTTAGAAGCATGGACTTGCCTCATGTCATAAATGTTATTAAAAATATTTAGTATAAATTATATTTCTATACATGCACTTAAAAGATCTAGATATTTAAAAGATATCTTGTAAAAGGATTATTATTTAAATAATTAGCACCTAAGTTTACCTGCTTTTATGTTTGGATTTTTGTATACTGAGGTTTCTTAGAGAAATTCATGTCTTTAGTTTACTGAGTGAATGAAAAGTATAGAATAGTATGGATAGTATAGATTACTCCCCTATGAAATCTGACATATTCACCAATGAGATTCCATCAGATATTCAGAAAATATAGTTGGAAATCTTCCAAATAATCTAAAATTTGAAGCATTTGTTCATCTAACATTTATTTCTGAGGACCCAGGTATTTTTAAAAGGTATTTTTAAAATTTTTAAAGACTAGTGCTTTAGAGTCCAGAGATTCTTAAACCTTTTACACCAGAGTCCCCTTTCCAAGTTTTTGGCAGCATTCATCCGTTGCATATCCTGGGGGCATGTGCATGGCAAAGCACACGTGCTGTGTGTTCAGAACCAAGGCTGCAGTAAAATTGGGCAAGCCCTAACAGAAACACCTTGGATTCATTATACTTATGATTTTTAATTCATTTTTGCCCATTCAGAAACCTTTTACTACAGCCAAATTTTTCACAATCCCCATGGGGTCAAAACCCACAGTTTAAGAAACGCTGCAGACAGATAGGTAGTTAAAATGTAGCCTTGGCTAAAGTCTATTTACATCAGAGGGTAAACTTAACAGTTTTATGTTCAGCCGCCATTTAAGAGCAAAAAAAACCAACCGGCTAACCTCAAGACAAGGAAGCAAGATGCAAGCTTTCACTGTCCACATGGGCAATGGCTATGGAAGAGAGAAAACTCACCCACAACTAATGAGTTAAAGACTTCCAAATATGGATCCATCTCTGTCACCCCACAGCTTGGGAAACATGAAGCTGTGCGACTTTGCACAATCAAAACAGTGACAAACGTGGGCATTTTTTCTTTGCAAACAGAAATAACTATGTCTGTTGGCTACCGTGCTAAGTTGAAAACATTAGGCAAGAATAAAAGGAAACAACACAAACTATAGGAAGCTGCTTAAGGTTCATCACTATTATAAAGCTGCACTGGAATACGCTCAGTTACTTCTTCTGGTCACCATTTGTAATTCTCAGCAGTCCAAGTAATAACTCAAGCAAGAGATGAACCATGAGATTTTGAACAGACTGACTCATGCATTTAAAGGAGACAGCCTGGATTTGCCATTCAAATCTTAAGTGATTTATCCTTGCCCTTAATATTCTTGTTCACAGGTATATCATATTATTTTGGCTGGCAAATATTTAGTCTCCATTTTAAAAAAGATGCCCTTACCGGTGGTGGAGCAGCTATATTGGGGATACTGTGTGAATGCAATAGCCCTTTCAAGTCCATCTTCCTCCATCTCTTCAATTGCTTCTTCTGTTAAAGGATGGACGTACCGAAATCCAATATAATATTTGTGAGGAGCTATAAAAAGTACAAAGGGAGAGGAAAGAAAAAAATCATTTTTGTAGGATTTTTTCATATTTCTCTGTCCAGAATGCAATTCTTATAACTTAAAAAAAAAAGATTAATTTCTGTGATGCTGAACTTTCTAAAGTATTATAATATCCCTGGTGCTTATCCAGTTGTTGATTTGTACTTTCTGGGAGTAAAGTACAATCCTAATAATAGTTCTTTAAATTCAGTTTTTTAGTTACTTGCCTGGCATTAGCTTGGACAATTTAAGAGCTCTCTCCTCATTATAAACACACATCAATTTATATAAATAAACACAAAAATAAGATGTCAAATTCCAAGGGGTCTTTGGTCAATGTCTACTGATAAGGAACAATTAGAATCATGGCTGTAATTTAATAGGCAAAGAAATGCACGCACACCGTGATTAGGTAACATGCCACAGATGAGAATTCCACAGGCACCAGTATCACCGTGTCACCTGGAGAGAATTTTCGAGGTGTTCTATTGCTACCTCTTTTTATTGTCTCTCTATCGCCTCTTTCTTACTACCCCCTTTTCCCCTGTTCTTCCTCATCCTTCTCTAAGAGAATAAAAATAAAGCTTTCTTAGTGCTCATTTTAAACTTACATGTGCAAATTTGCAAGCCAATCAAGGTTACTTTTCAAATGGTTAGAAGGAAAAATATTTAAAAAGAAAACTAGCAAGTAATTAGGAAATAACGATGATCTTGTCTTGCTTATACAAAAATCTACTAAAAACCTGGGTATAAGAATTGCCAGGAAAGGAAATTAAGTCTCCAACAGAGTGTGAAGAATATCATTCTTTACAGATTGCTGTGAGGAATCCATTGCACTGAAGGAATAGATCATCCCCCATGTCACTCTGGTGATGAGCTGGGATGGGAGGGTAAATGGAATGAATCACTTCAAGATGACCAGCCAGTTCTACGTGGCTGTGATAGGCAGCCTGGTGTAGCAGAGAGCATCTGAGTTCAAGTCTATAGCCCTGGTTATAAATGAGTAACAGTATGACCAGACCTAAGTAATTTACCTTCTATGAACCCGAGCTTTCTTACCTATAAAATGACTAATCACATTTGTGCATTTGATGGTTGTAAGGATAAACTGAGGAAGTACAATGTGCATCATCACCATGAAATGCTATAGTTAATATAAGTGACAATAATTTCTTTCAGTCAGAAGCCATAGTGAGCTGCTGTTCAGTCATACCAGAAGAAACTACACTGTAAGATGAAATACAAATGAATGATTGTTCTAATACCACATAGTTAATGAGGAAAGTGCTAACTGTCCTTAAAAATAACATCAAGTCCCTATTTTTCAGTTTCTCCAGATGATCTGAAATGTTACAGCCAGATTTATGTGGGATTTGCCTTCTAATCTGTTTTCCGACAATACAATGATCATTTTGACATTGTAAAGTCGCTAAATGTTGCAGGTCATCAACCATTTGCTAACATTTTCTTTTCACCTGCCTGCCATCTGAAACTGTAGACCAAATATCTGAGGTCAAGGAGTTCCTCAAATGATGCAGACTAAATGAGGTGTGGAAGCTGCACTGACAGATAAAGGCAGGGTGGGTAACCACATATTGAAGTTACAGAGAGCCAAATGCCTTGGAAAGAATAGATAGTGCTTCCTGAAATGTCAATTTAAAGGGAGCTCATGGAAACCTATTTTAGAAAAAGTAACTACAAGATCTCCTCAACTGGGCTAGTCTAAGAAATTACAGTGAGTGTTAATCAAATTGAATTACAGATCCTAAATAGTATAGACTGGCTTAACTTTGTGGATGTTACTGAGGGAAATGGGAAGAAAATATTAGAAAACTTACAAATGTTAATGAGTATTAATATGAAATATAATAACATCAATTAAGTGACTTGAGAGTCAAGTAAAAATTCAACCTTTAAGCTATTTGATCATAACGATGACTAAGAAATAAAAAGCAAATAAACTAAATTTTTATACAATAAAACGATTTATATTTTAATTTGTAATTTACAATAATTCAAACAATATTTCTTTGAGTAAAAAACTAGAAGTAGTGTAACTTGCTATTTTTATGTTTAACTATTAAAAGTAAACCAGTAGTTTACTATTGTACAAAAGTAGCTTTTTCATTGAATTTTCTTCTTTTGCTTATTAATATCTTATTATTTGGATTTTCTGCTTTTTCCCTCTACTAGAACAGGAAAGCATTCTGAGGGAGAGCCAGAAGGTATCCCGTGCCAGGAAAGTCAGACCACTTAGATCAACACCTCCCCTCAAACTGACAGGAGGCAACCCAGGATCCTGAACCCAAGAATCCTAGGAAAAGCAACGCCTCCCAGATCACTGTCCCTGCTTCAGGATCAGCCCCTGAAAATCATCCTATTAAGCAACCCCTGAGAAAATGAGACCTAGAAACTGCTTCTGCAAGAGCTAATCTCCCCTCCCCAGTCCACCCAACCTCTAACACCTACAAATGCTTAAGATACAAAGAAAGTCCTTGGCACAGTTGAATGGGTCAAAATCAGAAACAGATACATTTTTATCAACGGAAATGATTTTAAAGAAGGTACACTGTCATCTACTTTCTGGCCACTTCAGCCTAAGGACCACCGGACATTTCCATCTGACTTGCAGTTGAAACTATATACATACATATACACATACACACATATATATGTATGTATACATACATATATGTACATATTTACTTTGTGATGTTATAACTATACACAAATATATTTGTGTTATATATTCATACATATGTGTGTATATATGTATATATGTATATGCATATATATATATCTGTGTGTGTGTGTATGATGCTGTCTCACCTAGGAGTTACCTAAGAACAGAGACTTTGTCTGCTTTTCTATTTGTATCCCAGTACTTAGCACAGTGCTTTGCCCACAGTAAGTGCTTAAATGCTTTTTCATTCATTCATTCATTGACCCATTCACTAACGATACACACACAATTTATTCCAAAAATTTAGGGCAATTCTGAAAACACCCATGGTAGCTATTGGCTATATAACTGTTTTCCCAAACAGTAGGAATATATTTTTTAAAATACTGGTACCTGTTAGCACTCTTCATACTGTGAACACCTCTCACTACAAAGAGCTCACATTCAGTACTAGTTTACAATGTGCTCTATATACATTAACTCATAATGTAAATTTTATCCCAAATTAAACTGAATACACCAGACTAAAATTTCCTGGGAACCTAGAAAGTATCACTTTTAAAAATATCTTCTCCACAAATTAGTAGAAATGGAAAAAAAAAGGAAAAATAAATTAACTTTGGCAATATTTTCCATGAAGCACTAATTTATTTACCTTGTAATTTTGCCGTAAAGGAGTTGTAGCCAAATACGAGCAGAGAAAATGCCACCTTTCCATTGAGAACTTTAGAAGGATAGAATCTGAGAGTTGGAAGGAAACATCTAAGTATCATCTAATTCAACCCATGGATGAAAGGAATCCTCACATCACAGACCCAACAAGATGTCATCCAACCTTTTCTTGGAGGCCTCTAAGGAGAGGGAAGATGGCACCTCTTGCAGAAGGCCATTCCACTTTGAGGCAGCTCTAACTGCTAGAGTTTCTCTGACATTGAGCTTAGCTAAAGGTGTGTCTCAGCACCTTCTATCCACTACTTCTGGTTCTTGCTCTCTGGGATCAAAGAGATGAAGTCTAATCCCACATACTTCCCCCACCCCAACAGTCCTTCAAAAAGGGTTTGAGGAAGCTCTTGTGGACAGCTATCGTGTCCTCCCCAAGTCTTCTCTGCCCCAAGCTAATCATTCCTACCTTCTTCAACCAATCATCAAATGTCAACCAACCTTGTCCTTTGTCTAATCCATATCTCTCCATCTTCTCTTAACCACTGTTAGCTCACTTAACCTCAGTTTGCCTCAGTTTCCTTATATGTAAAATGGGATTAATAATAGCACCTGCCTCCCAGGGTTTTGAGGTTCAAATGAGATACTAACTATAAAGTGCCAGCACAGAGTGGGCACCATATAAACGTCAGCTATGATTTGTCTTCTCCTCTTTCTACTCCCTCCTCCTCTTCCTTCTCCTCTTTCTTCTGCTTCCTTATAAGAATACTATGAGATGTTTTATCAAAAGCTTTGCTAAAAATCTAAGTACATTATATCCATGACTTTCCTAGTCATTTAATAGTTTGGTGATCCTATCAAAAAAGGAAATGAGGGTAGAACATCAAGGCCTGTTCTGATGAAGCCATGCTGGTTACTTATAATCACTGCTTCCTTTTCTAGCTGTCTGCTAACCAAGAATTTTCCCGGGAAACAAAGTGAAGCTTATTGACCTTTAGTTTACAGATGATTCTCTTTCCTTTTTGGAAAACTAGGATAAAATCTGCCCATTTCCAATCTATCACTGACAGTGGCTCAGTTGTCATATCTGCTGGGTTTTTTTTTTTCAGGACTCAAGGATGTAGTTCACCTGGGCCAGGTAACTTTCACTCCTCAAGGAAGGGTACTGAGTTGCCCGGTAACTATCTCTCTCCACTTAATCCTGGGTGTCAGCTCCCTATTTGTTATTCCTGTTTTATTATTTCCAGTACACCCTTTGCAGAGAAAACAAAAATAAAGTAAAAACTGAGAAGCTCTTCCCCACCCCACCCCCCACCATCATCATCTTAACTAATCCAGTCAAGGCCCTATCTCTTATTTGGTTCTCCTTATTTCTCCCAGTACAGCTAACAACAAAACCCAACCCTTTTTGTTGTCCTCAGTTTCTCTCACCAGATAACAGCTCATTCAGAGCTTTATTTAGCATTCCTGAACTCATTACCTTTCCCTTCCAACCCCCACCTTAAAAGAGTTTCCCAGTCAATGCAGAGGGTGTGCCATCCTTCTAATCACCCAGGTTCACAGCTTAGGTGTCAGCCTTGAGTCCTCACTCTCAAGGATTCCACATAGCTAGCTAATCTGTTGCCAAGCCCTATCATTTCTACCTCTGCATCATCCCCCCACGTGCATTCCCTTCTCTCCTCCAACACAGCTGCTACCCCTGTCACAGGCCCTCATTACCTCATGCCCGGATACTGTAATGGTCGCCTGGTGGGGTTTCCCTGTCACAATTTTCTCCCCACTCTAGTCATCCTACAATCAGACATCAAAGTGATCTTTCAAAATGCAAGTCTGACCACGTCATTCCGCTACTCAGCGAACTACAGTAGCTCTTCACTGCCTCTTAAGATCAAATATAAAAATCCTCAGTTGGGCTTTGGAAGTCCTGATTTATACCTGGTCCCTCTCGTACCTTCTCATTCTTCCTACATGTTAGCCCTCTCTACATGATCCAGAGACAATAACCCTCTCCTGTGCTACTCTGTGCCTTTTCACTGACTTCCCCCATGCCTGGGATACTTCTCTTTCCTGTGTCCACATCCACAGTTTATTTCCTATTAATTTCTAAGTGTCCCAGTTGATATTCCTCTTCTTTATTTTTTCTGACTACTCTCTATAGCATCTCATCTGAGGAATATTCACTGGTAGTCTTCTCCATGTTTTCAGTTTAAAGCCCTTTTGATTAGATTTCCAAGGCACCTAGAAAATACATTCGAACCAAATTTTGTTAGGTGTACTGCAACTCCAGCCAGAAGTCTGTCAACCTTACACTGTAAGCCACTATCCAAACAAAATCCTCAGGAAACCTTTTTTGAACTCTTCACTTCCCAAATTAATTTCCTCTTATATCTCATCTTTTCAATGGGCAACAGTGAGGAAAACACAACCTGTGCCCCTACAGTCTTCAATACAGATTTCATAATCATTGGTAATATTTTTTAAGTTCCCTCTAGAAGTTCTGCTCAGAATGAAGGGATACAACTCAGAGATTGTTTTATTCAGGTGAAACAATGCTAAGATGATCCTGTCACTATTATCATTATCAGACCTAGCATATACATTGTATAATTCAATGCGATTCAACAAATACTTATTAAGCACCAACTTATATACAAGGTACATGGGGGAGAGGTAATGTAGTAGTGAAAATGTAGGGCCAGTCATGGAGATCTGGATTCACGGTCTGCTTCTGATGTATAATACCTTTAGGACTATGGGCAAGGCAATGAAATACTCAGTATTCCAGGAAAATCTCTAAGATGATAAGTAATTTTGGTGGAGGTAATTAGATACTAGGATTTCTCTACACTGATGAAACTTTCCCAACCTCCATTCCCTAACGTTCAAGAAATATACTGTCTTTCTCCCAAAATTTCAAAGGATTTTCCTGACTCATTTAACATTATAAGCTTTTGTCTACACAGCCAGATGATAGCTTTTAAGTCAACTGCTGCTTCTGAGAACTGTAAGAAGATGCCAGTGAAGTTTTTGTAACTGCCGTCAAGAACAGAAATGCCCAAACTACCATCTATTTCATCATTTGATCTCCTCTTCCAACTTTCTCAGACATGTAGGGGAAAGCATAAATTGTCTCTAAAATGAAGGAAAGAAATATGGGGGGAAGAAGAAGCTTAGTATGGAGGCCCTTACTGCCACTGGACTGTGAACACAGGTTCAGTGTAGTGTGATACTAAAAAAAAAAAATCATCATCATCATCGTCAATACTTGCAGTCAATAGCCTTGTATGGTTATAAACTCCTATTTATAATTGTATTTGTTCCTCAAAAACAACCTTGTGAGATAAGTGACGTAAATCTCATTATCTTCATTTTAAAAATGAGGAAACAAAACTAGAGCTCAGAGATGTTAAACGAATTGCCCAAGGTCATACAACTCATAGTGGCAAAAAAACAAACACATAAACAAACAAACCATCTGGTTTTGAACCCAGATGTTATGACTCCTGAATTCAACATTCTTCCCACTACAGCAAGCCCAAATAGCTTCACTTCCAGTCTGAATGAAACTATACTGAATCATGTTTCCCTCGTTCCACCAACAACTTGTTGTGTGATGAGCAACTAACCGTTTTGTCAATTCATTGGTACAAAAATAATTTCTACCTCAAAAAAACTAAATTACATTAAAAAATAAGGGTAGAGTACCTTTTCTATTTAGAGGTAATAAGTGATATTTTATAGATTTTTTTTATAAAAAATTTTATATTTTATAGCCATCATTATGATGACAACATGAACATCTCCAACCAGGGGTAGAATTTTCCAAATAAGAGCCAATAATGCTGACTTAATCCTCCAATTTTTCTTTACATCAACACACGAGTTAAAATGATTAGCCATCCCAGACTGGGTGGACATAATGCAGGACATTTTCTAGGACACTGTAATAATGGGCAGAAAATTGAAATCTAAGATTGTCCTGTCTAATCCAGGATGTCTAATCATTTTACCTTATAGCAAGGAAGAAGGCCCTTCTCTCCCTCATCTATATTCTAGTCTGACCTCTTCGCTTGTACCTGACAACTTTGTTTGAGCCTATTATGGTGATGGGTGCTATAGTAACACATAAACAGATAAAAATGGCACTTCATGCTTCTACTTTCTTCTAAAGACAGCATAGTAATTGCAGATCTAATTTGTGTTAAACCTTTTATCAGTGATAAACTGTTAATGACTACAGAGTTCATTCCCAATCGAGGAGGTGTGAGTGGAGGTCAGCCAAACCTCCTTCACCCAACATTTAAGAAGATGCATTGTGGCATTTGAAACAGAACTGTGTAAGAAATGCCCTTGAGCTATAGCTAAAGCCAAGAAACACACCTCACATCCAGGAATGCAACTGAACAATTTTCCAAGTGAGCTGATATGCCAAGGGGTTACTGAGCTGTATACAATGGGGGGAAAAAGCAGCTTCTCAAACTGTCATGGCTGATGAGGATGACTGAAGTCTTCTCAGGCTGATCCAAGAAGAGTTGACCTTTTCCCTCAATCCAATCTGGCATGGCCAAAATCTCTCATTATGGAACATTTTTGCCCTTATTTCCTGAAATGCATTTATCCTTTCCTTCATCTGATATATTTATTTCCTGTTCATGACTTGGAGAATGTTTATGTAGCCAACTGTCCTGTACATACACATTTGTGCCAGCATGAAATGTCCTACGTAAGCAGTCACATGGGGGATATCAGATCTACATTCTCCATATAGTGTCTACTATAGTGGCATCTACAACTATAACTTAATAAACATGTGTAAATGATTATATCACCTAATCCTAGGCTAGTTCACAAGCAATGTCATGGTTTACATGACGCTAAAGTTTATTTGGCTCTAAACATTAATTTTGTTAGTGGCCTGCTCAGAAGGAGAAGGCTGTGGGCTAGATAAGTAAGTAACACACACCATACACACTGACAAAGTCAATTTACTGCCCTAACAAACAATCCTCTAATCATAGAAGTTGGGACTTTTCTCTTTTTTTGTCGTTATTTTTCAGTCATGTCTGACTCTGTGTGACCCTATTTGGGGTTTTCTTGGCAAAGATACTGGAGTGGTTTGCCATTTCCTTCTCCAGTTCATTTTGCAGATAAGGAAACTAAGGCAAACAGGGTGAAGTGACTCTCCCTGGGCCACTCAGCTAGGAAAAGTCTGAGGCCAGATTTGAACTCTGGAAGATGAGTCTTCCTGACTCCAGGCCCTGCACTCTAACCATTATGCTACCTTTCTGCCCCTGATTTTTCTCTATGATGCAATTTACCTTTAAATATCCTCTGCATTCTTTCTAAAACCAAGAATTCAGGCTTTTTAAAAAAATCTATATTGTAGGAACTCAGGGAAGATACACTAAAGGATATGCATTAACTCCATAAAAAACAGAGGTCAGGGCTCCTAACCTACTTCCCCACCAAGACACACTATAAGATCTGTGTTAACATTTGTGGTGATACACACACATACACACACACATACACACACACACACGCACACTCATTACATTTGTTATTCAATTTAACCCTCCTGAAATAAAAATGTTACTATGTATTTCATTAACAAGGTACCTGTATGTGGAGAAAGCTCATCCAGTAGCTTTATCATGGCTTCTCCTTGCATGGCAGTCCACTTTCTGATGGGTGAACCACCTCCAATCTTACGATACTGCTCCTGAATTTTGGGTGTGCGACGCTTGGCGATGAACGGGGCCAGTTTGCTAAATCATTCAACATTCAGGTAAGTTGGCTTTACTTCATCTTACCAGGCTAAGAAACATTTTTCACCCAAGAACAAAACAAACAAGCCAAAGAAGAGACTGACAAGGTAAGATGAAAAATCCGTCAGCCAGCTCATTGGGACAAGTTAGCTGTTTGGCCCCAGAATAGAGAACAAAGCCAGACATTTCTGACAATTATCTGCTCCATCTCTGCTGCACAGGCCACTCTGGCAATACTCCCTGAAATCACACCTGATCAACTGATCAATGTGGGGGATAGTTGCTCCCTTACAGAAAATCTTTTGGTTCCTGAATATACCAAAAGTTATAACATGGGAGGTCAAGTTAAGCACAAGACCTCTGTACAAACTTTTAAAAACCTACACATTCACAATACAAATGAGTGGCAAACACTGTTTTACTAAATATTTAACTAGGAAGCAGTTTAGTTACAAAGTTATGTCCCACTTAATGGTGATCCAACCAACATTATTTCACAACCTTGTTTATAAATTCAAACAAAACCCCTTAAAAGAGTATCCATTTGTAATATTTATAGCATTGTTCCTTTCAAACAGTCTTCCCTTAACGATGTTTTGCCTAATGTGCTTTCACAGAACCAATTAAAGAGGATATACCTGTGTAAACACAATGCCTTGCACAAAGTAGGCACTTAATAAATGTTTCTTAAACTGGTATGAAGTGAGTAACAGACATTTATGAGGCAATTTGGACTTGGAGTTCTGGGACTAATTTTTTAAACAGGATACATCTTTTCTGTGGAGGAAAGGGTCAAACAAGAAGATATACATATAATTCTTTTTACGTGGAATTCCTCTCATGTCATTTTCTACCAACTTAAATAATAAAAGTACCAGTATCTCCATCCCCTCCCAAGAGAAAAAAAAGTATTAAAATAATCATGATAAAATAATATGTTTTCATTAGCAAACACTGATATGCTTAAAGGCTAAAAAGAAGTTCTTAAAAGTTCCAAAAACAGAGACACAAGGCTATAGAGAAATGGATATCTTACTCTTGTACAGGAAGTGACATTAGGTCTCTGTCCAGGAAAAGTCTCAGTAGGAAGTCATGAACATCTCCCAATGTTTCTGGACCTCCCATGTTTAGCATTAATACTCCAGTTTTAGGTTTCCTGTAAAAAATAATATAAAAGTTAATATAAAAATGTTCATATTTTCATTTAGAGCTTCAATATACATAAGCTACCACTATCTCACAAAACTTTACTTAATATAATTAATATAATGAAATATATTCCTGTATAAAAATATAAGTTAAAATGTAAGGATTCATTTACCACAATTATTCATGTTAATAAATACACATCAAGCTACCATCACTTCCTAACATTAACTTTCCCAACACTGCACTTTCTTTATCATGAAATTTATGCAGTGATGAAGGTATGGTCCTAGCCTTCAGCCCAGACTGAATATGAAAAATCTTGGATATACACTGAGGGTGAATACAGCAATGAACCTGAAACTGAATTTATTTAGTATTTTTATTTTTCCCCAGTTACATGTAAAAACAATTTTTAACATTCATTTTTTAAATTTTGTGTTCCAAATTCTCTCCCTCTCTCCCCACCCTTTTTCCTCAAGAAGGCAAGCAATTCGATATAGGTCACATATGTAGAGTCATGCAAAACATTTCCATATTAGTCATGTTGTGAAAGAAAGCATACACAAAAAAACTCAAGAAAAATAAGGAAAGTAAAAAAGTATGCTTCAATCTGTATTCAGGTACCATCAGTTCTTTCTTTGAGGAAGGACAGCATTTTTCATCATAAATCCTTCAGACTTGTCTTGGATCCCTATATTTCAGCCTTGAAATTGAAATGAGGTTCAGTCTTTTTTGAGGCTGAGAGTCAAGTCAAAAATATAAAATTGGTTAGAAAAAGCTGCCGTGCAGAGATAAATTTATCTTGGGGATCTACTAAACAATATTTACTGCAATTCAAGATTTCAACCTCATAATACACGATAATGCAATGAAACCTCAAGTTGGCTATTTTTTCTAAGTTATTCTTCTTGCATATGACTATAGATATAAAATTTCCTCCTTTGTAATATGGTTGCCAGATACCTTCCACATAGGTCACAGAATAATTAATCCCAGTTCAAAAAGCTCTTCAGTTACATGTTTTTGTTAGCCAATTAATTTTTTTGGTTTTTAAATTTTATTTTTTGAACTTAAACACCAAGCAAAAGAACAGAGACAATAGAAAAAACTATATGTCTTTATTTCATGCCACCTCTTTTTAAAGTATAAAATAATTCTCCATGTTACTTCTCTGTGCTTCTTTTCTTCCTTTCTGGGCCCTCTTTTAGGGGGAGGGCATCAGTGCTGCTGCCCCATTTCCCTAACCTAGCTCTCAACTAAAAAACTGAAATTGTAAAAAAACAAGCAAAAAAAAAAATCTTGTACAAATTAAGTATAGTCATACAAAACTCATCTACATGGTGTCTCTGTATTATAGTTCATCATCTCTAACATGTTTCAACATCTCTCCTCTCAAGATATGTACTTGTTTTATTTTATCATGCTGTGGTCCTTGTACAAATTTTTCTCAAGGTTATGCTTATTTCTCTCTGAATCAGTGCCTATCACCCAATATTCTCCACAATGGTAAACACTGCTTGATCTGGTCTCTCCTCTGACCATTCCCTTTTAGTCTCCTCGGCTGAATTATCAACCTGCTGCCATCCACTAATCCAGAGCTTGGGTGGAATTCTTCTCTTTCGCCCTCTCAGCTGGTGATGTTATCAGCTTGCATTGCTTTAATTAGCATTTCTATGCAGACAGTTCCCAAATCTATATACATCCAGTCCTAACCTCTCTCCTGAGGATGAGTTCTGCATTATGAAATGTCTCCTGGGCATCATCTCTATCTCCCACTGGCACTTCAAACTCAATATATCCAAAAGGGATCTTTCTCTAATTCTAAGAACACCACCATCCTTACTTAGGTTCTCAACCTTGGCGTTTTCCCTAAGCCTTTCCTCTTCCTTTCCCTAAATATTCAATCAGTTGGCAGATACTGGTAATGCCACAAGTGCAACATCTCTTAGAACTCTCTGTTCCCTTCTCTCTCCTTACCCAGCTTATATTCTAGTTCAAGATTTCATTACTTCTGAAATGGATTATTGCAATAACCTCCTAATTTTCGTCTTCCTGCTTCTAGTCTCTCCCCCAACTTCAATCCATCCTCCATACAGTTGTCAAATTGTTATTCCCAACACATATCTGACCATGTCACTCACCTACTCAAAACTCGGTGGCTTTCTTTTTCATCTATAAAAAAAAGTACCAGTCCCTCAGCGTAACACCTAAAACCCTTAACGATAAAACTTTCTTTCTCTTTCTAGTCTGATTTCATATTACTCTACTCCATTAGTCAAGTTGGCCTACCTGTTGTTTTCCAAATTTATTTCATTTTTCACCATCTATGGCTTTGCTTTTATTAAAAAAAACTAATTTTCTCTCTGTCTCACCTTCCCTCCATTGAAAAATAACAGGAAAAGAAAATCTTTGTATCAAATATTCATAGTTAAGAGAAACAAACTCCCATATCGGTCATGTAAAAAAAAAATCTATCTCATTCAGCGTTCTGATTCCATCACTTCTGTCAGAAGGTAAGGAGCAAAGCTTCATCACTGGTCCTCTTGTATCAAGGTCAGTCACTGCACTGACTAGAGTTCTTTCAAAATTGTTTGTTTTTACAGTGTTGTTATTTTATGAATACTTCTCCTGGTTGCATCCACATCACTCCGCATTACTTCGTAAGTATCCCAAGTTCTCCTGAAATGATCCCTTCCATCATTTCTTACAGCGCTATGGAATTTTTTACATTCATATTTCATAATTTGTTCATCTATCCCCCAACTGATGGGGCACCCCCTTAGTTTCCAGTTCTTTGCTACCACAAAAAGAACTACTGTTCTTATGTATACGAGTTCTTTTCTTCTTTCACTATCTCTTTAGAGTAAAGGACTAGTAACGGTACCGCGAGGTCAAAAAGTATGCAGTGTAGCGATTTAACGGTGATCGTTCCTAATTGCTTCCCTCCGTGACTGAACCAACTCACTGCTTTACCTGGTGCCACTAATGTGCAAGTTTTCTCATAGCTCTTTCAACATTCGTCATGTCCTTTTTCATGAACTTTGCCGATCTGAAGGGAAACTTCAGAGCCACTTTAATTTTTATTTCTCTGACTATTAATTATTCAGAGCATTTTTTTTCTCAAGTGGCTACTGACAGCCTGGATATCTTCCTTTGGAAGAAAAATGCCTGACCATCTCCTTTGTCCATTTATCAACTGGAGAATGGCTCTTATTGTTACAAATTTGAATCAGTTTCTTATGTAACTTAGAAATGAGACCTAACCCTCAGTAACTTTGCATAGACTTCTCTCCTGTCTGGAATCAACCAATCAAAAAGCATTTATTAAGCATCTATTATGTTCCAGGCATTGTACTAGCTAGGGGTGAGGAACCTGAAGTCTCAAGGCCACATGTGGCCTTCTAGGTCCTCAAGTGCAGCCCTCTGACTGAATCCAAACTTCACAGAACAAATCCCCTTAATAAAAGAATCTGTTCTGTAAAACTTGGACTCAGTCAAAAGGCTGAACCCAAGGACCTAGAAGGTCACATGTGGTCTCAAGGATACAGCCTGGGCAGGATGAAGAAAAGGGGGAGAAAAAACAAAGTAAAATGTATAAAGCAAAGAACAAAAGAAAACTTACAAGGAAGCAAAGAGGAACAGTTTTTAACACAATGTACAGTATTTATTATATGGGCTTTCTTGAAATGGAAATTTATTGCCATATATTTGAATCCTCTCATGTCCTGCTGTACATATGACATTCTTTTTTCTTTTATTTTGTATCTAAGTTCCAATATTTAAGTTTATAACACATTTCTTTTTCTTTTTTCTCTTCTTTATTGTGTATTTAAGTTGTAGTATTTAAAATTTTTTTAAAATTGGAAAAAAAATAAACGTTTACTGACTGAAATGTCTGCTGAAATGAATTAAAAGTCTAGCCAGAAAAAGCAACAGCCTTCCATCCTCCTCTCCTCCAGACTAAAAATCTGATTATTCCTAATGCCACATGGAAGAATATAAACTGAGTCAGAATATTAGTTAACAGGAGGAAAAATTGCTGGGCAAGAGGTATTTCACTTTAAGAGTGCCAAAATGTTGATTTACCATCACTACTCAGGTGCTAATTGGGGATCAATCTCCCAGATTTCAATGAGTTTCTTTTGACAATTCAAGAACAAGATCCACTTAAATATATTGCAAGACAGACCTTATACTGAGTTCTTCCTTTCTCTCTACTCAGTTAATGGTATTACAGCAAAATATATTTTTTAAAAAGTCACTTAGATCATCATTTTAAAAGAAAGTCCCTGCCAATGCTTTTAAAAATGTAGACAATAGGGACTGGAGACAATATGGTGGAGTAAAGGCGGAGACTCCACCCAACCCCTCCAAAGACCAGTAAAAATTACTCTAAACAAATTCTAGAGCATCAGAACCCACAAAAAAGGCAGAGGGAAACAAATTTCCAGCCTAACACAACCTGGAAGTTTGATAGGAGAGGTCCATTGCACCAGGGTGAGAAAGGAGAGCAGTCCAGTGCAGGCTGTGCCAGCAGAGACCAGGTCCCAGTGAACCCAGGGTAGACCTCACTGGCAGCTGTGGCAGTTTCCAGACTTCTTAGACCACCAACACCAAGGACAACTTAAAAGGTCAGTAGGAAAAATATGTCAGACCTGGATGACAAAGGAGCGCAGTCCAGCTCCACCTCCAGCACAACCCCAACCCCAGCAAACCAGGAGCAGGCCTTGGGAGTGACTGCATCAGCAGCAGCAGTCATAGCAGCAGTGGCAGTGGCTGCTTACAGAGCTCTCAGCCCAACGATAGTAAGGGGAACAAACAACTGGTCATAAAGAGATTACTTTGCTAGCACTGAGACAGGACTCTGTTGGTTTGTCCATATTTGGATCAGGGTGCATTCCTAGGATAAGGAGGAGCATAGCAGAGCCTGTGGCAGCAGTTGAGAGGGGTCACTCCTCATAGTTTCAGGGTAGAAAAATGTGCTCGTGGTCATTCACTGACCAGAACACAGGCCAGGAGAGAAACAATCACCTCTCCTTAGATCATATCACCTTGAAAGAACTAAAAACACAAAAGTCCTTAGAAGTGTCTCTGAAAAGAGCTGCACAACACCCCTGAAACTTGGGATAGTACACCCAGTATACTGGAAGCAGAACCTTACCTTAACAAAGAGTTAAAAAGTCAAGAAATAGGCTGGGAAAAATGAGCAAACAATGGAAAAAACACTCAGACTACAGAAACTTATTTGAGCAACAAGCAAGATCAGAAGAAGACAACAAAGTCAAAGCTCCTGCATCCAAAGCCTCCAAGAAAAATATGAATTGATCTCAGGCCATGGAAGGGCTCAAAAAGGATTTCAAAAATCAAGTAAGAGAAGTAGAGGAAAAAATGGGAAGAGAAATGAGGGTGCAAGAAAATCACAAAAAATGAGCCAATAGCTTGGTCAAGGAGACCAAAAAAATACTGAAGAAATTATCACCTTAAAAAATAGAATAGATCAAATGGCAAAAGAGGTCCAAAAAGCCAATGAGAAGAATAATGCCTTAAAAAGCAGAACTGGTCAAATGGAAAAGGAGGTCCAAAAGCCTACTGAAGAAAATAATTCCTTAAAAATTAGTATGGAGTAAATGGAAACTAGTGATTTTATGAGAAATCTAGAAGCAATAAAACAAAATCAAAAGAATGGAAAAATAGAAGACAATGTGAAATATCTGACTGGAAAAACAACTGACCTGAAAAATTGATCCAGGAGAGATAATTTAAAAATTATTGGACTACCTGAAAGTCATCATCAAAAAATGGGTTGAGACATCATCTTTTAAGAAATTATCAAGGAAAATCTCCCTGATATTCTAGAACCAAAGGGTAAAAGAGAAATTGAAAGAATCCACTGATCACCTCCTGAGAGAGATCCCAAAAGGAAAACTCCTAGGAATATTATAGACAACTTCTAGAACTCCCAGGTCAAGGAAAAAATATTGCAAACTGGAAAGTCAAGTGTCTGGGGTGAGATTTGAACTCAGGTCCTCCTGACTCCTGTACTATTGCTCTATCAACTGCACTACCTAGCTGCCTCGGGAAAAAACTGACATTCAATGAGAAAAAGGAATTGCATGCATTCTTGAGAAAAGATCAGAGCTAAATAGAAAATCTGACTCAAATACAAGACTCAAAAGAAGCATGAAAAGGTAAATAAGAAAGAGACATCATAAGGGACTTATTAAAGTTAAACTGTTTATATTCCTACATATAAGGATGATATTTATAATTCATAAGACCTTTCTCATTATTAGTTACAAGGAATATATATATATATATATATATATATATATATATATATATATATATATATATATATATAGACAGAGGGCACAGGGCACAGGGTGAGTTGAATATGAAGGAATGTTATCTAAAAAATAAAATTAAGGGGTGAGAGAGGAATGTGCTGAGAGAAAGAGAAAGGAAGAGGTAGAATGAGGTAAAATATTTCACATAAAAGGTAAGAAAAAGCTTTACAGTGAAGAGGAAAGAGGGGAGAGGTGAGAGTAAATGAGTAAACCTTACTCTCATCAGAACTGGTTTAAAGAGGGAATAACATACACACTCAATTGGGTATAGAAATCTACCCCATGGGAAAGTAGGGGAGAGGGGAGAAAAGAAGGGGAGAGGGAGGAGAGAAAGGAGGGTAGACTAGGAGAAGGGGTGATCAGAAGCAAACACTTTTGAGAAAGTATAGGGTAAAAGGAGAGAAAGAATAAAAAGGGAGCAGAATAGGATAGAGGGAAATAGTCTCACTATTATGGAAGTATTTTGCATGACTAACACATGTATAAGCTACATCAAGTTGCTTACCTTATTAGTAAGGAAGGATGGGGAAGGAGGAAGGGAGAGAATTTGGAACTCAAAGTTTTTAAAATGAACGTAAAAAATTGTTTTTACATGTAACTAGGAAATAAGATACACAGGCAAGGGGGTATAGAAATCTATCTTACCCTACAGGAAAATGGAAGGAGATAAAAGAAGGAAGGGAGGTGATAGAAGGGAGGGCAGACTGGGAGAAGGGGTGATTAGAAGCAAAACACTTTTGAGGAGGGACAGGGTATAAAGAAAGGATAGAATAAACCAGGGGAGGGGGAATCAGATGGAACAATAGCGATGGCAACTGTGAAAAAAAAATTGAAGCGAGTTTCTCTGATAAAGGCCCTATTTCTCTAACAAATAGAGAATTATGTCAAATTTATAAAAATAAGAGCCATTCCCCAACTGATAAATGATCAAAAGATAATAATCAGTTTTCAGATGACATAATTAAAGCTATCTATAGCCATATTAAAAATATTCTAACTCACAACTGATTGGAGAAATGCAAAAAAAGTTCTAAGGTACTACCTCATACCTATTAGATTAGCTAACAGGACAGAAGAAGTAAATGGCAAATGCTGGAGGAGATTTAGGAAAAATGAGACATTAATGTACTATTGTTGGAATTGTGAACTGATTAAACCATTCTATAGAATGACTTGGAACTATGATCAAAGGGCTATAAAATCATGCATACCCTTTGGCATAGTGATACCACTACTGTATCCCAAAAGACATAAAAAACAAAAAGGAAAAGGAGCTATATGTACAATATTTATAGTAGCTCTTTTCTGGGGGTGAAGAATTAGAAATTGAAGGGATGCACATCAATTGTGGAATCACTGAACAAGTTGTGGTACATAATTATGAAGGAATACTATTGTACTATAAGAAATGATGAGCAGAATGCTCTCAGAAAAACCTGGAAAGACTTGCATGGGTTGATGCAAAGTGAACCGGGTACAAAGTAAAAGCGTATTGTAAGATGATCAGCTGTGAATGACTCAACAACTATCCATGACAACTTTGAAGGACTTGGATATAAAGTGCAATCCATCCCCAGAGAAAGAACTGATGGTGTCTGAATACAGATTGAAGCATACTTTTTTTTATTTCTTTATCTTTTCTTGAGGTTTTTTCTTGTCTATATTTTCATGGATATGTTCTGCATGACTACACATATTAAATTTATATGAAATCACTTGCCTTCCTAATGGGGATGGGGGTGGGGAGGGAGGAAGTGAGAGAATTTGGAACTCAAAGTTTTAAAAACAAATGTTAAAAATTGTTTTCACATGTAACTGGGAAAAAATTAAATACTAAATAAATACCAAAAAAGTAGACAATAATGTCAAATTTACAAAGGAGAAAGTCTCCCTCTTGAACATGTCACAGTGGGTAAATGACCAATTCTCAACCTTAATTTTAAAAACAAGAACCAACTTCCAGAAAAAAGGAAGCAAAGGCTCAAAGCTCTAGCTAGAAGGAAGCTCAGAGGCCATCTAGCCTCTCCCCTTGAGGTCCAAGGAGGTTTAAATGATTTACTTCAAGTCACTTGGGTAAAAGGAAACAACAGAGGTCACATTAGAACCCAGGTCTTCTGACTTCTGAGCTAGTTTTCTTTCTACTATTAGAGATATGTCCCTTTTGTAGCCCACTAAGAGTTAACTAAAGAAATTTTCGTAATTTCTCTTAAAGGAAGATGTGCTGTACTAAGAAATGAAAATATAGAGGTAAAGGCAATGTTCCACAGGCTCTCCAAATGCTAAAGCCTGAAAATTTTCTACCACAGTAGGGAAAACTAGTAGTTTTCTGTTACCTGAAAATTCAGGATGCTCTCATATGAAATCCCCATGTACCCCGAATCTCTCATCCTTTTCTGGTCCCAGTGTCCCTCTAGTTTCACTCTCTAGACTGTGACTAATAATAAATTATAATACACTTTTCCAGGGATGGGTGCCAGTTCATAAATTAGGGGATAGGAAATGCTAGGCCAAATGACTCATTGAAAACCACAGAGGGTATCAGCATTCAATCTGGATTTAGAACTCTACTTTTCATCTACACCACCTGAGCTCAGAGTAGGAGAGTGACCATTAAGGTTTGAATGGGACATTATTCTGCTTTGCTAGCATTTTTGAAAACCCATATTCAATCTTGTACATGAAAGAGAAGTAAGGATTTGAAAATGTTTAAACACCACTGCACTTAATTCCAAATGATGTTGTGAATGATGGATGGTGCATTAGTAACTTCTCACACCACTTTCCTAGCTTTGTGAGGAGTAAAGCTTCCCTCAAAGATCACAATCTTCTCCCCAAGAGAAAAAGATACAATGTCTGTAATCAGAGTCTAAATGGTCAGTTACCTTTCTTTAAACACTCAAGCACATTTAAAAAAATGTACAAATCACTGAAAACATATTACTCAAAAGTTTTTATCCTTGTGTCATTTTTTTTTCAGTTTTAAAGTTTTTGTTTGACTTAACCTACCTAAAATCTATGAAACTTACATAAGTTAGTCTGTGGATGAAAAGAAAAAAAGTAAAATCCTGTTTTTAATTGTAAATGATTTATACCAAGAAAAAGAAACATAACAATTCCATATGTTCATAACCTGATCAATCTGTGTATGTTTTAACATTTATGATATATTTCACATTTATTGTCTCATATACTAAGAAAGTTTGGGGAACACTATAAGTGTTTACTACCATAATAGTAATAAATAAAAATAAATAATGAAGTTAAAAATAAAATAATAAATAAACAGTAAAGCAATAATAAATTGCAAAGGTATTCTGCAATTAATGACAGCAACACAAGAGTTTAAGGCTGATTTACACCCTTTCTTCTTCACACACAAAAAAATTGAGAAATAGCATTGTGAAGTATAAGATGTTAAAACCCTACAGCTTCTCCAGCTCCACATCTATACACAAAATGAGGCCTTAGAGTTTGTCAGATGTGACAATATAATTTTCCAGAACCAATTTCAGCCCCAAATTACTGATAACATTTCTACTTCTGTGTGGCATTCACTAGAGGTCATCCTCCGGAGGCTGTGAGGGCTAGAAGGGGGTCAATGGGGGGCAAACAAGAATGCCATTCCCTTTTCCACTCAGCCAACATGAAAGGCTCTCTGTACTCCTTCTTCTTCCCAATGAGGGGATGGTGCCTTGGGGGCAGACAGTGGTAGTAGAAAGAGCTCAAGGTCAAACTATTTTCTCCCTTACATAAAATATTCCACAGATTCTCACATTTGGTGACACCAAGCCCAAGTGAAGAAAATATTCCTAATTAACAGAACCTACATAGTCCCTTCCTTGTAGGGAAGGTTATACTCACTGATACTCATTCATATCAATCAAGAGAAGCCTTCTTTATTTCTAAAACTTCAATTCCTACCTCTTCTCCGGTTCAACTTGAGCTTTTGTTTTTTGTGTGTATGTGGCTGTTGCTGTAGTCTCTGCTGCACCAGACTGACACCTCCACAGCCCATGGATTCTCCCATGACTGCCGCCCCTGCTGCTTTTCACCACTGCAATAAAATTTAAACAAATTTAGTGTGAAATCTGGTTGGAAAGTAATTGCTTTGAAAAGGCGTGCTGAGAGCATAGTTCCTAGATTTATATAAATGTGAAGATTTGGGGAGCCTGAATTCATTTCCTCACTGTCTTTTGCAGGAAACAAAAGGATTTCAAAAGGCATTTAGAACTAGAATTACATTTATTTCAGTTAAGTTATCACATTTCTGCTTGTCTGTCAGCCTATGAAAATAAAATAATGGATTTGCTCAATCAGATTGCACTATTGCTGAATGTTTTTCTATTATTAAATCTCAAAAGAGCATCACCCCCTTGGGATTTATAATAAAATCAAAGTTTAAGTCCCATAGCAGGCTCATGGTATGTGTGATATGCCATGAGGCTGACTTTTTCCCATGGCCTATTTCCACTGGCCTTCAAGCTGATGAAATGAAATTGGCTCAGTCTCTCCCATTCTAACCTTACCCTGAGAGTCAGTGTTGGCATCCTCCCCACACTTTGTATGCATTAAAAGAAAAGGAGTTACGAACACATTTTAAAATGTGACTCACCTCTGTTCTCTAGTACAGAAGCAAGGAAATAACTAGTCACACTAAAATAGACTGACCCCCTAAATTCATTTGCAAGTTTTTGAAAGATGAGGAATCACAACTTTTTTGTGCCTAAAATATGTAAACTATGGAAGAAAGACATATATGGACTACCGAGAGCAGACTCTGCTCAGTCCCAAAAGATCCACATGTGTGAAGCTGTATTATATAAACCTCATTAAACAAGGATGGAAGAATATAAACTAACACATGGAATTTCAACTCAGGTCATACTGACTGTCACAATTTTCAACTCAGCACATACAACCATCAGCTTATTTTAGACAAGCACCTTTTAAAACAGGTGAGGTGGTTTAACCAAATTCTCAGTGAGGCCAGAACAGCCATAAGGCCCTTTTATGAATGAATTAAATCAGATTATACTTAGAAGCATATCTAGGTTGCATCAAGGTAAATTATTTTGGAACTGGATTATTTGACTTGGTACCAAAACAATATTCTCTCTGTCCCAAAGGCAGGGATCCCCAAACAGATTTCCAAATAGGTTGTACACTCTTCTCTCTACTATATCCCCCTCTCCACAGTTTGCCAAGAGTCCCAGAAGGGAAACAGATACACTCAGCACCACCGTCCTTCCTGACTCTGCCCAGGAATTTAATAACAATAGCAACTACACAGTACCTTTCTTAAAGTTTCCAAAGTAGGTTTCCTTACAACAATTCTCAGGTATCACAAACATTACTATTCCCATTTTAGGAAAGAGAAAAATGACTTTGAAGTTAAGCAACTTGACCATGGTCACACGGAGGTCACTATCCTGGCCTCCAGATTTTAAGTCCAACACAATCTCAACTATACCAGGGGTTCTTGAACATGTGTGTTGGTTGTTTTTTTTTAATAGTTTGATAACTATATTTCCAATACGGCAGTTCCTTTTGTAAAAAACATTATTTTAAGAAGGGTTCACAGACTTCAGCAAGCTGCCGAAAGGCTCCACAACATAAAGAAGGTTAAGAACTCCTTCCCTGAACCACGAGGCCTCACATCGCACTTCTCAGGAAGCTTCCTGTCAGTAAAGGCACCAGCACATCAGAAAGAGGACTGCACTCAGAGGACCCAGGTTTAGAATCCATCTCTGTATGATGAGCAACTTACTTAACTACTCTCCATTTTAGATTCCTATCTATAAAATAGGAATAGTACCTATCTCACAGAGATGTGAGGGTTAATTGAAGCACTAGATATATTTCAATTCAAAGCACTTCTGTGAACTGTAAAGCACAATATAAATGTACATTTTGTTCTGCTTCTTCCAGCCCAATAATCTCAAGATTAGAGAAAAGATAAGTAGCTTCTCCTCACAAAAAGGTCAGGGAAATCAACTAAAAAAATTTAAAGTAATCTCAACTCATTCAAAACAAATGACAAATTTTAATTTAATATATAATCAGCCAACAAGGGTTATGTCAAAAGGGAATGTACTGAGTTAAACTTTCTAGCCACTTTACTCACTCATCCAACGTACTATAAATCCAATCCTGCTTATGGTATAGAATATGAGTCGGCCTTTGTAAACCTATAAACCATAACAGGGACTGTCCTAGGGAGAATGGAGAAAGAAAAGGGCCCAAGTTTCAGGAACTCCTGGTCTCACCAATGGGTGAATCATTCCACAGTATATAAATTACTTCATTAACTTTGACTAATGTCCAAAGGAAAAATCTGCTCATTTGTGTGTCAGAAACAAGTCATTTTCATGTTGTAGATAACTTGCTTTTCTCCTCCAGGGATGGGAAGCATGTAAGGAAGGCAAATGGATTCCTCTCGTTCACTGGAGGGTCATTTTCACAAGCCTTCATATGGAACTTCATATACCTACCCATCCAAAATTACTATAGCAGATTCAAAATAGAAACTGAAATACGAGGTGCTATGAGGTTGAATCACAGCACAATTTACCACAGAATCACAGAGGTGTTAACAGGCACCACAGGCCACCTGGCCCAACCTGTACAAGTACCTTGAACAAGCATCTCCTCCAAAACAGCCCCAGTAAGTGGTAATTTGGCTTAGTTTGAAGGGCTCTCTCTAATAACGAGGAACTCACTCTTAAACCAGGCCATTTCACTTCTGGTAGTTCTAATTATTAGGAAACTTTCTCTTAGGCCAATTTCTTAACCTGGGGTCTATAGGTAGAGTTTTTTGTGGGGACGGGAGATCTAAAGGTTTCCTTACTAATCGTACATATTTTATTTTATGCATTTAAAACCAGGTGGCTCATTGGATGCAGCACCAGCCCCGGAGTCCGGAAAACCTGAGTTCAAATCCAGCCTCAGGCACTTACCGGTTGTGTAACCCTGGGCAAGTCCATTAATCCCATAGCCTCCAAATTTAAAAACAAACAAACAAAAAAACAACATTCTCAGAAATAGTCCATAGACTTCACCAGACTGCCAAAGGGTCCATGACACATAAAAAGGTTAAGAAGCCGTTTCTTGGACCAACCTCATAAATCTGTCTCTCCACACTTTCTCCCACTGCTCCTAGTTCTGCCTTCTGGGACCAAGTAGATCAAGTCTTATTTCCTCATCCAAATGTCAGCCCTTCAAATACAATGATCACTCTCTTCTACAGACCCAACATCCTTCCTTCTGCTGATCTTCCTTTGGTATGATCTCTGCTTTTAGGACTCCCATGTCCCAATGCCAATTCACATTGCACTTCTGGACCTCTAAAATCCTCAATTCTTTCTTAAATGAATTGTCATAAAACCATATTTTCCCCCCATTTTATACTCATGATGCTAATTTTTGAACCCCTGTAGGACTTTACATTTTTCTCGATTTAATTTCATTGAATTAGATTTAGCCCTCACCTAAAGTATCAAGATCTTATATGATAGTCAATTTGTCAAGTCAATAAGCATTCAGTAAGTTTCTGTGTGCCAGGAATTATGTTAAACGCTGGAGATACAAAGAAGGGCAAGGCAGTCCCTGCTTTCGAGGAATTCACAATCTAACCCGGGAGACAACGTGCAAACAAATACATTCAAAAGAGTCATATTTAGGATAAAAAGGAAATAATCAACAGAGCAAAGGCACTATTCCTATTAAGGAATAGAAAGGATTCCTGTAGAAAGTGAAATAGCCAGGACTTTAAGGAAGTCAAGGAAGCCAAGAAGAGAATCTTCCAGGTATGGGGATGGTCAGAACAAATGCTCAAAGATGAGAGATGAAGGTTCTTGTTCAGGGAAGAAGAGGCTGCTGTCACTGGATCAGAGTATAATTAGCACATATAAGATTTAGGACTGGAAATGTGGCAGAGAACTAGGCTACAAAGGGCATGAATGACAGAGGATTTTGTATCTGATCTTGGAGGTGATAGGGAGCTCCTGAAGCTTGAATAGGGGGCAGAACATGGTTGGACCAGAGCTTTAGGAAAATCATGTTAACCGCTGAATGGGGAGAGACTTATGGCAGGCAGACTAAGCAAGAGCCTACTGCAACAGTCCTGGTATGGGATGAAGGCCTGAACCAGGATAGTGGTAATATCATAGGATAGAAGGTGGAACATCCAAGAGACGTCACAAAGGTGAAATTTATAGGTTTTGGCAACAGATTGGATACGGAGAGCGAGAATAGTGAGGAATCCAGGATGACACCCAGGTTGTGTGCATATGAGACTGGAAAAATGGTGATACCCTCAACAGTCTATAGAGGTGAGTTTTCAGAGGAAAAATCATGAATTCAATTTTGGACATGTTGAATTTAAGATATTTGCGAGACACGTTCTCAATGATAGTTAATAATGAGAAGATCATAATAAAGATTTGAGAACTTGATTATGTTTCAAATGCTACAGCATATTTTGACTTCTTTCAAAGTTCCTTTTGACACACACAAAAAAGACAGCTTTAGCATTTTACTATCTACATAATTTTAAAGAATGTGAAGCATTTCTTTCATATCCTTTGTGACCAAGAAGAAAAAGCACTGACTAGACTAGATGAGAGGACTTGGTTCAAATCTTCGCCCTGGGACCCGTGACCTTGGACAATTCACATCCTCCTTTCGGTCAATTTCCTCATGAAGTGAGAGGATTAGACCACATGGTCTGTAAGCTCCTTTCCAGTTTTAACTCCTAACATCTTTGGCACTAAAGGCCTCCTACCTTCATTGTTTTTATTTGTGGATACTTTGTTTCAAGTATAGTGGCCTGGACAAGAGAATCTGCAGTATACTGTATCACTTCATGGCTTATAATGTAGCATTTTTATGATTTTATAGGAAATGTCATTAAGGGGCGGGAGGGAGTTAATTCAATACTACTAACTCAACACCATTACTGAGTCTTTATGCCTATTCTTAAAAGAGCATCACTTTATTCCCTAGGTGATCTATGTCTATAATAGAGACCTGGCATACAGGTTTGCATATCGATCCTTTCCAGTTACTCTCTATTGATGGCATGCTGACTGGTTAGCTTTTCAGAAGAGTCAGAGGATCTGTGAGTGTGTCTGTGAGTGTGTGTGTATGTGTGTGTTAGAGAGACAAAGACAGAGAGAGACAGAGACAGAAACAGAGAGAGGCAATGAGAAAAAGAAACAGAAAGAGGATATGAGCCAAAAAGTATTTATCAAACACTTTCTTGCACATAACAGTCTCATAGAGGTATGGTTGCTGTCCTCTAATGGAATCTGCAAGACAACACTGACTGCAGATTAATAAAGTAAGACCTAAAGAGGCAAAACACATATACGTGTAATTTTCATTGCGTCCATCAACCAACAAGCATTTGGGGAGGCAAGCAGCAGTGTTGAATTTGGAGTCAAAAAGACCTGGGTTAAAATCTCACCTCAAACATTTACTAGTGCACGATCCTGAGTAAATTATTCAATGTCTCTGTGCCTCAGTTTCCTCATCTGTAAAATGAGGGGGTTGGACTCAGTGGGCTATAAGATCCCTTCCTCTGTTAAGTACCTACTATGCCCTAGGCACTGTGATTGGGAGGATACAAAGAAGAGTCCCTGATCTAAAAGAGTATGCCATTGCTGGGGTATAAAACATACACACAAATGAGTATAAAATACTTAAACTGATGTAGGATATTATCTACTTGGAAGTGCCTTGTAATGATGCAGATCACACAGTGTCCATCCTCGTCCATCCTATGTAACTCTTAGCCACGTACTCCCCTACATTCTGTGTAACAGGTCCATCCAGATCTGCCGAAGGGTTTCTTCTCTCTCCCCTAACACAAAAAGGGCAGTTGGTGGAGCCCCCTGTTGTCCACCCTCTCCATGTGTCACCAAATGTGACCAATCCATATTCTTGTCCTATCATACAATTCCTCCCTAATGTCTTTCCTCCTGTTCTACTTCACTGATTATGTGCTCAGCCTGCTCAAACATTTCTCTGTGTGCCCCTTATTTTCTAGAATCAGGGCTTCTTAAACTTTGTCCTCTTGCTGTCCTTCAGCATTTCTGTCTTCCAAGGCAAGGATATTCCATGACTCATCACCACACGGCAACACCAGGAAAATGGTTGTATTAAAAAGATGGGCCTTTCCCTTTAATGGGAAGCAGGGAAAAATGTTTGCAATTTCTTAAAGGCAATCCAATCAGTTCTTCTCCTCCTGTTTACTTCCAGATCCAACCAAGAGTCCACCTGTCCAGTCTGTGTCTGATAAATATACAGACAGCTAAGGTCTATCTGGTGTCCAACCAAATTCATTTTGAAATCTGGACGATAGGCATTTTTACGTGCTTGGACTTTCCCATGTAAAAAGATACTAGTGCTCTCAAAAGAAAGAGAAAAGTAGGAGGGCCAAGATTAGGGAAGAAAAATGAGCTCTGTTTTTGGATGTATTGTATTTGAGACTTCAATGGAAAATTCAGGAGGAGATATCTAGGAAGAAGCTGATGACATTCTAGAGGAAGAGTTGGACATATAAATTTGGGAATTATCTACATAAAGATGATACTTTAACTCATAGGAGCAGATGAGATCAGTGACCTCCAAGGAAGAAATCATAATAAGGAAGAGAAAAGGGCTCAGGATAGAATAATGAGGGGAGTGGGGAGTCACCCACCCTAAAGGGGCAGCTGGTAGATAATACTATCAAGAAGGGGCAATCAGAGAGGTTTAAGGTTACTATCACAGAAATCAAGGGAATCGAGAATATCCAAGGAGAGAAGGTGCTATGCAGAATGCAGAGAGGTAAAGGAGAATGAGAATTGAGAAAAGACCATCCATTCAATTTAGCAATTTAGGGACTACTGGTTAATTCAATTAGAGACAACAAACATTTCTTAATCACTTATTATCCACAAGGCACAGAGCTAGATGATCAGGATAAAAAACAAAGAGGCAGGAACTGCCACCCCTCAGTATATCCAGCACCTGGAATGGTCCAGTGGCCATTACAGAAAAGGGAATGAAAGGGACTATGATTTCATCCACTTTGGAAAATCCAAGTATGAAATTTGTAATTTATAATCTTAGTAGGATGTCTATGCTAATAATAATAACTCATATTTATATAGTGTTTTAAGACTTGCAAAGCACTTCTCATACAATATTTCATTTGATCCCTATAATAAACATGTAAGGTAGATTGATGCTGGGATTAACTTCAGAATACAGATGAGGGAACGAAGGTTCAGAGAGACTCAAACTCATTTCTTGCTGTCTCCCAAACAGAATCTCTACGCATGGCATCATGCTGCCTCTCACCTGGGGCACAATAGGCCCTTGATGTTTCTATAAACTATAAAAACTATAAAAGGGAATTCAGTGGTAGAATGAACACTTGGTATATTCAAACAGGTGCCTCTAGGAATCTTCTTAGCTTCTGAAACCAACTAGCAACACTACAACACATAAAATGTGGAAATCTCCAGCTTGGCGCACTGGCACATGCACTGGCACACACAGCCATCAGAAAAAACATTTGCCACACCTGCGTAATGGGTGAGGATGGCTTTCTATAAAATGACTCTAAAAACCCTTATTCCCAACCAGAGCTCCCAAGCTTTTCTAATGCAAGCACTAACAGTAAATAAATACTGTTTCATAACATATTTACTTCCATTCTCCCAAACAACAAGGACCTTTCCCCTCCTGCTCACCCTCCCACAATAGCCTAAAGCCCTCTGTTCATAAGAGATCATAACAGCTAGGGCTGGAATGAACCTCAAAGGTCATCCATTACACAGATGAGGAAAATGAGATCCAGAAAAGTGAATAGTTTACACGGGCTGTAAGGGTCATTGCATCACTCCACTTGCATTTTTCTTTCCCCTCCTCCCCAACAGGGCTGAAGACCATAACCGTCTAAGTCAAGCTTCAATAAACTCCAGTGGCTCCCCAGAAATATAAAGTCTTCTGTTTGAACCTTAAATTCTTTCACAATCAGACATTTCCCATCATTCTGGGTTTCTGGGTTTTTAATCACTCTACCCCCACCACACACACATTCTAAAATCTCGGTCTATTCACTGTATTCCTCATACAACACTCCATCTCCCACCTCCCAGCCTTTGCCCCAGCTGTGCCCCTGGCACGGAATGATCTTCCTCTTCATCTCCATTTCTGGGATTTCCCCGACCTCCTTAGTGACTCAGGGCAAACTACACTTCCCGTAGCAGGCTCGTCCTGGCCCTCCTGGCAGTGAGTGCCATCCCGTCTAGGATTACTCCTGTAAGCTCCAGGAGGGCAGGCCCCCAGTGTGTGCCCCTCACGGTCCCTGCAGTGCTAAAGCCAATGCCTGTCAGCTTCCCCCAAGTTTGCCCCGCGGTGACGGCACCCCTGGCAGGGCTGCCGCACTGCCCTCCTTTTACGGAGGAGGAAACCAAGGCCCTGAAAGAGGCCTGAGTGACAGAGGGAGAACTGGAACCCAGGACCTGGGACTCCGCAGCCCGCGCTCGCTGCCCCGCGGGCTCTCCCGTGCGCCTCCCGGGGGGTGCCCAGACATCCGGGCCCCGGGGCCCCCGCCCGCGGCGCCCCTCCTGTCCTGGCTGGGCTCGCGGCCCGCCCCGCCGGCCACGGCCGAGGCGCACTTACCCGGAGCCAGCAGGCGGGCGGCGGCGGCCATGTTGGGGCTAACTGGAAGCTCCGAGTCGCTCGGCGGAGGCCGCGGAGCCGTCCCCTGCGGCCGCTGCGCACGCGCGCTCCGTCCCGCCCGGCTCGGCCCCGCTCCGCTCCCCGCCGGGCTCGCGCTCGGCCCCCCGCTGGGACGACGCCCGCGCCCCGCTGCTGCTGCGCCCGCGAGCGAACTCGGGCCCGCCCGGAGTGCGCGGGCGGGGAGGTGCCCCGGGAGCGGGGGAGGGGCCGCCTGCCAGACCCAGCCCTCCGCGCCTCTGCCCAGTGAGGCGCGAGCCGAGCTGGGCCGGCGGAGAGCACCTCCAGCCTCTGCACCCAGCCAAGCACCTCGCGGGGCATCCGCGCCCACGCCCTCGTTTTACGTTTAAGGAAACTGAGGCTCCCTGATTTCGCCCACGTCCTACGGGTGCATGTGTGATTTGAACTCAGGGTCGGTGTGCTTGGGTTTTTTCCCCAGTGTGTCAATGGCTCGTAAAGATCTAGACCTATTTTACTATTGCAAAAAATGTTCACTTACAAATTGAGCTGGAAAGGGCCCCCGAGGCTATAATAATTGTAACACAGGCTGCTTATGACTTGCTGCTTTGCAGTTATGAATTTATCTTCACAACAACCCTGGAAGATAGGTGGCGGTTTTATCGCCTTTTTACATATGAAGAAACTGAGGCAAACAGATTAAGTGGTTTGCTCAGGGTCACCCAGCTAAGAAGTCTCACAATAACCCTGGGAGGTAGATGCCATTATCTCCATCTTACAGACAAGGAAACTGAGGCAGAGGTTATGTGACTTATGCAGGCTCACCTAGCTGAAAAGTCTCAGGAGAACCTTGAGAGGGAGATGCCATCATTATCTCCATTTTATAGATGAGGGAAACTGGTTGAGTGACTTGCCCAGGGTCACACAGCTGGTAAGTGCTTGAGGCCAGATTTAAACTCAGGTCCTGCTGACTCTGAGTGTAACAGTCTTCCATTGTATCACCATGGATACAATGGTGCACCATGTATGTGTGTGTATATATGCACATATATGTATGTATGTATGTATAATATATACATACACACATATGCATGTAGTTTTGATTGAATGTCTCCCCTTGTTAGATTGTAAAATCCTTGAGGGTAAAGGCTGTTTCTTTTCTTTGTATCCTTAGTGTGCAACAAAGTACTTAATAATTGCTTGTTATGCTCATTCTAAAGAGGGCATTCCATTTCACAGCCCAGGATCTCTCTCCCAGAGCCTGAAATGCTCTCTCTCTCTCTCTACTTAACCACCATCTCTTATTACTCGTTGCCTTCAAGATGTAGATCAATGTAACTGTACTCCTCTCCAAAATCAAATCCAAAATTGCGTCCATTTTGCACAAATTTTGAACCTTCCTATAAATGTATGTTTTGAATTAAAAGCATTTATTAAATGTTTGCTATGTGCCAAAACTGTGCTAAGCACTCAGGATTAAAAATACAAAAGACAGTCCCTGCTCTCAAAGAGCTCTATTTAAAGGGGGAAATATGGTATGTAGGGGAGCAGTGGTCAGAGAAGGGACCTTTGGTCTGGAAAGTAGCAAAGATGGTGCTCAGAACACTGGGGCAGCCAGCTGGCATACTCTTTCCAGACCCCATAACAGTTTGATTTTGATTACAGATCTATCTCAGAGCAGGAGATGGAGGATGAGGAGAGTACATGGACATGGACATGGTCTCAAGGAATATCCAGGCAGGTGGTTTAGTTCCTCGTAGGCCTGATCTCCAGAGGACCCACCCATTTAGAAGGTGGCATCTCAGAAATAGGCTTCAGGGCAGGAAATAGCTGAGTTAAGAGGCAGCATAGAATATAAGCTTGTTGAGGGCAGGTGATGTTTCACTTTGTATCCTTAAGTGCCTGGCTTGTAGTAGGCTCTTAATAAAAGGTTGCTGGTTGCCTGGTGTCCTCATCTATTATATATATACATACATGCATACATATATGTAATCTCTCAAGTTGTATGTAATCTTGAGGTCAGAAATAGTATTTGTCATTGTCTAATGACAAATGGTGCCTTTTGTATAGTAGGGTTAGGGTTAGGGTTGGGTTAGAGTTAGGGTTACTTCATAAATTGCAACTTGAATTGTCTGAGCTCAGGGGAGGGAGGCTTATCACCAGGATGGCCACAACATCCCATGAAATAAAAATATATATTTGGGGGGGCTCTGGACCTGGGTGGTTGAGGTGCTGATCAAATTATTCAGTTTCCTAAAAATGAATATTTCTGTTGCAGTGGGAGCCCCAGTTAAAAGGGTCAGTCTTCATCATTATCTAAAGGTAAGATCAAATGGGAATTCTATAGAATTGTTGCTCTGAGAAATAGAGAATAGTAATTTTTTTTAAATTCCATTTTCCTCTATTTCATTTCCAAGTGTATATTTGTTAGCTAAGATCCCTCTCATTCTGTATTGTCTTTTCAAAGGGTTTTTCTAGTATGAGGGATATGCTGTCCTGCCTCGAAAACCCTGAAACTAGGAGAAGCAGCATGTCTAAGGCCAGAGAATTAGAAAACAAGAGGAAATTAGGAGTCTGAATTCCCTCTTCATTTAGTCACATCTGGAATACCCTGGATAAGTCAAGTACTCTATCTCTGGCCACATTCCACTTTCTGCAAAATGAAGATAATGCTTATCTATTGTCTATCTACCACACAGGCTCCATAGTGATTGGTGAGTAGGCAAAAATTGGACATAATTTCATAGGAATTCAATGAGTAGCTCATGGTTTGCTTGCATACTGGGTTTTTTTAGTCAGACTCATAATGGGGCAAAGGTTTATAAATGTTATAATACTTTTAGGGGAAAGAAATGTAGTACCTTTTTGGGGGGAAGCTTACAAAAAATTACTTGTATTGATAATTTTTAATAAATCATTTTATATTCTTTTAATAAATATCAAAACCATTTCATTATTAAATATATTTGTTTAGCAGCTATTTATAAATTGTTATTCTTTTTGTGGATTTTTGTTGATATATTTTCATTTTTATTCATTTTCAATTCAGTTGTCCATCATTTATTCAACAAGGATTTAAGTGTCTACTAGGTGCTGGGGATACAAGCACAATACAAAAAAACCTCAAACACTTCCTGCCCTTGAAGTCACTCTACTGGAGGTCAGTAGGGACAGAAATAAGCAAATACAAATCTTACACAAAGAAAAGGCAATGGGAAAGTACTACCATGTAGTTCAGAAAAGGTGGCTTCCTCTAGAAGGTGGAAGCGAAGAAGATTCTATCCCTCCCTGTCCCCCTATTTCCTCAGTATCCAAAGGTCTCGAGATGGGGGAAGGGGCAGCAAATAGGCTGATCTGGCTGGAACGTCAGAATAGAGGGGTAAGAACCAGAATATAGTTCCAAAAGGGTTCTTGTACTTTATACTAGGAGTCATGGGACCCTGAAGCTTTTCATGTAGCGGGGTGACAGTGTTAGGCTCAAGGAATATCAACTTGACCACTGTGTAGAAGAGTCATGTTTCCAGTGATCAAGAAGTACTAAATGTGATACAGTAGTACTGATATGTGACAAGAGAAAATGAATCTATTACTCTTCACCCAGAAGAAGTATCTCTATTATCACAGAAATTTGTTAGATGTTACTTAAAGGTAGTGGAAAGAAGATTGGTTTGGAACCAGAAGAGATCTGCCTGGGGGTCAATCCCAAACATAAGCAAGTCACTTAAACCAAATCTGGTTCCTCATGGGGGTGGTGGGTTGCAAAACGGTAATAATACCTTCAGTACTTAACCCCACAGCATTGTTACAAAGATCACATGAGATCATAGATGCTTTGCAACTTTCAGCATACTTTAATTAGATCATCAGACTACCAAAGTTGTTCAGTTGTGTCCAACTCTGAAACTCCACTTGGAGTTTTCTTAGCAAAGATACTGGAGTGATTTTTCACTTCCTTCTCTCCAGCTCACTTTACAGATGAGGAAAGCGAGGCAGAGTTAAGTGGCTTGCCCAGGGTCACACAGCTAGTAAGTGTCTGAGGGCAAATTTGAATTCACACCTTCCTGACTCCAGGCACTCTATCCACTGTACTCCTTTACTTGTGCAAAATCTGAAGGTGCCCTATTATCTCTTATTTTTCAAAATATACCTACATGTGTTTTTCCTGACATGTGTCCTCTTAGGGGCATAGACAAATATAGGAAGATCACACAATTATAATGGCTAGTCCGTCAATAAGATAATGTAATTATTAAGGCCTGCTGTGCCAGACATTGTACTGGATCAGCTTTGTAATATATGACTTTCCATTCCTAAGATTAAGATCAGTGTCTTTAGAAAACTAATAGTGCTTTATACTCTGTAAGTATTGAATAATGATGACGTTAAGATTAGCAGAATGATGAAAAGCTAAAATTTTTTTTTTCCTGAAATGTTTAGATTCATAGATTTAGACCTAAAATGGACCTTAGAGATGAGGGTGATCCCTTTCATTTCACAGATAAGCAAACTAAAGCCCAGGTAGTTAGTGCTGCAGTAGATAGAATCTAGGGTCTGAAGTCAGCAAGACTCATCTTTCTGAGTTCAAATATGACCTCAGATAACTTACTAGCTGTGGCAAGTCACTTAGCTCTCTTTGCCTCAGTTTCCTCATCTGTAAAATGAGCTAGAGAAGGAAATGGCAAACCACTGCCAAGGAAACCCCAAATGAGGAAGGCATAATTTAACAACAGCAGCAAACTGAATCCCATACAGTTTAAAAGGCTTGTCCAATGTCAGACAGTTAGCAGGCAGAATATGAACCCAGGTCCTCTGACTCCAAGACCCCATCACATTGCTGCATATCTCCCAATGAGTTAATTTCAGGGGAAAAAAACTGAAAAGCACATAGGGTAAAGTAAAAAAAAAAAAAACCCTCACTAAAACCTATCCTTCTAGGGCTCAGGAAACATTGTAAGGATATTCTTGCATAGAGTAGATAATTGTTTTACTTTCTTTTTCCACATTTACCACGAAATACTTATGCAGAAAAATCCACTTTCTACACAGAAATGTATATGAATTAAAGCCTCTGGGCAGCCCCAGATAAGCAGCCCAGCAGAGCAGAGGATTTATCTGAGGCTGGGTGACTTAATTAGTGGATAAAGCACTCGCCTGTCACAGATAGGACCCAGTGTGTGTTTGGCTCCAAGACCTAAATAAAATGAATTTGTTGGTTTCAGCTCAGTGCTTTGGAAGAGGGGGGCAAACCTAAATCATTATATGTCATGATTGGCATCTCTGAGCTGCTGCACAAACTAAATTTAGATTACTTGGCTGTACCTCCTTAATCAGAAAAAGGGGGCAAATTCAAATGCAAAAGAAATTGTAGCTGAGTAAAGCAGAAGCAATTTACATGCCATAATTATCCATAGCTCCAAGATGTCAACTATCCTTTGTTTACCACAATGATGCAGCAGAATCCACATCAAAAGAATGTGTACTTTAACCTTCCAATAGTAAATAGAAGTTGCATGAACCCATACTCTTACCCAGTTACCCCAATTACCAAGTTTACATGACAGCTAGTCTGGATCAGAACTGCAGTATATTGTTACTTGCTTGTCATATCCAGTCATTTCATTGTGTAGCCATCCTTTCCTTACCAACTTTCAGATCATCCACAACATTCTTAGTGAAGGCATTTGTGACTCTGAAAGTTCTTCCTAAATTATAACAAACATTTCCCATCACCCTTCAGTCCTTTTGACTTGTCCACAAATTTGGAGTATAGCTGTTCAATGCCCCTTATATACTATATCTAGGAAGCTAAGACAAATATTATTATCCCCATTTCACAGATGAGGAAAACTGAGGTTAAGGCCTATTCAGTAATTTGCCCTGGAATCAGCAAGAGTTGTGCAAGTAGGATTTAACCATTAGTCTTTTCAAGGGCTCTATGATGCCCTATGAGCATTTTTGTCCAGGTTCTTCTCCAGTACACCAATTACAAGTGGTGTTTATACATACAAATTCTCTCCAGATTAAATAATCCACTTCTCATAATCAGATCTTCAGGTCAGAACTAACTGCTTTAGTTCTTTTACACCTTTCCTGGAGCTCTGTGGACCCTATTCAAACTCTTCATATCTTAAGTCTAAGGGTCCACCCCATGTTCCTCTATCTCCTCAGCACCAGGCAGTGTCAAATCATCCATATCGATTCTTCAGGAAGAAACAACCAGTCGATGTCTTGAAATGATAATAAAAGGGCCAGAGACATGTCATGGCAACAGAGAACTAGCATTTTAAACCTGACAGCATTATGACAGACTTGAAGAGTATTAATAAAGCTTCTTATCATGGATCCAAAGAAACTAAATAGTGCTAAGAGCAAAAAAGTGTTGTAGCTCCACGTGAATAAACGTCTCATTGTTGAAAATTTAAATTTCTTATATAAAGTTACAAAAATTGAGCTGGAGAAGGAAATGGCAAACCTCTCCAGTATCTTTGCCAAGAAAACCCCAAATGGGGTCACATTGCGTTGGATATGACTAAAACCACTGAACAACAAAGATGAGAACTTAGCCTAATACAAGGATAACACATTAGTCATTTTATCCATTCTTAACTACAAATTAATGTGTATGCAGCTGCACTGTTCTAGCACTGCTTAATTTCATTATACCCTTTTCTCCTGAAATGTTCAAGAGGGGGAATGTGGTAATAGCTAGCATTTACATAACGCTTTAAAATTTGCAAATCGCTTTACAAATTATCTCATTTTTCCTCACATCTGTAATAGGTAGGGTACTACTATTACCTTCATTTTACAGATGAAGAAACTGAGGCAAACAGAAGTTGTGACTTGTCATGGGTCACATACTTAGCAAATGTCTGAGGCAGGATTTGAATTCACGTCTTCCTGAGTCCAGTTCAGGGTTCTTTCTCTCTGTCACTTAGCTGGTTAGTAGTTCTAAGAAAACCAAGTTCAACAAACTTTCCCAACAAAAATGTTTTTGTTTAAGCCTGAATGCTAAAAGAAGTCCAACTCGTCCCATATCCACCTAGGTGGAATAACTTAAGTGGAAGACCCACTATTACCATCAGATATTCAAACGTAATTCCTTTTCACTTCTTTCAGAAGAAACCAGGGGTCACACAAGCAGATCCGCTATGTCCCAGCACTACATCCATGGCAAACACTATGAAATGATGTCATCATCATGACCAAAAAACTCCAAACCTGAATTTACCATGTAACTATCCAGGGCATTTTTGGGTAAAAAAGGGGGAGAGGAAGCAGAGGGAGGGAAAATAGGATAGAAAAATGAACCATGAAGAATCAAGGGGGTCAAAGAAAGAGGAATGCAAGATAATGAGGAAAGGGAGTAAGGTTGCTATTAAGTGTGAAGCCCTACTACTGAGTGGTGACCTTTAAGGTGAATTCCCTGGCTTGGCTGCCAAGTACCTACTGTTCTCCTCTGCCTAGTTTTCTTGAAAGAACAACCAAGGCCTTGTTGCTGCTGTGCCAAGATCTCACTGCCACTAACATGGAGTTACCTCCTGTCCTCATGCCCCAGCTAAGCTCCTCCAAGCTGGGTACTGCACCTACTGTTCTCATTTAGTTTCATTCAACAAATGCAAATTAATAAACGTCATGTACTTCTACTGTGCTAGATTCACAAAACTCACAACACTCATAAAATACACATTTATTCTACTGGAGCCTTACTTCTTCAGGCTAAACACTGCTTAAATGAATTCCCTAAGTAATATGTTAAAAGCTATTTATATATCCTTATAAGTAACTCAATTCTTAAAACTACTGAAGTATTTCACTGGTAGTTTTATTTTGAATTGAAAAATTAAATAAAATTTAACTAGTAGCTAAAACACACCAACAAGTAAGATCTAATTCAACATATACATAAAAAGAAGCCATTAGGGGCACATAGTTGTTGATATTAGCCTTTCATAGTCATGCTAATATTGCCATTTTAACACTATAAATTGAAGTATGTCTTCAGAAAAATATCAAAATGCAAGCAGGATGTTGGTAATCTAAGGGATATTTCAGTTGTGAAAAAATTATCCAAGCAAAATACTTCTACATGATGTCATTTATTAATTTTCACAATTACAGTTAACGGAGTATATATGACATGCACTTTTAACTGACTAAATCTTACCTGGAGTAATTTGTAAGTACAGTGAGAATGAAGAAAACAGCTAATTAGGTCTCAAGACTTAATGAGATAGTTCAAACAACTATCTATATTATTAAATTATTAATATATTAATATTCTGGCTTACAATTCTTTTTTGAGGTCATTTGTTCTTATTTATGGAAATGCCAAAGAAAAGCAGCTCAGCTCTTCAGAACAACAGAACAGATACCCTGCAGACTAATTACCCCCCCAAATACTGTTTATACTGTTGTCCACCTTTTAACTTTTACTAAACTATTTGAAGAATTCTGCAAATTCTTCTATTTCTGTAGTAAACAGAATTGTTTAAATATATTAAAATCTGGAATGCTTATCAGATAATAACAGAGTGGATACATGGCTCAAGAAAATGATTCATTTTATTCCAGCATCTACAGCTGAATGACACTTATACTAAAGCAATCAAATCTTTAACATTGTATTAATTAGGTGTCAACTTTATTCCAAGCTTTTGGTTCTTCACTCAATGAAAGAGTAAGATGCTACAAAAGAGAACTGCAGGAGCACAGAAAAGAACACAGAAATTCCAGGATACAGTAGAAACACCCGGTGTCAGTGGTGAATGGGACGAGACACAGAGTCCTGTACAAACCATAACCAAGGACTGAAATATGGTACTACCTGCACACTAATGTACCACAATATCCTTCCCCCAATGTTTATAATGGCAATTATTTTTCTAAGAATGACAACATAGATGTCACTTGAGATCATTTTATTTCTGGGACTTCTCAAATAATTGACTATTTTATAGCAATGAGAACAGATAACACAAGAAGTGGCACTCTGATGGGACGAAAAAGATGCATCTTTCCATTAAGCTGTGTGTACTCTTGCCCGTTGCTGTCACTCACTGGACTGTTAGGGTGTACAGCGCTGGACAAAGCGTGGGTACAGGCATACATCTCGGATATGGTATCTGTTCAAAATCCAAGTTAAGAATCGTTCCAAGCCCAAGCCATACCCTCCATGAGGGCATGCACCATATTTTCTCTGTCAAAAACATTAAAAAAAAGGTTAAATGCCAACTTTCAAATTTAATCTTATTCAACAAATAGCAAACAATCATTAAAGACTAAATGCAAGACAGACACTGTATCAGGTGCTGTACAAGATACAAAGAGAAATAAGACATGACACCTATGTTCAAAGAACTTATAATCTAGTGGAGGAGAGAAGACATATATAAAAATGGCTCTAAGATAACAGATTATAAATGCATAAAAATAGTATCATACTGCACACCATCTTAGGGTGGGAGAGAAAATTTAAAAGCTTATAGAAGTGAATGTTGAAAACAAAAATTAAAATAAAAAAAAGATGATATGATCATGAATTTAGGGCTAGAAAGGATCTCAATGTGTAGGTAATGAAACAGAGGCCCACAGAAATAAAATGACTTGCCCATGCTAATTCAGCAGAAAAGGACTGTGCCTAGACTCAAACTCAAATCCTGTGTTCATTCCATAAATGCTATGACTGTTCATGAGGGGAAACTCACTTCTGGCTTAGAAGAAATAGAAGTTTCAATGGAAAAAGTGGCATTTGAAATGTCTTTTAAAGAATGGCTAGAATTTCAAAAATTGGAAATGGAGGAAGGGAGGTGACCATTTCAGGCGTGGGAAGCTGCCTGACTTAAGATTTAAGCACAGAATGTATGTGAGTAGTCCAGTTTGGCTGGATAACAAATGGAGAGACAAAGATAAAAAAGAACCAGACTGTAGAGGACCTTGAATGCCAACATAAGGAGTTTAATTAGCCCTTGACTTCTAGATGATGGAAAGCCAATGAAAATTTTTAGCAGTGCAGCGATGTGGTCAGAGTCACATGTTAAAATTAACCTAGTAGTAGCATGAAAGTTTGTTTGGAAAGGGAGGCTAGAGGCAGACAAAGCAAATACAAGGATGTTAAATTAGTCTTACGAGGAATAATAAAGATCTGACCTAGACTGGTGTCATACTGGAAGTGCCAAAAAGAGGACAGATGCAATAGATATTACAAAGACAGAATTAACTGAGCTTGGCAATTAACAATTATGTAGAGAGAATAGGAGAAATCAGAAGATGGCTCTGAGGCCGTAAGAGTAAGTGGTTAGGAGAACAGCAGTAACATTAAAAAAAAACAAAACAAAACAGTAAAGACCAGAAAAGTGTTAAGTTTGAGGTACCAGTAGGAAATCTAGGTATAATGTCCAAGAGGCAACTGAAAATTTGCACCTGGAATTTTATGAAGAGTTGAGTTGGGAGATATAGAGAATGAGAGCTAATGTAATTAGGAACTAAAGAGACCACCAATAGAAAGAACGTGGCTTACTGAACTATCTTAAATACCTCAATCTAATGGCTGCTATAACTTTAGGAAAGTAATCTTCCCATTCCAACATTGTAAAGGGAAAGTTCTAACCTGAAGAGCCTAATGAAGTGCAAATGTAAGGTAAATGTGTTATTCTTAAAAACACAGATACTAAACCATAAATTGGAAACTAGGAAATGTCTAAGCTAAACCTACCCTGCCCATTTGGTTCAATTTGATAAAATTTTTGCAAGAAACAATATATTGTAATTTACCCATGCAGCTGACCACATTATGTCAGACATTTGTGACACAGCACATGTCAATTAGGTAAGTACCTGATCAGTGTACCAGTAGTAGGGAGTGGGATCAATGCCTTCTCTCTTGTATCCCTTCAGCAGTTCCTCGCCATCCCAAATACGCATGGAACCTCCCACAATTTCACCAACATTTGGCATCAACACATCTACCTAAAAAATAAAAAAATAAAGAGAACGAGATGTTGCCATAAGCCTGGTGCTAGCAGGCAAGCAAACTAAAATTACTTTTCTAACACTCCCCCCACATCCCCCCCAAAATGCTGGCATTACTCTCTAGGTGAACTGGAAGCCAGGAACTGTGCTCCAATAAGACACCCCTCTAAAGCTTCCTTTGATCATTCATGACCTAAAATTTAACAAACTGCATGCTCAGTGATAAGTACAACAATTTCAGAACCCATTTTATAATTTTGTACTGGCAAGAAAATACCTAAAGTTTTAAACAATGAGCTATATGGCATTCCAAACAGTGATCCCCACCCCCTTAAAAAGAAAGGCTCCCAATACTACTTGAATCACCAACGGACAGATTCAGTAAGCCGGGAATCCTCAGGACATCGCGGCATATAGAAGGACTTGATCTCTGCAGGAAATCGACACAGCAAGACTGGTTCATTAATGGTGTCTGTCATCAGTCTCTCAGGGGCTTCTGGGATATCCTGAGGTTAAACAAGACTTCATTAACATTTACAACTAGAAATGCAACAAGACACCAGGAACTCTCTCCCTCTGCACCAGGCCTTTGTCCTACTGATGAAACACACTAAGACAAGTCACAAAAAGGAGGGGAGGGGGTTAGTTTCGTTTTCAAAACAAGCTATTTAACATGTTCAAAATTCTTCAATTCTAAATGAATAGTAAAAAGATATCTGTGCTTCCCTAAATACTATAAAGGAATTCAGACAATATACCACTCAAATCAGGTAAATAACAAATATATATAACCCATTATGAGGGAAACTAGAAACCAGTGAACTTGGGTCTATCAGTTATTACTGCAGGGATTCATTTTATCTGGCTCGGAAGTACAGGTGTTTCACTAGCTCCATGAGCATTAGGTAATCAGTGCTGGTTGCAGAATATCAATGACCTACATGGAAAGTCAATCTATAAACACTCATGGTTATTTGTATATCTTTATCCCCACTATCAGCCATACTTTAGCTGGCAGTAAAACACATCCAAACGCTAAGTGAGCCAAAATTTGAGTCGTATTTATGAGGGTAAACACCACATGAAATATCTGGTTAAAAACATTAGATGACAATAAACCAAATCAGTCAGTTTTTACATATAACCTTTTGTGTCATTAAGTACATGTTTGAGTGAATATGCATTAGTCCATCACACATAAATATTCAAGATGAAACAAGAAATTGAAGCTAACATAAAGACTGATAAAGACACTTATATTGCACAAATGAAATAATTATTAGAACCTTTGACCTTCCCTGCTAACCTTTGGTTAACAGCCAAGAGGAAACGTGTCAGATTTTATATATTGTTTAACAGAGTACATATGAAGCAGAGTGTTAAATCTCCTCTAAAATAATCAACCCTACACAGCACCTGGTAAGCACTTAGAAGAGAATTATTTTAAAGCGAAGTGAACAGCAGAGAGGCAGCTGGCCGAGGAGGAGTATGCGTGATGCTGAGCGGCAAGACCACAACTCACATAGATCAGTGACACTGGGACCCAGCCCCTCTCACCTCTGCTTCCTCCCTTCAGGCTTCTCATTTTATAACTTTTGGGCAGCTCACTGCACACTGCACCTTTAATGGCTACCCTATTCCTTCCTCCTCATGATTCAACAACTGAATAAACAAGGACTTTGGTAAACTGCTATCATGTGGCCTGGAGAATTATGGTTAGTGTTCTCCCAGGAAAATACTGCTGATGTAAAGGAAGAAAATAAGGAAGACTGAAGCACTGATGGAAAATTTAAAAGATGAAGCCAGGCAGATACTTCCCATTTACTGACTTTTTTGTAAAACAGCATGCTCCAATAAAAGGCAACGTTCCCCTTGAGAGGAAAACCAAGACTGGTGAACATTTCTTACCTCTCCAAATTCATAATAGGTACCATCCTCCTTCTTTACATCATGTTCCTTTAGCCACACAATGGCATCTGAGTAGTTCATCCGTTTGAAAGGTCTTTTAGGGGGTGTGAAAGTCTATAATGAGAAAAAGAAAACATAGAAATTTTAAAATAACTTGTAAAAAAATGACTTCTAAAACTATGTCTAGTGACAGATCATTACAGTGGGAAGGGTCCTTAGAGATCCTAAAAGATCAGTGCCTTCCTTTTACAGACCATGAAAACAAAGTCCAGAATGATTTGCCTAGAAGTGAAGAGGATTTATGTTGGATCAGCCACACTCTCAACACTACCATCCTCTGTGATCCAAAGTCCATCTCTTAGAGAACATCCAAGGCAAAAAAATGTTTCTTCTTCTGAGAAAATAAAATTGGGCTACAACACTAGCATCATGCTCTAACCAAGCAGGTTACCTGGCTCAAAGTTAGCAAGTCAGAGCAGCCAGGGAAGCTTTATTAGACATCAAGGCAATGTGCGTTCCTAAGTGTCAAAAACTGATTGCCATCCTGTCTGGCAAACTGACATAAGTTTCCTATTACAAGTTTGTTGGTAACATCCACATTTTCTACAAAAAGGGATAGGAATTTCCCATTAATGACACACAGTACTACTGAAAGTCTCCTTATGAAATATTCAGTGAACCATTTAGGATTTAAATGATGTTGAATGCCTGGGCCCCACCGCCAAAAGATGTGAACTGTTGTGGATCACTTACAGCTATTTTTTGTAACCAAAACTGTACCTTCATTAAAATGCAATGGATAAGTTAGTCACCAAGAACACTCTCTTATATAAACCAAAATTATTACAAAATTAAAATCATAAGCCAGTCATTTTTGGTCTTAAATTTCTTCAACAGCGTGACCTCAGTACACACTTCCATTCAAATGCATACCGGGTTGAGTTCGTACAGTAAGCTTGCTGCAGGTGATTTCAAGATCCTGTCTACTACATCACAAACCAAGTCTTCCACACGGGTTAGGAGATCTTCAAAAGTCAGGAAAGGGCACTCAGCTTCAATGTGAGTGTACCTGAGGAAAAAAATGACACCACACCATTTCAGGGTCACTAGGCTTTTGATTTAATTTTACTCTAACACAAGGAATTTTAAGATTGGAAAACTGTCAAGGAAGGTAGCATCCCAATAGCAAGAACCATTAATACTCAGTTCTAATACTGGGGTCCCGTAAACCAGCAATTTTTTTCTTATTAATTCTAACAATTAGAGGATAAAGTCACAGTGAATGAATAGATACATTTCTTCTATCGCACTTCGGAGTATCATAATTGACATTTTCCTAGGGAAAGCAACATTTCACAATTACTATTTAAATTTATACTTCCCACATCAAACTCTTGCTACAAACACATCATACAAGCTGCTTTTCCTGTGAACAGATTAAGAAAGGAGAAAATGGCATTTCCCATACTCTGCAAGATGTCTTCGTGTCCTGGACTGTTCTGCTCTGTATGACTGAGCAATACAAAAGACATCTCCTAAAGCTGGGAGGCAAGTTTCCAAATATAACTGTGACGACTGAGTCAAAAATGCCTCTTCTCCAAAATAGTTCAGTCTGAAAAGTGTGGCACCACCTTCCACCTGTGTTTGTACTAATGTTGGAGGAGTGATCTGTTAAAAAAACAAAAAACCTTTAAAATGCCAGCTAGCCTTTATCATTATCATTCTAAAACAGGAAAAAAAGGTTTATGTAACAGAAAAGCATGTAAAACTTACTTCATGATATCCCCTATCAAAAAAATGATCTCTAAAGCATCTGGTGACCACTGAACGTGCTTTCAAGATTTTGGACATGTTCTCTCCTCGGATCATCATGTGTCTATTATTGAGCTGGACATCCACATCAGACTCTTCATTTATCAGGTTATCAGCTCCCCCAGCAGGAGCTAAGCCAATCAATTCCCAATAGTCACAGCTCAGCTCATGGCCTCCTGGTGCCTAAGTGTATTTTGAATAAAGGGGTGGGGAGAAACAAAAAGAATTATAAAACAAAACAGATGCTACACTATTCACAATCCTAATTTAAGTCATTATGAATTTTGCATTAGAGTGCTGACCCAAACCTGTAATTTCATTAGTTAAGGGAATTCCAAGTAAGGGAACTTCTTCTACTGATGTTCTTTTAACTCACAATCTTAAGAGTCAATTGATAGCACTGAGAAATTGAGTAACTTTCCCATGATCACAGAAACAGAAGATGGAACAGGTGGGGCCTGAACATGGGACTTCCTGACTCGGAGGTCAGCTCTCTATCCATTGACAACATACAGTCTTTCATATTGTGACTAATAGTTTTTTAAAAAAGCCCATTAATATTTACTAAAACTGAAAAGGACTATTTAAATGGTTTTTCTCTGAAACAAAAGATGAAAAATCAGTCCCCCACTAATCATTAAGGGAAGCAAGTGTTCTTCTGTATAATATAGTTGGATAAGGAATAAGGAAGCTAATTTGGGGATGATTAACCAAGAAAATAGTTGCTGGGACAAAAATTTAACTCCTACTATTTTTCAATCACATTGCTCACAAAGAAATTTTAATGCCTTAAATCCAATCTTCCACGCAAATACAAATGCTGAAGTCTTTCTTGCCAATCTCTGACTCTTGTGAGCTCCCTCTGGTGGCTAATCATATTTTTTCCTCCATCAAGAGCTGTTCTCTCAGTTGTCAACTAAATGTGTCAATGTGTTAACTATAGTATAAACACTAAAATCTCATGATTATAATTTGAAAGCTTTCCTTTATTAAATATTATTTAAGGCATTTTTTGATAAATAATTCCACACACTTACCTGCTTGCCTTCTGGAGTAAGATTGAGCATGCCATACACTGCCACACTACTCTCTGTAGATAAGACCATTCCATTGTAACACTGACACTATATAAGAAAGAAGGTCATTTTTTTAGCAGAATCCTTTACTTTCACTTAACTAGATTACCATATAAAAAATGGGAGTATCATTTACGAAAAATTTATTTTGTATGAAACAAATCTAGTCCTTTCAAATTCTGAAGACAATGCTTTTACTCTTAATGTTTGACAAAATTTTTAACGTTAAAGACAATTTTTTTTAAAGAGGAAAATCAAAATGTATCTCTTCTGGAGGGAATTCGTGAGGGTATATATGACTAGAAACTATGGAAGGAGTCAGACACAAATTATAAGGACAAATTACAATTCACAACCCAAAGCAACAATACAATAGATACCCTCAAATTTCCTATTTAAAACGACGAAATTAATTAACCTTGATTTAAGGGAAAAGTGACATACCGTGACTCCACCCATTATTCAAAGTAATTTCTTAGGTTCTCAACAGTAAAGTATTATTCAAGTCTTCCTTTCAAATTTGTAGGTTTTAAAAATAATTTACTAAAAAACTGAAAGATATTCTTTTGCCAACTGCCACACATAAAATAAAGTACTTGGATATTTAAAAAGATGGGCCATTTTTAGAAGAAAAAAAAATTACCAGTTCATCTGACAAGACACATTGAAGATATCCTGTACCATCTCTTAATATGAGAAACATTAAATTCTTCCCTAAAAACAAAAAGAAATTTTTTTTCTTAGACATGCTATTAAGATTTTTATAATTCAACTTTTATGTAGCAGTTTATACAAACTACACAAAAGTATAATGAGTTTATCAAGCTCACCATACTTTTCAGCTTTCCTCTGGAGAAATAAGTACATATTTATATTATCACCAGTGCTTTTCATGTTTTCAAAGCATTTTTACATCTATTATGGTATGTGACCCTCATTAAAAACAAAATAATCTCGTAATTTAGTATAATTAAGCGGCACTGGAATTATCATTCACAGCTGGAAGGGTAATAAACTGAGGCACAGGATAGTATGACATACCATGACTAAGATCACATATCAAGTTAGTTTTACAGAACTCTACAGGTGAAAGGAAATTCAGTGATCCTAGACCAGGAGCTATTAACCTTTTTTGTGTCATGACAGCATGGGAAAGGTCAGGCATCTGTTCTCACAGTAAAGTTTTTAAGCACATAAAATACATAGAATTACAAAGAAATTCCATTTTTTATACTGAGCTATGAATTTTTTTTAAAAAATGCATTCATGGACCCTGGGTAAACAACCCCCTCATTTTACAAATAAGGAAACTACAGCTCAGAGAAGCTGTAATCTGTCCAGGATCACAGGATCCTAGAACTACGGCTGGAAGGGATCTTCGAAATCCCCCCAGAATCTAGGAGTTTTCAGACTTCTGAAGTTATAGATTCCTGTGGCAACTTACTGAAGTTTCTCAGAATAACTTTTTAAATATAGAAAATACATAGGCTTACAGAACATTATACTGAAATACAGTTATAAAATACTTTTTTCTAAAGTTCAGAGATTCCATGTTAAGAAGCCCTGACCTAGTCCAACATCTAACTGAGGCCCCCAAAAGGTAAAGACCTGCCTGACCTCATGGGGTAAAGCGAAGGGCATAGTTGGCAATCTCTTGACTCTGGGCCATAAAGGAACTTATTAGTAGGTCAGCCCAAGGGAGGGGCAATGGAGTCACTATGAATTCACCCTGGCCTCTTGGACAAAAGAAAAACACAGGAAAAAAAAGAATATTCTCCTTTTTTTTGGAAGGGGGAGCAGGAGGAGAGGAATAAAGAAGGAAATACTAAAAGAAAAACATCAGTGTAGTCTGCAAGAGGCCACTTACCTGGGATGACTTTAACATGGGACAAGCTACACACAAAGCACAGGTTTATTACCAATGCTTCTAAGTAAATACTGGGATGTTCTTCATCTCTATAAGTTTACTAGGCTTTAAATAAAAAATAGATAAGATATACCAACTTACCTTGCCTACGTAACCTGTGGACCCAACCAAACACCTTCACCCGTTGGCCTCGATGTGCTTCTAAAGTACGAATCTTTACCTGTCAAGTGAAGGATTACAATTTATTAATAAAATCCAATATTTATCACACAACTCTACTTTCCACCAATGATTTAGACAATGGAACTATAAGTACCATAAAACCCATAATCAATATAACATCTGGGTTGTCAGGGACATCAGAAAATAGAAATTATATTTAAAACTACTTTATTAAACTAGAAAAGTGGTCACAAAAGAAAAGTGAGAGAGGGTAGAAAGAATAAAAAAAATGATTCAACCCAGGAACTCAATTTGTAAAGCTAAAACACATAACAATCCTACCAATACCTACTGGAAAGTAGGCAAATATTATCCCTATTTTACAGATCATGAAACTGAGTCAGAGAGGTTATGTTCACAAAACATTAGAGCTGAAACATCAGAAATTTTATTTAAGATTAGAAAGTTATTTGTGAAGCAACAACACAACATGCGAGGAATTTTTCTAGTAGACTTAGTACTTCATTGCAATGCAACGGCTTAAACAATTCCCAGTGGTGTCTTAAGGCAAAATGCCTTCCACATTCAGGGAAAGAACTATGGAACTCGATCGCAGAATCGTCATTTTCTTTTGTATTATGTTTTGGTTTGTTTTATGATTTCTTCCATTCATTTTAATTCTTCTATGCAACATGACTAAGGTGAAAATGTATTTAAATAGGAATGTAAGTGTAGAATCTATATAAGATTGTATGCTGTCTCAGGGACGGAGTGGGGAGGTGGGGAGGTAGGGGGTAAAGGGGGAGGGAAGGGAAAAATCTAAGATACATAGAAGTGATTTTGGAACAATGAAAACCAAGAAAATAATAACACCAATAATAAGTTATTTGTGAAAGAACTAAAATCTAGTTCTCGATTTCTAATCCAGAATAAAGAAGAAAATCAAAGCCACCCAGGAGTTTCAGCCATATGGATCATATTTGCAACAGATTCCCAAACATGAATGTTTCTTCCCTAAATTGACCAGATGATAAAAATGGTTTTGTATTACTTCTCTTCCCTGACGCTATAAAAGAGAATTTACTCAATGAAGTACCAAAAATCTCAACTCTTGGTCAACTCTTCTTTGACATCACTGAGCTAATCAGACTTGGGAATGAATGATCCCAGAAGGGGCAGCTAGAATCTTATTTACAGGACCTGCAGGTATGGGGAAAGTGTAGATGCCAGGTGTGTAAAAAAGGGATGTTTAATTTACGAAGCCGAAGAGTAAGGTTCCAGGGAAACCCAGGGGGTGAGCCTTGGAGATTAGCTCCTAACTAGAGAGAAAAATGAAAAGAAACTTATACTTAATTATATACATTCCTTTAGCCCACTATATAAAAATCAATTATATAGCAAGTACAGTGAAATTCAATCAAATTCTGCAAAAGACCCACTATGTGAAATGGAATGTGCTAGGGAACAGGAATGCCAAGACAAAAACAAGACATCATTTCAGTTCTCAGAGAACAAGGGGGGAAGTCATACATACCAATAGCTATGAAACAAGGGAGACTGACTAAGCGCTAACCAATCTAGGTAAAATACTAAAAAAATTTATGCAGGGAAGTGATCACTTGCAGCTTAGGAGGATAGAGCAGTCAGAGGAGGCTTCATGGAAAAGAAATGGCCTTTAAAAAAGGCAGTGACCAATGAAGAGACTAGAGTGGAAGAAAAGGTTGAAAGGAATTTCACTCCAGGTATGGACCCTGCTTTGTGTTCACCCTTCCTTGCCGAAGAAGTCCACGCCATCAGAGAAATGATGACATGACCTGAACTTGACTTTGTTTTGAGTGAGAGAGGGCTGTGCAGGTCACTGGCCTCACTTCTCCTCCAGAGTCATCTGAGTCCAGTGACCAGATATTCTTCAGGATGACTGGAGATGACCCAGGATGAAGCAGTTGGGGTTAAGTGACTTGCCCAAGGTCACACAGCTAGTGAGTGTGAAGTGTCTGAGGTGAGATTTGAACTCAGGTCCTCCTGACTCCTGCACTGGCATGGCATGAGTAAACATACAGAAAAAGGAGAGTCAAGAACAATAATGCCTGAGAGGGGATAATCCAGTTTGTTTACAAGATAGGCCAGATTGGAACTCAAAGATGACTTTTCCTGATTCGAGGCTTCGCACTCTATCCACTTCACCACCTACCCGCCCCAATATAGAAGTACATTAGGGCAATAATGGGAAACAATACTTGAAAAGGTAGCCTTGAATCCCAGAACAACAGCCAGCAAACAATGGGAAGCCAACGAGGAGTTTTGTGAGATTATGACCAAACAGTACATTATGATTACTTGGCTGAACGTGTTAAGGATGAAAGGAGAGAAGAGACCAAAATAATATGAGGTTATTATAATAGTTTAGGCTGAACAGTAGGAAATGAGGAGGTGAGAAATATTCATCTATACTAAAATGTCCAATTGATAACTCAAACTCAAAGAGACCAAAGGAAACCCATTAGCTTCCTTCTGTCTAGATTCTGTCGAGTTCTGTTAGGTCACGAGCAGATTTCTAGGCATCTGGGATTCCCACCTCAGTCATCCTCCCCTCCAAGCAACCTACTCTTACTTTCCATGGGCTGCTGGGCTTTCACGTCTACCTCCACAACATGTCTCCCATCCATTTCCTTTTGGTCGCTCATAGAGCCACCTCTCCAGGTCAGATCCTCATGATTTCTTAAGAGGGACACTGCTTTAGCCTCCTGATCTGTCTCCTTGTCTCCAGTCCCTCTCCTCTCCAATTCACTTTTCACACAGCCACCAAAAGGACATTTCCTAGTCTGGCCATGTCAGGCCCCTGCTCAAAATTCTTCAGCACCTTCTGGCTGCTTCTTGGACAAAACGCCAACTCCTAAGCTGGCCATTTAAAGCCCCCATAATCAGGCTTCCAACCCACCGGCCCAGTCTTATATCATATTATTCCCCTCCACAATACTCTTTGTTCCACCTAAATCTGTCTATTTGCTTTCTCCTTAATTCAGTATCAATTGAAAAGGTCTTTGGATTTGGCAATAAGGTCATGAGGGCAGTAGCACTATAAATAGTGAAGAAATAAAGAACTCAAATAGAATCAGAGCAATTTGATTCTGTGTGCCTCCAAATCAGGTATGCTGCTTATTAAGTGATAAAGGATTTTTTAACTCAAAAACTGTCTTTTCCCATGCCTAAAGAGCCAACAAGGAAAACTACTTCAAAGGAATATATTTATCAGTTACACTCCCTTCACAATACTGAACATGCAAAAATTCCTTCGTTGCACAAGAATCTTTGTTTTTAAGCCCAAGACACAAAACAATCTGTCTGCTTACACATTTGGCCTCTGGAAGACTTGGATCCTGTTTAATGGTAATCTTCTTGGCTTCCTCCAAGTTTTTTTCTCGTCTCAAATTGTCTTCTGCCTAATGGTAAAGACAAAGCACCTTGTCAGAAGATTGCTTCTACTGGCCAGACTGAGGGGTAAAACGACTTCTCGTTCTTTACTTACTTCCTTTTTATCTCGGGATTCAGTCTTCATTTGTTCCCTGTGCCATATTTTTTTAATGTTCTTCAGCTGTGACTTGGAGATAATATCCCATCTCTAGAAAGAGATAAACAAGCAAATTTATTTGGAAGGTCTATTAGTAGGTTTAATTACTCCTAAAATGAAAAAATTGACAGAATGTTAAAATACTCAACCTCATTTTCTTTTTGTGAATCCACATAAATGGTAGGAAATGGCTCCTTTCCTGCTGTCATCAAAGCCTTAAAAAATAACAAGAGATTTATAATATCAGATATAATATTCATGATATAAAGTTTAGAGTAACAGCTGATATTTAAGTAAGGGTTTTAAGAATTACAGTGTTGCATGTACACTATATCTATTTATTCTAAAAACAATTCTATGAAGTACTATGGTTATTATTATCCTAAGATGAAAAACTTCTGGCTTAAGAAGATTAAATGACAACGGACATACAGGATTTAAAACCCTGAGAATTCCATCTCACTTATTTAAAGATGTTTCATCTAGCAACCTCAACTACCTGGAGGACAGATTTAAACATTTCTGAAAAATCTCAAACAAGTAACTGCTTAAGACAACAAAGAAATGCAAAGTGTCTTCCTTCCAACAGTCAGAATTCCAAAAGTGACCATCAAGTCTGAAACATTGGTGTGACCTTTGATTTTTTTTGTCCTTTCCTATTATCATGTCTAATCAGGTGCCAAGTTCTGTGGAGTTTACTTAGAAAACATTTTTTCCCTCCCATTCTCTTTTTTCCCTCCCACCCTCCACTGCCATCTCACACAACCATTCTGGTTCTGACTCTTATCCTCACTCACCTGGACTCTGCAGTAACCTTTTAATCCCTCTCTCCTTTCCAATCCATCACTCATAAAGCTGCCAAAATAACCTTCCTAAAGCACAGATTTGACCATGTCACTGTCCTGCTAAGACTAGGATAAAATGCAATCTCCTCAGCCTCATATTTAAAGGACTCCAAAATCTGGCCCAATCTGACCTTCCCAGGAATAATTCATATTACCTGTCCCTTCATCTCCCTCGACCCCACCTTTGGGTAACAACTAGCTTTCAATCAAGCAGGACCATGAGTTCTTCCCTCAACATGTCACTTTCATGCCTGGGTCATTCCCAGTGACTGTCCCACCCCCATCCCTATCTTTCAGATCTCTTTTCTTCCTCCAAGGCTAAGGTCAGGTCCAAGTATTCCACCTAGCCTTCTCAGATGCTTCCAAGTCAAAAGGAATTCTTCCCCTCCCAAAGCCATTGATCAGGGGATCTCCTTGTTTCCATTACTCCCTACTTTTTAATATATACACCTTGTGAGGCACAAAGTAAGTGCGGTGCAGCCAACAGAGAACTGGCCTAAATACTGACTGGGTAACTTTGGGCAAGTCATTTATCCATTCAGTGCTCTAGGCAACTCTATAAGATTCTGAACTGCCCATAAACTGTCAATGTGTTTGATTAGAGGGAGTTTCCTAATACCATTAAAATCACAGCTCAAACCCCTAGCCTTGGGGTAAAAGATAGTTTCTTTGTTATCAACAGGATCTAGTACAATTTTTGCATCTAGTATTTGTTTAGTATTTTTAATTGAATTTATACATAATTAGCAAAATTCTTCACTTTTACTGAAATTCTTTTCAGCCCTTCAGGAGAATGGTTCAGGAAGAAATGCATAGGTTCCTATCATAAGGACAGTGGACTTTCTAGCTGTATACCAATTTGTGATCTTTCTGAATCTTTATGGAAATTCCATTCTAAAATTGCAGGGTTGGCTTTATCCAATTAAAACTTGCTTAACTCTCTTAGGCAGTAAAGACACTCAGATGCTAAGTCAGGCCTAATCAAGTCTTGTCAGTCAGACAGATAAAATCTCAGAACTGTAAGAGCTTAGAGAAGCAACAAGTTGTAAAATGGTTATTTTAAAAGCACAGTATCTTAGCTACGTTAAATATATATATATATATATATGTATATATGTATGTATATATATGTTATGGTTATAGTTCTGATTGACACAATTTACCCAAGACCTGACTACAACCTAACTGTCCTTAATACCGAGGAGATGAGAGTTTTAATTGAATAAAGTCAACACTGCAATCTTAGTCTGGGATGAACCAAAGGCTTAGAAATAAATAAATAAATGTGCCAGTGCTCAGACATACACAAATATAATTAGAAAAACTACTTTGACAGGCATCTACTGAATCAACTCTAGGTGGTTTGGAGAGGACTATACATAATTCCTATACCAGGCATATTATACAAAAACTTGACTCTCCTCACTAATGAGACTGTGGTAACTGGCTGAGATACTACACTGGGACAGAACAATCCTCTGAAGTCTAGAATTTCTTGAATAACTATTGCTTGTGGGCATGTCATCCATAAGGTGGTCATCTAGTAATGAAGCTATTTTAGCCTTGGCAACCCACAAACTATGGAAAAATAAAAAAATAGCCGTAGGTCCTGTAGGGCATCCTTCTTTTTCTGTAGTTACAGTGGCAGAGTGGAAGGAAAAGGTGTAGAGGATGCTAAGAATCCCACAGACCATCCACTCTGACTGTTGGCACTCTAAAGGCAAATTCTTCAATGACTTGTGTGGACATATTACTGAAAGTTAATCCTATTAATTTTAACATTCTTGCTATAAATGGAAACTGGAAAGAAGGACAATGCAGGATGACTCACAGATACTTCTTGGATACGCAAAGAAGGGAGTTGAGTTAGCAAAGTAGTTTTTATTGTATATTCTCAAACTATAAGAAATAATATTTCATATTACCATATTGCAGTACTGATGATAAGTATTTACAAAGAGACAAACATGAAAATAATAATTTAAAGTTATACAACATTATCAGTTGCTGTAGATAAATTGGTAGACAAATTCAATAAAGAACTTGACAAGGCCCTCTCAATCAAATGAGCATTTACTCTGACACTTGGTGACATAAAAATCAAATGTAGGGAAGAGATAAGGATGGGGAGAAATATGAAAAGTAAGATTCAGGAGGAAGAAATGAAAGAAAAAAAAGCCTAATATATTACATAAAAGTTTTGTTGTTTATATATCAGGAATACTTTCTTCAAAATAATCAGTTGGCACTGAAGATGTTAAGCACCAAACAAAATCACAAATAATAAAACTGGATACATTTTAAGACAGGAAAAACATTACTGAGGGGTAGGAGTTATCCTTAAGTCTGTTGTGCAGTCAGATCATCAAATCATTAGAGCTAAGACCAGAATTTATAATAAACAAGAATACTAGGAAAATATTGTACAATGAAAGTGGATTTAAACCAGAAAATGGCCAACAGAAATGATGTGAACACTATAATAATTTCACCAAAAAGTTAAAGCAATGTAAAGTAATTATTACAAGATCAAATGGGCCCAGAAAGTGTCTTAGTCAGAAAATATCTGACTCATTTGCTAAATGTGGAGATGGCTGTCAAAAACAATAGCAAGCTAGAATGTAAAACAATCCGTAAAATCTTAGAAGATGATGATTATGAGCACCGTAGTTTCATAAAGTAAAGAGAAACAGCAGAGGGAGAAATTAATCTAAAAGAAGTTTGATAAGATACTCAATTAAGCAGTCATCCCAAGGCATTTAAAGACGAAAAGAGAAATAGGACAAAACAAATGGAAAAGATTTGCAAAAATTATTTCAACCGTTTTACCCAATTAAATTGTAATCTCCTTGTAAATAGGGTTTTAATCTTTGTACTTCAATCCCTAGTAGCTTCCATGGTGCCTGGCACATAGAAGGTGCTTAATAAATGCTTGCTGATTGATTTCCCCAGCAAGGCTGGTGAAACCACTACACCTGGACCTTAACATCAGAGAACCTCAAGTAATTGTGGAATTAGTAAAAATGGCACTAAAATGAACAAAGGTGAGAAATGCAAAGAGATCATGTATGTATATAGGTGCATGTATGTATATATGTATGTGTGTATAATATAATATATTATATGTGTATATAATACACATATATAATATGTGTATTATACATATACACACATATACTATTAATCATTACATATAACTTCTTTTCATGGACAGCCCATCCAAAAAGTCATCACTAAAAGGCCGGCTAAGCATCTCTAAACTCAATTTAGGCTGGTCCTTGAGAAGCAGACAGACTGTTTAGCAAGACTGTGTCCTGGCAGATAATGTCAGAGTTCAAGTGCCAAAGGCAGGCCCATCAGGAACCTAACTTCACCTCCAAGATATGGTGAGTTATTAAAGTAGAAGACTGTAACACAGGCTAAAAAATAATAAATAATATATAAAAAATAAAAATTTTTTAAAAAATTTAAAACCATTAAGAAGCAACTGAAAGCAAAACAAATTTAAAGAAAGCACAGAGTCAACTAAGCCACATCATCCTAAAGGCATTTAAGGATCAAAATGAAATGGTAACCTTTACTGAAAAAAATAGAGACTTTTATAATCACCATGCACATACTGATTTGGACTCAAATGATCACAGTCCCACATGTGCTACATGAGGTAGTGGAAATGACGTTAAAGGAAAGTACGAAGAGGAAAAACTGCTGGACAGCATATAGAAGAGGTCCATGCTGAAGGTGACAAAATTCTGAAGGTACTGCGTTAGGGTCTGATCCTTACTCCACATATATCTTTATATAGTGCCTCAAAGTGTTTTACATATATTATTTCATCTGATTCTCAAAACAACCCTGCAAAGTTGAAGTTCAGAGAGATTAAGAGATTTGGCTGAGGTCATGCAACTGTAAGTACTGGAGGCAATATTCGAATCCAGGACTTTCCTGACTTCACTTCTTCCACTATAATATTGTGTGAGCTATCATTCAATTTTAAGTGAGAAGGGAGAGAATACCTTTAGGCCTGTTTTAAAAGGTTTCTCTTTTGTTCCATCACCAGTTGCATCACTCCCCTCTCGATCTGAGACGTAGAGTTCTCCTGTCAATAAAAAAAAAAAATACATACTTTAAATACGTCAACAGGTCTCTCAGGTTACCAGGTACTAACTCCAAATGTATTAACTTCTTTATTGCCTTTATGAATTTAATAGAAGACATGCTGCCATTTACAAGTACAGCACCGAATGAAAAATGACACAGTATTTAGTATAACAACATTAGACCACCTCACTCTTTAACAAAACCTTTACATTTAAATGCTACCTGTATCCTGGTAGAGTGGGATGAATACTGGATGTGAAATCTGAGAACTTGAGTTCAAATTCTGACACTGTTCCTACTAGTTCTTTGGCTTAATGATACTGACAAGGCACTTAACTTTTCTGGAGGAGTCCTTTCTTAATTTTCAAACTGAAAAACACAAAGAAATGGAAACTAAAGGGGTATCTGCCGATCAGGAAATGGCTGAAAAAAAAATCACTATATTAATGTTCAGGAAAACCTAGGAAGACTGGTTTAGTACAAAAAGATAGATATAGAATGCAGTGAACAAAGCTAGGAGAATAATTTACACAATAGTCACATTGAAAGACAACTTTTAATGACTTTCAGTGAAATAATCAAACCCTAACTCCAGAAGGCAGTTAATGAACTAGGTCAACCATTTTCTAACACTGAGGTTTCGGCCTCAAAATGCAGAATGAGACCTAACATTTTTGGACATGAAGATCTGTTTTGCTTAACTGTAAATATTTGTTAAGTGGGTTTTTCTTTTAAAGAAGCTAAGGTGAGAGGGAAAGAAAATAAAATGCTTGTTAACTGAAAAATAAGAAAAAATAAAATAGGGACCTAAATCAGGACTTTTTAACCTGGGGTCCATGAACTTGCTTTTTAAAAATATATCCTGCTAAGTGTTATTTCCATATAATTGGTTTCCTTTACAATTCTATGTATTTTATCGTATGTATTAAAGGAAAAGTTACTATGAGAAGGGATCCTGTGAGGTCCCATATTACCAAAGGTGTCCACGACCCAAAAAAAGCTCAGAGTGCCAGAACGAGAAGATCTGTGAAGTCCTGCGCAGATTTAAATCTAGAATTCTATTAACATAAGGAAAACCTCTACTGTCCCACCACGTGACCATGTATTTCTGCTACAAATCTGGCCATGTTACAAACACAAAAACCTAAGACTAAACAATTCTGGTATTAATCACGAGTCCACGTGGAGGCCCTAGCTTAATAAATTAATTATTAATATTAACTATCAATTGTGGACTATTGGGGGATGTTAGGGGAGGGACGGGGGTGGGGTTGTGCATCAAAATGAGCCGCAGCAAGCAGCCCCGGCAGAGGCCCCGGGTTCGGCCCGGCCCGGCCCAGCCCGAGCCGCGGACGTTCAGGCCCAAAGTGGGCCAACACCACAGGGGCCTCCGGCCCCGGCTCTACCGGATCCCCGGGTCCCAGGGCGGCGGATGCCCGCGTTGTTCCGGCTTCTCCGGAAATCTCGACGGGCAGCTCCGCTCGTCCCGGGCCCCGCACTCACCCAGTCCGAGCCCGGCCACCGCGTGGGTCACCTCCAGAGCCATTTCAACCCAGCCTCGAACCCAACACGCAACGTGCAGCAGCGACCGGGGCAGCGGCGGAACCTTCCCGCACTACCCCGCGTCCCGTGTGTTGCATCAGACCGGCCCCGCCCCGATGAGCCCAAGGACTCATCGCCGAATCGGAGCTCCATTGGACAAGAGGTGAGGGCAACTGACGCTCAAGCCGCCATGTTCGTTCAGGGGGAAGGGAAACTGACGAGAATTTCCGGAACGAGGAACTAAGCACCATCTCCATCGAAGTCGGTAGACCCTCCCCCTCCCCCACACCCCCACACCCCTACAGCGCTGTTTGTGCTCAACTCCCCGCTCTCGGGCCGTGCAATGCAAAGAGAAGCAGAAGGATGAAGCCGCCCTGGGGATATGAAGGCATCCCAGAGGGCCTAGTTCACGAATTTCTTTGGAATCCTCCTCCCTTCCCCGGCAGGGGAGAGAATCACCCAGACCCAACCAATCAACCCAGATCCTCGGAACCGAAACCAAACAGACGCCCCAGCTGCAAAAGCTGCAGTCGCTTAACAGATTTTCATGGAATGAATGAATGAATGAATGAATGAATGAATGAATGAATGAATGAATGAATGAAATCTTTATTGAGCTTCTCCCATGCACAAGGAGCCCCGCAGGAGGACGAGAGAGAGCCACATCAAAAAACACAAAAAAACACCAAAAATACAGGAAGGTTTTTCTGCCTTTAAACACGAGGGGGGTGGGGGAGAATCACTGCTTCCGCCCCTCCCCCTAAGAGTCAAAGAAGCAAGGAAAGTTGTTGGCCTTGACTATGCCTATTGGTTCCAAAAAATTTACTTTTTCTTTTCTTTTTTTTCCCTCACTGGGTTACGTGGAAAGGGGAGATAATAGATTCCTTTTTTGTTTGTCAATTTTTAACTAGAGGAGCGTGCTACAGGTATAAAATGTTGCATTTCCTCTCCGATGCAGTTACTGTGTTAGTTTTACTTTGTTGCAATGTCAGAGCAACTATAAATGCAAATAATATACAACAAAACACATCAATAAAACCGAAAGTGACGAAAGCCTCGGTCGCTTATTTTGATCTGTGCACTGTGCTAAGAAAGCAATTCCAAAGCACCGCACTTGAGAGCTGGGGGTGGGGGGAGGAATATACCCATCCCGCGTCATAGCAACCCCACCACCCTTTAAGGGCAGGGGGCGGGAATACGTTCTCACTTTTCCCAGCATTTAGCATGTGACAATTTTGTGGCACTTACTACGTCCTCCTTTCCTGTGTACTTTTTGTGGACATATCCCCTGGGGCTGGAAAGATGAGGGCTCAAGACATTCCTCCGACCGGTTACTAAATGACCTTGGGCAAGTCACTTAAAAACCTCAGTTTCCTTGTCTATACAACTAGAATAATAATGGCACTTATCTCAAAGGGCCTCCCAGGTATGGATCACGGAAGATAGTACATGCAACGAGCTTTAAGAATCTTAAAAGTCCTATTAAAATATTCTTTATTATCGCCCTTAAGGGACTATAGGATCCATTTATCTTTACAGCTACCCGACCCTTGCACACAACTGATGCCAAATAAATGCTGAATGAATGAACACAGAAAGAACAGGAATTATTACCATCCCCCGCCTTCCACTCAAACTTACCTAACACCATCCTGATCACCTCTCCCGATCACCTCTAGTGACAGCCGTTTCTGCACCACTTTGCTGCAACCCTCCCAGAGTCATCCTTATTGCATCATGCAAGGCCTAATTGGTCAACGTAGTGTGTGCAGGCCTCAAAACCATAACTTTTATTGGCCATTATGAAAGGGCAAATGAAGCCAAAGGTGCCATCTTGAGTGAGGGCTCCACCTTTTTTCTTTCTCCACTAGTTCGCTGGACCTACCCCCTTTTTCCTTTTAAGAATCTTACAGACGCTGCAGAGTGAACACACCTCACAGAAAAAGGTCATTTCCTGAAGGTTCAGGGAATCAGTTTCAGAAACTTTTCAGTACTAAAGTCAAAGAAGAATCCCTTCTATTAGAATTCCAATAAATAATCATTCAGCATCTGTTAGAAGGCTACTCAAGAGCAGGAACCCACTAACTCCAGAGGCCACTCAATCCATATTTCAAAAGCTCAAATTGTTAGGATTTTTAAATTTTCTTTTTCATTCCTAGACCCATGAATTGCCTGTGGCTGATGAGATATTATCATTCTCAGCCTTGGATTGTTTTGTAAATGTTCCAAATTCTCCCCTCCCAAATTTCCAAGTTTTCACCTCAGACTTTATCAGTAGTTAAGCAAAACAACTTACCTCGTAAAGTCCTAGAATGCCCCAGCCCCTTTGCCCCTGCAGCTCCTCTTCCTGGGCCCAAAGTCAAGTGCAGTCATGTCATCATTTTCCTGATGTTGTAGCCCTAAGACACTGCCTAGAGGTTATAACTGAAGCTATTACGGTAGGTGATTGTCAGATTGGCAAAGACGACAAAAACTGAAAATGCAATTACGGGAGGGAGGATGTTAAGATGGGTCGTCAGTGGAGCTATGAACTGATTTAAGCATTCTGGAAACTAACTGTGCATAGCGTTTGACAGTAATATGTAGAACCACAGAGTATCATACTCTCAAGAGGTCAAAAACAGAAAAGATCCATATGTACAAAAATATTTACAGTAGCAATTTTTATTGTAGCAAAGAATTGTAAACAGTAAAATTGTAAAAGCGGTGTTTTTCAGTTAAGGAATGACTGAACCAGTAATACGTAAGTGGAATGTAACGTTATTGAGCTGTAAGAAACGATGAGCCGATAGTAATCTCAACTCTGGTTAAATCAGTTCAACCATACAGCTGCCTCTGCAACTCATATCTTGCCAGACCCCAACCCTGAATTTTTTTCAACTGCCTCCTCTAAGTGTTACTAATACGCTTCTGAGAGGAGGCAGAGGATGCCACACAATTGTGTTTACTGGTCCACAGAAAATCTGTAAGATCAGATCTCAAATAGTAGCTAACTAATCTCGATTTAATCCCCCACTGCAGCAAGGCGCTCCATTTGTTCCTAATTGATTCCCTCCTTGAATTCTTTGTTTCAATCAGCAAGCACTCATTTTCTCTTCTCTTCTCATCCATGTCCCACCTCCATCCCCATCCAGGATAGGGATTCTTTAAACGAATACGCATACTCAAGAAAAATAAATCCCACTCTGTCCATATCCAAGAATATATGATTCATTTATCATCCTGAATCCATCATCTTTCCATTAGGAGGTAGAAATCATGCTTCAAGATTTCCTCTGGGATTGTGTCTGGCCATTACATTGATCAGAATGCTTAAGTTTTTCCAAGTTGTTTCTCCTCAAAATGTTGTTATTGTATAAATTGTTCTGGTTTTGCCCATTTCATTTTGCATCTGTTCATACCAGTTTCCCCAGATCTAATTGATTCTCTATCTCATTCTTTGCAAGAGGTTTTCCAAACCTTTTTTATCCTTAAGCTTTGATAGCACTACCTCCTCCAGCTCTCAGCTGAAATTTCCTCAGACAATTCCTTGAAAAGGAAAAGGCTATCCACATTGAGACCTGTAATTCCTCTCTACTTTATTCTCTTCTAAACCTTCTGCCATCTGGATTTTGCCATCACTCAATTGAAACTTCTCTCTCCAAAATTACCAATGATAGGTTAATTGCCAAATCTAATGACTTCTTCTCAGTCTTCATCCTTCTTATCCTGTCTATAGTATTTACTGCATTTATGACACTCTTTTCCTCCATACGCTTTCCTCTCTGGGCTTTTGCAACACTGTTCATTAATGGTTCTTCTCTGTCTCCTTTACTGACTGATCATGTCATACCCTTTGATTGTGGGTGTATTCCAAGGTTATGTCCTGGACCGTCTTCCCTTTTCTCTCTATATTCAGTTCCCTTGGGACCATCTCTATGCAGATTACTCCCAAATCTACCTATTCAATCCTACAGTTCTCCTGAGCTCCAAAACTTCATCATGACCCACATATTGAATATTTCAGGCTGAATGTACAATAAGCAGCTCAAGTACCATATGTTGAAAATGATTTTTTTTTTTTATCTAGTTGAGTGTCACAGTAGCTTGGTGTCAGGAAGACTCAACTTTGTGAGTTCAAATCTGGCCACAGACACTTGTTAGTCATGTGACCCTGAGCAAATCACTTCTCCCTGTGAACCTCAGTTTCCTCATGCATAAAAAGGAGCTAGAGAAGAAAATGGAATACCACTTTAGTATCTTTGACAAGAAATCCACAACTGGGATCACAAAGAGTCTGGTATGGCTGAAAAACAAATGAACAAAATCTCATAACCTACCCTATCTTTGAAACTTCTCTAATTATGTTGAAAGCATCACCACCCTTCCTGTCTCTCAGGTTAACTCTCACTTATTCACAAAACCAATTTACAAATCTTGTTTCTATCTCCACAACTTCTCTTGCATATAGTTCCCTTCTATCACTCCCATAGTGAGTATTTGATGTCAGGGCCCCTGTTTGGTCAGCTTCTTGGAGCCATAGTTGGACAATAAACATGGATGAGGGTGGCCTCACCAAACCTCACACCGGAGGTGCTAGTCCTCCCTAAATATGCCATATACCACAATTCCCTAACTCTAGAGCTTTCTCTTTCTACCAGCTTCACTCCAAGGGAGCGTTAGGACTCCTCTGGAAGTAATTACTACAGGTTCAGACTTTAGAAAAAACATCTTGGCTGGTGAATGAAGGACAGATTGGAATGGGGAAGAACCCAAGACAGGAAGACAAGGAGAAGGCTACTGAAATAGTCCTGGGAAGAGAGGATTGAGGTCCTGAACTAGTATTGTTGGTGACTGAGTGAAGAGGACATATATAAGGAATGTTGTGCAGGTAGAAATAATGAGCTTTATTTTATTTTTTAGCAGTGTGGTCTCAGAGGTGAAATGAGAAAATGCATCTTCCTTCCAGAGGTATTAGATTATGGTTGTATGACGCTGAATAAACTGTCAGACTCAGCTGATACGTTGGGTAGCTTTTCTGATGCTTTTTTTCCTCCTACCCTTTTATTCGTTAATCCAAGGGATGGTTCCAGTGGTGATAGATGAGGAGAGAGATATTTAGAAATAAAAGTAATATTAAAAGAAAATAGTAATTTTTAAAAAGTAAAGCAATTATAAAAACCAAATTCACAATTATCTGACTGAACTAACCCTCATGTCAATGAATCATTTCTATAACTGTGCAACTAAAATTGCCCCAATTTATAATCAATACATAATTTATTTTATACTTATTAAATTTATACTCCTGTAAATTTTCCAATTTTTTAAAGGAAGACCTATGAGTGTAGGTTATTGAGTGTAATCTGCGAAGAATTTGTTATCAAAGCTAAAATATCCCAACTTCATGAGACTCTTGGGATATATTTTTAAAAAGCACAAATTCAAGAGGGGAACCTTATAAACTCTAAGATCATTTTAAGTGTCTTGGATGCCACATAGCCTTCTCAACTCATATTAAGATCGCAGTTTATTAAAATCCCCATGAACAAAAATTCTAAGTGCAAGACCTTATGTTTGTCCCTTTTCCTTTTCATCTTATTAGATGTGGTTTGTCACTTTAACCTATCAAAGTCTTTGGGAATCTCAGTTCTGACATCCAATATGTCTGTCCCAGTTTCCTGTTATGCAAGTATTTCTTAAGCATGCTATTTATATCTTTATTCAAGTTGTTGATACAAATGACCAAGAGGATGGAGTCAGGCACAAACCTCCTTCTAGGCTGACCTTAATCTATTAATCAAATTCCTAAACACATTATCATCTAGCTTACATCTTTTCCTTTAGGATTGTAGGACTGATTTAGGATCATAACAGAGCTTGGAGATCATCTAGTTATTATCTTCTTGATGAGGAAAGTTAAACCCAGATACATTTAATGACAACTTGATATGTGATGGAAAATGGTTGAAGGATTTTAAGGAAATGAATATGTTCATATCTATGCCTACATAAATCTGGCATCAGCATGAGAACATTTGAGTGAGGATCAAAGTAGGGAGAAACAGGAATGATTTCATGGTGGGCATACACTATAGACCAACCCTGCCAGATGTAGGAAATGGATAATGAGTTTCTTATGAAATCACAAGCCTGATACTTGAGCAGGATATAGCAGAGACAAGAGATTTTGGCTATTCAGACATATGCTGGAGGACTTTTTCTAAAAAAGAAAAATATCAGAGCATCTCATATATTCTTGCCCATGCCTTCCTGATAATTTTATCTTTCAGAAGGTAAAGTGATGAAGGAATCTGATAAAATAGGAGGAGCTGACTGTTAAGTGGAAACAATAGGAACTTCAGAGAAAGTGATTGTTATCTTATAAGTCATAATAATAGATAAGGAGAGGAACCACAGGCACAGTCTCCACCTTAAATTTTGGGAGAAGTATCAGAAAGTATAGAGAAATCGTATGACCTGGGACTGGGAAAGGTAAGTTGGTTCAAGTCTTACAAGAAAGGCAAATGATTCCAATGTGGAAGAAAAAGAGAGAGAAAGAGAGAGAGAGAGAGAGAGAGAGAGAGAGAGAGAGAGAGAGAGAGAGAGAGAGAGAGAGAGAGAGAGAGCTATTAGCAATTATGTAATTGCACAAGAAGAACTACAGTATTTGTGAATTTTTAAAGAACATGTATAGAAGATGAAAACAACATAACTGAAAATAAATATAAAGGAAAGGAAACATAAGAAAAAGATTATGAAAGCTAATATTCAAAATTAACCAAACTTTTGAATGGTTTAAAGGACAAGAAAGACTTTTTTTAATAGTATTTTTTTCTGATTACATGTTAAGATGGTTTTCAACACTTATTTTTTGTAAGATTTTGAGTTCCAAATTTTTTCCTTCCCTCCCCTTCAGCCTTACCATGACCATAAGTAATTTGCTATAGGTTATACATGTGTAATCACATTAAACATGTTTTCACATTAGTCATCTTGTGAAAGAAGAATCATAACAAAATGAGAAAATAAAATGAGAAAGAAAAGAAAAAAACCAAAAGTGAAAAAAATATGCTTTGATCTGCATTCAACTCTTCCTCTGGATTGAGGGTAGTATCTTTCATGAGCCTTTTAGACCTGTCTTGGATCATTGTACTGTTGAGAAGTAGTGAGTCCATCATAGTTGATCATTGCACAAGGTTGCCATGTACAATGTTCTCTCAGTTCTGCTCACTTCACTCAGCATCTTGTAAGTCTTTCCAGGTTTTTCTAAAATCTGCCTGCTCATCATTTCTTAAAGAACAACAGTATTCCATTACATTCATATACCACAATTTATTTAGCCATTCCGCAACTGATAGACATTCCCTCAATTTCCAATTCTTTACCATCACAAAAAGAGCTGCTTTACATATTTTTGAATATGTGGGTCCTTTTTTCTTTATGATGATTTCTTTGAGAAACAGACCTAGTAGTGGTATTGCTGGATCACAGGATATGCACAGTTTCATAACCCTTTGGGCATAGTTCCAAATTGCTCTCCAGAATGGTTGGATTAGTTCACCACTCCACCAACAATGCATTAGTGTCCCAATTTCCCCACATCTTCTTCATTTCTTAGGATTTTCCTTTTCTGTCTTATTAGCTAATTTGATAGGTGGGAGGTAGTACCTCAGAGCTGTTTTAATTTGCATTTATTTAATCAATAGTGATTTCAATTTTTTCATATGACTGTAAGATATCTTTTTTTATATGACTATAAGATATCTTTAATTTCTTCATCTGAAAACTGTCTGTTCATATCCTTTGACCATTTATCAATTGAGGAAAATTATATTGTTATAAATTTGACTCAGTTCTCTACATATTTGAGAAATGAGGTCTTTATCAGAAACATGGATTGTAAAAATCATTTCCTAGCTAATCTGTTTTTAAAAGCTGTTTGGGGGGCAAGACAAAGAATAAATCTCACTGGTAAATTGGACGATGATAACAGATAGAAAGCAGGACTTCTTAATTCCTCCTTTCCTCTTGCCTCAAAATAAGAAGTGTTCTACGTCTTGATAATATTATTCTATATTTGTTTTCATCCTTCTGTGTGGTAGGGACCATTTTAGCTCCCCCCCTCCTGCCCCCCACCTCTACCCCTACAATTCCCTATTGGCTCATCTTAAAGATTCAAGGTATTCCAATATATAAAGTACTGAACAAAAAAGTCTTGAGTGGCTATTAACCCAGTCACCATAGCTAAGCAAGTATCCTTTTTCTTTAAAGAGAAAATTCCCTTACAAACACAGAAAGACAGTGTTAATGTATCCTTCGGCCACTTCTAAGACCTTGCTCTAGGAATTATCTTTTTTCTCTTTCTTGGATCTGTTCTTTCTCTCTAGCTCCTCATCTACTTTCTTTCTTTTTTTCCCTCTATTTCACACTGTTTACTTTTTTTTTTGGAAAATTATGTAACAAACACCATATTTCATTTTCAAAGCTACCCTGCTTTTCTGTGCTTCCTTTTAGGCTTTGTTTCCTGATATATACTTTTTTTCTTCCCCATCCCCACTTGCCCTAGAAAAGGCTAATTTTAGACACAAAAATGTACAGGAGTGTGTGTGTGTATGTGTGTAAAACCATGCTATACATACTTCTATTAGTTCTTTTTTTGGATGTGAATAGCATCTTCCTTCATAGGCCCTTTGTAATTGATTTGAGTATTTATAATACTGAAAATGACTAAATGGTTCAAAATAGTTCTTGGAACAATATTGCTGTTACTGTATACAATGTTCTCTTGATTCTACTCATTTCACTCAAATTATTTCATGCAAGTCTTTCTCCTCATCCATTTTCAAGATGTTCAGATCTACTCTACCCAATCCTGAGAAAAGACTTTCCTTAAGATTATCCTACTTCTCTCCTCCCCAGTGGAAATACATTTCTTGAAAAAGTTGCCTCTACTTTATCAATTTTTCTAGAAAAATAACCCACTCATCTTAGGGTCAGGATTCCAATCAATTTTGTGGTCCTTTTGTGATAGGAGCAATCTCTGCTTTGTAGGAGAGGCTAGTTTTTCCTTTAAAAATATTGAAGCTATCTTTGAGACTTAGTTGGCTCAGGGATCAAGGGTCTAGATTCCTAGTGGTCTAAGCACAAAAGCCAAATTAGGAGAAGGCAGGAACTGCTAAACTCAACTAAACGGCAGGATTTTTGCTGAATATTCTTGTTCTACTGTGGCTAAATAAGTGCACTTTTGTTAACTGTCACATGTTTTATGAGTGTTTTTCATTACAACTCTAAAGCTGACAAACTAAATTGGCTTGATCAGGTCTGGCTTACAGACCTAGTACAGCTTCTCATCAGGACTTTGGCAGAGGTTCTATTATTCAGAGGAAACAAGATTTTCATTAAACTTTCCACAGAATAAAGTCAAAACTCTCTTGTTAGAAGTGGTGCTTGCTATTATAAAGCTATTAGTGAACCCTCAGATCTGCCCTTTGTAACAAAGCTTAAATTAAGAGGATGAAAGTAGGAAGAACATTGGCAGGGATAAAAACTATACATTTCGTATAGGGTTTCCACAGAAAGACTTATTTATCTCTCAGCTTGGCTCTGTAAAGTTATTTTATATTGAAACTGCAAGAAGATTCCCTCCTGGTTGATAAATTGACCTCTATTCTACAGGCTGATCTTGCCACCAGAGAGAATTGATTCCTGATGAGAAATACTAAACTGTAATTGTAGATTAGATTGTTGAGTTTTAGTATCAGAAGCCTGGTTTTTAAGATAATTGTGAAAAAATTAAAATCAAAACTGAGGTCCTAGGATATCTTTATTTTCTTCTGGCTCTCAAAAAGAGCCTCACTTTGTAAATACAGTGAAAGAGTAGAGAAGGAGTATCTGTTTCCTCCACTCCAGTAACTAGAAATTGTTTCAGTTTTTTATTGCCTAGTGAAATTCTGATTCACATGAGAATTTCTAGTTACCCTCTGTAAGCTTACAAATAAAGGAAAACTGTCTTTTTCAAAATTATTGCTTTGAGGCAAAATGCTTTATGCCTTGAATTTCTTATAAGATTACAATCATCCCTTCTATATAGTGGGATGGGGAGTAGAAGTTGGGGGCTAGGGGCACAGTACCCCAGTGATCTGGAAAATTCATGTAAAATTTTTTGGCCCTCCCTCTGTACCAGAGGACTCTGAATTATTATAGTATTAAAAGATAAAATATGTTGACATTATGCAATACTATACATATATTTTGTGCATTTCTGAGTTTCTAAATTTTTTTTCTATGTCATCTGCTGACCTTTGTATGTTGTCTGTGGCTTCCACAAAACTCCTCCAAATTCCCGTTTAATTTCTGATACCACCCCTCAATATATTGAAACCACAACGGGGAAATTTGGGTTGTGCAAGGGATAATTACTTTTATTTTAGATCAAAGAAAGAGGAAATGGATTCATATATAAAACAACATTTATAGCAACTCATTTTATGGTAGCAAAGAATTTGAAACTTTGAAGGGATTGAGGGAACTGAGGAGATGCTTAACGATTGAGGATTGGCTAGACTAGTTTTGGTATGTGAATGTAATAGAACACTATTGTGCTGTAAGAAATGATGAAGCAGTTGGATTCAGAAAAACTGGGGTAGACTTATATGCGCTGATGCATAGTGAAGCAAGCAGAAGTAGGAAAATGAAGTAAGAGAATAATCTAGACAACATTAGCAATATTGTAAAGATAATCAACTTTGAAAGACTTAGTAAATCTGATCAGCACAATGACTTGTCACAATTTCAAAGAACTCATGACGAAACATGCTATCTACCTCCAGATAGAAAACTAATGGACTCAACATGTAGACAAGCATATATTTTTCCTTTCTTTTTCCTGAATTTTTTTTTAAAATGGCTAATGCAGAGATTTTTTTTAACATGTTTCATTTTTCCTGTTTCTCAATGAATTTCATTTCTCTTTTTTCTTCATGGCTGAGGAGGTAGAAAATTTGGAACAGAAAGAAAATTTAGTCACTTTGCTTTAAAAAAAAAAAAATTAAAATGAGTGGGGGAAGACTGTCTCTTTCTGTACATCTTAATACTGAAGCCACCTTAGGTGTAATTGCATGAATGATATGAAAACTAATTAATTCTGGCCTTTGTAACTAGAATATTTCTTTATGGAATACTCTCAGAGGAAGTCAAGATGGCAGAGGAAAAGGAAGAAAGACAGCCCAGCTTCCCTACTATATCTCCTACATAAGGATCTAGAAAATGCACCAATTCATATTCTGATTGGGAAATTCAAGGTGGGGGAAAACTACAGTGAGTCATTTTCCAGATCAGGTTAGCTTAGGGAAAAAGGGAGAGAGGTCTGTGAACAATGAAGATGGGGTGTGACTAGGAATTGAAAGAGGGCCAAGAAACTGGTACAAGGGCAGGAAATACTGGGACTAGAAGTCCCAGGAAAAACCTTAAACTAGCACAGTGTGCAGCACCTGGTGCCATCTGCCAGCCCTGTTTCTCACTACTTAATTTGGAGTCACAGATCTAGAGTGGACTAAGGAGGAGGCTTGCACCCCTGTGGGTGTCAGAGAAGAATGGTCCCAATTAGGGACATGAGTTAGGTACTGAACAATGAAAAAGTTCAGAAGCAAAAGGAAACTGTGTGATTCTGATCCCAGGAGCAGAGCTGGGACTCAGTTCTATGTTGCAGCCTGCAGTGGAGTAACCACAGCAAGAACCTCAAACCCAAGGAGACCCATAGAGCCTTCCAGCAGGTGAATAGTGGATGAGTCCAGCAACAATCTATTGAAACTCCTAACCAGAGACAAATCAACAGACTAAAATCTGAGTCAGGAATTTCCAGCGGGCAGGCCAGAAAGACAGTGAACAGATCACTCTAGGTCATGTCACTTTGGGAGCACTAGGGACTTTCAGGTCCCTGGCCTATGCTATCTCTGAGATCCTGAAATAACACAAAGTATATATACATACATACATACATACATACATATATATATATATATATATATATATATATATATATATATATATATATATATATAACTTATATAAAGTCCAAAGTGAAGAACAGACTTCAAGAATGAGCAAACAAAAAAGAATCCTACCCACCCCCCCAAAAAAACAAAAAACACTGATACAGTGACAGGGAAGCTCAAGACACAAACTTAGAAGAATGGAATGACTCAAAAAAACTAAAACTCAAAAAAAACCACAGCTTGGTACAAGTCTAACTAGAATTTCTGGAAGAGGTTTTAAAAAGGAATTAAGGGATTTAAACAAACATATGAGAGGTAGCCCCAGGTCAACAGACTTCTTCTAGTGGCCAGTCCTCCACATGCTTCAGTGTAGCCCCAGGCAAACACAGAAACACCCCATTGGGCCTCAGCACATGCCAGATATCACCAATAGGATCTCAGCTCAGCATCAGGTAAGCTGCCTGACCCCTACAGCTTCCAGCAGCACCAGTCACCCCCCCATTCTATCCCTCAGCACAGCACCAGATAGGAGGGTCCCAGGGGCCTCAGGGTAATATCAAAGCAATACCAGGTAAACAGCCAGGGTCTGCAACCACTGGCATAAGAAACCAGAGACAGTGCCCATTCTATCCCAGGTATGGAGCTCAAATTTAAAAGAAAGGAAAAAACTCTCCCACATCCACCCTGAGTCAGCAAAAAATAACAAAAAAGAATCTGACCATAGAAAGTTGTTATGGTAATAGGGAAGACTAAAACACAACTCAGAAGAGGCCAACAATATCAAAATACCTATGGGAAAAGTCACAAAGGAAAACAGGAAGTAGCCACAAGCCTGGAAAGAACTCATGGAAGAGATCGCAAAGGAGCTTGAAATCATATAAGGGAGGTTGAAGAAAAAAATAGGAAAAGAAAGAGTTTTGCAAGAGAATTATGATAAAAGAGTCAATAGCTTGGAAAACTGCTTAAATGGAAACGAAGATACAAAAATCCACTGAAGAAAACAACTCCTTAAAGAGTACAATTGATCAAATGGAAAAGAAAGGACAAAAGTTAATGGAGGAAAACAACACCTTAAAAGTTAGAATTGGGCAAGTGGAAGCTAATGATTCTATGAGACATCAAGAATCAATCAAACAAATTCAAAAGAATGAATAAATGAAAGAAAATGTAAAACATCTGACCTGGAAAATAGATCTAGGAGAGACAATATCAGAATCATTGGACCAACTGAAAACCATAATCCAAAGGAAGACCTGGACGGAATCTTTCAAGAAATTATCAAAGAAAACGTCCCTGAATTCCAGGGCAAAATAGGCATTGAAAGAATCTACCATTTACTTCAGGAAAGAGATTCCAAAATAAAAACTCAAAAGGAATGTTATAGCCAAATTACGGAACTCTCAGGTCAAGGAAAACATATTACAAAGTAGACAAAACGAAACAATTCAATTATCAGGGAATCACAATCAGGATTACACAGGACTTAGATGTAACATTAAAGGACTGACTGGTGGTCATGGAACATGATATTCCAGAAGGCAAAGGAGCTAGGACTACAACCAAGAATTACCTACCCAGCAAAATTAAGCATAATACATCAAGGGGGGAAAAATGGTCATTCAATAAAATAGAAGGATTTCAAGCCTTCGTAAGTTCATAAGAAGAAGACCAGAACTAAATAAAAAATCTGACCTCCAATATCAAGACCTAAGAAAAGCATAAGCATATAAAAAGAAAAAAGAAAACAGAAGGGATTCAATAGAGCTAAACTATTTACATCCCTTCATGGGAAAATGATGCTTGTAATTCTCAAAAATTATCACTAATAGTACAGCTAGAGGGAATATACATAGAGCGAATGGATATAAGGTGAATTTGAGGGAATAACATAAAAAAATTAAGGGATGAGAAAAGAGTACAATGGGTGCAAAAGGATGGGAGAGGTAGAAGGGGTTAAATTATTTCCCATGAAGATGATGAGCAAAAAGACCTATTACAGTGGAGGGGAAGATGGGAGTGTGGGCAATGAGCATTGCTTGAACCTTTCTCTTATCAGTATTGGCTGATACATAATCAGTTAAATATAGAAATCTGTCTTATCTAATAGGGAAGTAGGAAGGGAGGAGATCAAGTAAGGGGTGGGATGGGGACTGAGAGAAAGGAGGGCAGATTAGGGGAGGTGTTAGACAAAAGCAAAACACTGGTGAGGAATGAAAGGGTGAAAGGAGAGAGAAGACAGACTGGAGGAAGAATAGAAAGGAGGGAAATACACAGGTAGTAATCATAATTATAATATGAATGGGATGAACTCTTCTGAAAACGGAAGCAGTTAGCAGAGTGGATCATAAACTATAATCTTACATTATGTTTACAAGAAACATACTTGAAGCAGAGAGACACACAGAGAGTAAAGGTAATGGGCCAGAACAAAATGCAGGGGTAGCAATCTCGATCTCAGACAAAGTACAAGCAAAAATAGACCTGATTAAGAGAGATAAGGAAGGAAACTACATCTTGCTAAAAAGTACCATAAATAATGAAGCAATATTTTAGACTTATGTGTGCAAAAATATTTATAGCAGCCCTATTTGTGGTGGCAGAATATTGGAAATTGAGGGGATGACCATCAGTTGAGGAATGATTGAATAAGTAGTGGTATGTGAGTGTAATGGAATACTATTGTGCAATAAGAAATGATGAACAGGCAGAATTCAGAAAAACCTAGAAAGATGTCTATGAACTGATGCGAAAAACATTCTCCTCCTCTTTATCATACTCCTCAAGACATTCAAATTTTAAAATATCTTCTTTTGAAGTACTATGTCCCAAAAGTCTCAGTGCAATTTAAAGTTATTAAAGTTTAAAATCGCACTAAGATTTTTGGGATACCCTGCATGTCAGTAACATACTAAGAAAAATCATAGTACCCTCTGAAAGGCAAAAAGAAAAAAAAATAAGTTAAAATTACCATTTGAAATGTTGTGAATAAGGTAGCAGGGGTCTCTGCTGCATTACCTCTAGGCTCTGGAGCTCATATAGATGAAATCAGGTACCAAAGGAGAAAGAATTAAGAACAGAGAGGGCATCACTGATGCTCTAAGCATCATCAATAGGAAGGCCTGGGGGATAGGGAGCTGGAGGTAATTGCTGCCCTGGTGGGAACATTGATAAACCAACAAATACTTCATCTAGGCTAGCATGTTCTGTGAATCAAGCTGGAGAAGTATAAATTCAATTTATAACTACACTTCCTTTTTTCTGACTTCACTAGTATTTCAGATAGCCTCAATTTTTATGCTTTTAAGAGATTAAGAGATAGGAGTAGGTCTAAAAATTGGTTCTAAATGCACCTTGCTTTTTTACAATTTAACTTAGGTCAATTAAACAATTAGTTGTTAAGCTCCCACAGGGCACTGCAATAGGTTTTTGGGATATAAATACAAAAATTAAAACAGTTTTTCCCCTTGATCTTAAAAAAATACTTATTTCTGGAGTATTTCTTGGACAGAATTTCCAACTTCCATTTCTTCCTGGATCATTTTTCATCTAAAATGAATTTCCCTTTAGTTTTCCAAAATTATTTTCTAAAAACAATATTTTATGCCATTCTGTACTTTTTAGCAAGTACACAATTTGATATGGCTTGTAGAAGCTATTTCCTCAACTCCTCATTGGATAGCTGCTAAGATCTTAACATAGTGAAATTTCCATGAGAGTGTATTCCATTTCCTACTGGGTTGTAGGACAATCTTTTAAATGAGTATTTTTCTAACCACAGTCAACATTAATCTTTACTTATCACATATTGTACTTGAACAAACTGTAGGAGCTGTTCACTAGGTGGTGCTCTTTGACTGCCATTTAGTGAATAACATATCAACTTTTCAACTAGACTAAATGTAGTCTATAAAAACAAAACAAAAAATTAGCAAACTGATATTTATGTAGAGCTCTATGGTTTACAACGCTTCATCTCGGTTAAACTGCAAAAACAAAATCAGATTTGCATTTTGAGGAGGGTGGGTGGGTGGGGTGGTTTGATCACTGTCACAGGTCTACAGTGGAATATCACTGTGTTTTAGGGCCAAGGATATGGTCAATATTGCATTCTCAAGCGTAAATATCACCAGACTGTTCCCAAATGCAAATTTCAATCGAATGACAAGACATTTTGCTGAAGAATAGGGTTGATCAGGTGGGAAGGCAACAGACACAGTTCCATACTTTAAGGAGTATACCCAAATGGAGGTCTTATCTTACTACTCATGGATCAGCCCCTGGGGGTATGGGTTTGTGAGACTGGGTGTGAGCAATACTTTTCAGGTGCTCCAGGGGACAAGCATTTCAATCCTCCCCAACCCCACATACCTAACTGCTATTTATTCATTACTCTGTTAATTTTTTTTAACCTCTCTTGACTCAAAAAGCTCCATAGGAGGAGTATGTTCTGAAACTACATAGAAATGAATAATATTACAAAATTCTCTCTGATCAGCTCAAGTCCCCACCTTGGTCTACAAAATCAGGGAAATTTGTTCTCATATCATTTATTTTTCCTCTTTCAGTCTCAAATACTGTACTGGCTTAAATAATCATCACTGTTACTGGCCATGAGGTTTGTTACAGCATCAAATGACAAAGGAATAATCATTTAAACATTTTGGCTGTGATCCTGATTAGTCAGTTACATTTCCATATTCTGGGAAATCAGGGGCAAGCATTGGTCTGAATTCTCTCACCAGTTACCCCATCTGCAGGTTTAGCCTAGCACCCCCTCCAGTTCACTTTGGCCACATATTTCTTTTTTTTCTTTTGCTCTCATCTACACACTTGCCTACCCATATCATATTTGCTCATGTCGTTTCATTTCTAAAACTTGGAAGGATCATCCTTAGTGTTTAATGACTGCCAATTGCGTAGCACTAATATTGCTGTTGTTGGGGCATTTCAGTTCTGTCTGACTCTTTATGACCCAGTTTGGGGTTTTCTTGGCAAAGATAGTAAAGTGGTTTGTCATTTCTTTCTCCAGCTCATTTTACAGATGAAGAAACTGAGGCAAACAGGGTTAAGTAACTTGTCCGGGATCACACATTTAGTAAGCATCTGAGGTCAGATTTTAACCCAGGTCTTTCTGACTCCAGACCTGGTGCTGCTCCATCTACTGTGCCAGCTCTGTCCAATCCCAACATTGCTCTTCCCCCCAAAATGTGAGTTAACTGTTTTTCTCCAGAGTGAGAATTAACTCAGTTTGAGTTTTTTCCTCAGGGTGATAGTTAAAATTATATTAAAGTCAGTCTTCAACCAAAGATTTTTACTTCTCTCTAAATGCTTCCCAATTCTCTTATTATTAAGCTTATTAATAAATATACAACATCAGTGTTCAAAATTTCTGTGAGAGTGGCTACTTAAGCTAGGTTGCACTCACATTTGGGTGTTCTTGGAGGATCAGCACCTCTGGTCAAAGACCTTTCCAAGCCCTTTCAGAGCTGCTCATCCACTTTTGGTATCTACCTGACACCTCTCACCTGTGGCTTCAAGAAGCTGTAGCAAGCACAGAGACAACACTCTGGTAAAACTGTTTTGGCAGATGGGCCTGTTGAGGTTAGGGAACCATAATTTGAGGTTTCAGGTACTTAGGACCTCAAGATACCAACACCCTGGATCCTGCCCGAATGAATTCAACTCAAGGCCTTCTTTTAGCCCAAAAGAAAAGCAAAGGTTATTAAAAATTCATCGTATTGGGTAGACTGTCAAGGAACCTAAGCATTTGTGACACTTGTATTGACAAGAGGGCCAGATTGAATCTCAGCTAGACAGAATCAGAGCTGGATTGAGTCTGAGCACCTTCATGGAAACAAGAAGGATCTTAAATACAGAAAGGCTGTGGGAGAGATGTCCAGGTGGTCTAGTAGTCTGGAGTGATGGGAGGAGGAGTTTAGGGAGGGTCTTGAGTAGGAGTCTAAGGAGGATCTTGATGGGACTGGGGTGACTAGAAGTCAGAACCAAGAGGGTGGGATTTTGATGGGATCCAGGGTAGGAAACAGCAGAGGCAATCGGGAGGTAACAGACAATGGAGGGCTAGGGTGGAAAGTCCGTGAACAATCTAAAGGTATTTTGATAGAATCAAGGATGGGAAGCAGCCAGAGGCTGAATAAAGTGATAATGAAAGTCTTATGGCCTTGGGGGAATGCCAGATCAAGTGGGAAGATTTATGGAGAGTTCACCGGGTTCCCAGAGTCTGTACCCCATCAGACCAAAAAAGGTTGAGGGTAGCTGATGGGCCTCAACCTCATAGATGAGTTAGGGGGATGCCTATTCGCCAATATGAAGACTTCTCCTAGTGGAATGCCATATGAAAACACAATTTTTTTCCAATGGCCATGAAAGCAGTCAGAACTTGTTCAGACATAGAAGATACTAAGGTCATCCTCAGCATCCTGGACCATTGTTGCTTCTCTGGACTTCTGTCTTACCACTGGACACTGATGACTCTAGAAGACAGAGTGAGGCTGACAACTCTGTGAAACTCTGTCTCACTTAAATAAAATGCACACCACATCAAGACATCAGTCATCATCCACTCCATCACTGGGATGTCATAGATCTTCTTCAAACATGAAGGATGAACAACATGGATCTTCAGGGTTTCATCATTCCCCTTCCCCTTTAAAAGAACTTGACCCTCCTCTAAGTTAGTTCTTCCTGTCCATAACATTATGTCTGTTGATAGTGACCCTGAATCAAATCATCATAATTTTTAATTCTACCCTCTTTCCCCTTATCTAATTATTTGCCAATTCCCATCCATTTTTTCTTCCATAATCCTTCTCACATTAGTTTTCTCCACTCACATGACACCATCACCTTGTTGCTGTCATTCAATTGTTTTTTCAGTCACATCTTTGTTACCCCATTTGGGGTTTTCTCAGCAAACATACTGGAGTGGTTGGCCATTTCCCTCTACAGCTAATTTTATAGATGGGGAAACTGAGGCAAACAAGGTTAAACAACTTGCCCAAGGTAACATGACCCTGGACAAGTTGTTTAACCCTGTTTGCCTTAATTTTAACCGCCTTACAGGTTTATTAATGGTTTCTTGCCTATCTTATAATAGCTTCCTAACTGATCTCCAAGTGTCCAGATTCTTCTCTTCTCCAATTCTTCCCCCACATGGATGTTAACACCCCTAAAGCACAGATCTGATCATTCAGTTCCTTAGCTCCAACACTAGTGGCTCCTCACTGCCCGAAATACAAGTCTCCTAAGACAAGTCATTGAAGGCTGACCCCAATTTCACTTCAACTCAGTTTTATCTTTCTAGCTTGGTCTTTCATCACTTTACTTTATTAACTACTCTATACAAACTGGATTTTTTCAAGTTCATCTTGCCTTTTTCTGCCTCATTGAAAACTGTGCCCATACCTGGAAAAGATTCTTCCCAAAATGAAAAAGATTTCTTTTTATATCCATTTTTGTTGGTCTTAAAAAACAGATCACTTACAGTTCTCACTGTATTCTTCTCCTACCCTCTTATAAAAGAGACATTCCTTATAGGCAAGTATGAACAATGAAAAGGTCCACAAAACTAAACAAAATATAAAAAGTCTAACATTATATTCAGTATCCCACACCCACAGTTCCTCTATCTCTACATCCTCCACAATTTCTCTTGGTTGAAAGCCTTTCTTCCCTCTCAGTTATTATCTGCTCCATTGAGTCTTCCTTAATCAGCTGACAAGTATTTATTTTCTATTATGTGCCAGGCATTGAGCTAAGACTGGGGATAGAAAAACAAACCCCTCCCTTCCCCTGGCTCCCCACAACCTTCATTATAGGCCCAGAGCTTTAGAGCTGGAAGGACCTACAATCTTAGTTTATAGATGAGGAAATGCCTGAGGTCACACAGGCTACTATAGTAGAACTTGCTTTTCAACCCATGTCCCTTGACCCCAGATCCAGTGTTTTTTCCACCATTTTGTGCTGCCATAAGATGAGTTGGATTCTTTCTCCTCTTTTCTCTTTCCTTTGCCTCCTCAACCAATTACAGTGCTCAAAGATCCCAAACCATAAATTTGGAAATGTCCTTTCCTTTCCATGAACATCTTCTAGAATGCTTGGGAAGTGAGGAAATCTGATGAAGCATCATTGACATGTCACAGATAGGGTCTCTCCAATATAAAAAGGATATACTAGGGAGTCATTTAGTTTGTTGCCCCCCAACAAGTTGATCTGACATTGCAGGTGTTTTCCCAAGCAGCTAGGGCAAGTTCACCTTGAGATAGAGACTTGAATAATCTCCACCTCCCCTTCTCCAGTCTTCCAGGCTATATGAATTGCCCTTCAATAAATCTAGGATACACAGTTTTATGTTTGAAGTTTCTTTCCTTTCCTAGTATGGTTACCTAATTACAACACAAACCCTCATTTAGACAAACATCTGCTGTTAAATGAAAAGTCATAAAATAAGATGAAGAAATTAATTGTTTACACACACCACATAGCATTAATTCAATGACTTACTGGCTACTACAATATAAAAGGCAGGATCTAGGCTTTTAAAAAATAACTTTGTATCCTTAGAGCCTGCACATAGTAGGTGCATGTTAGATGTGTGTTGAAGTGGTGGAGAGTGGTCTACTGCTTTCTTATTTTTACTAATGAACTCATGGTACTAGATCAGTTTTACAATATATTTTTTGGTGTGTGTCATTTGAGGCCATAAACTTGTCTGTTTCTTGGCAAATATATTATTCACTTGACTAGCCACGGAACCCCATTAAGAATATGTATTTTGAAATCAAGCCAACTTGCTTCAGTGCCTTGTGTTTACCTGAAGGTAGCCAGCCACAGGTGTTATCACCCCTAGCTCAGAGAAGAGGGCACCCCAGCTAGAATTAACAGTTTACATAAAATCATGAGGGTAGAAGGGCAATCTAAGGAGCTCATATCCAGTTCTTGGACTCCAAGGCAATTGCTCGTTCCACTCCACTGTCTCATAGTATATTCACTTGTGCTTTAAAACTCTAAACTCCACCTCCAATTTCCAGCCTCATCATTCTGAACTATACTTCACAGAACCCATCCAAGCATCAGATTCCTTCTTCTATATTTGTAATCTGTGGAAGCTTCCTATATCTGTGAAAAGATGATTATTTTCCAAGATATATTACTAAAACGTTTATTACTCTTTAAACAAAATATTTACACATAAAATCTCAGATTTACAGATAAAAGAAAATCGTTTTCCAAAGCAATTTGCATATTAAGATTGTTAATATTGCACCCTACAGTATGTCTTTGACACATTCACGTTGTCAATCTTCCCCACATTCAATTACCACAAAACAGAAGAAAAATATGAAATTGACAAATTATACACTCAGTTTATCTTTGTTTAAAAAAATGAATTTTACATTCCTTTTTATTCACATGATAAAGGAAAAATTGTAAACTTTCTTTAATTTATTTCTACAAAATGAACTATACATTCTTTTGTCGCACCTGGAAAAACTATATACATTTTTAAGCTCCTTAAAAGGAATTAACGTGACAGGCAAATATTTTTTAACATCAAATAGCAGCGTGCTGGTAGAGGGCAGTATTGGTGAAACATGTTTATATCGTCACTAGCAAAAGAAACTAGTGCATGTTCCAGACAGAATGAGGAAAGTCTTTGGACAGAAAGAGTTTTTACCTCTTTAAAGGATGCTTCCCATAATTAAACTAAAATGATAGTTTGAAATGAACACATACTAACATCCTTCAAAATGTGGTTAATAATATCCTTTTCTTTTTTTCAAGGCAGCTCTAGAAACATCCAAATAAAAAGAATGAGGTCTCTGTTACTCATTTCCCTTATAAAAAAATACTTTATAATTATATATAGGCAGGCACAAAAATTTGCTTCTCAAAAGAGAGCTCTGCAAAATACTTGGTGATTTATCACTATTTTCCACATGTACATAGTTGTATTACAAACAAAAATGTAGATTTCTTTTTAGAAAAAAAAAGGTTTTTATAGTAGGACTTTAGGAAGCTTCCTAAACGACATGCTTTGAGAAGATTAAAAGTTATTATAATGTACTATATATTAGACTTTCATTAAAAAAGAAGCAAAGGAGACATATGCCAAATTCAATGGACTCTTTTTGGATTGCACTAATTTATTAAACCAAATATCCTAAAAGGAAGGAGAGCATTAAACCATGCAGCCCATTTATGACTCTGCAGAGGCCTTCAGAACCCTCAGCTCTCAGAGAAGGAATTCTTAATTATATTCTTTTGCTGGTATCCTCCTGGGTGAAAATTCATATTTATATGGTGACCTAGAGAGCTTAATGAACATCTTGATTATTCATGTTGAATATTACTGACAGGAGACAACTTTAATTTTGTTACATATCATCAGTATTAACTATATATATATAATATATATATTATATATATTTGCTTTCTCAAGTGTCACACTTCGCTATGAACTTAAGGTTTTAAAAAATAAATCCTTTGAGGAACAAATATCTTGGATAATTTCATGACCATAAATGTCTAATGGAATTTAAAAAAATACCCATACTTGGCTTGTTTAATTTTTAATAGTCCCAACCAAGTAGTTTTTCTTGTATAACTGTTGCTCATCTTCAATATCCTTGTGTCAAATTCAATTTTTAAAAAAGTCCTGAGAGTCGATCATAAAAATATTATTATATTTTTTTTGTTTGTGCAATTATTTCAGTAAAGCTATTTCCATGGAAAATTCACATCAGTTCTCTACAGTTCGTCTATATTCTGCAGTTCCCTCTGCTATTACTGCATCTAACGGAGATCGCTTTTTGCGTATGCTACGTCCTGAGGAGATGAGGTCAGCATATCCCCGCTGATGAGAGAAAGCATAAGCAGAGCGCCGAGATGATACTCCCCGTCGAAACACATTCTGCCTTCGTTTCCACTGCTCTTCTGCTTTATACTTTTTACGACTTTTCTGAATCTGCAATGAGGAAATGAATGTATGAGGTTAAGGCAGATGAATATTTGAACGCTCTCCTAGGACCAGCTAAAGTCACACCTTACACAAGAAATGTCTCTTAGTTCTCCTTCACCTTAGTGCCTTCTGGACTCTGTGGTTGTTCTTCAGTTTATCCTGTATATTTCTAGTTTTTATATAATTGTTTGCATGATGTCTCCCTCACTAGACTGTGAGATGCTTATAAGCAGGGACTGTTTTTTTTTTCCTTCATTGAATCCCCAGCTCTTAGCATAGAGCCTTACACATAGAAGGTACTTAATAAAATGCCTAATAAATGACCAGACCGTACAATCAATAAAACATAAAAGAAATCAGATTGTAGGTAAGAATTAAAACAAAGGCACAAACGTTAAAACATAGAAATCATAAAATGTCAGGAAATGTGTAAAGTGCAAAAATTTTGCACTTGCTATAGCAGACTTTTTAAAAGCAGGTTAACAAAACTTGGTTTAAATTTATTTGTAAGGTAAGGTGAAGACAAAAATAACAGAACACTCTTCTCAGTACAAATCTTTGTTTTTGGAGGCACGGAGTAAAGTGACTGGCCCAGGGTCACGGTGTCTGAGGTCACATTTGAACTCAGATCCTCCTGACTCAAGGGTCAGTGCTCTATTCACTAATCCACTAGTTGGCCCCCTCAGTTCAAATCTAATACAATTCCAAGCAAGAGAAATAGGCCATTTTGAAAATCACTTTAACATATACATAGATTACACCCCTTTCCTTCCTACAGTCTTGACCTAATGGCTGGCAATTGTCATTTTTCTCTTCATTTACACCCTTGAAAATGAATCTGTTCTCTTCTAGACTTGTTCATTTCCAGCCTTGGACAACTCCTATTACACGTGGCGTTCCTAAGTTGCCTAGTGCTGCTGATAGAATGTGTAAAACCATGCTGACTGGTCTACTATACATTTATGCTAATTTCATGCGAACTAAAAGCGCCCGTAGTAAATACTTTTATTCATTCTTTATTGACACGATGGCATCCCATTCAACAGTTATTCCAAACCTTTTCCACTCATCTTGAACACCCAAGTGTACCTCCATCCCACTCTTTGGATAGATGGCATTATCTTCTAGTTTACCAAGAAAACGGAAATAATCATTTGTGAGTACCTTGACTCCTCTTCTCCTTTTTGATAACCTCTATTTATTTACATTTGCCTTTCCTCTGTTCTTAGAGGACGAAGTGGTTTTCTTTATTGTCAACATCAAAAATCCCTCTATTTGTACTTTTGATTACTGATTATTCTAGCACTTCTCTCTCTCCCCATACGTACACACGTGTGTGTATGTGCATGTGTGTTTATGTAATACACTTCAACCTTGTGTTCAAATATGATCCAGTTTTCCCTGTTCTTTGGCAGTTCTTAGGATTGGATATTTCCTTGTCTTTCAGTCCTGTATTTCCAAGTACCTGCTGGATGGGTATATATTGTCATCCCTGCAAAAGTAACATATTTGAAAACTGAACTCAAGTATTCATTCTTCAAGTAAGTGCCTAATGTGCACACAGTCTTGCTGTTGTGCTCTAAGAGAGGTACAAGGTCTCAGTAAGTCATGGTTAATGCCCTCTTGGACCTTACAGAGTCTAGCAGAAAGGTAATAAACCCAGATGACTAAAAAATGAGATATTGCATGATAAGTACATCTAAAAAGGCACAGAACAAAAATATATTATGTGAGGTCAAAGGGACAAAAGATTAGAGTGGAAACAAGATTTTAGGAATGTCTTAGCTGTTCTTCTAGAGAAACTGACATCACTTCAAAGACCTGTGGGTAGACTAGGTAATGTCAACATGAAGAAACTATGGGGAAATGTGTTATTATGAGAAAGAATGCTATCTCTAGGCAGGACAATAGAAAGCACCTGATTGACTTGCAATACTTGTTCCTAGCATGCATGAGCCAATCACCGTGGCCCTCTGAACATATCTTCATCAATTTCCTAACTTTCTACTTCCTTCTCCTACCATTATACTATTCTCTCTAAACTCATTTTTCGTGTGTGTGTAATAAGTAGTATTTGTTTCAGATGTGTTATTCCATGTTTGTACACTGGAAAATGCCAGAATATCCAACCCAAAAAGTGAATCATAAATAGCTTTCCCGCATCAATTGGCAGAGTAGTAAATGATAAGAAAACAGTAATAAGAGCAAAATGTTCATCTTTCAGTTCTGAACTTCTGAACTACCTCTAAATTATTCCTTTTCTCCTCAACCCATCAGTAACAATATAAATTGGCTGGCCGTTTTCCACTTCAGGAAAGTGAATATCTGTGAATCCTGTTTGGATGTTCATGATCAAATTTGTCTACTGGGTTAAAAAAAAAATCCTTGGTAAGTCTGGTAAATGTAGAAATAACTTCTTTAACAGTGGAGAGACAGAGATCAAGGAAGTCTTCATAGAAGAGTAATGCTGACCTGGACTTGAAAGGACTGATAAGAATTCTACAGATAAAGACAGGAATGGAATCCATTTGAGAACAGGAAATAATATATGAACCAAGGAAAACAATGGAAACGAGAGGATGTGTGCAGGGGCAGAAAGCAGACCGTGTGGCTACTATATAAATTATATGGAACAGAACAATACAAGATAGGAAAGATAAGAATCTGACAGATTGCAAAGGATTTTGAATTCCAAGCAAAGTAGTTTGACCTTAATTCAAGAGTCAATAAGGTGCTGGATTTCTTTTTTTTAGTGTACCATGAGATTATAGATTTATATCCAGAAGAGACCTTGCAGGTCATCTAGTCCAATCTCCTCGCTTTACAGATAATGAAAGGGAAGCCCCCTTAGAGGTTAAACAAACTGGCCAAGGTCATACAGGAAGTAAATGGAATAGCCAGGATTTGACCCCAGGTCCTGTGATTCTCTAATGTTTTATCTATGGCCCAACATTATCCCCCAGCAGAATGACCTAATTGTAAAGAAGATTATTCTGGCATGGACTGGAGGGGAGTGAGGCAAGAGTAGAGAGGGAATGGTGTGATAGGAGACCAGCTCCAACAATTCAGGTAGATGATAATGAAGGCATGTGTCAAAGGAGAAGCACTTGGAAGAGAAAGGAGAGGCGAAATATGAGAGCTACTATGGAGGTTCATGAGAATTAGTGAGAGTCTGGAGAAGTGAAAAAAACAGGAAAGAGGCCAAATAACACCAGTTTAAAATGTGGAAGACTCAGGGAATTGTGGTATGTCTGACAGAAATAGTGAAGTAAGAACAAGGAGAAGGTTTAAGCTTATAGCTTTAGGAGTCATCTGCATTGCTTGGGTAGAATGAAATGACACTAGTAAATGAAGCGAATGAACAGCAGTAGCAAAGAAGACAGTATAGAGAAACAAGGACTGAATCTTTGGGAAAACATACTTTAAGGAGATAGGAGAGAAAGAGTAAGGAAAGAAAACTAAAAAGAGTGGTCACAAATGTAGGAGGTGAAACAAGACCTTCGCTGAGGAAGCAGCATATTCAGTAGACTCAAGTGACATATAACAGTGTTAAAATATGCTGCCATGAAGTCAAGGATGCGTATCAAAGAAACACAACTGGATTTGGTGCGTAGGAGGTCAATGCTGACTTTCCAGAGAGCAGTTTAGAATAATGGGGATAGCAACCAGATTGCAAAGGGCTGAGGTGACAGTAGATGGTGTGGACATTAGAGGTACACTATGTAGATGATTTTCCCCATAAGTTTGGGAGTGATGGGGAAGAGAAAGAGAGGAAGGGAAAGCTTTTTTTTTTTTTTTTAATTAGCGAGACATGTAGGCAGATGAGGAGGAATACCTTGGAAAAGGAGATTTCCTCCCCAAGCCCATTCCTCTTCCAAACTTAATTTGTTTCTATTGGTGGGACAACCCTCTTCCCAGCCATTCAGGCAAAGAAATCTGCCATGTTTGACTCATTTTTTTCATCTCTCTCTACCACCTCCACCCATATGCAATCAGTTCCTAAATTCCATCGAATTTCTGTTTTACAGACCCATTTCAGTCTTGCTGTTACACTGCCACATTCCTTCCTCTCCCTCTTCCTCCCCATAGCTAATTAGTTACTAAATTCCACTGAATTTATGTATTTTCTGTTCTACATACATGCACCACCAGGCTCATTCTACCTTGTCTTAATATTGCAGCAGACCTGTAACTGCTCTGTTTCCTAGCTAGTCTCTTCAAACCATCTCTTCACACTGTTATTGGAGAGAATCTTTCTAATGTTTGAATTTGCTCCCCTCAACACTCGACTCAAACATTTTGAGTGGCTCCATGTAACCTACCAAATAAAATGCGAATGTCTCAGCTTGGTAGTCAAAGCCCTCTGCAGTCTGGCTCCAACCTGTCTTTCCACCTTTAACTCACACTATTTGCTTTCACTTGTTCTATCAAACTAGATTCCTTTATTTCCAAAGATTCTTGCTTTATCCTATCCACTCTCTTAGCATGTGCACATTCCAGAAAGAGTCTCCCACGTTCCTGCCAACTGAAATCCTTCAAGCTTAGGGGCCACCTTTTCTATGACACCTTCCCTGATCTGCCCTGCTATACATAGTGATCCCTCTCCATACACTAATCACATTATACCTGACATTTTACTTATTTATATACCTATCTTGTCTCTTTTATTAAACTATAAGCTCCCTGAGGGCATTTGCTCACTTATTTCCTCTCTAGGTATTGGTATTTCCAATACCTAGTACAGTACATTGCATATAGTGGTGTTGCTCAGTTGTTTTTCAGTTGTGTTTAGTTCTTTGTGACCCCATTTGGGGTTTTCTTGGCAAAGATACTGGAGTAGCTTGCCATTTCCTTCCTCAGTTCATTTTATAGATGGGAAAACTGAGGTAAATAGGGTTAAGTGACTTGCCCAGGGTCACACTGCCAGTAAGTGTCTAAGGCCAGATTTGAACTCAGGAAGATGAGCCTTTCTGACTGCAAGTCATCAATATATTCATCATTATATCTAATATAATCACTATATTAGATGCCCTTATTGCATATAATAGATGCCTAATAAATTCTTGTTGAATTAAAGGAGGATTATACTTCTACCTACCTTATCGCTTTCTGATGGCCAGATCGTCATACATAAGAAACGTAAGGCGATAATGGGAAGCAAGCACACTGCAACTGTTAAAATGATGGTCAACCAAAGATATGGCTGCCTCAGGGCATTTGGAGCGGTTCCTGTGAGGAACGATAGTAGGAAGATATAAATTTTTGTCAATTGGCAATGACATCCTCCTTATTATCTAAAAAAACCAGAATCAATTCTTGGATAATTCATGACTGTGGAATGTGCATAGTTGATTTGTGGAAACCAGGATACTATCTCCCTCCCCACAAAAAAACTCCCATAACTTTCAACATAATTCCATGGAACACAAATAATTGAATATCAGCCCAAGCAAAGTAAAATTAGAAAAGTAAGAGGTGAAATATGCTTACCCCTACCCTCCATGATAAAAATAACATGCATTATAAAACATTTTAAATAACACACAGTACTGGTTTACTCTTATTATGGATAAAATTGAATTGATTATATAATTGAAAAATGCTCAGAAGAATAATAATCCTGTGTTGTACTAACATATGGGAAAATTAATTTCTTTCAGCAAGGTGTTGTTTTTTTTTTAAAGGACTGATTGATTTATAGTTTTGGTCAGATATCATTTTGAAACTCCAATGAACATTTATTAAGTCTGGGCAAATGAAAATATTAATTCAAAAATAAACTTAGTAATCTGAGCCAAACAACCAATTTCAATGCGATAATTAGCATCCCTTATGGCTAATTTTGCCTGGTTATTGCTTTTTTGTGTTATGATTGTAAGTTGAAAGGAATCATGGAATGGTCTTTTTAACTTTAACTTTTACAGTGCCTGTAATTACTTAATAAACATGGTGAGCAGTTTCAGGCAATTGTTAGGACACTGGGATTACTTTGATTCTGAACATGGATGAAGAAACAAAACTTGTCAAAGTTTTGGAATCTCCATAGGGAAAATGAGATTTATAGCAAATCTTTTATAGAACCTTAGAACTTAAGTAGATTTTTTTGAATTAGATTTTTAAAGAAAGAAACAATCTCTAGGACCACTTCCCAATAGAGAAATATATAGAATTTATTCCTATCAGAAGTTGAAAAAAAAGGGAGTACTTTCTTGTAATTTATGTTGGGAATGTAGAAAGAACTGACCTGTGAATTGGAAAGCAGATGGGAAGAGAACATGGATTCCTGCACTGTGAAAGTCAAACATGATGCCAAAATAAAGAGCAATGCTCCCAAAAATGGAAAAAGCATTCACAAAAGTCCAGTAGGAAGTATCTAAGCCGATCTGTTGGTAAACCAAAGAGAAAACAGCACTCATTTGGTGGTTAGCAGAGCAACAGAAACAACAACTTGCATTTAGCTAAGTGTTTGAAGGATGAAAGGCACTTTATCTACCCCATCTTACTTGATCCCCACAACCACCCAGGCAATTTTATTATCTCCATTTTTAAGGAGAGGTAACTAAGATTCAGAGACATTAAATGAACAAACTTACACAATGAGTAAAGGGGCAAAATTAAACCTGAACCTGGATCTTCTGACTCCAGGTTCAGGGCTTTTCCTTTCTTCGAAGAAAGAAAGAAATAGATGGGTTAAAGAATTTAGCAATTTGGATACAAATTGATTTGAAGGCTCTTCAGCCCCAAATCAGACTTATTATCCTCAACTGTCTAGGAGAAAAAGGTATGAAAATTATATTCATGATATAGAAAGTTGGAGACAGGATAGAAGTTCATGCACAAATTTACATAAATATGCATGTATATAATACATAAACATATATTGTTCATAAACACATTATTTATTATGTAAGCATGTGTTATTCAGCTAAGTGAAATTATTTAACTAAATCAGTTAAATTACTTCCGAAATTACTCAATTAAATCTGCTTACCTGAAAGTTGACTGTTATCGTAAGGGCAGATGCAACCGTAACAGCAAAGGATTGGTAGTCTGAAGGTGCCTCCCCATCTTGTCCCATGGTTTGTAGATAAGCACCATACGGTATAAAGAAGAGGATCAGTGAAGTTAAGATTCCATGGAACAAGCTTATGAAGAATTTCTTATAGTTAAACAATAAGTCTTTCTGTCCTGCTACGTATAAGCTGGGGAAGCGAAGACTCAGCTTGTCACTCACATCCTTAAGAGAAAAATAAAATAAGAGTTATTAGCCATTGGCACAAAGGAAACCAAAGCAACATTACAGTGCCCAGGGCAGGGACACAACTGGTGGGCACTTTATATATATGGTAGATGGTTTACTTTCTAGAGTTGTGCATTTTATTAAAACACATTTTTATTATTTATGTTTCGAACTGCTTCAACCGCTACAGTATTCAAAGGTTTTATTGTCTTTTTTTTTTACACCACTATCATTTCTTTCTAACCAATCCCATCCTTGTAACAAAGGAAAATATTTAATCCAAATCCAGTGACAAAGAAACTGCATCTGACAGTGTGAAGATGCCACATCCCACCATTCAGCAAGACTGAAAAGGTTCACTGCAGTTCAGAATTCATTTTTGGTTTTCTTAATTTGAACCACTTTACTAAGTATTCATTATTTTCTTGGTCTTGTTTCATTTGATCAGCATTGCTCTGTAACAGAGTTCCAAAGTATGTCAGGAAGCTTCATGGTAGTCACTTTGTTTAGGCTCATAAAGAGAATGAGCTCGTTAAGAAATTCCTTTCTAAGAAGAAATAACTGGCCATGCCCATCAAACAAAATTTCTTGTTGTCTTTAGGTTGGTACATAAACAATGTCTCCATCTTCTTTATTTACCCTTCTGAAAAAAGTCAACAATTTTCCCTTTTCTTTAGCTACTACTTCTTTAGTTTTTGTTTTTTTTTTGGTTTAATTTTATAATGAGGATGTTGATACAGATATGGTTCAGGTCCTCTAGCAGTCTGTCAATTCAGTGATTGTTGGACATAGGTCACATGTCAAATATAATGAAGATGATATTTTTATTTGTAGACAAGCTAAGGGTTTTTGTGTTTTACAATACCCTCTCTGTCCTTCCCCCACTGTTTTTTCCCTCAAAAGCATAGAGGAAACTATACTAGACTCAGGACCATTTTGTGTTTTTGTCTATTTTATCCATATCCATAACCATAAAACTCCAAACCAAAACCAACAAAAACCCCTACACATTTTGGTGACAAGAGTTCTCATGATTTGCTTGCCTGGTGGCTGGATGGCAGATAAACAGTCTATTATTGGTGTGTGCTTGAGGAGTCTCCAGTCTCTTCCAGATTTACCGATACATTCTTCCAAAATAATCTACACAAATTCTTCTATTAACACCCTATTCCAGTGTTTCATCGTGGAATGACGATGACAGTTGGGGTTTGAGAAGGATATGTCTGCAGTGTATAAGTTTTGGAAAATTCTATCAAGATGAAAAGACTTCTGGGATTAAATTTAGATAAGTATCTTATACCAGAGGTGTCAACCCCCCAGCTCTCAGCTGTATGCACAAAGAAAAAAAACTCCTCAGTGATTCAGACTCACATTAAAATGTAATTGGAGAATGTTAAAGTTAACTACAATACAACATAATGTCAATTTGTAGTTTTCTAAGTCAGCATTCAGTGGCAGGAATCGGTTTCTATTTGAGTTTGACACCACTGTTTCATACTATCCAAAATATCCAAAAAATTTTATACTATCCAAATAGAGGTGACCAGGTCACATCATTTTAAAGAAAAAAAGAGGAGACTAGAAGAAGACATTTTGTGCAATTAAGGATAGGCAGGAGAATTCTTAACCAAACAATGAACAGAGATGATCATAAAAGATGACAAGTTTGATTATATAAAATTAAAAAAGCTTTTCCACAATCAAAATCCAATTTAACTAGGTTAAGAAAAGCAATAGTAAACGGGGGGAAAAAAAATCTGTTACAGGTAATGTGTTAAATTACATTGTCTCCAAGCTCTTCTATGTTACAGTCTTACTCTACAAATCAGGGATCGTACCTGATCCAGCAAACCAACCAGCAGCACAGGGAGGCTTGAATATAGTACATTATACAGTGTGATGAACCAGTCTTCATATGCAGTCTAAAGTCAAAATAACGACAATGGATATTTAGGTAGAATTTTTAAAGTTTGCAAAGCATTTTACATCAATTAAGTCATTCATTTCTCAAAACACTGAGGCATTGCGGGTAATATGATCCCTTATTTAATATGTGAACAAACAGGCTCAGAGAGGTAACTGGCTGGCGTATGTTCACAAAGCTAGTGCTATAAATAGGAAGAAGGATTCGAACTCAATACTTTGTGACTTCAAGCCTATTACTCTGCTTACTAGGTCATACTGTCTCAGAAACACAGTAGATCCAAACCATATGTTATCCCACTTTGCTAATGGGAAGAAACAGTAATAAGGGCTTCTCTGGCCTGGGAGAGATGTGTTGCCAACACAAATTTTAGCCAAATCTATTATTCAAGAAAAGAGAAATTCAATTAGTCTCTATAAAAAGTGTAAGGAACAGGTCATTCCATAAACTAGATCATATGTAAAATTGACAACATACCCAAATAATTTTAAACATGCCAATGTTCTTCATTTTATCCATTATCAATATATTAGGAGACATAAAAATGATATTAAGAATTATATTAAAGTTTAAAAGTGTGGTGAACACACACATACAGGCACACACATTTTTTTAAACTAGTCACTTGTTTGCATTTTGACAAATGTCTATAAAATGAATTACATAAAAAGGGATTTTATAGCATGAAAAGATTGTTCAGAGATGAGCCAATTGTTGAAATTTTCTCACTACAACAGAAAGTAAGCTATACAAAGGTAGACTATTATTTCAATATCCCCAGTGCTTAGAGAGTTGGCGTTTTAGGACAGTAGGCATTTAATAAGAATTTATTTAATGATTGAAAGATAACTAATTTAAGAAAAAGAATTCAAGATGGTTCTGCCAAAAGGTAAGAGAAAGGAAGCTCTTTGGCCTCTACCATGCTTAGTCTACCATGTCTTAGTCTTCTGAAGCATTTTGGTGAATATAAAAGTTGTCACAAAGGAAATAAACTACAGCATTGGATCAAGTATTGTTGGGATGTTCATTTTTCTGCTGTTAATACATTAAACACTTTCTATAATGCCATTCTGTTTCCTTATGAAGATTGTACATGAAGAATGATGAGCAACAGAACACACAGGAAGAGTATAAGGAATCACCAAAAGTATGAAAGTTCTCCAACAATGGTAACAGTGTGACTTAATAATAGAACAACGGATATTAGAGAGGTTTATACACTTATATTTTCCTAGGCAAATATTTCCATTACTATACTTACATTTAAATAAATTTGAATTATTTCCCCTTTATGTTCAAGATTTTAAGTATACACACACATATGTACACAGGGTCTTTATTAAACTGGGAACAAATTCATTAAAAAGCCTTGATTATTATTTTAAAACTACTAGAAAATTATAGCAAGGTAAAAGAGTTCAAAATAACGTAGTTCAATATGCTTCAATTGTAAACAATAACACTCATCCGTACCCCCAAAAGAGACAATTACCAAAATGAAAATGAGCTATTATAACCTCAACAGTTAAAGTAGTTGCAATTATTGACAACTTAAGGTTTTACAGAAATTCACTTAGCTTTAACCTGCAGTCACTGAAAATTTACGCTAATTAAAAAAAAACATTTCCTGTTACCTGTGCTGAGTACCCATTGAAGAAGGAATACCAGAAGTGAACCAAGGTGAATGCAAAGTTTTTGTAGAAGAAATATCTGAGAAACTTGCACATCCTGATGTAGGACCATCGACCGTGGACCAACAAAAGCCTTTGCAGATATCTGAACTGAGCAAAAGAGTAATCGCTAGACATGACTGCCTGCATGCCTTCTTGTCCACTTATGCCAACACCAATGTGGGCAGCTAATGGGAATACAAGAGAAGATGTCTTAGTTATGGAATTATTGGAAGAGAAAAAATATCACCAAATGGCCAAACTCCAGTCTTCCCATACCCCAAAACTCCAAAAATGAGCAGACAATAACATAAATGAAACACGACCTTATATTTTGGATAAATAAAATGAATGGCACAATTATTCTGAGTCTTATCTCTTTTAAGTGATGGTCTTCCCTTATAGCTTCTTCTGAACTCAACCTGGAGTTGAATACTTGATATTCTGAGACTTGAAAAACAGTAAAATCTGACCATCTAAGGTTATTTTTAAAAGTTGTCAGGAATAAAAGTGATAAAGACCCTGTATTTTCACCCTTTTAAGAGTCATTAGGAACCAGGAAATCATTGTACACAGTAACAACCACAGTGTGTGAGGCATTTTTCTGGTAGACTTAGCCCCTCACAGCAATGCAAGGACCCAAAACATTTCCAAAGGACTCGAGGCAAAATGCCATCCACATCCAGAGGAAGAACAATGATGTCATTTCACAGAATGAAGCAGAATATTTTCTCTTGTGTTATGTTTTGTTTGGTTTGATTTTTTCTCATAGTTTCTCCCATTCATTTTAATTCTTCTATGCAACAGGGCTAATGTGAAAATGTGATTAAGATTGCATGTCATCCCAGGGAAGGAGGGGGGAAGGAAGGGGAGAGTATATCTAAGACTTATGGAAGTGATTGTAGAAAACCGAAAACAAATAAATTAATAAAAAAATAAAAAGAGTCAGGTCATTTTTTGTGGTTAATGAACGAGAAAAATCATGACCTGCTTACAGTAATGTTAGCTAATAGCCTGTTACACTTTTGTTCTTATGACTCAGTGATCTTAGGCACTTCTGTGCTAGACCAGTGCTCTGTGAGATCCTTCCCTTGTCCCCAAACAGACTGTGCTGTAGTGCAGACAACCTAGCCAAATATGGACAGGTTCCTCACCCACTCACTCTACTCTTGTGGCCCTTTCCTCTGATTGGCTTGTTCCTTCCCAAACCTCCATTTTAAGGAAAACATCTATCCCAGTCATGTCATTGTTACTTTCCAGGTTCCACTCCTGACTCTCCAGCCTTCCTCCATCATGCTCCTGTGTGGGTACTTTCCTCTTCTTCCCCTCTTCCTTTCCAGCTTCCTTTTATGTATCTTGCCCATTGAAACATAATCTTCTTGAGGACAAGAACGGTTTGTCCTTCTGTGTATATTTGTACTCCCAGTGTTGAACACAGCACCTAAATGTTTGTTGACAGCACTAAGCTACTTGGTAGTAATTACGATGATCTCAGAAAACTTACTAAGGTGAGTGAGGTTGTGCTCTACATTTGTTGAAGGAGTACCCAGAAGGATATTATCATAGCTCTTCTGAAGCATTTCAGCATTAAGAATTTGCTACAGTGTTGAAAAATAATGGAGAAGTGCAAAAGGGAAGGAAAAAGGAACATAGCAAATTAATTGTTTCCTAGATTTTTGGGGAAAGGGAGGGAAGCTAGATGGTGCAGTGGATGGGAATGGCTGGCCTGGAGTCAGGAAGATTCATCTTCCTAAGGTCAAATCTGACCTCAGACACTGACTAGGTATGGACCCTGGGCAACTCATCTGTAAAATAAGCTGAAGAAAGAAATGGCAAACCACTCTAGTATCTTTGCCAAGAAAACCCCAAATGGGATCACAAAGAGTTGGACTTGATTGAAACAACTGAGCAAAAGAGTCCAGGAGACAGACAAAATCTGAACAGAATTATAAGCCAAAAAAGGGCTTCAAAAAGAAATTCCAGATTTTGAACTGATTCAAAACTTTGACAAACAGAAAATCAGCTTAACTGATTATTTGACTTGGTAAAGCTATTCTGAAGGATATTTAAATTAGTTACATCCTGTTAGTTCCTATTTTCCTCTATGGAGCATATCATTAAATTAGAAAGAGACTTGAATTTTAAACAAACTAATAGGCAGCATTTGATCTATGGCTTTAAGACTGACAGAAGAGAGTAGTAGTATAAATATCAGCACCCCCATGTTACTATAATGTCAAAGGAATTTGGAGATCTTCCCTGCCCCTTAATAGACCCATGTGACCTGCTTTGAGCTCTGGCCCAGCCCACAGCCTGAGCCACATGAAGCCCATGGTGAGAGGAGCTTGCCAGATGGGTAGAGCAGAAAGGCTGCAGCAGGAAGAGAGAGTGAGGTGGAGCTGAGAGAGAGGCAGCAGGCAGAGTAGAGCAGCTAGCCTGGGTGGGAGGGGGTATTTTGTCTAAGGGAGCTTGTTTGTGGGGAGGCCTGACAGAGGGAAGATTGATAATATGTACAAACTTCCTTGTTACCATCGTTGAATTGGTTTTCTGGTATCTGAATAAATATTTTGGTTTTGTTTTTGAGGAAGTTAATATTTTGAGAATTTACCCTAGAAATACACCTGCATAAATAGCAGCTGCTGTGGGCATGGCATTGGCTTTACAATTACAGATGAGGAAACTGAGAGTCAGAAAAGACATCTAATAAGCATCAGAGCTAGCTAGCCCTCCTGTCCATATTGTCTCTTTCCAAGGACAAGGCTCTTTCCGAAACAACGGTCTGTAAGAACTTAATTTTAGACAATATATATTCCTGAAAAAGTTAGCAGCCTTTCTTTAGCTAACACAGAATTTATCAAGTTTGCATTTAATATCTTCTCTTTCATATGGTTAATTATAGCACAATGTTCCAAAGAAGAATGTTCTGAGGGTTTCCATAATCAATTATCACTCATATGTGACTTGACTGAATTCAAAAATTTTAGAGTAGAAGGAACTTTGAGGATCTGTCCAGTTTAACTGCCTAATTATAAAGATAAGTGAACTGAAGGCCAAAGAGACTCAGTGGCCACTGGCCTGAGCTAAACAATTCAAACGCTAAGTCTGGAGCAAAAACCAAAAATAAAACAAAGCAAAACAAAAACCTCTTAGCTTAACTGAAAAACAAACAAACAAAAAGCTTCCAAAGGAAAGTTAGAAACAATCACAATGGTCAACACAAAGGTAATGATGTCTGGACTAAAGCAGTGGCCTTGAAGGTAGAAATGGAAGTTTACTGAGGGCTGAGTTTATGCTGGTTTGGTATAACAAGCACCTTAACACAGCGTCCTGAACACAGCAGACCTTAATAAATGTTTGCTGTTAAACTAAAATAAGCAAATTTGGAAGATATCACAATGGTACATTGTAGGCCCATAAATTTAGAAGAAATCTAAAAGTCAGATGTGTGTGACTTTCAAATTCATTACTACTATAGGCTAAAAATAAAGGAAATTAGCTAACTAGATAAAAAGTAAATTAAAAAAAAAAAATACATTTGATAAAATAATAATAATTAAAAATAAATAATAAGAAATAAAACTATAAAAAAGGAAAATAATAAATAAAATAAAGGAAAAGTCAAATATAAAAAACTGTGTGGTCTGTTATTTTGCACTGTCTATGTCACTGTCTACACCACTTGTGTGACATCTGTAGTAGTTCAGAGCCCTATTCATTGTAACAAATGTCATATGAGTTCTGAAAATAAATTCAAACAAAACTGAATTGAAATAGAACTAGAGGAGGAGAAAGATACAAAAGTCAATGAGATGACAGTAAGAAGGCATACATCATACATCATACAGCAGACGCTTGCCAAGGAAGCTAATATAGTCTGAATATATATCGAGAAGAAGAGGAGGAAGAGTAGATTCTGGAAAAAGAAAGAGATATGAATTATTAAGTAGACAGGAAGAGAAAATACAGTAAAAAATAATCACTATTAAACTTTTAGCAAGAGAGCACAAGTTTTAAATTAGAATTCAGAGAATCACAGAACTGGAAAGGACCCCTTAGACCTCACTGTATATATGAAGGGACTGAAGTCCTGGAAAGGGGCAATTCCTTGTTCAAGGTTAACACAGAGAGTAGCAAACTTGAGATCAGAACAGAAATTTCCTGCTGGCATGTTCAGTGTCCTCTTTACTGTACTATGCTGACTCATGACCTCAATTGTAGCTATAAGTATGAGATCACAAAACAGAAATCTAGGCTGTATTGTTGGATTTGGTTTTTAACAAAGTATATATGTGTACACACACACACACACACACACACTTCTTTATCCATATAAACTTATCTGTATATACTTGCTTAATTACTGCCCCTTAAAAGATATCATGGCCACTGTCCGTTAAAATTGCTGCCCTAATGAATTTTCTGTTGTAAAAAAGACCATTTAAGAAAAACCAAATAATGTTGGTCAGTATATTCCAAATTACACACCTATAGGTCTCTTTACTGAAAGGGAAGAAGGTATGTTTCATTACCAGCACTCTTGGACTGATCTTGTTCATACAACTCAACAATTATATATTTGAAAAACAGGTATAAAAAAAAAGTAAATTCAACATTTGACATTGACAAGATATACAGAAATGTACTGAATTCCATGAGATAAAAAGCCTGGGGACTGGCACATATGAAATCTCCAAAACAATTTCTGCTCATTTCACTGGGAATCACGGCAGCCTCACAGAACATGCCCTCTGAACACCTTTCGGGTGTGTTACTTACTCTTTATCATATTCACATCATTGGCACCGTCCCCAATAGCCAGTGTTATGGCTTTCTTATATTTCTTCACAAGCTCCACGACCATGGCCTTCTGCTTGGGAGTGACCCGGCAGCAGATGACTGCGCTGCACTCACACGCCAGGTCAACAAAATTCTTCTGCTGTTGCTCTTTATTAACCTCAAGTCTCCTTATACTCTGCGTACGTATTCGTCTTTCCTCTTCTGTCCTGGGGAATTTCAGTTTCAGGATTTTACTTCTCTTCGTCTTCTTTTCTAGAAGAATTTCATTCTATAGTGCCAGAAAGAAAAAAAGGTTAACATTTAACAAGGCTCTGTCAGTTTTCTGCTTTAAGATTACCTCTCTTGGAACCTTAAAAAAATGACATGAACTTAAATATTTGTCTTTATTATAAAAATCAATAATAATAAGGATGATGGTGATAGCTAACATTTACATAGCTCTTACTATGTGCCAGGCACTGTGCTAAGCACTTTATAATTATTTTCTCATTTGATTCTCACAACAATCCTGGGAGGTAGTTTATTTATATTTTACAGATAAGGAACTGAGGCAGAGGTTAAATGAATTGTCCAGGGTCACACAGCTGGTAAGTGTCTAAGGTCACATTTGAACTCAAGTTTTCCTGACTCCAGGCTCAGCATTCTGCACATTATGGCACCACCTAGTTGCCTTGTCCACTGACACTGCTTCTTTCTGAATTCATATCATTTTTTCACAGAACAGCAAAGAGACTAAGAGAAGATAAGTATATATTTTAGTCATTTTGCTAACGAAGCTTATATTTGCTTTAAAAAATATTTTTTTTTATCTCATGCTTTTACACTGTGTTCATCTCCAAATATGTTCCTTATCCTTCTTCACCTAGCAAGCTACACTATATAACAAATGTTTTTTTAAGAAGAAAAAAAGCTTAGCAAAATTCATCAATACCTCAATCATGTCTGACAGCGTTTACAACATTACATACCTATGACCCTCTATGTCTTGTGCTTCTAGTTTTAAACAAAGATATGTTTGTGAGGAAAATATTTATCTTTGGAATCACCTCAAATCTAGTACCAGATTTAATCATAATTGATATACACAAGAAAATATCTTCAGGAGTGGAAAAATGTATAACCAATACTGGGGGTTATAATTATTCATTGCAGTGATGTCAGAAAAAAATTATTCAAACTTGTATTTTAGCTGAAAGCTACTCATTTAACAGATTCCAAATCTACTCAGTATAGGGAAAGGAAGGAAGAATTTGCTTACCTTTGACCAGTGTTATCTGACAATGGCATCAGGGAATCGGTCAATGGTTAATTATGTACAAAGGCAAAGTCATATGTGCAATAGCCTTAAAGTGGAGGTTTTCAGGTAGACAAAAAGACCTTGAATGGGCAAAATACAGGGGCCCATAACATGAATGGGAGAGAGAAGGAAAAAGGCAATAACTAAAACTATACAGATGTTGACAGAACTTAAAAGATAAAGGACAACTGTATTCTATAGAGGAAAAGGAGGACCAAGACTGAGATACAGAGATCAAACTGTAAGAATGAGAAGATAGGAAAGAACCAAAGAAATTAGAATGAAGTTTATGAATAGAAAGAAATGGAGGGAATGATACAGGCAACCCAAATTTTATTCTTTTATTTCATCTTTCATTTGAAACTAAACTAATTAAAGTGAAAAGCCTTTACTGGTTTTCTAGTATATATCAGGAATGTACTTAGGAGGAAAAATGTTATAGCTAAGAGTAAAATTAGGTATTCAGGTTATATAACATTTTTATTGGAATGATGTTCATGGGTTCTTGGGTTCCCCAAAATCCTGTTCATCCTTTCTTGTTCTAATTGTGTCCTAATCTCAGAACCCACATCACTTTGCTCTGATATTCTACTACCTAACCCAGGATGTGATCTTTGACACTGGCTAGAATCCCAATAGCCCCTTTGTGTTTGTAGCTAAAATGGAAGGTAGGCTTGGGCACTAGCCTACTGCCTTAAGAGGAGCCAGTCTTACCAGTGATGAAATCTGTCTTTTACCTTTGAACCAGAGAGTGTCTGCCCATTTCTTTCTATTCTAATTGCATGCCTCATTTGGAACCTATTCAATTCCCATCTGGTCTACCGTCATCTTGCCTATGGTACTTCATCCACCTGTGTTCCATTGTCAATAAATGTTCCAAAAATCATCTTTGAAGTATTACTCTAATCATATTCTTCACAAACCTGTAATCACAGTATCACTGTCCAAATTATCAAGGCCATACTCTTAATTTTGTGCTACAAAGCCTAACTAGCTAATCTCTCAGATCTCTCCCTTGTTGTTGGGTGCTATTTTCTAACTCTCATACATAAACTCTACTCCAGCCAGGTTATATTTCTCCATATTTTTCACCTGTGTTTTTCCTTCAGTCTCTAAGCTTTTGTTTAAACTGTTTGAATAAATAACAAATGCCATTCTCTGTTCCAACAAAACCTACCTCCTCTAATCTTGAAAATCCTGTCTTCTCATTCATTCAACAACATATAACAAAATCTTGTTATGTATAAAATATTGTGATAGCTACTGAGAAGGATATAAAATTATTAACACATAGTCCCTTTTTACAAGGAACTTGTCATATAATTAAAGTGAGATGAAATATTTGCATGTGAGAAATACACATAGAAAGTAAAAGACAACATGTTATGAGAACTTAAAAGTGGGAGAAGTCAATTTATCTGTAGTGTGTGGATAAGGGAAAACGTCAGAGAAGAACAAGCCCTTGAACTGAACACTGAAGGATTTCAAAAGGCAGAGGATGATGGCAGGTAGAGAAAAAGAGAAGCTACTTCAGGTCATGGGAACAGCCTGAACAAAGGCACAGGAATAGGAAAGTATAAGGCATATGTAGGGAATGACCAGTAGTCAGATGATTCCAAAGGTTCAAACCTAGATAAATGAGAAGGTGGTAGTGACATTAGGAAGAATAGGGAAATTAGGGGGAAGGGCAGGTTTGGGAGGTAAGATGATGTTAGTTCATTGTGGAACACAATGAGTTTGAGATTCTGAAAGGACACCTACAGTGGAAATGTCTAACCAGTAGTTGGAATGTCCACCTAGAGTTCTGAGAAGTAAGGAGTGAGAATTAGGGAATTTTCAACATTGAAATGAGGGCTGAAGTCATTTCAGTAGATGAAACTGACAGATTAGCAAAGATGACAAAAAAGAATATGATAATTCTTGAAGGAACCAAGAGGAGAAAAGGTATCCTAATACACTATTAGTGGAAGCATGAACTGAATCAGTCATCCTAAAACAATTTAGAACTGTACCCCAAAAGTCACTAAAATGTGTCCTCTGACCAAATAACATCCCTACTATGCATACACACCCAAAGAGGTCAAGGACAGGTAGAAAGAACTCATTAAGAACAAAAATATTCATAGATTATTTGGAAATAAAGTTAGTGCCCATTAACTGGGGAATGGCTTAGCAAATCTTCCTTTTTGAATATAGGGGAATACTGTCATACTCAAAGAAATTACAGAAAGGATGGATTCAGATAGATGCAGGAAGATTTAAAGTGACACAGAATGAAGTAAGTAGAGTCAGGAGAACAACTTATACAATAACATTATAAATAAAAATAACTTTTAAAGACTTAAGAACTCTAATACAACAATAAATCATGACTCAAGAATACTGGTGATGAAACATATTTTCCAACTCCTGAGGGAAAAGAATAAGACATACATTTTCAGACACAGTCAACATGTGAATTTGTTTTACTTGAGTATGCTTATTTGCTATAAGGTACAGCTTTTATTGAAACATTTAAAAATATACAGAGGAGAATAGAAAGAGGTTTAGGAGAGAAGTGTTGGTAGGTTCTATTTAGTATTAAATTTTATATTTAATATATACTTTAAAAAACCTTGTACATAACAGAGATTCAAGCTCTTATTCATTTCATTCAGATTTTTTTGGATATAGAAACGTTCACATCTGTTCAAGTTTATAGGAAAGAGAATTTTTAGCTTGACATTGAATATTAGGGAAAAATATTCATTATTGTCATTGTTAATAGAAGATTTCAAGAACATCAAAAGAAGTCTTTATTAGGAAAAAGTTCAGGACCAGATGTAGAGAATATAAGCATTTGTGGCTATAGATCCTAGAGAGGAGTTCACTAATTCCTCCCAGTTGTATAATACCACTTCATTTCCTTGCCAGTAAACCTAGTCCTGGTCAGCTGATGCATTCTACTGAGTTTCCTTTGCCATCACTTATCCTAGTTTTCCTGGGCCTCAATAAGTAAGAAAGTGGAGGGAGTGGCATGGTTGTCTAACAGTCCATCAACCTCCTGGCGCACTGATCTGTCATGCATTAGAAAAAGGAATATACTATAAGTCACTAAAAGGGAAACCTCCTGGTTTATTATACATATATTCTTCTAATTGCATTCTGGGCCATCTCCAGTAATTCTCATGAATATCTGGTCACTGGACCCAGATGGCTCAGGAGGAGAAAGTCAACTGCAAGTCATGTCATCATCTTGATGTCATGGTTCTCTTCGATAATGAAGGACAAACACAAGAATACTCTAAGAGTCAGCCAAATTGGAACCCCAACCCTCAATTCTAACCCAAAGGCTGCAATGTACTCCTTCCTCACCTTCAGTTCTTAGAATGGAGTTTCCCTCAAGCCTTCACTGAAACACCACCTCTTACCTAAAGTCTCTCCTGATCTCCCAGTGGTTATTGAACCTCCTCCCCAGACCCAAATTATCTTATATTTATTTTGTATACACTCGTATTTGTCTTGACACAGAATGAAAGCTGTGTGAGGGAAGGGATGGTTTCACTTTTCCCTTTGGATCCCCAGCACAGTGAGTGTCTGGCACACATTAGGCACTAGATCAGTGGTTGGTGATTGATTGCTTGATTGGGGTGGGAAGAAGGAAGGTAGAGTAGCAAAAGGAAAATACATCAGTTTGGCAAAATGTAAATGTTTTTATGGCTTAATCACAGTCTTCACCCAATGCCTCTATCATTATGCTTTCTAGTTTTGAGTTTGGGCTCTCTAGTAGGTCCATCCCAAAATGGACCTCCTTGTGAACCTGGTTGAACTACAGTACTAAATGCCTTTTTCTTTCCCAGGTTTTTCTTCTCTTCTGCCTAAAAATTTTTCCTACTCATCCTTGGCCTTGATATGAGTTTAGTTCTAGGTTTTGTTGCTATGGATTTGGCTAGCCAGGGAACTCTACTGTAGCCTTCAAGAATCTGCTACTCTAGACTACAATTATAAGAGTAAGAATGAAATGCTCTGAGTCAATAATTCTTTTCTTACAGTACACTGACTGCAGGCCTGGGGAGAAAACCCTCTTAATCAGAAAGACTCTTCTCTGTTTAGATCTGTTTAAAATATCATTAATATCTTTTGTTTTTGATATGATCAATATATTGTACTGTATGCCTTTCCCAAAGAGCCATCCCCTTTAAAATGAAAAAAAAAAAGAGGAAAGGAAAAGCTCAGCAAATGTAACCAACATATCAACATAGTTCACTATTCTAGACAATATTCTATAGTTACCATATTCCCCAATCTCTGCAAAGAAGGTACCTTCTGGCATCTCTTCTTTGTGGTCTAATTTGAATTCACATATTCCTGACTCCAGGTCCAGTATTCTATCCACTGTACCACTTAGATGCCTCAAATAAACTCTGGAGAATTTATCAAAAAAAAAAAAAAAGGGAAAACTAATCCCAGTGGGTGCTCTCTGCAGTTTAAAGATACATACCAACCAGGAACCAGTGATGATTAAAGCACGGTTTCCACCAGTTGGAAAGAAAGGTTCATTCACAGCAGGAGAGAATTTTGCATAAACCCCAGCTCTGTTCTTCTGGTTTTCCCTCCTTGTGTGTAGAAGAGCACTGGGGAAAAAAATAAGCATGAGTTTTAAACAAAACTTTCTAGAAACTAATCTTGGGAGAGTTTAAAATGTTATCTTAGCACATCATCTTACTGAGACTTGATTATCCTATTCCGAGGCTGCTGTGCTCCTGGATGCATATTTATCTTGGCAAGGCAATGGAAAATAGAGCAGAGGGTTAATTTTTCCCAGCACAATATGGAAAATAACTATGGATTGGACCAGGATGCATCAGGGCGGTCCTTAGTTATATATGTCTCCCCTACTCCCACATCCTTCTCTTCACCACTGTGTGATTAGATGTAAGCCTGTGCCAGCATAACAGAAGAGGAAGATCCTGGGAGCAGGAAACAAGGGAAATAAGAATGCCTAATTCAGAGGTGGGGAACCTGCGGCCTCAAGGCCACAAGTGCCTGGCTCTCTAAGGCCCCAGGTGAGGCCCTTTCACTGAATCCAAACTTCACAAAACAAATCCCCTTAAAAGAATTTGTTCTATAGAATTTGGACTCAGTCAAAAGGCTGCATCCAAGGACCTAGAAGGCCACATGTGGCCTTGAGGCTGCAGGTTCTCCACCCCTGGTTTAGTGACATAGGACCTGGCCAAGATAAAAGTTTGAAAAATGCAACAAGCATTGAGAAGGAGACATGGGGAATAACACTGATGCACCTGTGTGTTTTTCTCCAGTTTCTGGACAGGACAGAGACTCTCACCCTCTGAATTTGCTTGTGTAAAGGAGAACATGGAATAGAAAGCAGCAGCATTAGGAGCTGATGTGGCCCGATGGCACACAGGCAGCAGAAAACAGAGCTGCGTTCCTAGCTCTTCTCCTTTCCTATAGAAGCAGGAGGTGGAAGCTTGGTACTAAGCACCTTATCTCTGTCCTTCTTAAACCTAGGTTTCTGTAATCATTGTCTACAGATAATGGGTGGGTTTGGATCTAAGAGCACAAACTGTCTTTTTATACTCCTGTTTGGCTCGCCTATAGGGCAAAAAGAGTCTGCCATGTGGTGATTGTTTTAAATATTTGGCTTTCATGGCTTTTGCTTCTAAGGAAATGAGTCAAGAACTGTTTACAATGATGCCATGCTTCAGTAATTTTAACTCCACTGTGTCATTCTTGTATGATTTAATTCCATTAAAACCTAGCATCAAAGGGTAAAAGGTAGAGTTTCTCAGTGGGTGGGGTCACCAGAAGTCACAGAAGTCTTGTGGATAAATTCACAAACCACAACCTTGACTAACCAGGCCAGAGCTCCCATTCACAAAAAGGGCCATGGGAATAGAAAGAGCTCTCTGAGAGTTACAGAAAGCATGACAGGTGCAGCCAAAGCACCCTTTGTTTAGTGACAGCTGGGCATGGGAAGTACTAGGCCCTCATTACCAAGTTGGATCAGTCTGCTGACCAATAGAGCCTTGTGATAGTTAAACTTATTGAGCAACAAAACAATTTATATACAAATTTATATACAAATAATCAGTATTATTTTGAAGAATTGTAACAGTACCACATATATCATGTAACTGAGTAGACTAACCCAGGATACCTAATATATAAATGAATTCTGGAATTTTAGAATCTAAGGTCCCTTTTAGTATTATTTAGTCCAATTTTCTTATCTTACAGATGAGGAAACTGAGGTGCAGAGAGATTAAATGATTTGGTCAAGATTACAAAGCTACTTATAGGAAGAGCTGAGCCTAGAACCCTCTCTCGATAATCAAACGAGCATCTTCCCTGCTATTCCATGTGAAGTTACAAGAGTACAAAAAAGACACGTACTCTGTCTACTTCTTAAATAGATTAGAAATCAATTTCCTTTATCACAGGCTCAGAGAATGGAATTGGAAAGTATTTTAGAGGCTATCTAAATCAACCCCAACCTTCTTTTGAACAAATGAAGAAACTGTAGCCCAGAGAGGTCCAATAATTCTCCAAATATGCAAAACTAGTAAATGAAAGAGTTGAAATTAGACCTCCCTCCCTGATTCTAGGGGTTCTTAAGCAGTCTGCTTCTATGCTCCCCAACAATTTAGGACAACCTCCTCATTTTACAGATCAGAAAACTGGCTTATGTTCCTAAAGTGACCTGCTCCAAGTCATCTGAACCAAGACTACAACCCACATTCCCAGCTCCAACTCCTCAACACGTGATCCATGATCTTATATTTAATTTGAACAACTGGTGACATGAGATAACTAAGGCCCACTAAGAGATCCATGAAATATCTGACAGAGGAAGAAAGCAGTAGGATACAACAGGGTCCAGCTCCTAGCAACAGCTGCCTTAGCATACTGTACAGGAATAATACTTTCATGGGCTACCCGGAACATCTGGATATGGCAGCTGACATCCATGCCCAGGAGAAAAAAAAAGATACCACAAGTATCAGAATTAAATTATCAAACTTGCTACTTACAAAAATTCATCTTATCCCTAAGGTTCAAGTTTAACCAGCTTCCAAAAAGAGACTGAGTTTTCATTTATTAAGACCATGATTTGTAAAAGGCCAGTAAGATCACAAAGGGGAAAAAAAATGAAGCGCTCTCTTTCTCTCTCCTCCCTCTCTCTGTGTTCTCTTTTCCCTCCCCTACCACATACATGCATACGCATGCATGCACACACACACGCACGTGCACACACACACACACAAACAAATGTGTATAATAGTTATATATGCCTTTCTCTCAAAAGTATGATTTCAATGATGCAGGGAGATTCCTTTGAGATTCTCTTAGTTGATAAGGGAGAATGACAACTTTTTAGAGTTGACTGGCACACTCAGAGTTTAAATGACTGAGGTCACCCAGGCAGTATGTGTCATTGGTAGGACCTGAATTCAGCATATCCTGCCTGCCTTATACTACATTGCTTCTCTATATGCTATGAGAATTACATAAAATATTTAGGAGTCTGTGATTAGTTTAAAACTGACCAGCCTAATAGAGTAGCTATATTATCTAAAAAAAATTAAATAAACCTATTAAGAATTTATTATTTTATTAAATAACGAGTTTCAAAGGAAAAACAGTCTCACCATCTTTCAGAGATGATCTATATAAAATTTTTTGGTTTTGTTCAGTCATATCTGACTCTGAGACCTCATTTGGAATTTTCCTGGCAGAGATATTGAAGTAACTTGGCATTTCCTTCTCCAGCTCATTTTACAGATGAAGAAACTGAGGCAAACAAGGGAAGTGACTTGTCCAAGGTGACTTACCACCAGCTAGTAGATGCTTGAGGCCAGATTTGAACTCAAGGAGTCTTCCTGACTCCAGGCCTCCGCTGCACCACCTAGTTGTCACATCTACATAGATAACTAACCCTATAACTCTTTGCTTATCTACTTTAGCATCCTAATACTGTGCTCTACAAAACTCTACCACCATCTTTAGCAGGACTAATAATGATAATCAATTTCTCCCATTATCTTTGAGAAGTAAGACATATAATTTTGTTAATTTTTTCTTCTGGGTTTATTAAACCCAGTAGGGTGTCTAATGAACCAGCTTAGCGGTAAATGGGGCTATCAGTAACCTTTGTGTATACTAAGTCTCTTAGTGTTTTTTTTCCCTTTTAAATATCTGAAACTGACTAACAAAATGAGGCCATTTTCTCTGGCTGTATTAAAGGTCAGCAGTTAGCATGAATAATTTTTGATGTTTCCATTCCAGAGTAATTGGCATTTCAGCTTCAGGCTGGCATTTGAAACCAGACCTGTTCTTGGCGGTGAGGTGTGGTTATTATCTTAATAGTTCCAGGAGCTGCCCACTACTACCAAATATTAGTCTTCCTTTTTAAAAGTCAAAAGCTACCAGATTAATTTACACTAAGGTATTAAGAAATTCATTAGACTCAATTTCTTTCTTCCACTTAGGAAAAATGTTTTTAAAGGGAAAGAAGAAGGATTTCAAGATAAATTTTGCTTTAATAAACTCCAAGTGAGGCTAATGGGTTTTAAACCAATCAAAATCTTTCAAGTACTCTACGTAATTTCTACTGCCTGACCCTGCTTTAAGGCATATATTCTGTACCCAGTTTCCCCCATCACTAGCCTTCTTATCAACTACTCTTAATTTGCCTCTAATTTGACAATTTTAATTGAATGCATTCTCTTTACTTACTTAATGTCTTCACCATAGCAGATTGTAGTGTCCTCTGTCAGGAGTTCACAAGCAAATCCTATGTTTTCAGCCGTTTCTATGATGGGACAACATTAAGTCAAAAGATGTTCATACCAAGTCATTTTGTGACTTAAATATAAATTGACTTTGCCAAGCAATAATGATTTTCAAATGATGAATATAGTCTGAACACAACTTTAAAAGAGAATTTGCTATGCCAATTTTATGCAGAAAGAAAATTTATAAAATAGGCAAAGGAAACGTATTCAGAAACTTAAAATCTTTTATCGTTTAAAATATAGAAAGACATAAAAAAAAACACACCAAAGCTTATATGATAGAATTTTACCTATAAAAATGGAAAATATATTCTTATTCAACAAGTCTCAAAATCTGAAATAATATACTCATCTCAAATATAGCACAAAACATACACTCATTTAAAATAAGTATTAATGAATGAAGATCATACAATGAGAAAAAAGTCAATCAAGGCAGAATTTTGTGGGTTTAAAAAAAGTTTTAAAATCTGTCTTGTTTAGATTTCCATGATAAATGACAAAAAATGTTCTATTTCCAAATCTCTGTGTCAACTATAGGACCTCATGTAAAAAAAAAATGATTAATGAACCATTATGTTCTCATCCTAATTACCTTATTTAGGGTTCTTAAGTAAGAAACAGTTTTAATTGTTTTTTCCCCTTCAGTCATCTTCCTTTTGGTATGGATACAAAGGCTTGCTAAGCCCAAAGTGAGAAATATGCTGAGTAGGAGAGTTAACAGGAATATAGGATATAGAGCGATGGGTTATTTTTCCCCCCTTAATATATCACCTTGTATGACTCCCCTCTCATTTTAGAGGCTTGAGATAAAATAACTAGCCCAAGATCACATGGAGAGTAAGTAGGAAAACCAAGATTTGAATTCCAGTTTTCAGACCTAAAAACCTAGTGCTCTCTACATTATATCATAGAAATTTTCTGAATGAAAGGTCTATATGTTAATCAATTCCTTATTAATAGTTAAAAAGTCAGTAGAATGAGGTCAGTCTCCTTGAGGGCAGGGGCTGTTTTATTGTTTTGTCTTTCCTGCCCCCAGCACAGTGTCTGGCACTGAGTAGGCACTTAATAAAAACTGAACCGAATTAATTTTGATAAAATTTAAAAATTAAAGTTACTCTTTAGTTGTGAAGGTTTTAGTCAAACTATGAAATGCATGATTTTAAGGGAAAGGTACTTTGTTAGTCAACAAGTGTCCTGTTTCACACAAAATAGTTACACACACACATAAAATTCAGCAATAGATACATATCAGTGTCACACTGCAGGGTATATAGTCTCTTTATGTGTGTGTGTGTGTGTTTGTGTGTGTGTGTGTGTGTGTGTGTGTGTGAGAGAGAGAGAGAGAGAGAGAGAGAGAGAGAGAGAGAGAGAAAGAGAGAGAGAGAGAGAGAAAGAATGTGTGTATTACATATAATTTCCCCCCAATTCTCTGTTAATACAATTTTTAAACATTTTTTTTTAAGTTTTATGTTCCAAATTCTATCCCTCCCTCCCTTCCCATCCCTGAGATGGTAAGCAATCAAATATAATTTATACATATGCAATCATGTAAAACATCTCCATGTTAGTCATTTTGTACAAGAGGACTTGAATAAAAGAAAAAGAATGAAAGAAAGAAGTAAAAAAAGAGTATGCTTTAGTCTGTATTTAAACAATTGACCTGCTTGTTTCTGATCAACAAGTGTGGCCTGGCTCAGGTCTTAGGTATTTTTGGGATGACAAAGCTTCTGGCTGCTTACAGGCAGCCACGTATGAACCAGGAAAAAGCAAATAGAGAGGAGGCAGCTGAAAACCAAGGCTCAGGCTTACTTATGCAAGGCATGAGCTTTACCTGCCATATGTTGGAAATTCAATATTTCTGCTTGGGGAGAAGGGATGAAAGGGTGACCCCTCTTCCTTCAGATCTCCAGGGGACATCACTTGCCACATGGTAAGAAAAAGTGAGACAGATAGAATAACTCTCTTTTTAAAAGTTGTAGTAATCTCCCTTTTCACTCCTTTTAAAAAAACTAATTGGCTCTTCATGCTTAGTGGACAATAAGAGGACTGTTTCATCATTGCCAAAGCTCCTAAGTGCTGAGCTAGCACACTAGTGGGGTGGTCAGCAAGAAGGAAACAGGGGAACTCTGTACATGCCCTATTACAGCAGCAGGTATCATGTACTGAACTGTGTGGTACAGAGAGGTATTGGAAGTTAAGAAAAGGGAGTGATTAGCATGGGCTGGAATGCTTAGAGACCACTCAGCTTAAGAGAATTGATCTAGACATGATATAAATGGAGAGATTTATGAAAGGTACCAGTCACCAATTAGATGCTGAATTTGTAAATTCACAATATACACAATAACTTACCTTTCTTGTCCCCAGTAAGCACCCAGATCTTAATGTCTGCTTTCGCAAGTTTGGAAATGGTTTCTGGGACTCCATCTTGCAGTTTGTCTTCAATAGCGGTAGCTCCCAGCAGCTGTAAAATCAAAAAATAATTGTTCAGGAACAAATAGAAATAGCATGATTGAATGTAAAAAGTATCAAACTCTGAAGTACTAGCTAATGTTCAAGAGTGGGCTAACATCTGATATTAACCAAAGGGCTGGGTAATACTCCATGTTCATGGTAAGTCACACACACATACACACACAGACACTCACACGGACACACAATTTTCATTGCCATATGAGCAATTTCATTTACTGACTAAAAGACAAATGCAGAAAACATAATAATGATGACAATAACATATAGCAAGTAAAAATTACACAATCATAATTTAAGTGAAATCAAAATCACCAAATTCCCTGAACATTAACTACAAAATAATTAATGTATATATACTAGCCTTATATTCTAGCCTTAGGATGGCAAAACAAATTCCATAAATAACATAAAGACTTACCATCATCAATCATCATGAGTTAAAATCTTAATCATAAATAATATTATTTTCTAGTGTTCAAGTTGATTTGCAAGAATAAAGACCTTACCTCCCATGCCATAACATTCATGTAATAATAAGCACATCTTATTTTATATAAAAATTCAATTTTGATAGGCATTTTATTTTCTTTTAATAAAATATAAATTAATTTGTATTTTAAAATATATTTGCACAAAAACATAATGTAGCCATCAGATTAGTGCCCTCCCCATTTCCCAATTAGCTTAGAAATTTTACCCTTTCCTTGATAATGGCAAATGAGCTTAAATATGCTACTTTCATGCCATTATTTTCAAGTTGTTGAAATGATCCCTTCTCTTCACAGAAAATAAAAATTTGATACAATAACTACCTTTATTAAAATTATAAGAAAAGAAAAAATGACTAAAGTTAACACTCACAATTAAATCTTTTTCAATTTCTTCATAAACTCTATCCAGGGCTTCATCTCGATTAGTTGTAGCTACACTGGCAGCCGTGAATTTTTTATTCCATTCTGCATATTCTTTTTCACTAATTTCTTTGTAGCAAAGGCACAGTGTTCTAAGTGTCTCATTTGCAAAGATCTGTATTTATTTTAAAAGGCACAAATAATTATTTTGAGAATATATGAAATATTACTTTGCAGTAATGAAGTGAATTCAGGTATGATTTTATGAGAGTATGTACAAACTAGCTAGTAGAAGAGACTAAGCATATGTCTCAAAATTTACTTCACTTTTAAAAGTGCCACACACCTGACATTTTTATTCTAAACAGAAACTTTTCAGGGCCTAACATTCTTCCATCATTCAAATTAGCTAAAGAAAACTTTGAAGTGAAAAAACCAAATGCTAAGATAATTCCATTAAAAATTTGTTATAAAGCTATATTCTTGAAAAAAATCCTATCATGTAATAAACTATTACTTCCAGTATACTGAACACCAAAAATCTGCAATGATACATCAGGGGCAAAATGATGTTTTAAAGAAAAATCCTGACAACTTTGAAAATGTATTCCTATAAAGCCCACAAGGAAACCAACTACACCTAGACCCCAAACCAAATGTCATTCTTTCAAACCAAATATGAAACTATTATTTGAATATTCCCTAAAGTAAAACTGGAAGGAAAAAAAGTATTCTAGAAAATTTTCCATTATGAAGAGATTAAAATCATTATAGTTTTGAATGTGAATTATACATAAAAAATTTACATACAATCCTCAGTTGGACTCAGTTTTAAGAGCTGAATATTCAAGGATGTTGTATAAAGATGTGGCTAATGTTAATGGTTATCAATAATACTTTGTTGCATATAACAGGTTTTTTCAGAACACTCAAATGTATAATGTGATGCTGAATTAAGGATTATTTTTAATACACACACCATATATTATTCATCCACGGAATTGTCATCCTTCAAAATAGTCACTTTGAGAATTTACATAATTATTCCAATGAAGCTACCATCATTCACAAAATTTCAGAAGTTCTCTAAATACCAGCTTATGAACTACCCAAGAAAATATCATGATTTTATAATCATAAAAAGAAATAGATTAATTGTATTGACTACAAACATGTGAAATCCAGAAACACTGAAAAATATAGTGTGTACATCATAGATATATCATTGTATTTTGTACTGGTCAAACTACAACAAGAATACTGTGCCCAATTTTGGGCACCACATATTAATTAAGGAGGGGTAGAGGTGTTCCCTATTCTAATAAAAATCATAGGTAGAGACACTTCCTCAATCCCATAAAATTTATGTTAGAGTGTATTTTTTAAAGAGAAGTGTCCAAAATGACAAAGAATCTGGACAGTCTTATATGAAAAAAGTCCCAGACACTGGGAATATTTAGCTTAAAGAAAAGAAGATGAATTAATATATTTTTCCTTATGGCTGACCAGTCATATCTGAAAGTATGACTTACGTCATGTTTCATGTTTTTATCTCTAATACCTAGCACAGGATTTGATACAATGTGAGCTTAATTTTCACCAACTTGTTTGAGAGATAGCTATTTTCAAATATATGAAAGACTTTTGAAGGAGAGAAAGTTATATCATGTATTGACCAAAATAGGGGGATAGGGGAGGTAAGTAGGAACAATGGACTAATTTACTCATGCCTGAAAGTTACATGGAAGACTTTTTAAACCATTAGAATAATATGAAAACTTGAACTAAAAAAAGCAACAACAAAGAAAATGACTAACGAAAGAAAAAACTACTTTAGATGAGTGTTCATGTATAATCTGTGTCAGATTGCTTACTGTCTAAGAGCGGGAGAAAAGAAAGGATGGATGAATAGAATTTGGAACTCAAAACTTAATGTCAAAAAATTTTTTTACATATAACTGGGGGAAAATGTAATAAAAAAATAGGAAAATGGAATATGCTCTCTCTTTAAATAGTGAATTACCCATCAACCAGAGGCAAGATGACTATCTCCCAATGACATTGTATAAGATATTTCTTTCATGGGAGGCTGGACTAGATGGTCTCTTCCAACTTTTAAGATTCTCTATCTCATTTCATCTCCAAGATTATCCAGACTTGGCCATAAATGACTTTAGTCAGCTTAAAAAAAGTTACTCTTATAGAGGGAAAACTTGTAACCACCACATATAATAAAACTATGCAATCAGCCTCATTGCCTTATAGTCAACGCATATATGTTGTCTTGGTAAACTATGTCTGGGGTGAGTGAAATGGAAATGGTGCTAGTTCTATTTTGCCTTCGGAACTGAGGTGCAAAGAGGTTAAGTGACTCATTTAACGTCATCTGGGAATTTGAGTTACCATATTGGATTAATACATTGATTCCAATTATCATCTGACAACAGCAAACAAAGGTGTCCTCTGGAAGAGTAAAGATGTTTCTATATAGCTAGCTAGTGTCAGAGACAAAACTTATATTTTCCTCTCTTAATCTGACACTTCTCCCACTAGACAATGCTGAATGATGAACTATTAGTTGAAGTTTAACTTGATTGCTTGAATTTATGAAATCAAGATAAAAAACAGGACTTACATCTAGGGCATCCTGTGTTTCCTGTTTGGTAGGATTCATTGGATGCAGCCGTTCATAAATAACAGTGTCAGCTCCTTTACAATAAAGCCTAATATGACCTTCTGGTGTTCTTACTATTAATGAAAAAGGAAATAAAGCATTCAGCTATATTCTTTGAGGCAAGCTTCACATTCATTAAACTGTCACTATCAGAAAGCATTAATATCACGATCTTTTAAGGGAAACACTACTGATAATGACTTTAAAAGAATTATCAATCTATTAAAATAATCAAGAACTTTTACCCACAAAGAAATGAGCAAACCATTCAAATAAATGGGAACCACTAGTAAAGTGAACCTAATAGATGTTTTTCTCATTTTTTAGGACCCAACTTGGTTCTCATTTCCTTCTTGGTCTTTCTTAACTGCCAGGCTAGGGTGATTATTATGAACTTACTTGTACCAAGCATTTGGCATTACCATTTACTGTCTTATGATATCTTGTACTGTTATCTGGCATTAACTTTCTATGCGTGTCCTATTTCTGCAAATAAATAAAATTAATTGATGACAGAGTCCAAATACCTTATTTGTTCTGCATTGCCACAGTGGTGACCACAAAGCTCATCAGATGATCAGTACTGAATACATATTTATTAATGAGTAAATTACTACATGATTAGATTTGAGTATCTTGAACTTTTATTTTTATAACAAATAAAACAAGGAGATTCTGGGCATATTAATTCAATATTTCTAGGGTAAATGGAGGTAAATGTGGTATTTGACCTATTTTTGTACCCTCCCTCTCTAAGTTCTTCGTATTTATTTTGTATATATTTACATATGTTCATACATGTCTCTTTTGATAGAATGGAAAATTGCTGAAGGCAGGGACCGTTACACTTTGTGGATCCTCAGTGACTAGCATGTAGTAGATGCTCAATAATGCTTGCTGATTTATGGATTGTATCCTCTGCTTAGTAAGTCTTTCTCTTACAAAGCACCATTTCTGCAAGATGGGATATATTTTTTGATTCTCAATCACAATTTTGTTCCCAAGCAGAGTTCCTTTGCTTTTATTTTGCTATTTCCTTATAGGGAACAGAATATAAATATTTATGTTAAATATCAACATGAAGCCCAGAGACTCCCTCCAATAGGACATTTATGGCAGTAATCACATTTTAAAATATTGTGTTCTCTTTCTATGCATCTTACATGCCCAAGGCCAATACTCAGGGTCCTAAATCTGTTTGCTACAAAGAGTATCCAACAGACTGAACTGAATATCTTATATCTTCTACCTATCAATGTAAATGAGGTCCATGCAATATGCAAGATGGGAAAAGCAACTGTACCTACACTGATACAGGAAATTTTCAAAAGAGGAAAATCTCTACTGAAACACGCCAGAAACTTCTCTGCAACTTAGTGTCTTAGAAAGTTAAAGAGTGAAGCAAAAAAATATGCATTTCACATGTTTCAGTAGAGGACTTGAAATTTCCCATGAGTCAAGCAATTAGTTCAACAAATACTTTTACTATGGAATCAAGCTGAATTAGAGTATGGGTACATAAATTAATTATTATAGAATGTTCTTTAATGGTCCTCCTTTGAATAGAAGGGTTTTGAGTGAGACTTACCAATTATGGACATTCTCTTTCGATCACTGTTAAAATCTAATATAGCCAGAACATTGTATGTCCTTTCTGTTCCCATCTCACTTATGGTGATGGTGTTCTGTGTTCTTGCAAGGAAGGCAAAACCAAAGTTGCGGGCAGCAGTGACTAGAGCGCCCTCATCTGGAGAAGCTGCCTGATAGTTGATTTGCCCTAGAATGAGATATTGACAGAGTGAGACAGAGACAGAGAGAGAGAGAGACATGAAAGAGAGAGACAAAGAAATCAAGACACAGTGAAAGAAGACAATTAAGAGAATGTGGGTGGAGAAGTCAGAAGATGTGTCAGGAGGGGATGAATACCTGTATAGATCAGAGGCATGGATCAGATATTAATGAAGTGAAATGTTTCATACCAAGTCTGTATAGCTTTATTTTTTTTTTTTTTTTTTACTATCACCAAGGGCTTGCTTAGGGCTCTTAAGTTCAAGAAGCTATATTAACATATTTAGTAAAATACGACTCAGTCAATGCCTGATCCTGATTTTCAGAGGTTTTGGATTCCAATAGGAATAGTAATTCATGCCTCAAGGAGGATCAGTTATTGATTAAATGAAAAGGGCTGAAACACTCAGGAAAATTCTCTACATCCCCAACCAGGGCTCCCTTCATTGGATAAAAAAGAACATAATTTCTCATATCTTCTGGTAGTCTTATTTTGATACTATTATCAATTATCAAGCAACACAGAGAGGAACAAGTTATACTGTGATAAATCAATAGGAAAGGTTTGTAGTGGTTTGAAACTCCTGGCTCTCTCCCTATAAATGTGTTCAAGTTTCCTCTGTTAAAAAAAAATCACCTGACCCTTCCATCCCCACAAGCTACTCTTCCGTATATCTCTACTTTTCATTCATAATTTCTAGTCATCTGCATTAGATCTACTTTCTCACTACTCACTAATATCTCAAGCTGAAGTTTGAAATTTAATTTCATTGTTCCACTGAAACTTTCTCAACAGTTACTAATTATCATGCTAAACTGCTAAATGTACTAGTTTTGTTCCCCAATACTTGGCGTTTCTGCCACTTTCAACATTACTGACAACCATCTGGTCAGTCTTATAGATACACTTGTTTCCCTTAGCTTCTGAAACACTGTTCTCTCCTGGTTCTCCTCTTCTGGACCTCCTAAAAAAGAGGACTGACTAAATATGGAATGTTTTACATGGCTGCATGTGTATAAATTAGATTGAACTGCTTATCATCTCAGGAAGGGGAAAAGAGAGGGAGGGATAGAATTTGGAACTCAAAACTTTATTAAAAAGTTTAAAATATTATTTTAACATAATTGGGGGGAAAATAATGTTATATTAAAAAAAAGAGATCTGACCTCTCTTTCAGTCTTCCTTTCTGCATCATCATCTCTCCCACAATTCCAGCAAACTGTGTGTGTTTGTCCTTTGTTGCTGAAGAAGACCATGCCATCAGATAAATGATGATATGACTTGCACTTGACTTTGTTTTGAGTGAAGGAGGGCTGTGCAGGTCACCAGCCTCACTTCTCCTCCAGAGCCATCTGCATCCAGTGACCAGATATTCATCAGGATGACTGGAGATGACCCAGGATGAGGCAATTGGGGTTAAGTGACTTGCCCAAGGTCACACAGCTAGTGAGTGTCAAGTGTCTGAGGTGAGATTTGAACTCAGGTCCTCCTGACTTCTGCACTGGTGCTCTATCCACTGCACCACTTAGTGCCCCAGCTGTTCCTTACATTTGACTCTCAATCTCCTACTTCCTTGCATTCAGGCAGGACACAATCCTCAATCTAGGATGCATTTTTTCCTTGATTCTACCTTCAGAATTCTTCTCTTCCTTTAAAGCTCATCTTAGATGGCACCTTCTCCTTTAAGTCTTATCTGTTCCCTCAAATGATCTTATCTTCAATAATAGTATACGTGTTGTATCCCTTCAAAAGAATGTCATCTCCTTGGGGGTGAGGACTGTTTTTGTTGTATGGTTATCCCTTCCGCATGTCGGGATTAGGGGGCACCATGCCCCTGCAATCTGGAAAATCCATGTAACATTTTTTTGGCCCTCCCTTCATACCAGAGAGGAAGTCTGAATTATCATGGTATTAAAAGATAAAATATGTTGATATTAAACAATATTATACATATACCTTATGCATTTCTGAGTTTTTAAACTTTTTGTGTGTCATCTGCAGCTTCCATAAAACTCTCCCCAAATCCTCATTTAATTTTTTATGCCAACCCATGATATATTGAAATTGTGATGGGGAAAACTGTGATGTAGAAGGATAACTATAGTATCTCTAATGCCTTGCATATGTGTAGGCTTTTAATAAAGTTCTATTCAATTTAATTAAATTTCAGATTTAGAATGGAGAAATTGCTTATAGCTAGAGGCAACAGGGAAAGTTTTCTGGAAGAGATGGCACTAGATTTTGATCTTGAAGTAAGGGAAGAATTTCAACAGCAGTCATGTGAGAAGAAATCATTGCAAGAATAGGAGACAAGCAAAAAGAGGCACTTAGCACAGTGCCTGGCAAGTGGTAGACGTTTAATAAATATTAAGTGACCGACTGATGTGGATAGGCCAGGTTTGTCTGAAATGTGGAATGCTTGAAGGTATTTAGTATTTGTCAAAGTTGGAAAGATAAATTGAGGTTGGTGCTGATGTTAAGGTTCTAGCTATAGAGTAAGGATTGCTGGGTTCAGATTTGTACAAGAGAAGGGAGATTCTAACTGCAAAGTGAAAGAAAGAATGAGGTACGGAGTTGAGATAAGATAACTAGCAGTGTTATGGTAGTTCAGGAGAGAATTGTTAAGGGCCAGAATCAAGGAAGCAACAACACTGAAAATAGAAATGATAGGTCAGAGGCAAGAGACACTGTGAAGGTAAATGGGACTTTTTAGATTATTGAATGTGGGAACTGAGGTAGAATCCAGAGTCAAAGATCCTAAGATCATCAACTGAGAGCTGGAAAGTCTTAGGGATGACTGTCTCAATTCTGGACTCAATTTGGACACGTCATGACTCCACCCCACTCTGGAGATCCTTGATCTAATCCAAACTCCTCAGTTTATAGCTCAGGAAACTGAAGTGGGCAGAGGTCAAGTAATCTGCCCAAGGTCACAAGGTAATAAAAGGAAGAGTTAATATTTGAACTCAGGCTCACTGACTCCAAATCCAGTGTGCTTCCTACTTTGCCACACATTTGGCTTTTTCAGTTTGACAGAGTGGTAGTGCCAATCAACAGAAACAGGAAATTTAAGAATTACAGAATTTGGATGAAAGATAGTGAATTCATTCTAGACACAATGAGTTTGAAATGAGAGAAAAATTCTATTACTAATTTCACTATGCAAAGTGCCTAGGGCAGGAGTGGGGAACCTGTGACCTTGAGGTGATATGAAGCCTTGGTGCAGCCTTTTGAAGGAGACCAAATTTTACAGGACAAATCGCTTTATTGGATTCAGTCAAAGGGTCACACTTGAGGACCTAGAGGGCCATGTGTGGTCTCAAGGATCTAGGCTGCCCACTCCTGCCTTACAGAATTTAGTGTAAACCATGAGAGAGAACACCATCTTCATCCTCACAGAACCTTGCACTTCCTTTGAGAATGAATCATAGCCACTAAGGAGAGAGCTCCACGTTCATGGGGCTTTTTGGTATTGTTGCTTTTTTAAGTATCATCAATTATTCAAAGCTAGAGAGCCAAGTGGCTTTATGACATTGTACTTTGCCCTTATTCTGCGAGGAGATATCCCCTGGCCAGTCAAATAGACTTTAACCTCTCCTCTGATTGAGTTGCTATCATCCCTTCGCATCACTCCTGACCATGATCTCTGATCACCTCTTTCCATTTCTCGACCTCAATCTGAACTCTGAAAACAGTTTTTATTAGACTCCTTAAATTCAATCCTAGGAGATGGTTTACTTTGGAATTTGTGGAATGATACCACACCCTACTGTTATTTATTTGCCATTTAAACTTATTTCTTTCCACACAATTTATGCCCTATTGCAGAAAAATGAAACCAGTGACAAGTCAACACCGAAGTGTTTTTGTTGGCTATGTTGATTAAAGCACGAAAGTGAGAATACTTTACAAATAGACACAGCTTATGGCTGAGTACAGAGGCAAGGGGACCGGTTTTGCTCCTTTCCTCACACCAGGGCTCTACGTTATTACGCCTAGATCAAAGGATTTCAAATGGCTAACATTCGTCCATGATGGATAATTTTAAGAATACATTTAAAATTTCCTAATGTGATTTTAGACAACCAGTAGTCATAACTCCAAAATTGTTCTTAAATGTAACTTTATTTAGAAACAAAGTTTAGAAGTAGAGCATAAATTTAAACTCAAAGGCTGAAATCTTATACTTCTTTGAATCCTTTATACCTTATATAGAGAATAAAAGCTCAATCATTATTTTTGATTAATTAAACTCTTGAGAAATTTGTTGCATATAATATTTAAATCTTCAACATGAGGTCTACAGAGTAGATAAAAAATTGTCAGGATCTTTTTTTATATACCAGTGAAATGTTTACTTACCATTACTCCTATCCACCATGACAGTGTGACAAATTGCAAGCAAAAAGAAGAATTGCCGAACGTCAGGCTCTTTCCCGGACTGGATTTGTTCAATCAGATAATGGTCATAAAATGCAAGCTTTCCATCTGCAAATGTATTCCAACTAAAATCGACCTCCTGGGGAAAAAGAAGAAAAAATGCTGAATATGAAAATTGCTGGTCTAAGAGTTTCAACAAAACTTAAATTTTCATCCCGAGTTACTTTTTTTTTGTAGCAAACAATCATTGTGTAATTTAAATGTATTTTAAAACACATAGAAATATTAACATGCTAACATTTGTTCCCAAGCAAAACATCACCAACAAACAACTCTTGAAGGAAGTAAAATAACTCACATCTATCCTGCTGTGGTGATGCTGGGATGCATCCCGGTGGTCCCCTGAAATAGAAGCAAGTATTTAAATCACAAGGTATATAAGTACTTGCATGAAAAAAGTATCTATATTTTCCCCATTTTAAATGATGTGTTTTATGTCTGTTTTATGGTTTTGTTAGAATTTATAAATATACTTCTGTTTCATTAAATTATAAGGATCACAGTTTTTTCCACAACAACACAAGACTTTGTTCAGTCTAATGTGTTGACTGAAAGCAGTGTAGTATAATAGAAATAATGCTCATCCATAAGACTGGATACATAGGTCATAAGAGTCTCAGCTTTGTTACTCATTAGCTGTGTGGGCCTTTGGGCAAATCACTTGACTTCTTTTCATTTTAGTTTACTTACCTGTAAAATGGGAATACCTGTTCAACTTACTTTTCAGGATTATTGAGTTGTATAAAAGTACTTTGAAAAGCTTAAACCCACATGCAAATTTCACGTATCATGTGTTATATTATTAACTAAACTCAACCACCTACTTATTCCTTGTACCTGCCAGTGAGTGGCCTCATATTCCTGGGTGATTGCTGAAACTCAGAGCAAGAAAGAGATTATATTACTACCAAGTTCCTTTTTATCCCTTATGTTACTCTGTATAGAAGCATTTAGGTGATCCAATGGGTAAGAGCTCTAGTCTGGAAGATCTGATTTCAAATTTGGCCTCAGACACTTACTGTGAGACACTAGGCAAGTCACTTACTCTCTTTTAACCTCAGCTTCCCCATTTGTAAAATGATGATAATAACACCATCTACTTCACAGGATTGTTGTGAGCATCAAACAAGATAGTATGCCACAGCAGTCTACAAAACTTAAAATGCTACCTAAATGCCAGCTATTATTATCTATATCCAGTGCTGCCTAGAGCTCTATCCGCAACATACCTTCCACAAATATTCAGTGAAATAATGACTAATACTTACCATATATTTGTCCATTTATACAGCACTTTTTAAATGTCATGATATTCTGTGTTAATGTTCCTGTCTTATCGGAGAAAACATAATGAATCTGCCCAAGCTGTTCATTCAGTGTGGTTGTTCTAGCCTTTGCTGGTGTGTCCTTCTCAGAATAATACATTTGTAGGTCCCAGTTTATGAAATAACTTTGTCCAAGACGAATGACTTCAACACTAGAAAGAAAGAAATAACACTTGCTGGATTGGTCAAATACAAGCTGCAGTCACTGAGTTTTCTATCTCCATAGCACCTTACCCATTGGATTCTTACTTTCTTCTCACATATGGGTCAGCCTGATTCAGGCTTGCATCTCCTCTCCTATGGTCTCCTTGCAATTCCTCATACTCCATCTTTTATCTTAGTAGGAGTAAATTGGCTGTCCCCACTCCTGGCATTTATTCTCTCCTCATCTCTGTTTCCCTAAATCTCTTATATATTATATTGCCTGGCATACAGTAGGCACTCAATAGATTCTTTTTTGATTGACTGATTACTTATTGGATAGTAATTTTCATTTTCCTCTTAGTGTCATACAGATTCAACTAAGAAATACCATCATTAGAGTATTGCCAGAAGGCATGATAACCTACTCCTTCTTCCTTCCCTCAGACTTTATCTAAGATAATTTATCTTGGACAACCCATTCCTCTACTCAAATGGGCTGAGCAAAGTAGAGTTGATCATATCGCAGAGCCATAGAGCATACAGAAAGCATGCATTTCCAAGCAGTGTAAATGCCTTGGAATAAATAAGGCCTAAACTAGGATTTATGAACTGAGAAGGAAAGTTTCTTCAAAACTAGTGTTGCCAAGGTTAAAATATCTGAAATAAGAGACAGTAAGGGAATTTTAAAAACGTTTATGGAGTCTAGAATTTTAAGTACATCTTAGATAGAAACAAGAAAGCATTCAGAACCAACAGTGGCTAGGAAAAGGATGTCTAAAATTGCTGAGGAGGGAAAAATAAATTTCAGAAAAATAAATAATTCATGTATTCTCATAAAGTGAACATTTCATTGAATTTGTTCTCTCATTCTCTATCTGTGAGTATGTGTGTGTATGTCTCTGTCTCTTTCTCTCTCTCTGTCTCTCTCACCAAAAGCTATGTATACCTATTTTATTTCTGAAATACGTACTAGGCCATATACCCCAGGGCTGTAATTTTTTTTAGAGGACTGTGTTCTATCTATCTTCCTTAGTGCTTATCATGACGTGCTCTGCACACAGGAGGCAATTAATAATACTGGTGAATTTAATGTTTCTGCAGTACTTACTACATAAAGCCATAAAAGTATAGACAAATATCTTCCCAATCACACAAGAGATGAGTTTAGATTTCTTACTATACAACAGATGTGATCGAGAGCTTTACTTCATGAAAAGGATGACTGTAATTACATAGGAGGAAATATAAAACAAGACAAATATCACCACATCTGATTAAAGAGCATTATGCAATGCCCATCTGTCCTTGGACTATTTATTAATTCAATTCAATAAGCATTTTTTTAAACATTTATGTGTCAGGCACTATGGTAAGTATTAAGAATCTATGCTCTAAGTAGAAACGTGTAACCTTAAGGTACAAGAAGACCCTACCCCAAAGGCATTAAATACAAAACTAACATAAAGGGCAAATTTTGGAAATAAAAAATGAAACGAGAAAAATCACCAAATGAGCAATGATTGTTTCAGAGGCAGGAGGTACTTCATAGTTTATAGTTCATAGGTGGGTGATGAAAAAAAAATCATTTGCTTAACATGACATCAAAAAAGTGGTAAAAGAGGCAGTAAATATTTGTCAAAGTGAAAAAGGAGTTACAAATGTGAGAAAGAACATGGAGTAGAAGAGCCATCCTCATCATAAAGCTCTTAACAAAGCCACGGCTAAAAGAGATGTGCTTTAGAATAGTGTGTGTCCAGGAGACTGACACAAGAGCAGGAGGCACTAGAAGGTTTCAGGGAAGGATGGAAACAACCCCCCCACCCAAAAAAAAAAAACTGGTAAGAAAAGCAATTTCTGATTTTAGTTCCTAAGCTTGATTATGAATATACTTCAAAGGTCAACATACTGGGAAATTTTTCATAGAGGAAAAGAATGTTTTTTCTATGTCATGAGAGTAGTAAGTAGTAAATTAGTGTAAATGCTCATTTAATAAGTTGTATACTTTCCCATTAAGTTCAAAGCAAGAAACAAAAAAGGAGACTTTGTTACCTGACATAGAGGGAGATGGGTACCATAGTGTTCAGAATGATGATGTAGCCCCAGAAATTAAGAAATCCACGATATGAAGGTGTGCTGTCTTCTCCATCATACAGGTACCAAGAAAGATTACCAACCTGTGCTACCCAGTAAGCATGTCCAATAGCTAGACCAGCAGAAAGAAGTATAAGGACCACAAAGATCTAGAAAGTGAAACATGTTTCCACGTATTACTCAGATCTGCCTTTGACCAAGAGAGGGTCCAAGCTAGATTCCTAGTCCTGTCTACTCGAAAAGCTTTGTGTTTTCCTTTATTTATAAAGGTATGAAATATACGTAAACACTAATAAAAAAATCAAAACAATATTAGAACACTTTCCTTTATGATTGCACTTGGTTTCTTTAATGATTGCTAATAGTATCTGACTCACAACTCCACTCCCCCAAAATTGTCAGCAAAAATAATTGTTAACAAAATTCTGTTGTTTATCAATTGTTTAAGCATCTTTGACTCTTCATGACCCTGTGGATCATACTGTTCATGGGTTTTTCTTGGCAATGGTTTGCCATTTCACTCTCCAGGGGATTAAGACAAACAGAGGTTAAATGATTTGCCCAGGGTCACACATCTAGTACACAGGCCAGATTTGAACTCAGGTCTTCCTGACTCCAAGCCCAGCACTCCAACCACTGAGTCACATAGCTGCCCCCATAAATAAAACTTTACTGAAATACAATTCTACACTAATAGAAGTGACCCTAGATTCTCCAAGGCTATGCTCCTGAGGTATCAGCTCTTTCCAATCTGGAAAGGTTTGGTGGAAAGGGTATCTAGGTAGTACAGCTCTGAGTCTGGAGTCAGGTAGACCTGATTTCAAATCCAGCCTCAGATAGTTACTAGTTGTGTGACTCTATATCTACCACACTTTCTTCAAATGCAAAATGGAGACAATAATAACACCTACTTTCCGGGGTTGTTGTGAGGACTGGTAAAGTGCTTAGCACAGTACCTGGCCCATTTTAGGTGCTATATAAAGGAAAGTTATTATTATTAAAGGTCCAGTTATCATCTGTACTAAGTTTAGACAGTATCCTAACAAGGAAGTTGGTCAGCAGGTGATGAATTTTTTGACCATGGCAACTCATGAAGACTATCTACTAAGATGTACAGGTTGGGTCATGAAACAGGGTGAATTTCCATACTGATGAAATCACAGATTTCCAAAGAATCATACATTGAGAACTAAAGCAATCTTAGAGAGGATCAAGTGCAATCTCCTCATTTTGTAGCTAAGGAAACTGGAGTTGAGAGGTGAAGTTAACTGCTCTAAGTTCCCCCGATAGCAAGTATCAGAGGTGGAGTATGGACAAAAATCCTCTGACCCCAAACCCAATGATCTTTCCACAGCCCTTCCCTGATTATTGGAGCTAATTTTTTTTTAAATCATTAGTGAAACAGGTTAGCTTTTTGTGCAGTAAAAAAAAAAATATTTTTACCGTGTAAACCATGTAATTCATCAAGTAATCGATTTTAGTCCTTTTAAACCTGGTCTTCCCACTGTTTTTCATGATTTTGGTGTCAGCTCCTAAAAAAACCCCAAAATTGAATGTGATCAAAATATGAAAAATAACAATCATATACGCATTCATTCTTATGTTTTGGATGGTGAACAGGGAGGGAGGAAATATCTTGTGCTTCATTTTTATTATTTACTTCAGGTTATTAATGACATGAAAAAATAAAGTACCTGCAAAAATGACCAAGCCATGGCAGAAGTCAGTATTTCTAATCACACAGCCACGCAGCAAAATTTTATCTGCATCTAAAGAGTAACTTGTGTTTTTCCAGAATAGCGTTCCTGTAAACTTATCTAGTCGGTTATTGGGTTCCTCACATTCAACAAAACCTAGATTGAAAAGAAAAATTTCAATCTATGTAAACGTTTAAATGTAGCATTTCATACAAAATTTATTATTTTTAGAAATTTTAGAAATAGAAATTATCAATTTAAATTGCAGCCAGAAAAGCTATTTTATACAAACCATCAAATGCTGCCAATGCACTCTCTTTTTGGAGATCTCGATCTGTGACTTCAAGTGACATTTTGAACTTTAAATTTGTTTCTCTAGGGGGAAAAATTAAAACAAAAGAAAATTTACTTGGACCAAATTGGTCATTTAAATAGGGATATAATCATGAAGGAAAACAGCAGTAAAAAGTTATTGCATTTTTTCATTACTTAGTCATATTCTTTCTATATTAAGAAATGTTCTGACTGGTAGGTCTCCAGTGGCTTATGTGGTCATGTACCCTAGATCTGGTTCTATTTTTTTTATTCCAATTTTAATTAGAAGCTTTGGAGAAGGGAGATATAAGTGGTTCACTGAACTGGAGCCAAATCTTTGGCATACTAATACCTGATTCCCTTTGTAAATAGCTTTCTCCGGGCTAGTATGTGGACAAACTATCAACTCATTAGTTTCACCAGTTAGTCAGTTGCAACTTTCTCTCTACCACCTACCTGTTTCTTCTATTTATCCCAAACTCTGAGGATCCCTTTGTAAACTAAACTCTTAATAGTTTATCATATCTATTAGTTATGCAATTGGAATGAGGCTTGTTTGACTTTATATTAAAAAATGAAACTCAATTATTTCCTATCATCCTTAGAAATGAAATAATTTTCTTTTTGGTTCACTTGCCCTGAGAAGGTAAAGGTGTAACTGTTAACTATGATACTTCACATTTACACCCAACCAAAATGTGATATATTCTGAAAGTTGGGAAAGGCACTAAAAACATATGGAAAAGGCATAGGTCCACACAACTTTGCAATGAGATAGGCTTTTTACCTTCTGGCAACATCTCTTATTCAGGATTTTATTTCAAACTTTCCACAAATATTAGCTGGTTTAGTTCTGCCTATTAGGCAGGTGGCTAATTGACTTTAATATAACCTAATAGGCAGGACATGAGAATTTTTTCATGTTTATAAGTAACAGCAGTATCTTTTTAAAAAAATTTCTATTCAGTTACTAGAAATTGAAATTATTCACATGTTTTATCTCATTTGATCCTCCAAATGACCTTGTGAGATAGACAAGACAGAATCACAGAATTTAATATTGAAAGGGACCTCAGCAGCCATTTCATTTAATCCACAGCTGAAAGAAATCTCCAATGTAATGTCTCATCAAGTGTTCTTCCAGCCTGTCATTGAAGAGAGATCTCCAAGGAGGAGAAACCCAACAATAAAGTGTGAACTTACAAATAACTAAAAAAAATGAGATGTTTACAGAGTGAGCTGGACAGGTCACCTCAACCTTTCCCATGCTCAGGAGGGCTCCCTCTCTATAACTATGTATTACAGAAAACAGACAGAAAAAAAGGAGTGTTTGTTACAGAGCCTACTTGGCAGCAGCTCATTCCATTTCTTCACAGCTATAGATGCTAGAATATTTTTCCTAAAATATTATGGCAAAAACTAGGTGTAGACCAACATCTTACATCCTGTACCAAGATAAAGTCAAAATGGGCACATAAATTTCATCTTATTTGATTTAGCCCATATTAAGAGCACTTAAGAGTGTGATTTAGATTGTATCATCAGTAAAACATTTTGAACTTTTTCTCCTAAAATTTCTGTATTTATGTAATCAACCTCAATTACTAATGTTAATACATTTTAAAGTAGTAAGAACATGATTAAACATACAAATTGCATGAAAAGACAAGGTACAAATAAATTTTTTTTAAAAAAAGAATATTTTTCCTGCCATCTATCCTAAAACAGTCCCTCCTTTACACCTCCCATCCATTGTTCCTGGTTATGCCCTTTGAGGTGAAACAAAACAAGAAGAATTCTCCTTTCATCTGTCAGCCCTTTGAATAACTGAAGCCCAGCTTATCATGTCCTCTCTGAGCCTTCCCTTTCTTCCCGGATTATAAATCCCTAGTTCCTTCAATCATTTTCCAGTTGACATAGACTGAAGGTCCTTCACCATCCTGGTTACCAGGAGAGCAAAACACAACAATGAGAAATAATTTTATGTACAGAGATATCTGTTAGGACCCTCTGCTGCTAAAAGTAGATTAGCTAAGAAATTCCTGGCCTTCCTTAATAATTGTTTCTTCCTTAAAACACACAAGAAGCAACAATGAGAAATTATATTCTGGATCTTATTCTGATATACAAAAACTACCTTGCTGCTGAAGGAAAAATGACAAGAGCTTGAGAAGAACTGGTCAAGGAGGGGATTATCACATATGCTCTAGGATTTTGGGTGACTGGGTTTCAGAGTTCAGAGAAAGCATAGGCACACTCCCAATGCCTAAGGGCCTGAAGGGAAAATTAACTCAAGAGGGATAGTATAGTTTCAAAAATGAAATTTTGATAACAACATAAACTATCCTACTAAGAAAAAGGGGATCTTTTTTAGTTGGTCTGTGTATAAAAAGAAGCTCAAAGAAGAGACGGAATTATAGAATGGCGTTGATGAGAATGTGATGATCGAAAAAAAGAAGTTGAACAATTCAAGTAACAAGCAACTCAATTTCCACTTTCTTCTTTAAATGACCCATAGGTTGGGAAGCAGAGAACCAAAACTTTAAGAGATAGCTGAAATCCAGGAAAAGTGAAGAGGTTGTAAGAGCACGTAGCTACCCTCAAACAGGCACCAACCCATGAGACAACACGCAAGAGAAGGTGACGAGGATGGCGAAGGAATTGGAAGTTGTGTCAAAAAGGAAGTAGCTGCACTTGTATAGGCAGGAGAACGGAACAGTTATAGGTAAATTCATGGCTCCCTTCAAGTATTTGAAGACAGCAATCATGTGGAAGGACAGTTATACTCATTTTGGGTGGTCTCCATAGGTGAAACTAGGAGTCATGAGTAAAAAGGGTTTTGGGGGGAGGAGACCTGTGATTTCATCCATATAAAGCACTCCCAATAAACAATTTCCCTCCATCCACACAAATCAGCAACTTGTCTACAATTTTAGTTTTAAAAGAGTAGCCTGGGACACTGAGAGGTGATGTGACAATCCAGAACATATAGCTAGTATATATCAGAAGTAGGGATTGAACCCAGATTTTGGAGACTCCAAGGATGGTCCTCTGTTCATGATATCTTCTCAGTTTAAGAGTCAGATGACCAAGTGAGGTTAGAGTTCTACATTTGCCAAGGTGAAAGTTACATCAAGGGAAATATTGTTTCGATACACAAGAAAAATTAATAACTTAACAGTTCAAAAGTGGAATGTGTTGTCTTAGAAGTCAATTCCTCATCCCTGATGTCTACAAGAGGAGGCCAAATGACTAATTATTGAAGATGTTGTTTAGGGGATTTCTGTTCAGGTAATAGGGGCTAGATTAGAAGATAGCTGAGGTCCATTCCAGTTATGGAATTCTATGATTCTGACCTTATTTTAGAGATGAAGGGACTGAAGACTGTAAAGAAGCAAACTGGTTACATTGCTAGAAAGTGGCAAAGCTGGAACTTAAATCTGGATCTTTCAACTCCACATTCAAGATCCATTTCAATACACATGATACCCTTGGAGCAGGTGACTTCAATATACATACATATATATATAAATATAAATGCATATATGTACATAAACAACATGCTGTATTTGCATTGCAATGCCTTAAGTGAAGTGACCTTTCAAAAGAAATATCCTTACCCATCTAACTCAGCAGTTTCTACATAACAGAGGCTGTTAGGCTCTGAGCTGGACAGGAGGAGAATGTCAGCCTAGTTAAAACAATAAACACAAGTTAACAATTAAATATCAAGTGAAAGGTCACAGATTCAGGCAAATTTGGATGAAATGGAGATAACTTGTTCACTTACAGGAATAAAATCATTTTTTTTCAAACGAATGACATCTCCAACTTTAACTTCTTTCCATTTTGCAGTTTTGAATCTAAAAATAGCATTTGAAATATTAACAATTTTTCATTTATATATTTATATGTTCATTTACATATTTATTCATATTTTTAAAATAGTGATATTAAAACATATAGAAGCAATTTGGAATTTATATTAGGAATATCTAAGACTCTGAAAAGTATTGGCATTCTATGAATTATGACAGAAAAATCTTCAGTTCTGAACTAAAATATATTTTATTGGTGTCACAGAGATAAGAAATCATGGAAACAAGATTAGCTTACCTCCAGCTGGCATATTTACATGTTGTAACAAAGTGTTAACCAAGAGATCACAATAAAGATTGGCTTATAGAATCTTGACTCTTTGTTCATGGATTTTTAAGGAGCTGCAACTTTTCAAGTTCTATCCCTGTTCTTCCTCCTCTAGACTGACCTAACAAGTAGACATGCTATTTCTTTCTCTTCTTGATCCCTCCAAAGCCTACCTTATAACATCACTGAGCCTAGAATCTGATGTCACTTACCGAGTTTGTCTAGCAAGCCAGAAGCCATACATATACTAGAATACTTAAAGACTGGTTCTCTTTTAAAGGAAAATTAGCTAACATTGAGTCCTTTATATTTTGGTGTTACCTGAGCTGTGATATTGTAAACCCCAAATGTCCATTTGTGTATTGAATGAATTGTCTTAAAACTTTAATATTTTGCAACTTAAATCCAGTCAACAGTAATCTGTTGCTCATACTGACCCACCATCTACAAAGGAAGCCTTTGCTTAACAATGGAAGATTTCAGGGAACAAATTACTAAGAGGGTGAAATGCTCCATTTTTTTTTTAAAGCAAACAGCCATTATTCTACTCTAACTGGGGGAGATTTTTTTATTTGTTGGAATTGGAAAAGGGGAGAATAAGATGCTCAGATTCCAAAAAACTGAGTCCAGAACCCTTCTCAGTTCCAAACTACACCATACAGAAAGTTGCAAATTTCAAGTAAGTCTGAATTTAGAAAACTTTTAAATATACAGTAATTCAATATGTGAATTTTGGAAATAGAGGATTACTAACAATTCATGAATCCCATGAAATCTAACAAGTTACCTCTAGAACTAATTATTAGAAGCAAAATCAAGGCACTATGGTTTCCTTATTAATTTCTGACCAAAATGCACATAAACAGAAAATCTCATTATGTTGATTTTTCTAATTTGCTAGGATTTACGACACAATCTGTAAGGGTTTTTAAAATTTAGCTTCAATTGATTTGATTTTACCTATTAATCAAAAAATGACAACAAAGATTTATTAATAAGTATCTTTTAGGAGACCTGGATCATACTAGTTATTAGTGATACAAAGACAAAATAGTGAATGAATGAATGAATGATGATGATGACATTAGCTAGCATTTAAATATTGCTTACTATATGCCAGGTATTTTACAAATATCTCATTTAACCAGTGAAAGAATACTTAACTGCAAAGCATTTATAATCTGTATAAGAAAGGCATACATATTTGATTCGAGAGGTAAGAAAGAACACCGGGAGTCTATTTAGTAGGAAGAGACATGGACCTGTACTTTAGAAAAATCACCTTGGTAGCTGAGGGAAGGTTGTATTGGAATAGGGAGAAGTATGAAGCAGGGAGCCCCAATTAAGAGGCAACTGCAATTGTTCATCTGAAAGGTGATGAGAACCTGAACTAGGGGAGTAGTTATATGAATACAGACATGGGGACAGATGTGAAAGGTACCAGAGAATAGAAATGACAAGATTTGGCATCTGATTAGAAGTGAGAGCAAAGAGTTAGGTATACAGCACCAAGATTTCTGACCCAAGTAAACGGAGGGATAGTGGAGACCTAGACCCAAATAAGGCATTCTGAAAAAAGGATGTGTTGAGGGAGGGAGAAAATGAGTTCTGTTTTGGACAGGTGAGATTTGGTAGTCTATGGGACATCCAGTTCAAAATGTCCAAAAGGCATGTGGTGATATGTAACTGGAGCTGAGGAAAGGGACTGGGGTTAGATATAAAAATTTGAGTCATGGGAATAGAGATGATCATAAAACCCATGTGAGCTAATAAAATCAGTGAGAGAGAGAATGGAGAGAGAAGAAGAGAGGGCACAGGGCACAACCCAATCGTGATAGCAGTTACGCGTCAGAAAAAAAAAAAAAGAGTAGTGATCCAACAGATAGGAGGAGAGCCAAGATAAAGCAATATCACAGAAACCCAGTGGGCAGGAAGTATCCAGGAGCAAAGGGTGATCAACAATCTAAAATATTGCAGACAGGTCACCAAGGATGAAGATTTAGAAATGATTGTTGGTTTGAATATCTAGATTATTAGTAAATGCAGAGAGAGTAGTTTCAGATGGGTGAGAAGGTCCGATTATAAAGACCTGGGAAGAAAATGAGAGGAAAGGAAATGCACATAGAAGTACTGAGATAGTTTTTTCTAGAAGATAGACAGACAGATAGTTTCTTCTAGAAGTTTGGCTGAGAAAAGGAAGAGAGATATTGGATGATAATTAAAAGGATGGGAGGTTCTAGGGAGAGTTTTTTCCCCCAAGGGTGGAGAAGACTTGGGAACGTCAGTAGGCAGCAGGGAGAGATTGATGGTAAGATAGATAAGTCGTAACTCTAGGAGACATTTGCTGGAGAATATTGAAGGGGATAGCCAACAGGACCGAGATTTGTCGATAAATTTGGAGAGAGTGAACTTCAAAAAAGAAGAGTTTGCTGAGAGATGTCAGTAAAGTGAGACTGAAAACAGTAAAGAGAAGCAAGGAACATTCTAAGTGAAAATAAACAGTTAACGCTGTCGTGTTTTAAATTTGGGGTTAGAATTCAGAAGAACAAATCAATTCTTAATGTTTAATACCCGTTTCTAATTAAATTGTTTCTAATATTCCACTGAGGATACAGAAGAGCAATTCATATTACAGGCAATACATAATTTATAAATACTTGATTTATTAACAACTCAAAAATGAAACTTCTCTCTCAACTGCCACTGAAGAGTCTAACTTCCTTTTCGTTCCAGGATCAGATGGTAGTCTCAGGGTTGGTGTTTATTTCAAAAGAGTTTCAGGTATATACATTTTTAAAAAAAATTTCTTTTCTGGACTAATCTGGGAACCTTATTGCCACTTTTTAAAACTTTTTTTCCCCAATTAGCAAGCATTTATTATTTTTCCTCTATCTCTCCCTCCCATTAAAAAAAAGGAAAAAAAGAATTTCTGCAACAAATATGCACAGTTAAACAAAGCAGATTCCCATACTGGCCATATCTGAAAGTGTATATCTCATCCTGCATACTGAATCCATCAACTCATCACCACTTGTAACAATTTTCCTATGGGAAAATGCATTCGGAGCACACAATCTCCTTCACTTCAGTTTCTGATAAAGAGGTGATCCTTCTGGCTAAGGACAAATTCTCCACATAAAAACTGACCCCACCCTTTCCCAATCTGTCCAGCAATTGCCCTCATTATATCTTTTATCTTGAATTTCTACATACTGGGTCCTTCCTACAAAGATCCTCATGTCTTACCCAATCCTCAAAACCCTCCCATTTGACCCTACCATCCCTACTAGCTATCATACTATACCTCTCCTCCCCTTCTTGACTAAACTCTTAAAGGAATCATTTATACTAGGCGCCTCCTCTTCCTCTAGTCTAAATTCTGTGCAATCTGGCTTTCAAACTCATCATTTAAATAAAATGGTTCCCTGCAAAATTATCAATGAACTCTTACTTGCCAAATCTCAACATTCATCCTTGTTGAACTGTCTTTAATAATGCTGATCACTATCTCTTTCTGAATATTCTCTACCCTCTAAGTTTTTGTTATATCCTCTTCTGGTTCTTCTCCTACAGATCTGATTTCTCCTTCCTTAGTCTCTTAGGCTGATTCTTATGTCATTTTTACTAGCTGTGGGTGTCTTCCCAAGGCTCTAACCTGGGTTCCTTCTTGATTCGCTCTATATTCTCTCACACAGTAATCTCATCAATTATTATGGATTAAATTATCATCTCTATGTAGGTGACTTCTATATCTTTCTATCCAACCTTAGATTCTTCTTCTTAATGTGAGTTTCTTGAGGGTATGGTCTGGTTTTCTTAAACCTTTTTTGGCATCCCCAGTAAAAACTACTGGCAAATAATAATTGGACTAACTGATACACCTAAAAGACTACTTTGTGCTGTTTTCATGGTCATTATATTCAACGCTTTTTATCGTGACACTTAGATTCAAGACCTTTGAATCTACAGCCTTGATATTTTTAGGCTTTTGCACAAAAATCAAACTTATTGGTATGACTGCTATCATTAATTAACATCAGTCTTTAGCTACATCAAATATAAATATTTAGACTTTTTTACAGAGTAAAAAGAAATAGGGTGATTTTTACAGTACCTGCCATCCTTGATAACTTCACATGTCCGATTGTTTATCTCTTTATCCATTCTATGGCGAGCCTTGGGTGGAACAGAAGGAAGAAGGAGAATTGATACCTTAAATTTAAAGTTCTACAAAAATCATAGGCTAAAATAATCTGAAAACATCCAACAGAATTCTTAGTATTTAAAAAAAAAAAAACTTACAACATCATCCACAAGATCTTTGATTGCAGTGATGCCCAGCACCAAAAGTAAAGGCACAAGTGTTGTATACCATGCCAAGGTAGATATTTCAGGAATTGCCTTTAAAAAAAGTGTATTGTAAAATATGTAATATTACTATAGAATTCATTTTTTTATTTGAAATCTGATTTGAATAATTATTCATAACTGAATTCTTGAAGACATACTGGTAAAAGACTCTTGGTACCCATTATACAAGTTGTCTCAAAAGTCATTTCAATTCTAAGCAATAATAGAGATAATGAATATATATCATATATCATAATTACACAGGGTATTCCAAAAGTCTTAGTGCCATTTTAAGCTATTAAAACTTAAAACTGCACAAAGACTTTTAAGACACCCTGTAAAATAATAACAATACTAACATATACACAATAATGATTATAATAGTTAGCACTTATAGACTGTTTTAAAGTTTGCAAAGCATTACACATATGCTATATCATCTGAGCCTTACAACAACCCTGTGAGGTCAGTGATTTTATTATCCCCATTTTATAGAGAAGGAAATTAAGATGGTAGAGAGAGTTCAAGTGATTTGCCCAAAGCCACACCATAAGTGTCTGAGGCTGGATTTGAACTCTGGATTTTCTGACTGAAAATCAAGTGCTCTTATCCACTATTGCACCTAGTTGCCTCTATTTTATGTATACATATATATGCACACACATGTATATGTGTGTTACATATATGATTGACATGTGGCATGTAATCTGTAATTAAACATAATAATCTCAATATAAAACAATAATAACAACACCCTCAGGCTATTCTCTTTGGCAGCTAGCCACCTCTAACAGTGCCCCCAGGAGAGTAGTTCTGTGTCCTAAAATGGACACAACGGCGGGTTTATAACTGTCAAGTAAAAAACACTGGGACTTCAAGGATCTAGGTTTTTGTTCATATGGAAAATCCATTCACTGGTGCAGACTGTTAGCCTCCTATGACTCAAGAAGACATTTTCATGAATTCTTCTGGCCAAAACAAATACATCCCTTTGTGGATATCTCTCTGTGAAGATTATCATCAAATCTCGTGTGCCTGGTCCTTAGAGAACATACAGTTGGATGCCAGGTCTTTGCACTTTCCTAGGAGATGTCCAAGCTTGTGTAGCCTTCTGGAATCCAGATTCAGCTTCATGCCATAAAAGGCCCTGGAATAAGACTTCAGTAGGGATTTGGAATAATATGAGAAATATCAACGGACAATGTTAGATGGACTGAAGCCAAAGACACTGTTAATCCATGACTGATTCAAAAGTAGGAAGTAGTCCAGGTGTAGCAAACATCTTTGTGTGTGTGTGTGCGTGTTAGACAATTTATATGATCATTTTTCACCTCCTCCTTTAAGAATCCTTAATCCTCCTTGGAGGTTCAGCTCAGGTGCCATGTTCATTATATTGCCCCTCCCTCCTCAAAGACTAAAAGAGAATTTGTCTGGATCTCCACTTTGTCCCTTCTCTCTCTAGTTTATATGATCATTCTTGAAGTATCATTTCTTACTCACTCCTGCTGCCCTCCTTATCTCCTTAAGGAGAATCTTAGTTTCTTGAAGGCAAGAACTATTTTTGTCTATATCTCTAGTGTCCAACCCCGCATGTACAGAATAGTTTCTTAGTAAATGTTTGTTCACTTAAGTTAAACTTTAAGACAACCAGTTTTAATCTTCATATCAGTAAGGGGAGCCAGAATTAGAGAGTTGTGCAAATATTTTTTTTCCCTCCCCTTTCTGAATCAGTCAGTAATCATTTGTGCTCCCGTGGTGCATGAGGTATGATGGTACCATTCTTTTAAATAAAAAAAAATCAAATTCTTGGAGTCATTCATCTTACACTCTTTTACAACTTAAACATTATTAAGCAACCATTATTTGAATGAGATTTAAGATATCAAATAGTATTATTACCTGTAAGATAAGGAGGATCAGGAAGTAGAAATTGGCAGCCCTCTTGAATTGCTCAAATAAATTCATTGGTAAAAAAGTAACTGCATTGTACTTGTAGGTTTTAATTGCATTATCCTAGAAAAAAAAAAGAATCATTTTAAGTATTATCACTCATTTGCTACCTCGTTTGCTTCTCCAAATCTGATATTGACCCAAGTATAGAATATGATAAAAAAACCTATTGCCAAAATTTAGTTTATTAGTATCACTACTTTAATTGTAAAAGTGACATTTAGCAGCCAGAATGTGATAGTGGGATTTCTTAAATTTATTTTAACTCTGTCACGTGCAAAATGACTCCCAGAAAGCTTAAAGTCAGGACTGTTATATAATAAGATATATAACCTTTAAGATCAAAGACTACAAAATTTCATGTTATTGTTATAAATAATTTCTCTTTTGGTCTGGATGGGCAACATTACATCAGTATAGGGAATTCTTAGCGAAGAAAAGGTTACAAAGTACTTTACATATATTATTTGAGCCTTACAACAACCCTATTATTATTTCCATTTTAGGAAGGAGGAAACTGAGGCTGAGAGAGTTTAAGTGGTTTGTCCATGGTCATATAGCCAATAAACACTTGATTTCCTGACTCCTGAGTCCAGTACTTCATCTTTAAAGTGTTTATAAATCAGTTACCTTCTTTATAGAGAAATAGGAGGGGAGGGGAGAAATTAATCCACAGAATTGTACCAGTTTACACCTATCTACTTGTTAAGGTAACTAAAAGTGGTGAGAGGAATAAAAATTAACATTCTATAAAACTACAGATGATCACTGTAAAGATTCTTATTGATTTAATACTGAATAAACACAGACTTTAAAGACATGTTTGGAAGCTAAAACCAACTTACCGCATATTTACTCTCTTTTAAACAAAAGAAAGTTGTCTTCATAAACTGGGGCTGTTCATGAAAATTTCGATCATTTGCCTTCACCTGCCATGTACAGTCTGAAAAAGGCAGGGGGAAAGGAGAGAAACAATGAAACAAAACCTCTCAAAAAACAAACTCTGCAAAACTACGTGACTGCTCATTTATAGGGCATTATAAAATATTCAGGGCAGCTAAGTGGCGCAGTGGATACCGTGTCTGGCTTGGAGTCAGGAAGACTCATCTTCCTGAGTTCAAATCTGGCCTCTGACACTTATTAGCTGTGTAACCCTGGGTAAATCCTTTCATCCTGTTTGCCTCAGTTTCAACTTCTTTAAAATGAGCTGGAGAAGGAAATGACAAACCACTCCAATATCTTTAATAAGAAAACCCAAAATGGACACGTGAAGCGTCTGTCACAACTTAAACTACTAAACAAATACAATTTAACAAAACTTTCAAATATGTTGTGGTATGTTGTCAATAATAGCCAAATACGGCGTACTTTTTAAGGTCTGTAGCGCACTTTACATTCAATATTTCATCTAACCTTCAAAATAATCCTGTGGGGTAGGTGCTTTTCTCACTCCCACCCCCAGTTTACCAACAAGAAAACTAGAGCTCAGAAGGTTTAAAGGATTCGTCTAGCTTAAACCCAGGACTTCCAGACTTCAAGTTCAGAACTTTATCCACCACTGTGGTGCTAGTACCCAGAATCACAATGAGCTGCAATGCCTGTCTCCTTCTTAGCATTTAATTTGCTTTTTCTCCCCAAATTTCTTCACGTACATTTTTCAAACCCACCAAAAGAGAAGGTCTTCCACCTTGACTAATCCTTCCTCTTGAAGTTTCAATCATGGATAATACTATTCTGGGCTTTAACTCATAAAACAATACCTGCTGACAGCTCTAATTCTCACAGATCACTCTACTCTCACTTAACACAGTTTTGGCTACATTCTTGCAAACATTTCCCATACCTAAAGCTTCAGGGAGCTTATAACTTCTTCACCTTGTCTCTCAAGTAATGATTTGTGGTGGTTCAGCCCTTTCAGTCACATCAGATCCTTTGTAACCTAACTAGAAAGTGCCTGAGGCTGCTTTTGAACTCAGGTCTTAGTGATTCCAGGCCCCCAGTGTTTTGTCTTCTGAGACATCAGCTGCCTCCACTCCCTGGTTAATATTATCTTCAACCTTTCAGTCTCCTTTGCAAAGTATTCCTTCTTTCTGACTGATGTATAAGATTTAACAAAATATATTTAAAGGCAGATTTCTGTAGAGAAGGTTATTGTGTGTTAGAAGCTGTTTTCCTCTTATGTTCCCAGTTTCTCACACACATGTGCTTAGATATCACTTAATTAAAATTCTGTCTCTTTCATGAAGTTACTTCACCTGACATTCCTTACCTGATCACCTCTACCCAATCATTCTTCCTCTATAGCATTTATTTCCCACTTAATCACATGCAGGCACACATACACACATATGCATACGTACATATACACACATGCACAAGGTGATCCAAAAAATCTTACTGCACTTCTAAGCTACTAAAACTTAAAACCCTTTAGGCTATTAAAGCCTTCATAGGATTTTGGGACCCTGTATACACGTACATACACACTAGTAACATAATTATTTCTATCTTATTTCCTCTTTTTTGCTGTTGGTCAGTTGTTTTAATCATGTCTGACTCTTTGTGACCTCATTTCTTGGTAAAGATATAGGAACAGTTTGCTATTTCCTTCTCCAGCTCATTTTACCGATGAGGAAACTGAGACAAACAGAGTTAAGTGACTTGCCCAGGGTCACACATCTAGTAAGTGTCTGAGACCAAATTTGAACTCAGGTCTTCTTGACTCCAGGCCACATGTTCTATCCTTCATGCCATGTAGCTTCCCTTTATTTCCTCTCCTAGACTGTAAAATTCCTAGAACATGGCTACTTAAAACATTTCTCACAGTATCGATAAGTCAATGCCTTACACTTAATAGGACCTAAATAAAAATCTGTTGAAGTCATGAATGAATGGATAGCAGAAGATTTTTTCCAAAAAGTGAAAAAATTGTTTCTTTTGTTGACTTTTTCCCCATCTAGTACAAGGCACTTCACATTTTGATGGAGTTGTCTTTTCCCATATAATTAGACTGTGTAACAGCAAGATTCCATTTGCCTGGATAGAATTTTGAATTCTGGTTGGACCAAATAAGAATAGGTTCCTTAAGTCTTTCTCCAAAGTTGAATTGGATTATGGCCTTAAAAAGCTATTTTCCTAGACATTTCTTGTAATCCTAGGCGGTAAGAGGCAGAGATCTTATCAAACATGATTCCACCCTTCCCCAAAGCAAGAACGCAACAAAGCATCCCCTCCCCAGCATGACAGAGCCTGTGTTTTTCTTAAAATAGCTGCCAATACAACATGTAACAGAATTATGATATTTAAACATTTTCTTTTTATAGCTACTCAAGTAGCCAAAGGAGTGTCTGCTAAACAAAGGGCAGAGACAGTAGCTCCTATAAAGTTCAATTTGTAGAAATAGTGTAAAGCAAAAAGAGGAAGATCTTAAATTTCTGGCACTTTAGAGATTACCTGGAAGGTCAATTGGAAAGAGGTAGGAAAAAATTCTCAGTCACAGTGAAGAAAGGAAGGAACAAGGTCTTCAGATAATGGAAATGAAAAAGGGAAGGATGTTTTAAAACATTTATTGCTCTTTGTGGTGGCAAAGGACTGGGAATTGTGGGGATGCCCATCCATTGGGGAACGGCTGAACAGGTTGTGGTATATGACCATGATGGAATACTACTATGCTATAAGAAATGATGAGCTCAATGATTTCAGAAATACATGGAAAGGCTTGCATGAAATAATAAAGAGAATCAAGAGAATGCTGTATACAGTAACAGCAATATTGTTTTAAAAACAATCTTGAGTGAAGAAATTGTTTGACTATTTTAAATACTCCAACTAGCTACCAAGGACATATGAAGAAAGATGCTGTCTTAGAATGATTTTATACATACATACATATACATACACACACAGATATATATATACACACACATTTTATACACACACACACACATTTGTGTCTAATAGCAACCATCACTAGGGTAGAGAGGTCTGGGGAGGGAAGAGAAAATAAAAAAGAAGTAAGAAAAGTTACATGATAATTTTATTATATATTTTAAAGAACAGCAAGTTGTGCATAATAGATTAGCAGTTTTATAGAATCATCTTGATTCTATCCTACCATGTTATGGAAATCCTTGTTTTATTTCTCAAGTTCAGAATAAATAAAAGTTTTTTAAAAAAGGAAAGCAACAAAGGAAAGAGTAACACAATTTGAAAATATCTTTTGCGTAGGAAAAGTGAAGATCCAAAGAAATGCGTTGGGTTTCTTTTCTGCCTTTGATTCCCTTATTAGCATTCACATAGTACATTGCATTGGTTAGGTGTTTCCATCTTTGATGGATCAGTAATTCTGTGTCTCCACAGAGAAATGATGCAAAGCAAACATGTCTTTTCATCTTGTCCTATACCAGTACATGTCCTCCCATCAGTCCACCAAAGGGAGCCCACTCAATGTGCTGGGGGTATTCCCTAGAACTCTCAATTTTTTGTTCAGTGGAGCACATGAGCTCTCCATTTATTCTACCTTGCTCTTACTGAGTGACCTCTTCTGTTCACATCTCTCTGTGATATCCTTAACACCCTGTCTCCATCAGTATCAGGCTGCAACTGATCTCATACCCTCATTAAGGATGTCCTCAGTAGGTGTGTATGTACTAGCCCCAAAGATTTTGTAGGAGTGCTTGTGGGAAAGTAGGCATGTGGCTAACTAGTTATTGATGCTTTATGTCCTTTTTCTTTCTTTCTGTTTTGAACAGGGCAGCATAGTGGATAAAGAGTCTGCCCTGAAGCCAGAAAAACCTGGGTTCAAATCCTGTCACTGATACCTACTGAGCCCGGACCACTCACTTCAACTCTAAGTGCTCTATGCCAAGGATGTCAAACAAGCAGCCTGTGAGCCACACAATGCTCCTAAGTGTACGTGGCCTGAACCAGATTAAACTATAGTTACTTTCTGACTTTGATGTCTGAATGTAGTAATAAAAGATACATATGTATATGTATACATATATACATACATGCACATGTGTGTATATCTATCTAATGTGTGCTTTTCTTAGTTAATATGCAGCCCACAAGAATCCTTATGTACAGTTTAGTAGCTGTCCTATTTGAGTTTGACACCACTGCTCTTGTGCAACTTTCTAAGGTTGTTGAGGAGATAAGATGCATTGGCAGAGTTTCCTCACCTGGGAGTTCCTTAACCTAATGAAATCAGTAGTCCCTATTGGGCTGGTACATGTTTTTCTTCCAGAGTTTGGTTCCCCTGTCTCTGTTCTTTGTAACTAATTTAATGGCTCATTGAGTTCTTCCTCTCTTAATGGCACTAGCTCTGGTTCTCTCCAGCGAGTCCCTTTCCTCACCATGACTTCCATTTACTGACCTACAGGTTATCATCTGGTTATAGGCACTTACATGCATAAGTACAATACTTAGGAAGCACCTCATTCTTATTTGGACACAGTTTAACACACAACTAAAAGTTAAGGACTAACAGCTTTAATTCTTAACTGCTGTCCACATATCATCCAAAAAAAAAAAACAACAAAAAACAATGGGTTTTTTCCCCTCTTATAATTCTCTACAGATGTGTAGATGGGGTGTTTTTTGGTTTTTTTTTTTGTTAACCAATTTTTGAAAAATGGCCAATACCTAAGCAAGTAGTAAGTCTCTTATTTAGTGTGCCCCCTTATCTGTCTGACATACTTCAGCCAAAAGAAACCTACAGCTACCTGGAGGATTCATCAGTGGCATTCTCCTCCCATAATTCCATTCCTTCCTTTATTTGTGCTTTCAGGGCTAACTGCTGTAGTATAAGTCCTTCAGTAAATACAGCCAAAAGATTCCTTTGCACATTGGGCTCCTTAAAAAAGCTGGCCATCATTAACAAATATGTACTACAGCACCTACTGTGCACAAAACACTTTAGCCTCTGTATCCAAATGCTCAATAATCACAGAGAAATCTATCTTCTGTGTCTATACAGAGCTTATTTTCTAGGATGGAAATATAAATTCATGCAATAAGAAGATCAACAATAGATTTAGCAGCAAAACAGTCATACATACCCACATACACACAGAGTATAATTTTTTTAATCAAATGTTTTGCCCCACCCCCACTCCAGCAGCATGACTCTTTTGATGAAGAGATAATTTTGCTGTGTTTTTCTCCAGTGTCTGATAAAGTGCTTCATATAAAGAAAGTACTTAATAAATGTTGGTTGAATTATAAAACCTAAAAAATTATAAATGAGTGGGCATATATTGAATGATCATACTGTTTCAAGTCAGTTAAGATTTAAGGAACAGATATAGGTGGAACTCACAGGGAAATTAACTAGTTATAACTGACTAGTGTTTTTTAAAAAGGATGACACAAGCATATCTAGGACATAGGCACTTTTTGTTCTGATGCTAGAACATGCTATATGGTACTTTTGAGGTATAAACAGGACTTACAGACTGACCATGAGAAACCAGAAACATTAGTGTTTACATGGTTCTACACTAGGAAGAAAACAAAGGGAGTGGAAATCATTCCTAAATGCACTAAGTTGAGGTAAGGGAAGCCCCATGCATCTCTGAATATATCAATCATGGGTCACCTAGAAAAAAGCACATACATGGGCTGATGTAAGGTGCTTCCTTTGGTGCTTCAAGTTTAGACCTCTGAAGTCATTCTGTTTACTTATTTTCCCTTCCCCACAGAGAAAATGACCAAGATTGAAAAGACTTGTTCCCACATTCCCTACTCATATCCCCATCTACTCTAAAGTTCCAAGAAAATAGCACCCCCCTCTACTGTGCCTCTTGGAAGGGGACCTGTCTCCAGTTGTTCTGATCTATCTCTTACCACTGGACCCAGATGGCTGTGGAGGAGAAAGTGAGGCTGGTGACTTTGCACAGCCCTGCCTCACTTAAACCCAATACACTTGTAAGTCATGGCATCAGGAAGGTGATGCTACGGTCCTTTTTTGAGAACCAAGGACAAATAACAATAATAGCTTTATGGAATGCTTGTTCCTTTCATTCTTAATCTTCTCTTCTACTCCTTTTATCTTCTAGCTATTAATGAAACTTAGCTGCCCCACTGATAACACATATTCCTTGGTCACACTTTCCAGTACTGGCTGTAACTTCATTCATTCCCCTTGGCTCACTGGTTAGAACACTCCTGGCTGCTCAATGCCACTTCCAGGTTCTCTACCTCCATTATTCAGTAACCTCTTCTCCTTTGAGATCCAAGCTCTTCCTCTCTAATCAAACTCCTTTCCTGATTCTCCTCCTTCCTGTCTGCTTGCTCCTTCCCTGTCTTCTATGCTGAACCCCCATCCAGATCACACCCTCTAATTATAAGTATCCCACAGGGGTGTGCCCTGGGTCCTCTTCTCTTCTCTCTCTCTACTATGCTTGGTGATCTCGCCAGCTTCCAAGGATTTAACTGCCATCTCAATACTGATGATTCTCAGATCTACCTATCCCGCCTTAACCTCTCTACTAACCTCCAACTTTGTCCCTCTAATGACCTTTCAGACATTCTGAACTAGATGTCTAGAAGACATCTTAAACTCAACATGACCAAAACTGAACTGATTGTCTTTCTCCCTAAAACCTCCCTCTGTCCTCAACTTTCCTGTGACTGTAGAGGGAAACCTTTCCATTTCCTCATGCTTGGAACTTAGGTGTCCTCCTCAACACCTTGCTATCTCTCACCTTCATATCCAATCTGTCCCTAAGGCATGTCCAGTTAACCTTTGCAAAATCTCTGTAATACCCTCCGTTCTCACCTCTGACACTGCCATCACCCTGGCTCAAGCCCTCATTACTTCACTCTTGTACTGATGCAACAGCCTTATATCTCTTCTCTCTCTAATCTATCCTGTATTCAATCATCAAAGTGATTTTCCTAAAATGATTTCCTAAATTTCCTAAAGCTCCCTGTCACCTCCAAAACCAAACACAAAATTCCGTTCGGCATTCAAAACCCTTTATAACTTCTATTCTTCCTAGTCTTCTTAAATGCTACTCCTTGCTGCACATACTCTTCTTTCCAGTGACACTGGACTCCTTGTTCCACAAACAAGACATTACATGTGTCTTGGTTTTTGACATTTTTTCTAGCTGTCCCCCATGTGTATGTAGAATGCTATCTCTCTTCCTTACTGCTCATTGACCTCTCTGGCTTCCTTTAAGTCTCAGCGGCTGTCCTACGTAGGGCAGCTGGTGGTATAATGGATGGAAGACTCCATCTTCCTGAATTCAAATCTGGCATCAGATACTTACTAGCTATGTGACCCTAGGCAAGTCATTTAACCCTGTTTGCCTTAGTTCCTCATCTGTCAGATGAACCGGAGATGGCAAATGGAAATGGCAAATCACTCTAGTGTCTTTGCCAAGAAAACTCATGAAAAGTTGAACACAACTGAAAATGAATGAACAAAAACATAGTTCTATCTTCCTTAGGAAGCCTTTCCCCATCCCTCTTGAACATAGTGTCTTCCTTCTCTTTGTTATTTCTTTTGTTATCCTGTAAACAGCTTGTTTGTGCATGTTTTCCTGGTTGTCACCCTGATTAGACTGTAACCTTCTTGAGGTAAAGATCTCTTTTGCTTTTTTTTCTAATGCTTAGCAATGTACTTCTTAAATATTAATGACTTACTGCTTCATATGACTAACAAAACACAAGCCCAGATACCCACAAGTAATGCACAAATTTCCCAGATGTTGATAAAAGTGGATTTGTTCAGATCATCAGTCAACTGATGATATTAATAATCCTTGTGTATTCATGGCTATTACGTTCTCTGATCTTTAATGTCCAGAGTCTGGGAGTAGTGAATGAAAAAATTAGGTCTGATTTAAACTCCTTTATTGTGTTAAATCCTTATGATTTTACATTATTTCTTCAAGAATCCATGATTTCAAAAATGTGAATACTCTGCCCAGATCAGAAACCCTCTAAGATTAAGCAGATGATTCATGAAAGTTGTGGTAGCTGAAAAATCCATCACCCAATGGCTGTAAAATTAAAAATTGATACCCCATTTTATTTTGCATTATGTATGAATTATTGATTGAGAATTATATCTAATCAATTAATCAATATTTATGGATCAGATTTGGACTTGATGGTATAAGCCTCAGTTGTACAGTTTGTAAAACTTCAAATTCCCCATTTCTGTGGGCTACAGTCTGACCAAAAAGATTTAAAATCTGTGAGCTTTTGCTGACCATGAAGGGATGTGAGTTCACCTGGTCACAGGATGCTTGACCATCACAAGACTTTCTGGAGGATGTTGGTCAACCCTATGCTTTTCCCATTGGCATGGATACTGGAAATCTCTCTGAGTCAAGCTAAATGTAAGCCCACTCTCCATCTTTGTGTCAGATCAATCACAGTCTTAGTTTACATCATTAGACTATTTATGGTATCCTATATAACCTGCTATCTTTTCACATGTATAAAAGAGGTACTCTGCTGTCAGATGCATCCCTGGCTCCTGAGGAGCCTTGGATCCCATTTATTAGCAATTGCTAGCCTTATTAATAAGTTTAACATGTAATAATAATAAAAAAATGTAGCAGATGTGTCATACTTGAGAAGTCTTATGATATAGGACAAGGTAGACCACAAAAAAGATACAGCCAACCTGAGTAAAAGCAAATGACATCATCTTATTAAGTCAATTTCTTCCAATATCTACAACTGACAGGTAAGAGTCACAGTGAAATAGTGAGTCCTGGTATAATCTACCCATAGGTTCCTAAAGTGATTAGAAAGAAATTCAAGTAGGAAAGACACATAAGACTGAATGAAATCCATTGTCCTCTCCAAGCGAGTCGGTCAATAACCACGATTCTAGAGAACCTTTGATGAATTATGACCTCTTGACAAAGAAGCATTATCTCAGGATAAAGAGTAAGATAAATTTCTGAACATAGACAATACAAGAATTAATTTTTCTTGACTATGTACATTTCTTAGAAGAATTTGGTTTTTCTTTTTAATTGGTGGAGTAGGTGGTAGGGTGAGAAATTTTTAATGAAAAAAATGAAATTAAAAAAGGATTGAGTTAACCTACCTTATTCATACTGTACAAGTTATTTTTCTAAAATTTTTATTCCCAAAGTATCCAATCTTTATAAAATAGAGATGTACAAAAAATTTCATAGATTTGTAATTATCTTATTAATTGTAATTCTGCTGAGGAAAGAAAGTCCATAGAAGCAGATAAACTTAAACCTATCAGCAAATCAGTTATGGTCACTTCTTTCCAAATGATTTGACCAGTGTTGCTCAATAGTATGGTAAATGGTTCTTAAAGTTTAATTCAAAACATATACTACAAAAAAATGCTCTCATATAGGAAATAAATGGGAATGTTGTTTCTTTACATTTCTCAATGTTAAAACAAAGTATTACACCAGTAATGTTATATACTATAAAACATGAATAGAAAGAAATTTTAAAGAATAAGTTAAAGATCATATTTTTAAAATAAATTTTTATTTTGTTTTACTTAGTAGTACAAAAAAACCCTTACTGCTCTCAGCAAAACATTATTTTTAAAAAATGAAGGCAATGGGATCAACTATGCTTTATTCTTTTAGGGAAGGCTGTCTGAACACTTTAAGACAATGATGCAAAGGTTTGCATCTAAGGGCAGTTTATTTTGATCCTTGACTGAAACAGCTAAAAAAGATACTGCACCAAAACAGGTACATGTAAATGGAAGAATCATATCCTTGGCTGCCCTTAGCTAATCATGAGACTCATTTTTTAATCCAAACCACAAATACTACAAAGGATTTGACTACAGTCCTACTTGTAAAGTTTTATCTTCCCTCTTATGAATCAGTTGCTCTTGTGAACTAATCAGAAAGTATTGAATACTTACGCTTTAACATATGAGTTCAAAGATGCATTGAAACTCTTCATTTGGGAGATTTTTAAACAGGGTAGAAAATTCTGTTTCTAAGTTCTTGAGTGCACAGATATGCAGTTTTTTCTGTGACATCATTTTCAGTAACAAAAGATTAATTTTTAACCATCATTTTATTTGAGATGGTTTCACAATATCTCAAGTCCCCAAAACAGGTGTGGGGTAAGGTTCATCATTAAACAAGAGATATAAATCTCTTTTTAGTAACATCCTTAATAATTTAAAAAATCTTTTGATCTTTTTGTCAATCTGATGAAATCAAGAGTTCTTCACCTGGGTCTATGAACTTAAAAATTTTTTATAATGTATTTCAATATAACTGGTTTCCTTTGTAGTCCTATGACTACAAGAAGGGGTCCATAGGCTTTAGTAGTCTGCCAAAAGGTCCAGGACACAGAAAAGCACAAGATCCCTCTGACAAGATGCTTCGTTTTGTTTTGCCCTCCAGTGCAGGTGATGCTACTAATACAAGGACCAGGAGAAAGAAGGGGCCGCTCCATTATCTTGTTGGCTTATGCTCCCACTATCCTCTTCAGACCACTGGTTTTGTCTTTTGTTCATTTTGCACAAATCTTTTAAGCCTCTTACTTTTCAGGATGAGATTAGTCAAAACTAGATAATATAATTAATAAATTCACTAGTCAGGCACCCTGAAAGTACAATGCATAGCGATACACTGAAAGGAAATGAATGGGTGAAGATGGCACTGCCTAACCCCCCATATTGTCAAAATCCCACTCTTCTCTCAGGATACTGCATGTGCCACAGGGACCACGTGAGGGCTCCAAGGTCAACTGATATATTAAAAGTTAGTAAAGCTTACTTTTTTTTGTTAAATTAAATAATAAAGAGAAGTTCTGATATTTTCTTCTTTTACCACAATAGGTACCCATGCAACCCAATTCTGCATTCTACTCTTCTAAAGTTAGGATTTTTTTCGTTTCTACTTTAACATTATTTTCACCTTATTCATAGTGTGTTGGAGCTGTGAGGGAGCTAAACGTAATCTCATGAAACCCTTCATTTAACAGATGCTCAAACAGGGTTCCAAAGAAGTACAATAACTTGCCCAATTTCACGAAGCTAGTAAAGTGGCCCTCAGATCCAACTTGTCTGATTCCCAGTGCAGTATTCCTTCTACTAGATTATGCTGATTCTCTTGAAACTGGGAGTCAAAAGATCTGAGTTCAAAATTCAACTCTTGATATTTATTAGCTATGTGACCTTGATTTACTCAAAAACTCTCTGAGTCTCAGTTTCCTCATTTGTAAAATGAGAGTGAGATGTAGGATGATATAGTGGAAAGAGACCTGACCTCAGAATCAGAAAAACCTAGGTTCACATTCTACATTTGACAGATGTTGGCTCTATGAGTCTGGGGCAAGTCACTTAACCTCTATGTGGTCCCAAGCAATTCTCTCAGATGGATGCTTTTGACTTTTTAACCTGGGATCCCTGAACTTGGCAACTAATTCAAAATTATTCCTTTCCTTTAAAATCTAGTATATTTTATTTTATAGAATCAAAAACATTGTTGTGTGAAAGGGTTCATAGGCTTTATCAGACAGAAGGGGTCCATGACATACACACAAAATTAAGAACCTTTCTCTAACACTATAAGTTTCAAAGCAGTTGCTGATATGTAGGAGAAAGAATTTCCTCGAAGACACCTGACACCAAAGAAACCACAGATCTGAACCTAAAAACAAACAAACAAAAGGAAAGATAACAATATTTGTACTATTTATTTACAAGGTTAGTGAGGGTGCCAAATGAGGCATGCTTTATAACCACGGAAAGCATTAGTTATTAGTTTTATTAATTAGTACCTAATTAGTTGATTAGCATTATTAGTGTTGTTATCATCAATAATAATTATCATTAAATATATTTTATAGTTTAATTCCAGTGGTCTGGGTTTTCCAGATCTGAACTGACAAAAATTACTCCTACATAACTGGATCTCTTTCTAGTTATCCATGGAAAAAGTAATTCCCTGCTTGTCTTAGAGGAAGCAGGATAAGAACACTGAACTCAATGGCAAGAGACTCATGTTCTACAAATAAATAGTTGTGTGACACTGGGCAAGTCAACTCACCTCTATCAATTTCCTTGGTTGCAAAAACTCCAAACACAACAAAGAAAAAAGGAAGCTGGGAATAGAATTGCCAAGCCTTTATGGTCCTTTTGTGTTATAACCCTGAGACTCTACAATTCCAAGTACCGACTTTGAAGTTTCAGAGATGCTACCAGGACAAATTTCTGTACCATACATACCATGACATTCAGTGGAATAAAAAAAATTTAAACCAATTACTATACAAAGGAAGTGTTGGTTTTCCTTTTGGCTGCAATTCAGTGTGAAACATCTACACATACAGACTTTCCATAATTAACCCTGACTTCAGTAACCCAAATCAACACTGCCATGGTGAGTAAGAAGGCACAAACCAAATCTTCACTTAGCTATAGGTCTTTACTCAAAGTGTTCTAGATGTCAATCTTTGTCCTTTAACAGCATAACTGAGATCCAACCTACAAAAAGAACACTAATTTTGAATGCCTCCCATACATATTTTATGTAGTCTGAGATAATAAATCATGCTATTTATAAACTGTCAATTAGAAGACTCCTACTAAAAAGTTGAAATAGGATAGCCCCTCTCGAAGGAAAAAAAGAAAGAAAAAACAAAATAAAATTAAAAAAAAAAAAAACCCACCCAAATACTTTAAAGCAGGCCTGCAAAACATGCTCATGACCCTTGCTGATTTCAGCCTGAGGGCCCTTGTGGCCCACCAAAGGATTTCAAGGGAAAATGTAGAGGATGTAACTATGTTTCAGATCATCCTCGGGCCCCAATGCTGATCTCGAACGAGCTAATAGGGCTCACTCGCCTTTTAAGAAGTGATTAAGAGGCCTAATACCCTTGGGCAGGGCCACACCACACAGAGCCCATGGGGCCACTTTTTCAGGTTGCAAGAATGTTGTGCAGGCTTGCCTTAATGCAATCGGAGTGGAATTTCAACTCATGAGTTATATAAACAAATAGGCATATATCAAATGTAATTCAGTTCCAGATTTCATAGCTTCCCTATGTTGATGAATTTTAATGACTGGATTTATCATTTCATAGTTCTAAGTAAAAAAAAAAAAGATCATTCAGATACACACACTCCTAAGCTCCTATTGCTTCTCTGAAAAGATCAATTTCACCATGTAACATGATGCAGTCACCTTGCTAACTTTCACAACCAGACTAAAATAATGTCATGTTGCTGATGTGCTGATAGGTTTAAAGCTTAATTATTAGATTCTTCTTCTTAAATGCTATCATCACCTTCTACTATCTCCAAAGACTGACAGGATGTGGTAAAATGACCCTCATTCGAATAAGAGGAAGAGACCCTTTTGAATTAGGAAAATTCTGAATTATAGAATTAAAAAAATACAGAATGTAGTTTTATACTTTCAGTAGTTTTATACTTTCAAGTAATTCTAGTGAGGAAAGTAAAATGTTATCCTCAGGGAATTACCCTAGTGAACAGAATTGTGATAAAGAATTGGGATAGTAGATAGAAGATTGACCTTAGAATAAGACTTGGGTTTAAATGCTTAACCTTATAGAAAAATAAGCTAAGAAAAATGCAAATTAAATCAACTTTGGAGTAGCCCTTCATATTCATTCACTTGACAAATTTGATTTTTTTAAAAAAAGAAAATTTCAAATGCTGGAAGGACTGTGGGAAGATTGGTTCATTAAGGCACTGTTGGTAGAACTGCAAACTGATCTAGCCATTTCAACAAGCAGTTTGGAAATATGTCTAAAAAGCTATTAAAATATGCATTCTCTTTGACCCAGTCATACTGTAACTAGGTCTATACCCCAAGAAATCAAGGAAAAGAGGAAAAAGACCCATATGTACAAACTAGCACTTCATGTTTGGTAGTAAAAAACAGGAAATTGATGGAGGGCTCGTCAACTGGGGAATGACTGAACAAGTTATGGTATATGAAGGTTATGTGATACTATTGTGTAATACGAATGATAAAAAGGTTTCAAAGAAAACATGGGAGAATTTGTACAAATTGATACAAAGTGAAGCAAGAAGAACCAAAAGAACAATGTACACCACAACAATATTGTAAAGACAAAAAACTATCAAAGACTTAGGACTTCTGATGGACATAATGACCATCCATAATTCTAAAAGACTAATGATGAAACATGCTACCGACCTCCAGATGGATATACTAAGAATGCAGATTGACCCTACATACACACACACACACACGACATGACCAATTTGTTTTGACTATACGTAATTGTAATGGGTTTTTATTTTTCTTGCTTTCTCAGTGGAAATTAGGGGCTAAGATAGGGAGAAAGTGGGGAGGGGGAAGAGAAAGAACACAGACCTGAAAATAAAACTGAATCAGAAAAAAAAGAAAAATAAGCCAAAACCCAGAGAGGTTTAATGGTTTGCCAAGGTCACACAGCTTGTGACTGTTATACCTACAATGAGAATGCAGGTATTCTGAGACTTAGTTCAGTGCTTTTGGTACTTACCACACTTAGTGCCATAGATCACAGAATCTCAAACTTTGAGAGATCTTATAAATTGCCTAATATAACTCATAATTAAGCAAGAACCTACTCTATGACATAATCACTTCTCTTAAAGACCTCCAGTGAGGGGAAGCCTATTACCATTTAAGATCATTTTCTTAGATTAGATATTCCTCTCAAAGTCTTATTTAAGTTTTTTACCTAATAAATCATTTTTTAAATTGAGAAAGAGTAACTTGAGATCAGCTCATAGCTAAATTATGGGGAATAAAAAAACCATTTAACTCTAAATTGATAAGATTTTTTAAAAATAGAAGGGAGAACCTAAACGAGGATTACAGACAAGCAGAATAGTGTTGGAACTACCAAGAGAAACCCAAATTACACCAAAAATCTGAAATCATACATGGTGCAGACTTATGGTTTCTTATGAAGCCCTCATTTTAGATTCTTCATTGAAAAGATCAGAAAACTGAGACTTGGAGAACTTACTCACCCATAGCCAAACAATTCCTAAATGAGAGAATCAGGAGTTGATATTGAGCTGTAATCAGGGGCAGTCTAGAGAAAGCTGTACCAGGCAGCCTTAAGCAATGCTGGCTTCTCTGCCATGACTCGATGATGGTCATGCAAGGGATACATGCTTTGAGTTCTCAAGTCTTTCAAAGTTGTTTCTCTATATATTTTATAGTATAAATTGATCACTAATACCCAAGAGAATACCAGGCTGTTCAATATACTCCTTGCCAATTCACCTCTTCTTTGCTTCCTCCTCCAAAATCTTGATATGGCATGGCATCCTGAAAATGTCTCCCCCAACATAATCAACTCACATCTTCCTTGACTACTGAGACACTTAATCACATTCACATTCTAATTTAAAGAAATTAGAGAAGAAACATTTCTAAAAAACAAAACTATGTTTTAACAAGAACTGATTTCATTTCTTCCATCTTATATTTGACTACTGCTCATTAAAGTACAGCCTTCAAAGATTAACAAAGAGCAAGAGAATTTGTGAGAATTCTTCTATGACTGATGAGATTATATTCTTAGATCCTATCTCGTCCTCTAGTTTCATTAGACATCTTAAAGAATCAGGAAGATAATCTTCCTATTTCTTTCTGAAGTAACTTCACTATTAATTTATCTGTCTCTAGTTTACCTCCTATACATCTAAAAGTAGATACTACATTCCTAGGAGAGTATTTCTATTTATTTGTAACTGGTCCCTTTTAGATCTCTAAGTAAACTCAAAGTAAAGCTACATAAATAAAATTCACGTGCTTCTCTTTCCCTCATTGGCTTATGTTTATACTATGCTTATACCTGTACATAATAAAAATCACTTTAATTTCCATTGGTTATTTGAAAGCATTACAATTCTGCTCTCATAATTAAATTTTTTTTAAAAAAACAAAGGTTGTTGGCTCAAATTGCGACAATGCAATTAAAATAGATGGTAACTTGCTATAATCCCTAATTATTCAACAACATATGACTTTTCATAAAGAAATTCCATTTTTGTTGACTTGTTAAATTTGCGTATAAAATTATAGTCTGATTAAACTATTTTTAAAAAAAGCAAAGTAATAAGTTCAGAGTAGGACTATTCTATGTCATGAAATTCAGTGAGGAAAATACCCTAAATATTTACACACACCCCTCTCTCCTATACATATATGTAATATCATACATATGTGTAGACACATATAAATATTATATTATTTGTATACACATACTAGCACATAAATATATAGGCTAGGAAATAGAGCTATGATTTCATTGGAATAGGAGCTATCAGATGAGTCAATTCCCCCCACCAAGTCAGGGCTGCTCACTTTCCAGCCTTAGAAAGTTGCCAAGAGCTCTGAGGAGTTAAGAGGTTTTCTCAAGGTCGCACATCCAGTATGTGTCAGAAGTGGAACTTGAATTCTGCTTTTCCTAGACCCAAATCTAGCTCTCTTTTCACCATACCATGGTACTTCTTGAAATACTCTTTTATCCCATGTGAAGTATATATGCATATATGTGTATATATGTATAGATATCTGTATGTTGGGCATAGAGATAGGAGATAATAAGTAACAAAATCATGAGTATCTAGAATTGCTCCGGAAAACAGAATAAAAAACTCCAAGTAAAGTTAAAGTTGAAAATAACTAGTCAAACTGACCATTTAATAAAGCCAAAGTAACATCAACTCTGAATTTCCATGGGTTAAAGGGTACAGTCTTCTGCATTAATTGCCCTTTACAAGTTGAACAGTCAACCCAAGTCCTGGAACACATAGACTGTGTATGCCCAGGAAAAAAACCAGAGCTGACAGTTTTCTTCCACTACGTGCTTCTATTAAATTCTGAATGCAACTGACCCAGATTCATTCTCTGATTGCTAACCAACCTATAACTGTGTGTCCTAAGCAACAAAGTACAAAAATAAATAAATGCACCCACTTACTCATTCTGGTATCAAGAGATAGAAAGAACCCAATGGCTATAAGGTATCCTATCAGTAGCAGTCACAGTTATAAAAATTTCTATATTATCACGCAGAAAAGAATGAGGAAGAAATCGGTCTAGGAAATCACCTGGAACTAAACTTGTAGCTTGTTTAGTTTCTTCAACTTTACCCTGATTTTTCTAACAGCTACTTTCAGCTTCTCATCACTGAAGACCATCTTCATTGTCACATGCATTTTTCTTTCAACTCTTCTTTTAACTTTATTTGATTACCTCTTTCTTGAAGATATAAAACATTTCCATTTTACATTCATTGCTTTAAAACAAAAACCACAACTGACGGCATATTTCTTGGCTTAATAATCTAAAGTCTGAAAGCTATAGTAACGATGAAATGAATAATTAAAACAACACATGTATTTGTTTTTATAGTGTTCGGTAGCCTCAAATAAGGTGATGAAGAATAATGAATGAGAGGAAGCTATGTTTACAGCAAAACATAGAGGGAAAATTGAAGCCAAGAAGGGAGATAAATGCCTTATGGATTCTTAGTACTTTATATTACATGGCAGATGTGGTATAGTTACTTTATAGTTATGTGGCAGACCATAGTTAACTGTATAGTCATATGGTAAATAGGATCATAGCTCTAAAAAATGGAAGTAGTCTAGGAGAACATTTAGTCTAATTTCCTCATTTTATAGATGAGGAAACTAAGGTCCATGGAGCTTGACCAGTTTAAGGTCATAAGCCCTGAGACTCCAAATCCAAAGCTTTTTCAACCAGTCAACAAGAATTTACTGTGTTTAGTTGGACAGTACTGAAATGACTCAGCAACAATGGAAATGATCCAAGTAAACCATGGGGAATGTAAAGAAAGGGTAAAACAGTCCTGGACCGCAAGGCATATACATTCTAATGGAGGAGACACCATGTAAACAACGGAATGTGTCAGACACTGGATTTAAACTTGTCTTCCTGACTCTTGGCCCACCGCATTTCCAGAGTAAATGGAAGGCACTCTCAAAAGGGAAGGCATTAGCATGTGAGGAAACTGGAAAAGGCATCCTGGAGTAGGTGAGACTTGAAGGAAGCCACAGAAACCAAGAGGTAGGGATGGAGATAATTAATACAAAGACAAAGAGATGCAAAATGGAGAGTCTTGTTCAAATTGGAGGAACTACAAGTAGGCTAGCATTTCTGAAATGTAAAGTCAGTGGAACTGCATAAAGTGTAAGGAAACCAAAAAGGTAGAAAATATTCAGGTTATGAACAGTTTTAAATGCCACCCAAAAGGGTTTATATTTGATCTTAGAAGTAACAGGGGAGCCATGGAAACTTATTGAGCAAAGGAATGACAAGGTCATATCCACACTGTAGAAGACCATCTTGGTAGATGAGGGAAGGACAGATTGGAATGAGGAAGAACCTAAGGTAGGAAGACCAATCAGAAAGCTGTTGCAATGAACTACACAACCTATATCAAATTCCTTTTCTCAACGAGGAGGGTAGGGAGAGAAGGAGGGAATTTGGAATTCAATTTGAAAAATGAATGTTGCAAATTGTTTTTACATATAATTGGGAAAAAATAAAAAACTAAAGAATTTTTTTTAAAAGAAGGCAATAGTCCAGGTGAGAAGCGATGAAGTCTTGAACTAGGATTGTGGCTACATGAGTAAAGAGAAAGGGACATTTAGAAGGTAGAAATAAAGAGGTGGATTTTTAAAGTAAATTTGACTGATGAACACAGATTCCTTGGACAATAATAAGGAAGTTGGGAAGAGGAGAGGGTTTGGTGGGAAAGATAATGAGTTCTTTGTATTAGACACAATGACTTCGGGACATCTAATAAATGGTGGAAATGTATACTGACTGTAAATTTAATAAGGATAGGGATTGGACCTGTGATTTCATTGATATAGGAAACCCAATGAAGAATTTTGCTGTTCATTCATTTTCAGTCCTGTCCACCTCTTTGTGACTCTATTCGGGGTTTTCTCAACAAAGATATAGGAGTGGTTTACCATTTCCTTTTCCAGCACCAGATAGTTTTGATATTACAGCCTTATAACATAATTTGAGATCTGGTACTGCTAAACCTCCTTCCTTTACATTTTTTACATGAGTTTCTTTGATGTTTTTAACCTTTTGTTCTTCCAAATTAATTTTATTACTTTTTCTAGCTCAATATAATAATTTTTTGATAATTTAATTGGGAAGGCATTGAGTAAGTATATTAAGTTAGGTAGAATAATAATTTTTATTATATTGACTCTGCCCACCCACAATCAATATTTCTAACTTTATATATAAAGTTTGAATATTTGTATATAAAATCTGACTTCATTTGTATAAAAATATTTTATAATCATGTTCACATAGTTCCAGGGTTTGACTTGGCAGGTACACTTCCATTTATCTTACACAGTTTGTTGTCAAATAATTTTTTAGTTGACTCTCTAGGATTTTCCAAGTATATCATCATATTGTCTGCAAAAAGAGATAGTTCTATTACCTTATTACCCGTTCTAAGTTCTTCAATTTCTTTTTTTTCTTTTATTGCTATTCCTAGCATTTCCAATAAAATATTGGATAATATTGATGATTACAGGCATCCCTGTTTTACTCCTAATCTTACTGGGAAGGCTTAATGCTTGCTGAGGGTTTTAGAGAGATACTTCATATCATTTTAAAGAAAAATCCATTATACCCATGTTTTTGAGTGATTTTTTTAAAAAAATAGGAATGTGTTGTATTTTGTCAAAAGCTATTTCTGCATCTATTGATATAATCATATGATTTTTATTGATTTTGTTATTGATATAATCAAATATGTTAATAGTTTTCTCCTTATGTTAAACCATCCCTGCATTCCTGGCATAAATCCCATGTAGTCACCATGTATAATCTTTATTTTATTGATTCATCATGCTTTTCAAGGAACAACACAGCCTCCATTGGCAACATACGATAAATTACAAAGCTTTATTTTTTTTAAGGACTTAGAAATCCCACTCCTCAAACTATATGTAGAAATTATATATATATTTTTTAAATATAGTCTTAATGGATTAATTTCTAATAGTGAAAAACAGGGAAAATTAAATGTCTATGATTGGATTCTGACTGATTAAGCTTTGGAATACTGATGTAATACTTTCTTAAACTGATAGATGACCTTATTGGTGATCTAAATCCAACTTGCTCATTTCACAGCTGAGGAAACTGAGGCCCAGAGAACTCAAGTTGCTTAAGTCACTCAGAAACACAGGTAATTGAATAACACTGGGAATTGAACTCCAGTGTTCTGACTGTGATCAAATTCATCATTTATTCTACTGCATTTCAAATGCCTCAATTGATAGTTTCCTGGGATTCAAAAAGTTGCCTCTTCCCTCCAGAAAGGTGCAAATTAACCACAAGCCACTAATTACTCTCAGAGTCACTTCAACTCTGTGTACTACATGTTGGAAACTTAAAACATTGTAATAAAATAACTCAAGTTAGTTGTGCATGTTTGGAAACTGGAGAAAGCATCCACTGTACAAGGAATTTTACCAAAAGTCCCAAAGAAACCTACAAGGTGGTCATTTTACATTAAAGGTTTGTGAATTGTCTACCTCCAAAATTATGACCCCCTACATCCAGATTATAAACATGCTGCATAATACATAATATGAAAAATATTGCACATAATCAATAACGTAGGAAGAATTTGGAGCCACAAGATAGTAGCAAATGAATTCGTTTTTAGCACGTTGGCCATTTTGATTGAAAGAAAAAAAAACAGTAGGGAAAAAACCCTAGGTTGGGCCACTAAGAAAAGAGAAGTCACAAGTCTTAGAACACTATAATTTATGCCATTCAACAATTCTGGTGGAGTGTGATTAGAGCTGACAATTGGCACCAATGAGTATAAGTTGATCATGTTGGACCCTGTGAGGTATAACATCTAGATGTTAGGACAATTTAAAAAAAAATTCTAAGAAAGATTTAAATCCAGGTCTTCAGACTTCTCTGTGTTAGCTAACATCAAAAAATGTTTTTAAAGAAAATAAAAAAGCTTTAAAACCCTTGCTAAATGTTGAAAGTACAATTGATATAATATTCCATAGTTAATTTAGAGCTCTCACATAAATTATAATTTTGATTCATTCAACAAATTTTGTTGAGAGTTTATTGTGTATACCCAGCACTGACTCAAGTTACATGAAATATATGGATAGGAATAGGGGATGGACCCTATGATTTCACTGGGTAGGCAACCCTTAGATAAGCATAAACAATAACCACAAGATCTTACAACTCTATTGGCAGAAAAGAGATGAAGGGAAGACAGAGCAGATCAGACATCTTTGTCATTATTGTGTCCATCTGTATAATTTTTCCTTTGGCAAAAAGTAATCAGTTTCAAATTCATCATTGTACATCTGACTTCGTTCTTCATTTTGTGGGATTTGGTTCCTTTGGTTGAGGTTATTTGGCTCATTAATAAGAATTTGACATTTTTAAACTGTTTACCCAGATCCTAGTATTCCTGTAAATACAGACTAGCATCCTCCTGAAGACTAACTTGTGTCCTTTAATTCCTCTAACCACTATCAATCAATAAACATTTATTAAGTGCCTTTTATGTACTGAGGATTGTGTTAAAGGCTTAGGCATGCAAAAAAACCACAAATCAGTCCTGCTCTCAAGGATCGTTACACTCTAATGGTCAAAAGCAGCCTCTTGAGGGGGGAAGTAGGGAAAAGTGGTCATTGCAAGTGTAGGCTGCACTGGATGGACTTTGTATAAGTCCAGAGCCGGAATGGGAGAGGCTCTACTTTTACCCATTTGTTGGGCAACTCTCATCTCCTTGTACACATACCTCTTCTGACTGGCTCTTGATTTTCCTCTGCTTCTCTGTTGACGCGGTTTTGCTCTGGTTCCACTGCAGGCTCTTGATCTTCAAGTTCATCCTCTGTTTCATCATCACTGTAGGGAACGACTTCATCATTGGGCTGAGAATCCTCCTCAATTGTGGTTTCTGAGTCTCCTTCCCTGTTCATTCTGCTGACAATCAGGAACTACCTACTTTTAAAAAGAAAGGAAAGGAAAAATAAGAAAACTAAGCATTATTGATGCTCAGTTTGTAGTTAACTCTAGCTCTGTCCACCTCACTTCCAATATAATACCTTATATTTCTGAAATTCTAGTAAATATCACTCAACCAGAGGTTCAAATTTATACAAAAATAAGAATAAAAAGCAATTCCTTGTTTACATTCCTTAAAATTTTATTATGATGAAGTTTACAAGCTTAGGCTATAATTTGGGGGGGGTAAAAATATTTTATGTAAAAGAATGAAAGCTGCATTGTATCAAAGCTAGGTTTTAAATCAATTCTCTCCCCATCCAACTACTGCCGCTGACATTCTCTACCTCCATCTAACATCCTCTTCTCTCTACCTTTCAATCTTTCAAATTTATGGTTACATATACACTTGTACTACAGTCTAATTGTACCCGAATATAGAGCACCTTTAAATGAATTTCTCTATTTTAAAGTATGTATAGAATGATTTTACATACACATACATATACATATTTCCTTCTAATGGTAGCCATCTCTAGGGCCAGAGGGAGGGAGTGAAAAAAAAAACATTTACATGATAACTTTATTATATATTTAAAAGGAATAACAAGTTGTATTACAATAGATTTGCAGCTTCATGTGCAATCAACTTTTTTCTACTATATTATGAAAATGCTTGTTTTATTTCCTAAATTAAAAGTAAAATAAAATAAAAAATTTTAAATCCTTTTCATAACAGTCTTTAGACTACCAAAGAATGAAAAAAGAGACTGTCATTATTTGCCTATGTTACATAGCCTGTCAAATCAACATGAGTTACTATGGTGATCACAGATCCATCACATTTTTGCTATAATTTGGCTATCTGTATTCAACTGCAAACTCATTTGATAAGCACTGTCACATTCTGAGTTTTATTCACAATCTAGTGTACATTTCAATTTAACTTTAAAGCTATACTAGTCTTTTAAAAGACTTGTCATCTGTCTTGTCCATGCTTTTAAATTTTTCTGAGTAACAATAATAAATGACATATATAATATATTGTTTCATAAATCTGTCATCTCACCTGAGCCTCATAACAACTCTGTGAGCTAGGATACTACAGTTATTTTCTGGTCCAGATCTGCTTTGAAATGAATTTTAAAAATGTCTTGAGAAGCAACAAAACTCAAAGACTCCAACAAATGTAAATGGATACAACAACAATGCATTGGAACTTTGTGGAATTACAATGGCCAAGATCAGCTGTGAAGAAGACATGAAAAACGCACCTCTCTTCCTCTTTGATGAGCGAATGTCAATGTGGAATATCATATAGAATGTCAGGTTTAGATGATGCATGGGTTTGTTTTGGTAAATCACATTTTTTTTCCCTCAATTCATTGTTATAGAAGGACAACTTATTGGGTACAGGAAGGAGGAGAGAAATTCAGGAAGATACTACATGAAATAATTTAATATATGTAAAGTAAATTAAAATATTAATTTAAATATTTTCAAATTGTTATATGTTGAGTATACATCCAATATTACATCCTATATCTGCTGGAATTTATTTTTTTAAAAAATATGAGAGAAAGAAAACATCATCATATTGTGTGGGAAGAACAGGTTGAGCCACTTAGAAGTGTAAGCTTGGGAGTAGTAGAGTTTTCATGTAGTTACTCAGATGTGAAATTATTGTGAGATGAACCATATACAATGGTTAATATGGGTTATGGCAACATGGAATAACTGAAAGAGTGATGGACTTAAGTTGAGAAATTTGAATTTAAATTGGGTCTGATGGCTATCTTCTCTGAGATGCTGAGTAAGACACTCAACCTCTCAGAGACACAGTCCCCTCACTGGTAAAATGGTCCTTATAATATTGCCACAGCATCTATCCTTTCCTCATGCATGTGCCCCTTGGGCACTATGCCAGGTTTGAGGTCTATTGTGGATGTGGGTCATCAGTTACTCCATGCATTAGCTCATGATCCCCCACACTATGTTTCCTTTATCAGTAAACAAAAGGACACATTATTTATGGGGAAAAGAGCTATTTAAACAGTATACATAAATAAGTGATAAGAAAAACTGTGCTTTACATAGAGGGATACATGCTACCACAGGTAACCATATCATCAATGAGGGGAGGAAGAATTTTCAGAGAGCATACATGACCAAGAAGTATGACCTAGGCTCAAATCTTATCATAAACACCAGCTGTGTGACCTTGGGCAAGTCACTTAACCGCATAATTCCTCAGTTTCTTTATTTGTAAAATAAAGGAGTTGAATTGAATGCCTCCAAGAGTCATTTCCAGCTGCAAAAATCTCTGATCCTATGGTCTATGTTGCACAGATTTGACAAGATGATTTTCTTGAAGTATAAATAGGACCATACAACCTTCCTACTCAGCGGACTCCAGAGGTCTCCTATTACCTCCAAGAGCAAATAAAAACTCCTCTTTCTGACACTGAATGCTCTTCACAATCTGGCCCCTTTCTAACTTTCTTATTTTATTACATATTTTCCCCTGCCACACACACTGCACTATAGCCATCCTGGCCTGTTCTTCACACATGGTCGCTCTATCTAGCATTGTGGTGCCTTCCACTGGTCATCCTCTATGTTTGAAATGCTCACCCAAGAATCCCTTGTTTCCTTCTTGACACAACTCAAGCATTTCCTTTTGACCTTTTCTATAACCTGAAGCTTCTAGTGACTTTCCTTCCAATGCCACCTCATATCTGTTTTATGTCTTTTACCCAATTTATGCACACATATTTTCTCCTTCATTAGAACGTAAATTCCTTCAAGGCAAAGAATCTTTTGTTTTGAGTATTAGTAAACCCAGAACCTCTCACAGTGCCTGGCACAGAATAAGAGCATAAGAAATGCTTGATTCATCAAAAAAGGCATGAATAAAACTTTTAAAATTAATTTTATTTTCCTACTTAATAATGTTTTATTTTTTTCAAATTACATGTACAGATAGTTTTCTACATTCACTTTTATAAGATTTTGAGTTCTAATTTTTTTCTCTCCCCCTGCCCCAAGATGGCAAGCAACCTGATACAGGCTACACATATACAATTATATTAAACAAACTTCCACATAAGTCATGTTATGAAAGAAGATCAGAATAGAAGAGGAAAATCATGAAAAAGAAAAAACCAAAAATAAAAAGGGAAATAGAATGTTTCAATCTGCATTCCAATTCCATAGTTCTTTCTCTGGATGTGGATGGCATTTTGCCTCAAGAATCCTTTGGGAATGTTTTAGGTCCTTGCATTGCTATAAAGGGCTTAATCTATCAGAAACAGTCCTTGCACACTGTGGCTGTTACTGTTCTCCTGGGTCTGCTCACTTCACTTAGCATCAGTCCATTTAAATCTGTCCAGGTTTTTCTGAAGTCCTGTTCATTTCTTATAGCACAGTAGTATTCCATTACATTCATATACCATAACTTGTTCAGCCATTCCCCTATTGATTTTTCCCATTTGTAATGATCTTGTTGGGATATAGCCCTAGGAGTGGTATTGTTAGGTCAAAGCATTTTCCTTTTCCTTTGAACTCTTTGGGGTATGGACCTTGTAGTAGTATTCCATTACATTCATATACCACAACTTGTTCAACCATTTCTCTGTTGATGGGTGTCCCCTTAATTTCCAATTCTTTGATGCCACAAAAAGAGCTGCTATAAATATTTCCCCTTTTTTGTGATCTGTTTGGGATACAGATCTAGTAATGGTATTGCTGGGTCAAAGGGTATGTGCAGTTTTATAGCCCTTTGGGCATAGTAAAACCCTTTTTTAAAAGATAACCATTGGTAGATCAGCCTTCCCGAGATAGAGTCTCCATTTCATGTTATTGACACATCCCAAATTATAAAAACCATATTTGGCATGGAGACCATCACATCACAAGTTTCACAGATTTCTGACTGATTTAATGTATAACTGTCAAGGCACTGAAGAGATTTTAGTGGGCCTATGTTAACTATGAATGTGCAAACCACTAAAAGAGCAAGCAAATTTGGGTAAGCAGCAAAAATTCATGTAATCTCCTTATGGCTGACCTGTCTCCTGATGTCTTCCATGCCCCTCCTATATCAACAGGTACAGGGAGCTTCCAGACATCAGGGAAGTAGAATCTTCCTGACACTAACTTCAAGAAGTCCCTAGTCTCCATAATCTGTTTTAAGTAGGAAAAGAGGACACCAATCAGCTTTCCCTTCCCTTTGCTTTGTCACTATAGACTGATTTTTTTCATTGGTATAGTTCAAAAAATACTTTGATCATGACAGTGAACAATATCTCATGTCTACAGAGAATTCTATTGCTATAAAGTGCCTTTCATGTGTGACTAGAAAAAAACAGCCTTCAAATTATAAAAGAGACAAATTGTGTTATGGAAATTAAAAGTTCCCAAGCATATACTCTTATTAAAGATTTGAATATGATATGCTTGGAGAGCAGGTGCCTGGGACTGAGCAATATGTGAATAAACGAATTAAAAAATTTGCTAGGTATAAAGTTTAGTGCCAACAAATAGTTGCTTTTCAAAGTTATGATATTATTTGAAGTTATGACAAATTTATAGCTAAGGATGTCCTTCGACTGATCCAATCCCAGTTTGTCCTGTATGATTTTATCCAGACTTATTTTTTGATCACTGTTTGGGAATTCCCTCCAGTGATACAAATTGACACCTTGTCCAAAACAGTCTTCAAGTGCAACTGGAATTTGGATAGATTAAATGACTCCAACCAGTGATGTTAGAGGTTAACCTTGAACCAAATCTGAACTTAGAATCTTGCTCATTCTAGGTGATTAGAGAATCACTAATTCTAGGAGTAGTGAGGTGGCAATAGATAGAGTGCTGAGTCTGAATCTTCTGTGAGTTCAAATCTAGACTCAGACACTTACTAGCTGTGTGACCCTGGAAAAGTCACATCACCCTTTTTGCCTCAGTTTCCTCATTTGTAAAATGAGCTGGAGAAGCAAATGGCAAATTGCTCCAATATTTTTGCCAAGAAAATCCCAAATGGGGTCACAAAGAGCTGGACACAACTGAAAATAACTGGACAACAACAATTCTAAGGCAAGCATTCTGCACACTAATACTATATTGTCACTCATTCTAATAATAGAATAGTTAATTACTCTAAATTTCAGCAGAGAAATTAGCTAACAATTTAAATTTTGAAGACATCTGGGATGAAATTATCCTACATTTTACATTAAATTATTACTTTAATTAAGAATTATCCTCTTTTATTACATTGCTAGAATATTATGTATAGTCAGTCTTAGGCCATATTGACAGAATTTGCCTTCATTTTTAAAACACTGTCCATGTCATAGTCCAGAGGAGTCTTGTTAATTGACTAGAGGGCTGACTCTACCTGGTTTTGGAATGCAGTACACCATCTTTCACCTTGATCTGTTTCACTAGTTGTCTGCCCTCCCTTGTAATTCTTGTTTGCCTTCACAGCTTGGTCGCCTCTTCTGGGAGGTTTTCTGTGGTTTTCAGTACTTTCCTTCACTTCAGTTTTCCGTGTACTTATTTGTATACACATAGCATCTTCTTTCCTTCCACCTGGAGATTGCTGCGGTTCGTTTTTCCTACTTGAAGAGGACCAGTGACATCATGATGTTGGGTTCAGGGTACACTGTGTTCAACTGGCTTAGTCTAATATGAAGGTTCTACCACAGGTTGGGCACAAATAGTCCATTTGAACATTTGGGATGAAAAGGTTTCTAGATTTGCGCATCTCACGTTTCATTTGTGCTACTGTGATTTTGCTTTGCACGTAGAGCACAGTGCCTTCTTTGATGGATGGCATGTCTTGCTAGGTAGTCCTGTGCCAATGTCTCCCATGTCTCATAACTGATACTAAAGTTCTTCAGAGAGACCTTGAAAGTGTCCTTGTGTTGCTTCTTCTGACCTCCGTGTGAGCTCTTGCCTTGTGGGAGTTTTCTGTAAAGCAACCTTTTAAGTAAACCTATATTTGGCATTCAAATAATGTGAGCAGCCCTTCAGAGGTGCATTCTCTGCAGTAGAGTTTGAATACTTGGCAGTTCAGCTAAAGACTGAGGATCTATGTCAAGTACCTTATCTTGCCAGGTGATCTTCAGAATCTTCCTAAGACAGTTCCAGCGGAAGCAATTCAGGTTCCTGACATGGCACTGGTGTACTGTCTAGCTTCCACAGACATACAACAATAACATGAGCACAATGGTCCTGTAGATATTCAGGCTGGTAGGCAGCCCAATACCTCTTCTCTCCCACAATTTCCTTCAGACTCTGCCAAATGCTGAGCTGGCTTGGCAATGTACGTGTCAAAATTATCATCCATTTGGAAATCCCTGGAAATTATAATGCCAAAGTAAGTGAACTTATCCACAGCATTCAAAATTTCTCCATGTACTATATAATTAATGGTTCTAGGTATGGATGGTACAGTGATAGCTGGTGGAGAATCTCTGGTGGGTTTTTTGGTGTTAACTGTTAGGTCAAAATTAGCACAAGCAGCAGAGAATCAATTCTTATCGTTGTATCTCATCCTCAGAGGAAAATACTACTGTACTGATGGCAACCTCTTGTTCACAAATGATTGTGTATTCATGCGGCTTCCAATGCTGAAAGGCAACAGAATATGGATCCAGGAGCTCACAAGCCTTTCGAAAACAAGGTCTTCAGGTTACCAGACTTTCTCATAGTGTCTTGCAACAGAAGGCATATAATAAGTTTTTTTTTAAAAAACAGACCTATAATTTCATTAGAGGAGAGAGTTTCTGGTGAAGAACTTTCTCTATTAATGCATATCAGGAAATTCTTTGCAATTTATAATCCTAGCATGGTGCCTGAGTCAATGAGAGGTAAAGAACTTGCCCATGGTCATACAGGCAGACCTCTCGTGTATCATTCTGGAAATCTGCCTCTCCTATTTTTGCCAATTACTCTTTGTTCAGCTTTCTGGAACCAAGAAGAACAGGACTATTCCTCTTTCACCCTAAAGGTGGAATACAAAGTATTCCAAAAATCTAAAAGAAACTTTAAATATTAGTAGCTTAAAATTGTATTAAGACTTTTTTTTTGTCAGTCATATTGTCTCTCCCAAATCTTTTCTTCTCCAGGCTATATATCTCTAGTTTCTTCAACCCAACTTTCCTATGACCTCCTGTCCAGGCCCCCTCACTGTCCTGGATTGCCTTTTCTAGATCCTCTCCATCTTGTTAAGATACAGAGTGCAAAACTGAACATCAGACTCTTTCTAGGATCTGACCAGGACAGAGTATAGCAGGATTATCACTTCTTTTGTCCTGGAGACCATGTCTCTTCTAAAACTTTAAGGATAAGGCATGCGTGTCAATTGAAGCCAAGTGTTTTATTACACTTTCACTTTGAAACAAAAATCTTCATCCTATCTTTATTTTCTTTGCATTGTGGATAAAAAAAATGCACTTGTCAACAAATAGTGCTTGGTCCTTCAAAGTATTCTTAAATTCCAGTTCTTCTAGTGTTTAATGCTGCCAAGATTGTACTAACTTTTTTGACTATAACACTGCATTGTTGAATCATATTGAATTTGCAGTTCACCAAAACAATCAGGTCTTTTTCAGAGTTCTACACAGTCATGCCTTCTTCAACATGCACTTGTAAAGATAATTTTGGGAACCTATGTACCATATATGGCTTTACATTTATCCCTATCAAATTACATCTTATTAGATTAGGCCATTTTTTTTTTTTTAGATACAGACTACTACTTGGCACATTAGCTATTCCTATCAGATTTGTATCATCTGAAATTGGATAAGAGCACAACCTTTGCTTTTATCCAAATCATTCAGAAAAATGTTAAGCAGCATAGGGCCAAATACAGATGGATGGGGCATTCCACTTTCCCCCTTTCACTGACACCCACTATTTAATAATTACTCTTTGGGCCTGGCTCTCCAGTGTGACCACAAAGAACTCCATCTTGTCCACTTTCATTCCATTTTCCACTTTCATCTTTACTTTCCCTAGCAACTCTTCAATGAAAACATTAACAAAAGAATAACCTTAAGACAGACTCATAGAAAACAAACCAGAGAATATGAAAAGGGACACATAAACAAACTTGGGGCACCGGGAGGTGTGGTGGACAGAGCACTCAGGAAGACATGAGTTCAAATCTGGTCTCAGATATTTACTAACTGTGTGACCCTGGGAAAGTCACTTAACCTTGTTTGCCTCAGTTTCCTCTGTAAAATGAACTGGAGAAGTAAATAGCAAAGAATTTCTGTACCTTTACCAAGAAAACCCCAAAAGGGGTCACAAAGAGTTGGACATGACTGAAAGATGAAATGCAAATAAACTTGAATTTTAATAGTATAAAAATACACCAAGCATTTGGAACAATCTATACTGTATATATACAACTACTTCTCCCCTTTGTATTAATTTATTTCTGGCTTACAAAATGTTCATAAAATTGACTCATGATGGAAAATGCAATCCATATCTAGAGAAAGAACTATGGAGTCTGAATGCAGATTAAAGCATACTATTTCCTTTCTTTTGTTTCTGTTTTCTCTTTCTTGTGGTTTTTACTTTTGATTCTTCTTTCACCACATGACTCATGTGAAAATGAGTTTAATATGGTTGTACGTGTCTAGTCTATATCAGACTGCTTGCCATCCTGGGGAGGGGGGAAGGGAGGAAGGGAAAAATTTTGGAACTCAAAATGTTATAAAAATGAATATTGAAAACCAAAAATGAATTAAAGAAAAAGAAAATGTTTATGAAATGAAGACAAAGGGAGTACTATTCATGACTCATTGGTGACAAAACAGATTTAGACTGGTGAATTAGTCTTGGTTGGGTTAATGAGCTAATTACTATGCATAGATCTAGAAACTCGGAAATAAAATGAAGAAGAGGGTGGAACATTCAAATAGATGCTCTCCCCAAACATGAGCTTCTAGGTACTCCCAAAATGTTTTTCTTTCCAAAATGTTTATCGTGGTTGAGTCATAGCTTAGAGCCACAGTTTGTTTTTTTATGATAAATAACAAAAAGAAAAGAAGAAAATAGCATTGCTGTTTTTAAATCCAGGCTGCATCTTTCTTTGTGAATAGTTTAAGACAATGGCCCACTTTAATTCCATTCCTGCCACCTCTATAATTATGTCTTCATAGCTCCTGTTATAATCAGGCTTAAGGAACACTATATAGGCATGTGTTTTGTAAGTTACACCTAACTGGAAACAAAACCTCTATGATAATGATAATAACATCTTGCTTCTGACAAGTCTTTCAAGTTGGATTAGTTGTAATGTTAGAAGAAGCAGTCTATTGATAGAGGATCAAGGACAACTCTGTAAAAAAAAAAATTCCAATGTGGCCTCAGTGAATGAATGTCAATCTGATGGCTTTCCCTTCTCCAAGAATCTATTTCTAGCTTTGGCCCAGATTTATAGGAAAGAAGTACTTTAGTAAAAAAGGTATACTGAAAAAGAAAGGGTGGGGGAAGGGTTCTTTTTATTTTTTTTTTCCCAAGCAAGGAGAGGATGTGGCTCACTCTATGCTCAGGTTGCTAATGAGCTAGAAATCTCAAAAGAAAATCAGCTGACTACAAAGGGTTAATCAGTCAATTAGCAAGCTCCTACTATGAGCCAAGTATCCTGCCAAATGCTAAGGATTAAAAGAAAGGCAAAAAAAAAAAAACCCAAAACCAAACCAAACAGTCACACTCAAATGGGGGAGACAACATGCAAACAACTATGCACAAACAAGATAGAAACTGGATAAAATGAGGGGTAATTTCAAAGGGGCTACTAGGTGCCAGTAGATAAAGTGCTGGGCCTGGAGTCAGAAGACTCTTCTTCCTGAGTTCAAATCTGGCCTCGGATTCTTAATACTGTAACTCTGTCAGTGTCCTCATCTGTAAAATGGGCCAGAGAAGGAAATGGCAAACCACTCCAGTATCTTTGTCCAGAAAATCCCAAATGGAGTCAGGAAGAGTCAGACATAACTGAAAAATAACTAATCGACAAGTCTCAAAGGGAAAATATTAAGATTAAAGAGAACTGAGAAGATCTTGATGGACAGGAGGCTTTAACAGAGGCTTGAGGGAAACTAGGAAAGCCAGGAAGCAAAGATATGTATAGATTGGGGGGCAGGAGGGCAGTTCCTGGCAGAAGGAACAATCAGAGAAAATACTGAGAGTCCGAAGATGGAGTGGAGATATTTTCACTGAATGTGGTAGCACATTTAAGAAGGCAGGTAAATGAGTACACACAGAAGGGAGCCCAGACAATTGTGTTCTGGAATGTGTGCTTATCTGTGGGAAATCTCCCATCCATCCAGTACTTTAACAAAAACAGGGTTCCAGATATCTACTAAGGATCCAAGATCTCTTCGAACTCTCTGATCCTAGAATTACAATTTGCCAAATAAAGGAGAAAAGTTTACTCCCTCGTCATCATTATGAATTATTCAGTCATCTCAGCTGTGTCTCTGACTTTTCTGACTTTTTTGGGAGGGAGGAATTTTCTTGGCAAAGATACTACAGTGGTCTGCCATTTTTTTCTCAAGCTCATTTTACAGATGAGGAATAAAGGCAAGCAGGGTTAAATAACTTGCCCATGATCACACAGTTAGTAAGTATCTGAGGCTGGATTTGAATTCGGGTCTTTCTGACTTCAAATCCTGGAGCTCTATCCATTGTGCCATCTATCTGCCAATCATTATGAATAGTGACCCATTATAAAATATACTAATTATCACAGAATTATTTCTGCCTTCTGGGGCCCAAGAGAAGCCTATCTGCATCTTCCTTATGACAACCCTTCGAATGCTTGAAGACAGCAATCATGTCTCCCTCTGAGACTTCACTTTTCTTTAGGATACACATGTCCTGTTCCTTCAACCCAACCTCCTAATGCATGGATTCAAGGCCCTTTAAATCCTAGGCAGACTTACATAATGAATATTAGGGATCAGGGCAAAATTTCTGGCTTTTTTTTTCTGCCCCTTTCTCCATCTATGATTAGGAATGTGAGATATGGACATTTCTCTAATGACCTGACCTATACTCAGCATTTCTGTGACTTCAAATGGCACATTTTCAGGAGACTAAGAGTTTTTTCTTTAGCCTATTACACATGTTTCACATTCAGTCAATCAATAAGCATTTATTAGGCACCTACTATGTGCCAGATTAATTGTGGTAAGTTGTTTTCGTGGTTGAGTTGTTTCAGTCATGTCTGACTCTCTGTGACCCCATTTGGAATTTTTCTTGGCGAAGATATTGGAGTAGAGTTTGTCATTTCCTTCTCCTGCTCATTTTATAGATGAGAAATTGAGGCAAACAGGTTAAGTGACTTGCCTAGATTCATGAAACTTATAAGTATCTGAGGCTCAATTTGACCTCAGGTCCTCTTGACTCCAGACTCTGGAGCTCTCTCGATTGTCCCACCTAGCTGTCCCTCCTGTGCTAGATACATGGATAAAAAAAGAGACACTGCTCTCAAGGAGATCACAGTCTAATGAAGAAGACTATATGTAAACTCTGTAAAAAATAAGACAATATAGAGGATAAAGCACAGATAATCAGTGAAGGAGGGCATTGACATTAAGAGAGAATCAGGAAAAGCCTCCTTTTAAAAAAATCATTTTTATTTTATTTTCAGGTCCACATTCTCTTCTTCCACTAAAAAAAGCAACAGAAACTCAAACCTGTAGTGAACATGTACAGTCAAGCAAAATTAATTGGCATCTTAATGGTAGTATGTTCCATCATGAGTCCCCTGGAATCACGGTTGGTCGTTGTGTGGATAAAGGTTCCTAAATCTTTCAAAGTTGTTTATCTTTACAATATTGTTATTGTATTAATTATGTGTAATTATTCTTCTGGTTCTGTTCACTTCACTTTGCATCAGTTTATACAAGTCTTCCCATGTTTTTATGAAACTATCCACTTCATCATTTCTTACCCTTGGGAAAGGATTTTTGTAAAAGGTGGACTTTTAGCGGCAACTTGAAGGAAGCCAAGGAAGCCAGGAGGCAGTAATTATTATTTTAAAATTCAAATAGAAGTATAATGATGTGATATGTAAAATATATATCAGTTGTGCTTGAGATCAACATTTACGTTCCTTTTTTTTTTTTAAAGAAATTATGCTATCACTCATAAGCATGAATTGCTCGTAGCTTCCTCCATTATGTCAGCAGGACAATACCAAACTCAAAGAAAAGGGCTATAATTGATATCTAATCACTATTTTATTCCATATCCAACATTCACACAGTGCTATCCAACTTAGATTACAAACTCTCAGAAGACAAGCAGTTCACCCTCAAGCTTGGCTCTAAGTAGATTACAAGGCAACAGTTCAACTACTGTAACCCTCTGAAGAAATGAGAAGATGAGGCTACTGACTTTGCACAGCCCTCCTTCACTGAATCCAGTTCACTTGCACATCATGGAATCACCTCCCTGAGGTCATGGTCCTCTTTCAGAACGAAGGACTAACGGCTGAAGTGGTGACAAGTTTTCTTTTTTACTGTTTTTGTTCTGTAATGGACAAATCTCATTAAAAATGAGCGCTTCCACATTACCAGAACGGAGAAAGAGAATCAACCACAAATTCAAAAAAACCCAAAAAAACAAAAAAAACCAAAACACCAATAAACTCAACATGTTAATTTCAAAGCTATCCAGCTTATCTGTGAACCTTGTGCACGCTCAATGACCTTTTCTTCTTTTTTTTTGGCATCTGTATTGCTAGTCCCTCTGTTTCATGATGGTTGCAATTTTTAAAAAATTCCACCTTGCAATACACATGCATAATCAAGCAAAAAAAAAAAAAACACAACAAAATCAACACGTTAATTGTGATGGGAGTCCTATTCTAATCTCCACTACCCTTCCACCCCCTACCCATCCCCCCCATGACAATAGACTACCACTAGACTACCACCTTTTCCTTAAAATTAATGTTTTTTACTTAAAACTATTTTGAGACACAATTGGCTCTGGGGGCTAAAAGATAGCTCTGGCTCTTGACACCATCATTACCTAAGTACAAAACATTTATGCGGAGCTCCAGGGGCCTTCTGGCACCTCTGGCTGGCTGGCAGACCACCCTGGGCAACTTAAAGTAAGGGAAGCTTTACTAAACTGAATCAACTAAGATCTCTTCAATGTATAATATTTGTAGAATAACCTTCTCCCACCATGACTACACAATTTTTTTTTTTGGTCTGAGACATACAAATGTCTCATTTTATTCCAGCATCCAACTTAAACTATCACAAGGTCAGAGACTGGTCTAGCCCAGTTCATTGACAACATCAACAAATCTTTTCCTTCTTTAATCTACCTGGGTTATAGGTCTAGCAGCAGTGTCATTGGGTCAAGAGGTATGCTTAGTTTAGTAATGTTTAGGGAATCCATTCCAAGTTGCATTCCAGAAAGGCTGAACTAATTCACAGTTCCAACAACAGTCCACTGGTGTGCCTGCCTTTTTACCCTAATAGCCACCATTTTCCTTTTTGTCTCTACCACCATAATCTAAGACAGGACCTCAGAATTGTTTTAATTTGCATTTTATTATTAATGATTGGGAACTTTTAAAAATATGACTGTTGATTTACATGTTTTCTTTAAGAAATTTCACATTCAAATGCTTCTTTCTTACTCACCCCTACCCCCATATCTAATCAGTTACTAAATCTTTTCAAAAGTACCATTTCAACATTTCTCCTATCTATTTCACCATTACTCCAGTCCAGACTCTCATCAGCTCTGACCTAGACTACTCTCAGAATCTCCTGACTTTCTTCTCTCTCTCTACAACAATCCATCTTTCTCACAAATGCCAAATCAATATTCCTAAGGTACTGGATTGAGGTGCTGCATGTCCCTTTCTCTGCTCAAGAAGCTTCAATGGCTGTCTGACTTGAGAATAAAATTAAAACTCCATTTCCCAAATCATCACCATCTTGTTCTAACCTATTTTTCTAGGCTGCTTCCACACTTCGTCTTCATGTTCTCTATGGTCTGGCCAAACTGGTCTAGAAGATTCCATTTCTTACCCCCATGACTTTCTGTGAAAGCTCTGGAAAGCTCTACTTCCTCATATACCTGTCCTATATAACCCCTTACTTCAGATGTTTTCTTATCCTATTCCTGGGGCCTCTTCTTCCATTGATGAGTTGTTCCCACAACCTCCATTTTGGGCAAAGGTGCAGAATCAGCCATCCCTGATTCTTTGGACTATGCCACAATGCCTCACCTGCTCCTGCAGGCTCTTTCTCCCACTGGTGAGTTCTTCCTAGAACTTTCATTTGGGGGAAGGGCCCAGCCTACCCTTCCCTCATTCTCCCAACTCAGACTCTCTCCCATTTTTCAGCCACCTTTTATGTGTTGTCTTCTACTACTAGAATATAAACTTGAGGGCAGATGCAGGCTTTCTTTTAGTTTGCATTTTCACTCCCAATACTTACTGTAGTGCTTAATAAATGCTTGGTTTTGCTTTTTGGTTTGGGGTTTTTTGTTTTGTTTTATAATTCCCATAGTTCTCTTTCCATTTTTAAATCAAGATTTTCTCACATGTGGCTTAGATGGAATACAGTATTTTTTCATTTGTATCTAGGGTTACTTGTACTCAAAGGTCTACCGGCTATTTGACCTTTCACAGACAATCAATCATAACTGTTGCTTAATAAATGCTTGTTGACAGATGAGCTGCCTCCCTTCGATGTTCGGATCAAGTTCTGATACGAAATGGCTGAAAAACAGAACAGTGTAACAGAACCACCTCCTTCAAGAAGTTTTCTTCCCGATTGCTCAAGTTGTTCATGATTCTCCTATTCATGACAACCTGTATTAATTTTGCATATATCCTGTTTTCCCTTTTCTATGACCATGCTGTTTCCTTCTAGTAGGATCTAAGTTGCTTGAGAGTGAGGCTTATCATATTTTTATATTACTATGCACAATGCCAGCCATACAAGGATCTAATAAATTCTGGGTTGTACATTAGTTGACTCAATCTGGTATGTTTGACGTGAATGATCTACCAATACAACAACTGAAAGCAGGCAGGCTTGTATTTCTACTTTGTGCATCTCTCTTTGACCCAGAGTAAGTCATTTAAGATAAGGCAACTGTAATAACCCGCAAGGGAAAGAATCCAGCCTCATGGGGTATATTTTAAAAGTTCATATTAGTATTTACAAAATGAGCCTATTTCATCTCAAAGTATTAATATAAATAAACGAATTAAATCTATACAATATCCTGTGAGATAGTGTGATATCATATTTCCATGAGGAAACTAAAGCACAGATGGAGCATGTAGCCTTGCCTACAATGGAGCCAGAACTAGACTTCCATTGTCTTGGCTTCTAGCCCAGTGGCCTTTCCGTAAACATGCTCAAGCTTTTTGTTAAGTAAATGAAAAGCTAACCTATTAATAAACCCTTCTTTCACCTTTCCTACTTAAAGGAAGTTCTGCACTTCCATCATCATCATCTCCTGGACTCTTCCCATCACTTATTTTCAAATACTTTCCCCCTTTGTCCCTGTTTTGAAAATGTTCAGTATATATGACTAAACTTGCTCCCTTAAAGAAGGAACTGTTTTCCTTTTATTTCTAAAAGACATTGTGCCATTTCACGTTACTTAATTCCAGAGATTATAGAGGGAGCAAAAGATGGATGTTATAGCATATAAACTAAGCACTTGAGCTGATATTGTTTCTTCATTTGTAAAATGAGAAATTCAGACCAGAGGACCGCTCCAGTCCTTTCTAGGTTGGTGCCTATGATGCTCACTGTTACTAGACCTGTGCCCAAAGGAAAAAGCGTTGCTAGTGTTTGAGTTGAGGAAATGTAATTGCTGCTGAAATTTCCAAGTTTTTCTATTTCTCTAATTTATTATGTGAGAGCAAACCCTTTCATCCTGTATTTGTTTTGGGAGGAGGAGGAGGATTTTCAAATTTATGAACCAAATCTTCAATGGAGAATTTAAGATAATGATAAAAGGCAGTTAACACAAAGAAGGACAGACTCATCAAATGAAAAGATTTACCTTCTGCCAATCTGAATAAACACTAATGGCTGAACTGTGGACAAAATCATCAACAATAGTCTTATTTAAATTTCAGGGGAAAAAAATAAGTCACTAAGAATTGAATTCTTCAGGAAATTTATCTTTAGCACAAGCACAACCCCACTCAGTCCCATGAGTACCCTCAAAAATGAGTGGGCTTTGGGCTTTTAAATGCTTGGTTGATTGGTTGACTCAGATCAGGCTCATTTGCCTCGAATTGTCCACCAATACAACAACAGAAGTAGGTAGGTTTTTTAATTTCTACTTTTTATGTCTCTCTCTCTGACCTAGGACAAATCATTTAAGATAAGGCAACTGTAAAATCTGCAAGGGAAAGAATCTATCCTAAAAGGAATAAGAACAATTTAACCTATCCAACCTTTTCTTTTTCTGAAAAACTGTCCTAAGAAAATTCTGAGGTTTTGATCTAAAATTTTTTCTTCTTTGATGTTTTTTTCCTACTCAGTACCTCCCAAATCAAGATTTGCTTTTCCTTAAAAGCTATCTATTTCCCTCTTCTTCATACCACAGATAACAAAACTTCCTTAAAAACAATTGGTTTCTTCTAACAAACTCAGGAAAGGGCACATTTCCTCACAATTCATAACACTTAATTGTGTACATGAAAGGGGCAGGGCTGGGGAGAGGGTTGACTGGAAAATTATCTTAAAATAACTTTGATTTGGTTTAAGGCAGTTTATGAAATTGAGAGATGATTTACCATCTAAATATTCTTCCCTCTATAGTTATAAGGGATATTAATCCCTCCACTTCGTTATCACACAGGTAAAGAAATTAAGGTCCCAAGTGGTAAAATGACTTGCCTGAGATGTATCTGTCAGTGCTAAGGCTGGGACTTGAACTCAAATGTCTTGACTCCAAATTCAGTGTTATTCTCACTGTACTGCACTGCCTTCTTAATTTCAAAATAGGTAATAATGTCTAAGTATTGGGGAAAAAACAGTGCCTGGATGAATTAGTTCAGGTAAAATTCCTCCTACTCCTCCATTGTTTCCTCACTATATCCTTACTTTCCTACTTTCCAAAAAGGGCAGCTACATGGCACAGTGGAGATAGTGCCAGACCTGGAATTAGGAAGACTCATCTTCCTAAGACTCTTACTACTTGTGTGACCCTCAGCAAGTCATTCAATCCTGTTTGCCTGTTTCCTCATCTGTAAAATGAGCTAGAGAATAAAATGGCAAACCACTCTAATTTCTTTGCCAAGAAAACCCCAAATGGAGTCACAAGGAATCAGACATGTCTGAAAACTGAACAATGGCATTTTCCAAAACTCTTCTCTTGTCCTCCACAGGTTCAGTCATTTCACCTTTGCCAAGCTGTCAGCAGCAACAACCATAAAAAAAATATTTTGAAACTCCATTTTACTAAAAAGCAATGTACTAATATTTATGGTGCAACATAACCATGCATTTGAACTTCAAGTCCTCTACATTCTAATCCTGGTCATCCTTTCCATTATTAATATTTCATTATTTCCCTTCACATATTTATTTTCTAGTGGAACAGAACTATTCATGTTCTTCATTATTGATTTAGCCTTCCTCTCCTGTACAAACTGCCCAAGCCATCCCCCAGTCCTGGAATACTTTCTCCCTCTCATCTCTCATTTCTTCAAGGACCATCTTTTCAAGGATGCCTTTCCTGACCACTTTTGCCAAAAAGTGAGCCTTCTTCACATCACAAGCTCTTAACTCTCTCTCTTTTTTGACCTTTTCCTTTCATACCCATCACCAAGAACACAGCAAAGCAGGACTGAGAGACAGGAGCTTCACTTAGAAGTTGGGGCAGCTAGGTGGTGCAGTGGATAGAGCACCAGTGCAGGAGTCAGGAGGACCTGAGTTCAAATCTCACCTCAGACATTTGACACTCACTAGCTATTTGACCTTGGGCAAGTCACTTAACCCCAACTGCCTCATCTGGTCACTGAATTCAGATGGCTGTAGAGGAGATGTGAGGCTGGTGACCTGCATGGCCCTCCCTCACTCAAAACAAAGTCAAGTGTAAGTCATGTCAGTCTTTCTCTAATGGCATGGTCTTCTTTGGCAACGAAGGATGAACACACACTCTAGAAGTGGGCAAAATGACCTATCAAGGCCAGAAGAGCAGGGGATACAGAAGGATCTGGTCACAAAAATCAATGAAAGGACCAAAGTTGGTCACTGATTATAAGTATGGCCTGTTCATTCCTAATTACTGGACTTGGGGTAAGACTGAAGGAGCCATTGGTCTCAAACTGAATGGGAAGGGCATTAAAAAGCCGCTTGAAATAAAAACAAAAGGAAGGATGAACATAAAGCTTCAAAATCAGTTGATTCAGATTGATTCTGTCTGGTGTTTCTTCATATAGCCAAGTTGAACACAGGTATACAGACATTCTTGGGGGAAGTTTCCAAGTTTATGCTTGCTGTAACAACCTCTTCTCCCCAATTTTGCAAAGTAAATTATTATACTTTCTCCCTTTCCTTTTCTGAAGATTTAGGGTCTAAAAACCTTTTAATTTTTGTCAGAAAACCTTTATCTCCCTAGTAACAGTTAGGACTTTATGAGGCATTGGAATAAATGTTGAAATGGTATCAATTTAAAATAATATGCTTTTAGAGAGAGATGCTGTGGAGGGGGTATCCAGGGAGCACTACTCCCTATTTTGCAAAGATATGCCACCCATTGGAGTGACTTCTGTTCTCTCTAATCTGCATTTTCTTTTATTTTAATTTTCAGTTCTAAATTCTGCCTTCAATCCCTTCCCCCAGCCATTGAGAAAGTAAGAAATACACCTATTATACATATGAAGTCATGCAAAACACATTTCTAAATTAGCTATATTCAAGGAAAAAAAACACATGAAAAATTAGAAAGGAAAAAAATGCTTCAAACTGTACCATAAGTTCACCACTTTCCTTTCTGGAGGTGGACAGTGAATACTTTGGAGATGTGGTGGATAATTGCATTGATTGAAGTTGCTAAGTCTTTCACTGCTGATTATCCTTACAACGCTGCTGTTAGCTGTGTACACTATTCCCCCATGATTCTACTCAACTCACTTTGCATTCGTTCATGTATGTCTGCCTAGGTTTCCCTGACACTATCACCATCATAATTTCTTATAGCACAATAGTACATCATTACATTCATACACCTTAACTTGTTTAGTCATTCCTCAATTGATGGCTATTTCCTCAGTTTTCAATTCTTATCCACTACAAAAACAGTGGCTATAAATATTTTTTGTTGATATGTGTCCTTTTCCTTTTCTTTAATCTCCTTGATAGACTCAATAGAGGTATTACTGTGTCATCAAGTAAGCACAATTTTGTAAGCCCTTTAGTCAAAGTTCCAAATTGTTCTTCAGAATGGTAGCTGTAGTTCAGAGATCCATCAACAATGCATTAGTGTATCTATGTTTCCACACCCCCTCCAGTACTTGTCATTTCTCTTTTCTGCTAAATTAGTCAGTCTGATAGTTGTGAGGTAGTACCTCAGTTTGTTTAAATTTGAATTTTTCAAATCATTATTTATTTAGAGCATTTTTATACGACTATTGATAGCTTTAATTTCTTCTTCTGAAAACTGCTTATTTGTATCCCTTGCTATTTATCAGTTGGGCAATATCTCCTATTTTTTCTTAAATAAATTTGACCAAATTCTCTACATATTTGAAAAAATGAAACTTATTAGAGTAAACTATCCCCTCCATTTCCATCTTTTCTTCTATTTTTGACTGCATTGGTTTTGTTTGTACAAAAGCTTTTTAACTTAATGTAATCAAAATCATCCACTTTACCTCCTATGAACCTCTCTGTCTCTTGTTTGGTCATGGACTCTTCTCTTGTCCATTTATATGACAGATGATTTCTTACATACTCCTCTAATTTGCTTATGATATCATCCTTTATATCCCAATCCTATATCCACTTTTAATTTATTGTAGTAGATGGAGTGAGATGTTGGTTAGTGCCTGCTTTCTCCCAAACTACTTTCTAGTTTTCCCAGCAGTTTTTGTCAAATAGTAAGTTCTTGCCCCAATAACTAGGATCTTTGGGTTTAATCAAACCTAAACTAGGCTAGTGTGTTCATTGTTTCTGTAAATGGCGTACCTAACCTATTCCACTGATCAACCACTCTACTTCCTATCCAGAACCAAACTGTTTTGAAGATTACTACTTTGTAGTATGGTTTGAAATCTAAGACTACTAGGTCCCCTATCTTCACATCCCTCCTGCCTCCATGATTACCTTGATTGTGTTGACCTTTTGCTCCTCCCAGATGAATGTTGTTATTATTTTTTTCTAGCTCTATAAAGTAATTCATTGGTAGTTTGATTGTCATGGCACTGTCTACCCTGCACTTTGAAAAGAATCCAGTAATAGCTTGCTACCTTTCAAAAAAAAAAAGACTACATATTTAAAGTTCTATCCAGCTCTTAAGAGTCTACTACTCTATATCACTGGGAGACCTCCTTTAATCTCTTTTAGGAAATATACTGTAACATACATAAAGTGGGCAGGTTAGGAACTAGAGAAATTTAGCTCCACACTGTAGATTTTTAAATTACACTTTATTAGTACTAAATGACTAATCTGACATTATTAGAAATATTTGAAGTGCCACTGGAAACCAGTGTTAAGCCTTCACATTTATCTTCATTTACTGAATCATTGATAAAGACAGGAATCCCTGGATGGTGACGTATTGGTGTGTAGTACTCAGGAAAATGTCACCTTAGTAGTGAGAAGACATTAAATATTTTACTACAGCAGCTGCTCAGAACAAAGCAATGTGGTGTGTATCCATTACCAACTTGTTTTCAGATGTGCTGAGTAAAGGAGAAACTTTTCACAGGCTACATAATGTTTTCCTAAATATTTACCTACAAAAGGCACTTTCTAGATGATGTCATACAATGAGGAACAAACCCTGCATTTTGCAGAATTATTAAAGTGTTAAATCCAGAAATAGAAACCTTATTTACACCCGACACCTACGTCACAATATACTCTTTGTATCTTGCCAAGAGAGACACTCCATACGAGATAGCCAAAAATAGAATTCAGTAGTTTATCAACAAGTGAGTAACACTGCATTTGTGTACATGGTGAGCTCAATGTAATTTTATGTTCAAACATTTAAACACATTACACTTGATCCTTTTATGGTTCTACTTACTTCTTATAGCCTAAATATTAAAACTTATGATCCACACAAGTACTTTAACACTTAGATGGAAAGCTGCAGATCCCATAGTCTGAATTTTCAATATTTTCTCCTTTTTATTCCTCTTATAGAAAACACTGTTTTGACAGCATAACCCCTTTATACTTCTTATAATTTCCTATCAATTGATCATTCAGGAATCTAATAATTACTTATCGAATATCTCTTATTACCTAGAACAACATCTCCTCCCCCTACAATTCCTCAATAGACTCTAGACCACCAGCAGTGCAGCTGATTCACAAAAAATTACTTTTGTAACTACAAATGGTGTGGGATTGCTTTAAGATAAAACTTGCTATTTATATTTCACTTTACATTTTACAAAATATCTTCAGGTACATTGCCTCATTTCATAATCACTAGCATTCATGTAGGATCTTAAGTTTGCAAAGTCTACAAACAGTATCTCATTTTATCCTTACAACAACCCTGGAAGGCAGATACTATTGTCATCCCCAGGTTTTGTGGGTTTTTTTGAGTCCTTTTTCAGTCATATCTAACTCTTCATGACCCCATTTGGGGTTTTCTTGGCAAAGATACTGGAGTAGTTTGCTGTTTCCTTCTCCAGCTCATTTTAGAGAAGATGAAACTAAGGCAAACAGGGTGAAGTGACTTGCCCAGAGTCACAGGCCAGATTTGAACTCATGAACATGAGTCTTCCGGACTCCAGGTCCAGTGCTCTCTATATATCTAGATGTTTCTACAATAGAGGCCTCATCCTCAAATTAACCCAGTAAAGTAGAAAGGAACAGATAAGTATGTAAGGCATTCTTTCCTTCATTTTACAGGAAGTGAGGGCCAAAGGAAGTCAGATGCTCTTTCCACTAAACCACACTCTTTCTTTTCTTTTCTTTTTTTTTAGTAAAATAAAATACTAGCAATTTATTATACATGGAATAGGCAGATAGGCGTTGCAGTGGCTAGAGTACCAGGTCCAGAGTCATGAAGACCCAAGTTCAAATCTAGCCTCGGACACTTAGTAACCATGTAACCTTGGACAAGTCCCTTAACCTTCTTTGCCTCAGTTTCCTCATCTGTAAAATGAGCTGGAGAAGGAAATGACAAACCACTCCAGCGTTTTTGCCAAGAAAAACTCAAATGGGGTCACAAAGAGTCAGACATGACTGAAATAACTGAACAACAGTAACAAATACACAGAATACAGTGTGATAAACTGGGAAAAAATAAAACCCCACTGGATTTGGAATCCAAGGACCCAAATTCAAAACTCAGCTCTTCCATTTGCCAACTATATGCCCTTGAGTCAAATGGCTCAATCTCTCTCAGCCTCCAACTCCTCATCAGTGAAATGAAGAGCTTGGACTGGTTGACCTATAAGGTTCTTTCCAGCTCTTGCTCCACGACCTAACCATTCCTAACAGGATTTCGATAGAAAAGTAAACTCAATAACAACCCAGAACTTCAGGAACACATCTTTCTCTTCAGGAGGGGAGGGGATGACTCTCTTAGTGACTGCACCTGGGAGAAGATGCTCCATTAGGACAGGGGAAGGTGGCCTGCATACTTCAGTACAGCAGTAACCTTTTTCTGCACATTAGCACACGTTCGTCTCTCCTTAAGAGAAGTAAGTCTGTCACTTTAAGTCAATCACTTCCCATAAAATTAGAAGTACAGAATAATAAGCAGTTCATAAGACCATAGATTTAGAGCTGGAAGGAGACTTTAAGAATATTTGGTCCAACCTTCTCAATTTGCAGGTGAAAAAAACCTCTGAGAGGTTAAATGAGTCGTCAAAGGGTACCCATGAGTGAAATGACTTGATTTGAACTCAGATCTGTGGTCTCTGTGAGATCAGAGAAAAGCCTCCCAACTCATATGTCCCATAAGATTGACGTTCACAAATTTGGTATTACCTAGACTCTCCATGCCTGAGGGTCTCATCCTGGGCAAGATAGGAAAGAGAAAACAAACTTACTCTGCTCTGGACTTTTCCCTGTATTCTCGCCCTTCACAAAAGTTAGCATTTTCTGCTAGTTAGTAAATGGGTGGATTGTGTGGCAGCAGTGGTACAATGTGTTAGACTTAAGATCATGATAATAGTATACAACTAACACTTATATGGTGATTTAAGCTTTGCAGAGCTCTTTACAAATGTTACCACGTTTGATTCTCAACACAGGAGATGTGAAAACTTGGGTTGAAAGAGGTGATATGATTGGCCCAGGGTCACTCAGCTAGTAAGTAGCTGAGACAGAACTCAAGTAAAGGTTTGACTGACTCCAACAACCCATCCACTACTATACCTGGCCCCAAGTTGCCCAGTTATCAATTACAAAAGCTATATATGTCCTTCCACCTTGCTCTCAGTTGCTTCATTTATAAAAAGGGGACAATGCATCTTCCACAGTAAAACATATCATTATGAGGAAATCATAATGATAAATCATAAAATATAATCTAAAGGAGTTATCATTATGCTATAGGAGCATATAAAAAGAAAAGGAAGAATATGGCAAAATAATTTAAAAGAAGCAGACATAATCCACACAATTCTCACTATATACAATTCTAATTGCATTTTATTTCTTCCAGAAATACCAGTAAGGATATTAAAAGAGATCAATAAGTATATAATAAAAGAGCGGTGTTCTGATTCCAAGACTCTTCACTCCTCTGGGATTGATAACCTCTCAACTTTCTAATTAGGAAGGATGGGAGAGACCCACCTGATCTTTAAGGTCACAGGGCTCTGAAGCTTTTCTCAGGTCGAGAGGACTTTTCCTATCTATAGACATAGATGTCAAAGATATCATTTGTATATGATTTCCATATGAATAGATTGTACAGTCAGTCCATTCTCAGATCAAGTAAATTGCCAAATTAAACACAGCTGTCCTGAAGGTTATAATTAGAAGCAAGATGTTGAGCAGAGAAGCACAAGTTTAGAGGCCAATTCTAGTTCTAACCTTACCACTAATCACACAACCTGTAATACGGTATTTAACTACTGTGGGCTTCAGTTTCCTCATGTATAAGGTAAGTCCTTTGAGATCCTCCTTACCAAATATAATAGTTATTGAGTAGGATAAGCACAGTGGAGATAGAACGTGGAAGGTAATCAGAAAGATATGAGTTTGAGCCCTGTCTCTGACAGTTATTAGCTTCAAAACACCAGTGAGTGATCTCTCAGCCTCTGTTTTCTGATCTGTAACATCAAGATGATAGCACTTAACTCACAGGGTTGTGGAAAGGATCAAGTGAAATAACAGCTAAAGCATTTTTCAAAATATAAAGTGCTAGTTATTATTTCTTTCCACATACCCACTCTAAAAAATTTAGATGATTTAATATCCAATGATTTTAAAGAAAAAATATATGGATATATGTGCATATATATGCACACATACACATATTCATACACATATGTGTTTTTGTATGCACACATATAGCACCTGGGTGGCTCAGTAATAGAGCTCTGGGCCTGGAGTCAGGAAGAATGAGTTCAAATCCGGCCTCAGACACTTATTAGCTATGTGACCCTGGGCAAGTCACTTAACCCTTATTTGCATCAATTTCTTGTCAGTAAAATGGGGACACACTGGAGAAGGGAATGGCGAACTACTCCAGTATCTTTTCCAAGACAACAAAGAGTCAGACAGAACTGAACAACAACAAATATGTGTGTACACACACACGTACACATGTAAAGAATAAGGACGGAGTATAGAAAAAATTTCTTGGAAGAGTTTTACTGGTTACAGTTAAGAAAATTTGTCCTGAATATTTTTATTCTCCAATTAAAAAGTGGGGGAAAGGGTTATCTTTTTTCTTATTGATGCTTTAATCCAGACAAAGAGCAGACACCAAATTTAGCAGAAACAAATCAAGTGGATTGTTCCACACTATGAACACCAAAAACTAATTCTTGGTTTACTGATTTTCCATTGATGGTACTCACCGTGTCCTCCACAAGGACATTTTGAGCCAACTAAAAAATAATGCTAAAAGTTTCTAAAACATTTTCCCAATAATTTAATGCTCTTTCCCCCAAAGGTGATATATGAGAGCTCAGAGGATCTCTAGTCCAATCCCCTCATTTTAGAGAAGAGGAAACTGAGATCCAGAGATGGTGCCCAGTCACACAGGTAATAAGTTTTGAAAAAAAATTCTAGTGCAATATCAAATGCTAAGGGAAAAAAATGAAGTCATTTACTGCAACAGTAGGCAGCATGTGGCCTTAAAGTCCAGAAGACCTGGTTCAAGTTCTGCCTCTCACACGTACTTGCTTGTGTGACCATATATGTGCATCTCAGTGTTGTAGACAGCCATGTAAGATGGCAGAGAGGGCAGCTAATTGCATTGATAAAGGGCCTTTCTTATGTGGGAACTCCTCATACCAATGCAATTGAGAAGTTCAGTCCCTAGCACTATCCCTATCCCTATGGTAATAGCTTTTAAGAGCAGACATTTTAAAAAGCAAAGGGAGACCAGTCAACCACTTAGAATCTCAAAGATATGATTGAGATTTCTCTATGATTATAAGAGAAAATGGAAACAAACCATGACATTCTTAGAATTCATCATGGATCAGAATGGAATTTTGTATGGGATAGGAAAAGATTTCAAGATCCATTCCTTTCATTTTAAAAATAATGAAACTGAGGCCTATTGGGGATCTCTGAAGTGTTATTGCTCTTTTATCTAGGTTATACAGCTAATTGATACCAGAGCCAGGATCAAAACTCACTTAGGTTTATTACTTGTGCTTAGCACAGTACCTGGCTTAATGAATGTTTACTGACTGACTCAAGTCTCCTGACTTTGGAACCCAATGTACTCCTATCAAGTAATGTCATTATTAAAACTTTTTAAGCAAGATCATTGTAAGGTTATATATTAATTTTGGAAATGTATACTGGCTAGGAATTCTGTTGACTATATAATTTTTTAAGAATTTGTTTGAATATAGTGGGTACTCAATATGCCTTAATTGAATAAACTGAAATGTTTGATATTAAAAGACTTTTCCTTAACTTTCAGAATCACTGAATATACATATATTTGTAACTTTCCTTAAGCTTAATTTTTTCTCCTTAACTGAAGAAAAAAGGCTTTTACTAACCATTTCAGAGAATTTAGGTTTTTTATAGATAATAATTTCCTGAAGGACAGATTAATCTAAAATAGATTAATAGGGAATATGTGAATTTTCCTTCTTGAGTAGGTTTAACTACTAGGGCTAGATGATGACCGATGGTCTGGACTGATTTATTCCTGCCTCAAGAGGGGGATGAAGAGGGGATATTCTCCCTGGACCAGTGATTAGCTAATTATAAAAGACACAAAACTCGATTTTCTAAGAAATCCAACCATTCCCAAAGTTAAAAGCTGCCAGAAAAAAAAGACTGTTCTGGGATATACAAATGCAGATTATATTAAGGGGGAGACAATTGGGCCTGCTACTCCCTGACTTCTTCAATGTGCTACATTAAAATGAGAACTCAGAACAATCGAAAAATTAATTGATAAGCAGCTGAATAAGGAGCTACTATGTAGCATGTGACATTCCTTGCACCTTACACATCCAAATTGGAAGTATCCTGGAAACAACTTTGTGAAAGAATGTTTATATTAAGAAACTAGGCAAATAAATCAAAGCATTTTTTCAGGTTACAGAAAACAACCCAAAGACTATAATTTCCTTAGATTTCAATTCCTTTTCTTGTTGTTATTGTTTAGTCAATTTCAGTCATGTCCAATTCTTCATGAACCCATTTGGGGTTTTCTTCGAAGAGATATTGTAATGGTTTGCCATTTTCTTCCCCAGCTCATTTTACAGATAAGGAAACTGAGTCAAAGGATTAAGTGACTTGTCCAGTGTCACACAAGCTAGTAAGTGTCTGAGGTCAGAGTTGAGCTCAGGTCTTCCTGACTTCAGGCCTGGTGCTCTATCCACTGTACCACCTAGCTGCTTCAATTCCTTCCCTTAGCTCATAAAGACAATCTTCCAGGGAGTGGAATAGGATTATACAGCCCAGGTAGAATTAAATGCCAAATCATTAAATCAAATACGCCAAAAGTTTAAGCCTTTTAATCTCTCTGTGATTAAATCATCAGCATCATTGGTCTTGGCTCTAATGCTTATAGACTAAAACCAAGGCAAAAGATAGTACAAGTAAAGTTTATAGCAATAAACCTAAAAGCCATACAAAAATTAATGCTTTTCAGCATCAATATTTTGTTTTAAACTTAGAATCACATCTAAGTGAAAACTATAAATGTCTTCAAACAATCGACAAGCATTTATTAAGAGGCTGCTCTGTGCCAGGCACTGTACAGATTCCCTATCTATCCATCATTTTCTCCAAGTCAAAACACAGAAACCACAGCTAATGATTGTCTTGAACAAAAATTCAAAGGTCTAGATGGTCATACTGAATTAAAAGGGTGCTGTAGAAACTGCAGAAGTCTGAGTGGAAACTCAACCAAAAAAACTGCATACAGACACAGTCACACAGACACACCAACACACACACACAGACACACACAGAGACACAGAGACACACACCCCCTCTTACTGAAGACCCTCCTGGTGCTAGCCTTTAGTGAAAATAGGTTCATTGCAGATGGATGATAGGCTGGCCTGACTGTACTGACTGGGTGCCTATGAAGATTAGAGATGAACTCGAAGTTAGGAAATAATCCTGTGTATAACATGTCCCATCCCCAAAGTGTGGTAGATTGAATTAAATAAGAGCTAACTTCCTTTCCAGGCTCACTCATGATCATAATATGCTGCTTCTACAACAGCATCTTCTGGTAATATACATCCTAACCTTTAGTAAACTTTCCTATTGGGCAATCTTTCTCCCAAACCTAATCCAGCATTGCAGTCCTCTTCCCTTCTTGTCTACCTTCAGGGAAATCCAGATTGCAATCTATTTGTCTGGATCCTCTATAGGAAATGCCCTTCCTATACTTGAAGGACTGTCATAACATTTTTCCTTACTCTTCTCATTCTAGGCTAAATAAAGCTAGTAGTCCTTGCCCTCCCCTCCCCCCCGCAGTCTTTATGAGTAAACAAGGGTCTTTAATACACACACACACACACACACACACACACCCCTAAAGGGCTCAGAAAAGCCAATGACTTCCAAGCTGATAACAATCTGAAGGACAAGCAAGGGCATCCATTGGAAATTCCTTATGGTGTCAAGCTAGGAAAAAGAAACTTTAGAAAGAAATAAGCAGAGAGGCCCCAGAAGCACCCTCTCTACCTGGATGAGGAGCAAAGATGAGAGAGAACTGTTTAACATCAAGCCTCCCAAGTCATTGGAAGGCTACACACCAAGGCAAACTGGATGAACAGCTAAGGGACATATAATCTGCTGGTCTACGCAGTGATGTGCTTCAACTCACAGAGCAAAGAAAAAGTGAGTTTAAGGGCAGTCAGAAAATGTTAAGGATATTTTTACAAGGAAGCAACTGTTGCCTTTGTGGACATAGATTAATTTGTATCTACATTCACTCATTCAGCAAGTTGATGTGCTCAGCAATTATTATATATTGGTGGTTTGAAGTCCCTAAGTTTCCTCTATTGGCAGCTTTCAAGAAAGCTATTTAATGAACTGCTTTGTAACTTTCAGTGTTTTGAGGAACTCTTATTTCAGATGCCAAATGCAGAATTCCTTTTTTAAATTATGCAACGTATTATCTCTCTGATTTGTCCAGTTGATTTGTCCAAAGTATTCATTAGAGTTCCTCTGGTCCAAATATTGCTGTAATCAACAACACTTGCAATCAATAACATTGATTCAAATGTATCTAGTTTTTAAATGTTTTAATAACATTGTATTAGGTAAGTAACTTTGTTTATGACGTTTCAGCCCTGCTCAAGGGCGTTCAGGAAGGGAAGAAGACTCGTATATATAGCTCACAATAAAGACCTGCTATGCACATAGCAGACTATCTCACTATGAAAGAGGGAAAGCCAAAGAGCCTCAAATTCCCACTATATTCTCTTTCTGTAAACAAACATATGTAATATATATTATTCAATACTTCTATCTTTCACCAACTCAATTTATGTCAATCTACCTACCACCTCAGTCTGAAAAAAGATATTTCTGAACATCCCACGGGGTTTTTCCAATGTCAAACTCATAATTCTGATACTGGACATTAATGTTTTACAACAGTTCATATTAATCATGTGGTACAAGACAAAGTACAATTATAAAATCATTGGTTGATAATTCATAGGAAGAGAAATATATTTCCTTTCCTGAAAAACATACAACGATAGCTAAAACAAAAAGTCAAGAAATATTTCTAATGTGAGTATGTTATTAAAAAAATTAATTTTGACCATACTCATCCCACATTCCAGTATCATGAATATTTATTGACAGTATTTCTAAACATCAAAATACAGAGGCAAAGCATATTTATGATATAAATACTAATTGAAAATAAACTGTTCAAAGCATCTCATAGCACAGAATGTTACTTACCAAAAATCTGACTCTCCTGAATATTTTTCATAACTGCTTTCTGTGGATATTTCCCAATAATCTGGGTAGCTAGATAGTGCAGTGGATAGAGCACCAGTGCAGGAATAAGGAGGACCTGAATTCAAATCTCACCACAGACACTTGACACTCACTAGCTGGGTAACCTTGGGTAAGTCACTTAACCCCAGTTCCCTCATCCTGGGTCATCTCCAGTCATCCTGGTGAATATCTGGTCACTGGATTCAGATGGCTCTGGAGGAGAATTGAGGCTGGTGACCTGCACAGCCCTCCCTCACTCAAATCAAAGTCAAGTGCAAGTCATGTCATCATTTCTCTGATGGCAAGGTCTTCTTTGGCAACAAAAGATGAACTCACAAAAAAAACCCCATTAATCTAAATAAAACTACTCTGAACATGTTTGTCATGTCATGTTTAATATATCACCAATTCAAAGCAAACACAGACACTGAGAGGTCAACAGGGAAATATAATTGGTACAAGAGTTTGGAAAACTATGTTCAGCCTCCAAATACATTTATGGAAGTTTCTTAATTAAAAGAATGAGCATATTGGTGGGGTGAGAAATGTATTAGAAGATCCGTATTTCATGCTATTAATAGAAAGAACTGTTTTTAAGTAGGGTCATCTGAGCAATTCTCTTTAAATGTGATTATATAGAAACCCTTCTTAATAACTGGTGTTCTCACCAAAAAGAGGTCCCCATATTTAGAGATGTCCATAATTTCACTACTTAAAAGATACCTAGTTTTTCAGTAAAGTGGTTATTTGCTGACCTGAATTTCAATTGTTCTATAATGAAGTAGAAGGGTTTTGAGAATTATTGGGTTTTTTATAGCAGTCAATGTAGGGCTGAGTATCTCTGGACTTTGGCTAGTCCTTACACAACAGAGTTTATTTCTAATCCATCCAGCTTTTTGGGTGAAACCCATCAAAGCTCCTCAGCTGGCATATTTTTTGAGAACCCAGTGTTACCTCCATGTTGTAGTACCAGAGTAAGATGAGAGTGGTTTTACTGGAACCACTTCACTGTGTTTTATTGTACAGAAAAGATAATTTTAAAAATGTAGGTGAGAGGATTTCTTTCCCAATACACAGTATTTCTTTCACCCAACAACCGTTTCCCCCCTATACTAGTTTCATTCAAAACACAAATATGTCTTCCTCCATAATGATGAATGGCTCAAATGATGCTGAACATAAATGATACAGATTAATAAGTACTTCAAATATGATACAAACAAAATAATGAAAGGAATGGTTATTTACAAAAGGTATTAGAGGTTTCTGTGGAGATCTCAGGAATGAAGCGGGGAAGGCACAGTGGGGAGGCAATCAGTACTGGAGTCAATTCCATGCTTGGCCTTGGGGAGGATTCTTTATACAAGAAATGTTTTCAATTGCAGAGGGAAGAGTGGGGATTGTGTTTAGATTTCTTTACTCTTAACCACCTAAAAAGGAAGCTGAATCAGCTGCTGATTTTCATGTGAACTACAGCAATACACTGAACCCCACTCTAACAGGGATACTGAGATGCTTTGGAGGTGTATTGTGCACCTTTATCTTTATAGATGATTTTTCCTACTACTTCCAACACTCCTTTTTCAGCATTCTTTCAATTCTCTGCTCATCACATCAGGGAGAGAGCCTCTACCAGTGCTAAACCACACACACATACTCATGGTTCACCACTAGTAGAGGCTCTTCTCTGTATATACATACACACACACACACACATATATATATATTATATATATATATATAATGTATATATGTACTGTATATGGGTTAGTGGGTTAGTACTGATACAGGCTCTTTGTGTGTGTATGTGTATGTATGTATATGTGTGTATATATATGTACTACCTGTGTGTATATGTACTATATATATACACACATATATTTATATATGAGTGAGTCCTGATAGAGGCTCTCTCTCTCTCTCTCTCTGAGTTAGCACTGATAGAAGCCCTCTCTGATGTGATGACACACACTTACTTACACACACACACACAATCATTTATCATTTTTCCCCTAGCAAAGAGGTAATATCCCTTAACAGAGTGTGCCCCAAAGAAGAAAGAGCATTGAGTTGAAGCCTAGCAGCAAGAGGCAGTTGAATAAAATTGTCTGCATGAATCCTAAAAAACGAAGAAGAAAGAGTTTTAAAATAGAAATTTTAGCTCCCTAAAGTGACCAAGAGCTTAAGTTTGTTAGAATTGTCTTGTTATAATGGAGAATACCACTGCCTTTCTTCTATTGAGGGGAAAAACATTTTCCAAGTTCTGCTCTCCTGTCACCCTGGAATGCAGAACAGATCCAAGGCACTCATGTTCACACTCATTTCTGATTTCCTTGTTCCCCCCTCTCAAGCACTCCTGTCAGTATCACTGATACTTAGTAAGATGGCTCCAGAACGGTATGTACCTTAACCCAAAAGGAGTAAGGCTTACTTAAGGAATAATTTTGTTCCAAAAGGAACAGAATCAATAAAGAGGAAGGATATATAACATGACATTACACTGTATATTAAGAATTATTTATGGGACAGCTAGGTGGCACAGTGAGTAGAACACTAGTCCTGGAGTCAGAAGGATCTGAGCTCAAATTCAGCCTCAGGCACTTCACACTACTAACTGTGTGACCCTGGGTGAGTCATTTACCCCCAACTGTCTTGCCAAAAAGAATTATTTATATGAGAAATTCCAGGAAACCAAAGCAGAAAATACAGTAAACAAATTTGTTTAAGAATCAACTGGGAAAGAAAGAGGTACAGAATTATGATGATATGGTATGCTACAGACTGTCTAGACACAAAGAATTATTATACAAGACATAAAAAGGATCAAGAAAATAATCCATGGTACCATACAGGAATCTTACCTATCTACACAGGCACTAGATAGAGCTCTTATACCTTCTCTCATTCTTTCTCCCTTCCTCCCTTCTTTGGTCAATCTCTTATTCTCCCCTTTCTCAAGTAGATCAGTTGATGAATGTATTTGCCTTAGTGATAACTTCATCATTTGCAAAGAAGAGGAAAGTACAAAAGAAACTGCTATTCTGGGACTTACTGTGACCAAAAAGAAGAACTTGGTTTCCGAAGTAGAAATCACCAAACAAAGGACTGCTCCAACACTAAGTTTATATTAGAGAAGTTAGAAATAAACACACATAGCTGGGCATATACTTCAGTTCTCTGGAATGGATGAATGGATAGACATATTTGTAATAGATTGAAGGACTAAACCTACAGTCATTAATACCTCAGAGGTGGTGTGATAGAGCACCAGGCCTGGAGTCATAAAGATCTGAGTTCAAATCTGACCTCAGACACTTACTAGCTTATTTAGGTCACTTACTAGTGTGACCCTGGGTAAGTCACTTTACCCCCTTGTTATCACAGTACCTGTCATATAAAACGGGGACACGCTGGAGAAGGAAATGGAAAACGCTGTAATGGCTTTACCAAGAAAACATCCCATGGACAAAGTCCAGGGGATCATGTACAGTAAGACACAACTGAACAACATCAACTTTAAGTGAGGTTTCTAGTAGAGTATTTCAGGGAAATATTATTTTCTTTGCTCTGTTCAAAACTTTAAGTCAATGAATCACTTAGATAAAAGCATGGAACATAGACTTTTTCTATTTGCAAATGACACAAGATTTGGAAGTAGTGTTAACAACATTGGATGACAGAGTCCAGATCTACAAAGATCTCAACATGACAAAATGTTGGTCTCATCCAAACATGATGAGATTTAATAGAGACAAACATGAAGTTATCCCACAAGACTGCAGTAGTTCCTAAGAAAAAAGATCTTAGGGTTTTAGTATTTTGTGAGTCAACAGTATGAAAAAGAAACCAACAAAAAGCAATGTTCTCTTAGCTTGAAGCGAGAGAGGCTCAGCATTCAGGATAAGGGAGAGCAGAGTTCCACTATGGTCTTTCCTCATCAGGCCATCACTGGCATTGGTGGTTTTAAGGCAGTTCCCTTTTTATATAAGTGCTGAAGTACATCCATAAAAAGTGACCAGAGATTCCAAGAGCTAGAGACAAACTATGAATTTCTTTACTCTTTGTGAATGATTGGGTATAAGCTAAGTTTATTAGTATGTTTTATAAAATATTATATCTAAGACAACCTGTCTAATTGAATAGTAAAGCTTGTCATCTATCAATCCAGTTCTTGTATGAAGCTAGGAGCCAACCTCAGTCTCTTAAGGTGAATCTATTTAGTAGGAAACATTTATGGCTATTGGGACCCAAAAGGCACAAACAGATGCCCCATTTTCCTTCCCTCAGGCCTCTAAAATTTGACCAGAGATCAAAGAAATGGTAGAGTATCAAGTACAGTACTTTGAACACAGTTGGCACTTAGCAAACATTGAAGAGTTACTGTCCTGCCTCTTGACACCATCCCTTACTTCATGGTAGCACTGCATGTGAAACATATACACCTTAATTACAAAATTGGAGAGGAGTTTTAAATATCTTGTGATTCTCTCCAAAACAAAATATTCATCACATATACCTATTAAAAGAGGATACTGTTTTAATGAAGGATTTCTAACCCACTACATGCCTCATCAAGTAGAATTAATATACTTTTGTGCTGAAAAGCACAGACCTAAACATATAGTAATGAATCTTGGAAATTTGGTTCTAAAATTTCCTGTTCTCTTTTGTTTCATAGGCTGCTATTGTGAATTAATTCATAACCTAGGGGCCAGCCTACTGGTCATGAGACTCTTCATACTTAGTTTGTCTGTTTCTCACAAAGCAAATGTGTGTGTGTTCATGTTCTTTCTAGCATAGATAGTGTGGCAAATTCTACTAAAGTGTGCATTCCATGAGTAGAATCCTAGTAGACTCAAGATCACCCCAATACCATGAAAAGGAATTTGAGTGGATCATTATGCTAGAAAATTTGAGATACTAAGTCAACAGATTTCTTACTTACAAAAAAATCATATTTAATTATGACCTATTCATCATGCTCCTATACCAAAAGAATCAGGAAGAGCCACTATTAGCATACTTGAAGAAAGACATGAAGAAGAAAAGGTTGTCCAAAAATCAGAATGAAAACCATCCTTACATTAAACGTATTAAAAACAAACACAAGTGTACTGAGAACTCTTCTGGCTAAAGACCTTCAGAAAAGATATCACATAAAATCTCTCAACCTAACATACATAAATCAGAGGCATAATTATTCACATTATAAGATTTTTACTTTACAAAAGATTTAGTGTAAGCTTCCTTTAAGTGGAAAGCCACCCTAGAATATTTTATAATCCTTTAAAAATAAAAATGAAATTTAAATGTTTTTCAAGAACAATTGCTTGTATTTAAAGCCTTGTGCTTTATAAAGTGTTTTACACACTATTCCATTTCACCCCTGTGAGCTAGGTCATGCAAATAATATCACCATTTTGCTGATGATGTCCAGAGATATTCATTTGTCCAACATCAAATAGCTAATGATTTGCAAGCCTAGGACTTCAACCCATGTCTTCTGACTCCAAATTCAAGGTTGGTCTTAGAAAGACCTTCATTCAAATCCTGCCTGTGATATTTAACAGCTGTGTGACCACTACTAAATTACAACTATGAAACTTGAGTTCTTAATTTATAAAATGGTGACAATGATACCTATAGTACCTACCTCTTAGGGTTGTTATGAAGCTTATGTAAAAAAAAACCTTAGAAAGCTCAAAGTTCTATGTAATTTTTAATTATTATATATCCCACCACTTGGAATACATGTATTGCACTGAGACTCAAAAATACGTTGGAGTTTTTTTATAGTTTAAATATAGAAGAAAAGTGAAATTTTAAAGCATAAAAAAATTATTCCAGCAAAAATAGATTCTGATAATATCCCCAGGAAGTGTGGCATTAAGAAAATAAAATAAATAATGCCTTTGGTCACTTAATTAAACTCAACTGCAGCTGCAGCTTCACTACAGCTCTTATTGACATGCCTATCATTTCTTTTAGTGATGATCAAAGTATAGACTCCTGAGGCAGCAGGATTTTCTTTACAGCCCACTGGGTAGCTATCAAATGGGTACCACAAGCTCCCTTCATGTTTTTCACAGCTCCCAACAGCTACCTAATGCTAACAAGGAAGGCACCAAAATGGAAGCACTAGTGAAAATAAATTGTTTTCCAGTTCTCATGCCATGTGGTTGATGATCCTGGCCAAATGGCCTAATGGAATATTATCTTTTATTAAAGATATATTAGTCAGTCCTTCTACCTGTCACAAGAGGCAGCCAAATAATAACATTTAAAAATATCAATTCAGATACGTTAGCCTTATTTTGCAGATATCTATCACTTTGGTCAAAGTAAAAAGAGAGAGCTTCTCTTGATATGAAGGATTTGATATAAACTCAATACAAACTTAAAAGAAGTCCAAGTCTCAGCATATATGACTTGTTAAATAATAATAATTTCTATAACACTTTTCTTCCAAGATGCTATCAGTAGTAAACAGAAAGGATTTGTCTACATGTAACATTAGTATAACAAACCAGGCAAGCATACTTTGTGATTCAACTCAATTTACAGCTGATGATACAGGCTAAGAAAATAAAAACAGAAATATCTGGGCTTAACTGTGTTATATCCAATTACTGTCTCAGACTTCATTACAAATATTATTTGTCACGCTTGCCATATTTTTTTATTACCAATGATGAAAACTAACTAACAGCAGTAAGACCACAAATTCATTCAGCACCCTTCCTTTAAAGCATTCAAAAGTGATTTGACTTTATTATCTCAATTATCCTCCCACCCTCTGGTTACGGGAGGACATTTATAATTATTTTGCAAGAAAGAAACTGAGGCAGAGAGTTTATGAGATTTGCCTGAAGCCACAAGAAAGTCAGGAAAAGATTTCCTAACATAAAGAAAGACTTTTTCTATTACACTATAAATTTTACTTACTGAGTGTGTAAGAAAGGAAGAATAAAATATGGTTCACTGCCTTGTGCAGACTGGGGGCCAGATTCAAATATTTATGGACTAGTCATTCCAAAAGCTACTTTCTCAAGTCAATTTCCAAGACTCACTTTTTCATATTCTATGGTGAATCATCTAATCCAACTCAAGATGATTACAAGTAAATAACAAAACGAAATTGAATAATTGTCTTTGAAGAATATGAAAGACTCAGGGAAGGTGGCCAATTTTTCTCCATCTCCACCAAGAAGAAAATAAGCCTGAATTATGGAGAGTGCTCTCAGCCACCGGGAAAGGTTTTATCAGTGGGGTTTGAATCATAGAATTCTAAAGTTGTGAGAGTTCTAATATGGACATAAATTTTGGAATCTCTTTCTCTGGAAGTCTTTGAAAACAGTCTCAATTATGTGATATTTTAAATACAATCCTGCCCAATGGCAGATAGACAAAACAAATAACTTAAGGTTTTTTTCTAGCCCTTTGGCCATGCGCCACACTGACAATGTCTTTCCCTCAAGAGTTTTGCAACATTTTCCTTAAGTTGACTTTTCCCTAAGTTAACAGGCAGGAGCTATGTCTCAACTGATTTCTGCTCTATACAACAAATATTTCAAGGTCAAACATCACTAAAATAAAGTATTGAAAAACATTGGAATTTCACTGGATTGAATATTACTCAAAATTGTTTGCCTGCTGTTTGTCCTTCATTCTGAGGTGATGTCATGACATTGCAAGTGAATTGGATCTGTTTGTCCTTTGTTTGTGAAGAAGACCATGACATCAGAGAAATGATGACATGACTTGCACTTGACTTTGTTTTGAAGGAGGGAGGGCTGTGCAGGTCACCAATCTCACTTTCTCCTCCTGAGCCATCTGGGTCCAGTGACCAGATATTCATCAGGATGACTAGAAATGGCCCAGGATGCCATCTTTTTTAGGATGCATTTTTGGGTTGGCCTTTTCAGGTACACACTTAGAGGAAGGTAATGCCCATTGCATGAATAGACCTCTCCAAGAAGTAGTCAGGAAATGACCCTTTTAATAAACAAAAGAAAAATAGCTAAATCAACAGAAATTGTTAATAGTGATAATCACTGTAAGCCAGCCATTAAATGGAGCTTGGGGATAGGACCTATTGTGGACCAGCCCATGGGCTTCAGAGTGCACTGGGTTTGGGAATGAGAGGTAGGAAGAAAGGGAGGAAGGGAGTGAAGGAGGGAGGGAGGGAGGGAGGGAAGGAGGGAGGGAGGGAGGGAGGGAGGGAGGGAGGGAGGAAGGAAGGAAGGAAGGAAGGAAGGAAGGAAGGAAGGAAGGAAGGAAGGAAGGAAGGAAGGAAGGAAGGAAGGAAGGAAGGAAGGAAGGAAGGAAGGAAGGAAATCTAACCAGTAAACCCCAAAGCCCCAAAGGAAGGGGAGAGGGAGACAGAAGGGAGATGAGCTGGGATACCCAGCCAGCTGGGTCCCCACTCAGGCAGCTCGGTCTACTCACAGTCTGTTTGTCCTTTGTTTTTGAAGAAAACCATGACACCTACCTAACAGTTATTTCAATGATCAAATAACAACTCTGCAACCCTTAAAGTGCGAATAAATGCTAGCTGTTATTGTTACGATTACTGCTAGATTATACTCTGTGCCTCACATAATGAGGTAAGCTTACACAGTATGCAATACCCATTTTATGGTGTATTTTTTTTAAAGTAACTGAAGTCAAAATTGTTCCCATCTCTCTCTTTAACTACTACTCATGCATCAATTTTCCTAAGATAAGAAATAGATGTGTCTACTTCAGAATCTACTTGTTGCAATTTTGTTTCAAGACAGTAGAATGCCCCACAAAACAAACTCAACTTGTATACTCCTCAACCAACAAATTATCGAATGCTTATCAACCAACACTTATTAAATGCCTATCTTATGCCAAGTGTGGTTTTAGGTACCAGGAATCCAAATACAAAGCTAAGATAGTTGCTGCCCTCAAGGAGTTTACTTACATCATATAGATACTCTTGGTTAGTATAACAAATGAAGAGTTATTTTGTTTATTCGTTTAAGTTGACTGTAAAATTATCACGGAATAACCAGAGAAATGTGAGCTAGTGAATGTCTAAAAAAACAAAGTCATCATTTTAGCCATTCTCAAAGAAAGCTTTGGGATCTGGGCTCAGATTAGCAAGATTTCCTCTTATCTTTCCTGATCCCATCACACCATTTCCCAAGAAATTCCAAGTTATGCTTCTATATGTCAAAATTACCCCTTTCTTCTCTTTCCAACTTTTTTTCCTCAACATGCTTTGCCCTTCCCTACTGGAATTTAAGCCCTCTGAGGAAAAGAACTGATTTTATATGTATTCTGAGTGTTTAGCACCATGCCTAGCCCATAGTAAGCACTTAATATTTTTTTTATTCATTTAAATTTACCATGAACAATGTACCCATTCTCCAAAGCAAACCTCTATGGTTGCTCTGTCTTAAAGATCTTACCTCAGAAAAATATTTGCATTGTTGTAAGATCATAGAATTTATTACAGGAAAATATCTAAGAGATCATCCAGTTGAACCCTCATTTTATCATTTTTCCCCTGTCAAGATTCCAGGATTTTCAAAGTTTAGGTTAAACAAACTTTCCAACATTAAAAGCTAGATCTTGGGACAGTAATGTAAAAGTAACATCATTACAAACAAGTAACACCACATATATTTTTTTTGCATGTCACCCTATCACTAGCAGCATACTTCTGAACAAACTCTGTGTTCTCTAATAGCTTACAAGATAAATGCATCTGAATCTCAAGACAACTACAACTGCATACAAAATGTAAGAAGCATAACCCACATATGGAAAATAATTATAGTCCAGGCACTTAGATTTGTCCCCTAATCTTTCCACTGAAAACTTCTGCAATGGAGGCAAAGCCAGTAGTTAATTACCAACAAAGTTACTAGGTCAATTTCTAGGATTATTTGATACCTCAAAAATTAAGGTGGCAGATTCAATTCAGCAAAATGTTAGTCACATTAAATTATCAAGGTAATTTAAGTCTATATAAAGGTCAAATGGAAAGAGGATGGCTGTAGGGAAGAGAAAAAACTCAAACATGTTAGTCAGCATCTTTTGGAATCACATGTTTCACTGGTTTTCATGTAGCATAAGGAATGTTTTATGTGGTCAGTTTCACAAAGCGCTAAACTTTAAATTGTTAAATGTTAAGTGTGCAATTACCATTATTAAAAGAACCTTCTACACCTTCAGTGACCAGCTGTGAATGAAGAATTAACTTCCTTAAGTGTGTTTTTGAATGGTTTGGGGTCAGACAGACCCCCACTTCTGGATTTCCCCACACTATACTATACCTTCAACATCTTATGATTTGTTTTTTTTTGTTTTGCTTTGCATTACAAATGTTGGCACCTGTAATAAAATATGAGACTAATAGAAGAGATTAAATGACCTGCTTGCCTTAAAACCATCATCAACATAAATAAATATTGTATTAGAATAAGACCAGTCATTCCCTAATAGAAATGTGGTCAAAAGATATGAACAAACACTTGTCAAAAGAACTACAAGTTATTAAGGGTCACCTGACAGAATGCTCTAAACCACTACTAAAAGAAATTCAAACCAAAACAACTTTGAGTTTCCATATTACAACTATCAAATTAGCAAGGACAACAAATAATGGAAAAAGTCAATTCTGGAGGATCTGTGGCAAGAAAAATACAGTGATACACATTTGATGAAGGAAGAAAGTAATCAAGTCATTTTAGATGTCAATTTGGAATCATGCTATGAAACTGACTGAAATACCCATACTCTTAGAACCAGAGATCAAATTACTAGATAGATCGATAGTCAGATACACAAAATCACACATAAAGGAGGTCAAAGACAGAAAGGTCACAAACGTACCAAAATGCTTAAAGCAGGACTTTTGGGATTGCAAAGAATAGGAAACAAAGTAGATAACCCATTGATAGGCAATGTCCAGATAAATTTTGGTACATGAATGTAATGAAATATTACTTTGCTGTAAGAAATAATGACTACGAAGAATAAGCAGAAGGAACAAGTTTAGACTTAGAAGAACTGATACAAGGTAAAGTAAGTAGAACCAGAAAACAATATATATATATATATTTATATATATAATGATTGGGTTGTTTCTCAGTCATGTCTGACTGTAGATGTGTCCATGGAGTTTTCTGGGCAAAGATGTTGGAGGGATTTGCCATTTCCTTCTCCAGTGTGTCCCCATTCTATAGATGAGGAACTGAGGCAAATGGGGGTGAAGTGACTTGCCCAGGGTCACACAGCCAGTACATGTCTGAGGCTAGATTTGAACTCAGATGTTCCTGACTCTAGGCCCAGTGCTCAGTCTAATCCACTGTACAACCTAGCTGCCCCTATGATCTAAAATAACATAAATTTGAAAAAATAACAAAGCTGAACACTGTGTAGTTATATGTGCCAAGTTTGGACTAAAGAAGAGATGGGAAAATGTGCCTCCATTCCTTTATTGCTTACAAGGGGACTCTGAGGAACACGGAATATGCTGTCACACTTGATCTAGGTCTTGTTGAGTTTGCTGAACAGCATTTCCTTTCCCCCTTCTTCTAATTTTTTGTTACAGATGATGACTATCTCATTAGGGAGGGGGAAATATGATACAGAAATGAAGATAATGTAAAAAAGAAAAGATATCAATACAATTTTTAGAAAAAAAAGAATAATTCTGAAAACCTGAAAACTAATACCAGGAAGAAAAAGAGAAAACAATGAAAATAACAGAAAATTTCAGCAACTGAAGAATATTAAAGAGAAAAAGTGTGATTGGTGAATCAAGGAAAAGAAATGAAGGAGTCAACATTTCTTTAAAGACTTTGTTGTCCATGTTTTGAAATTTAAAGTTAACTAACTTCTAATTTTCATATTCCCCACAATTAACAGTAATGACATCATCAGGATCTAAGGTAAGGGTTTTTAACCTGAATTCTATAAACAAGTTTTAGGTAATCTGGTGAACTTGGATGGGGAAAATAAATCTCTTTATTTTCCTTAGCCACTAGCTAAAATTTAATTGTAACTGTAGTTGTAACTTCCTCGGACTGCTATGGGGATCCATGACACAAAATAGCTTAAGAATGCCTGATATAAGACAACCTTGGAACTAATAATTTGTCAAGTCACATAGCATAAAAAATTATGTTGAGCAAGTATTTTTAAAAATTATTTTCACTTTACTTCAATGTTACTATCCAAGACTAGGGGTAGTTTAAACAAAGCCTTTATCTTGGCTGCTTACAATGTTTGTCCTTAATTACCCGAAAAACCTAACAAAGGTTTTTGGTTTGGTTTGGTTTTAAAAAAAAGTTGTAGACTAAACTTTTCCCTTAATAATCTTGGACCTAGGTTATGATTTTTTCCCATAAATGCACCAAGGGGTGTAACATTCCACTAAAACTTATCTGAACAACTGTAAAAGGAAGTGTCAGAATTAAGTTCTTATCCTGTGCTGTTTTTTTTATTATATTTTCTTAACTCTTTGGGGTGGGGATGAATACCAGCTGGTCATTACATTTACAATGGAATAAGCTGGAGTTTCTACCATATTATGAATTCAACAACTCAATTTAAAGCAAAAAAAATAATACTTAGGAAGCACTTACATATAGCACTAGTACTCTAGACATTTACAAGACACATTTGCTCTTTTTTTCATATAAATTTATTTAGTTTTCAACATCCACTTCCACAAAATTTTGAATTTCAGATTTTCTCTCCATCCCCCCCTACCCCCAGTCCAGGACAGCATATATTCTAATTGTCCTTTCCTCCAATCTACCCTCCCTTCTATCCCCCCCACACTCCCTTATCCCCTTTCCCTTCTATTTTCCTGTAGGGTAGTAAGATTTCTATGCCCAATTGCTTATATATCTTATTTCCTAGTTGCATACAAAAACAACCTCTAACATTCATTTTTAAAGCTCTGAGTTCCATTCCCTCCCTTATCCCTCCCCTCCCCCTCATTGAGAAGGCAAGCAATTTGATATAGGTTATACGTGTGTGGTCAGGCAAAACACCTCCATAACACTGATGTTGTAAAAAACTAACTATATATTTCCTCTATCCTGACCTCCATTTATTCAATTCTCTCCTTTGACATGTCCCTCTACTAAAGTGTTTGCCTCTGATTATCCCTTCCCCCAATCTACCATCCCTTCTATTATTCCCCCTCTCTCATCTCCATCCTCCTGCTTATCTGTAGGATAAAATAAATTTCCATACCTAATTGTGTATGTTATTCTCTCCTGAAGCCAAATCTGAAGAAAGGAAGGCTTGCTTGTTCCCTCTCATTTTCCCCTTCTTCCCCTCCATTGTAAAAGTTTTTTCTTGCCTCTTTTATGTGAGATGATTTAACTATATTCTACCTCTCCCTTTCTCTTTCTCCTAGTACATTCCTCTCAACACTTAATTTTCTTTTTTAGATATCATCCCTTCCTATTCAGCTCACCCTGTGCCTAGCGCTCTCTCTCTCTCTCTCTCTCTCTCTCTCTCTCTATATATATATATATATATATATATATACATACATATATATACATATATATGCACACACATATATAATGTATATACACACATACATGTACATACACACACAAAATACACACATATATATTCCCTCTAACCACCCTAATACTGAAAAAAGTCTCATGAGTTACAAATATCATCTTTCTATGTAGGAATGTAAACAGTTCAACTTTAATAAGTCCCTTATTGGTTTCTCTTTCCTGTTTACCTTTTCATGCTTCTCTTGATTCGTGTATTTGAAAGTCAAATTTTCTATTCAGCTCTGGTCTTTTCAACAAGAATGCTTTAAAGTTCTCTATTTTATTGAAGTTTCACTTTTTCCCCTGAAGTATTATACTCAGTTTTGCTGGGTAGGTGATTCTTGGTTTTAATCCTGTCTCCTTTGACCACTGGAATATTATATTCTAAGCCCTCCAATCCTTTAGTGTGTAAGCAGCTAAGTTCTGTCTTATCCTGATTGTGTTTCCACAATACTTCAATTGTTACTATCTGGATGCTTATAATATTTTCTCCTTGACCTGGCAACTCTGGAATTTGGCTACAATATTCCTAGGAGTTTTCCTTTTGGTATCTTTTTCAGGAAGTGATCAGTGAATTCTTTTCATTTCTATTTTAACCTCTGCATCAGGGCAGTTTTCCTTGATATTTCTTGAAATACGATATCTAAGCTCTTTTTTTAATCATCATTTTCAGGCAGTCCAAAAATTTTTTAATTATCTCTGCTGGATTAATTTTTAGATCAGTTGTTTTCCCAATGAGATACCTCACATTGTCTTCTATTTTTTCTTTCTTTTGATTTTGTTTTATAAATTCTTGATTTCTCATAAAGTCATTAGCTTCTATTTGCTCCATTCTAATTTTTAAAGAATTACTTTTCTTCAGTGAGTTTTTAGACCTTTTTCTCTATTTGGCCCAATCTGCTTTTTAAAGCTTTCTTCTCCTCATTGGCTTTTTGGACCTCTTTTACCATTTGGGTTAGTCTAATTTTAAAGTTTCTATTCTCTTCATAATTTTTTTGGATTTCCTTTAGCAAGTTGTTGACTCATTTTTCATAATTTTCTTGCATCACTCTCATTTCTCTTCCCAATTTTTCCTCTACTTCTCTTACTTGATTTTCAAGATCCTTTTTGAGCTCTTCCATGGACTGAGACCAATTCGTATTTTTCTTAGAGGTTTTGGATGCAGAAGCCTTGGCTTCATTATCTTCTTCTGGCTACATGTTCTGATCTTCCTCATCACCAATGATGTAAGAAAATACCTTTTTCACTGAGAAAGTAAGAATCTATAGTTTGTTTCTTTTTCCCCTTTGCTCATTTTCCCAGTCAAGTACTTGACTTTTGAGCTTTGTTAAGTGGAGGGCTCCAGAAGCCACTTCAGCTTCAGCAGTGGCTGCCCCCACCCTAGAACAAGGGGCAGGACTAACAGGGGTGGACTGGTGCCAGGCTGGGGCATGCTTCCCTCTCAGTCAGGTGAAAGATCCTTCCCATTGTCCTTTGAAGCTGTCATTAGTGTCTCTGGGTTGAGAAGTCTAGAACCCACACCAGCAATTCAATCCCCTAAGGTCTCCTCCAGCTCAGTTAGTGCTGGCATGGCCCACACCAAACTGCACTCCATTCCTAGCCTGGTGCAACAGATCCTTCCTGTAGACATTCCAGATTGTCTTGGGCTGGAACTTTGTTTCAGTCTATCATTTTGTGGCTTTTGCTTCTCTAGAATTTGTTTAGTCATTTTTTTTTACTGGTTTTTTGAAGGCTTTGGGAGAAGAGCTGTAATAGGTCCCTGCTTCTATTCTTCTATCTTGGCTCTACCCTTGACACCTTTGTTCTTCAAGACTTGCTGAATTATATGTCATCTTAATTGAAGAATTGGACTCAAATGTGTTCAATTCTCCTCTGGTTCAGCTGAGGTTCTGTAAGCTTTAGGTCCCTTTTAATCCAGTCCCATAAATTATATTCATTTTGTTTCAAGATGACCCACCAATGAATTCCAACTATATCTGGATACCCTTCAGAAGTGTACCAAATCTAGTCAGTCACTCATATCTCTGAAGTTTATTATAGAACAAAAAGGTTACTGGGAATGTCCAGCAGCAAAATTAAAACAAGATTCCTCCTCATCCTGGCCCAATGGGATAGCAGAAAAATGAAGCTTCTCAAACCATAAGGAGGTCCACTCCAATAAAGAGATACAGATGCATACCAGGGCTATCTACCATTTGCTAATAATTTGACTATGGGCAAATCACTTAACCTTTCTAAGTCTCAGTTTCTTTATCTGTAAAACTGGGATAGGATTATTTGCACTACCAGTATATAAATACTTAAAATAGGGATAGGAATATTTGTACTACCCATATCTCACAGTGTTGGTGAAGAAAAGATTTCATAAATTGCAAAATACTATATAAACTAGACTAATTAGTATTATATGTCTGAACTAATATTTTAAGGGATTAAAATATTTTCAATGTCAGTAAATGAGGGGAATATATTTTCTTTTTTAAAACAAAAATTCATAAGTATGTAATCGCTCTTAGAAATATAATCAGCACATTCAGAAGATCTTTAACATACTGATCAGGACTGAATCTAATGAGCAGCTGTAAGGAACATCCTGTTGTGTGTTTACATATATCAATAGTTTTCCAGGTTAGCCTATTCTGGTCACAATTTGGCCCTTTACTGAACCACAGTGGGCGGACTTCCAATTCATGGCTGCAAAAACACAAAATCTGTTAGAAGTTGCTTGCTGAGGCAAGATTCCATTTGTTATCTGAACTTTGTATGTTTCTGTAAAATAACAGGATGAAACATGTAGATTTCTACAATTGCTCTTCTAGAAATCCTCCTAGTCCTTAAGCATTACTAACCTTCTAATCACATAATTTTATTCACATTAGCCAAATGAATTGCATAACGTAACACTCCTTTAAGCGGACAGAGAAGTCTACATTTGAAAAAATATCTTTGTCTCTCCACAGTTTCACCTGGAAAGAAAGAAGGTATGGCTCAGAAGAATAGGATGGGGGAGATATGCTTTCCTATATCTTCTCTGAAGCTTTTCAAAATCCCTGCTCTATCTCATGCCACAAAAAATGTGGAGGAGGGGGAGGGTCAAATCCAGATTGCTACTGGATACTTCAGTTTGAGCTCTCCTGTGCACTGGCTCCTTCACATTTTAAAGACAACTTATACAAGAGCACACTGCCTAATTTTTAGTAAATCTTCAAAGGATATTGAGTTTTTACATTGATAATCTGTTTTGGACCAAAGATACTAGACTTAGAGGCTACCCACATAAGCACGGCTGGTAACCAGGGAGTCAGTACAAATACAGGAACCCACTTTCAGAGCCCTTTTCTGTTCCTTACCATCACCTCTAGGCTAAGTTGATTGGGTGTTCACACCAAGTCCAGTACCCATAAGATGCATTGCTCAGACCAGGAGGCCTATCAGACTGCCTAAGGAGGGCTGAATTGGCCCAGAATGGAAAAAGAACAGGTTAAAGCTCCTACACCAGTCAGTAGAAGGACCCAATCTAGCGTGGGTAAAATAGAGAAACCTGGTCTCAAAAACAAAACCCAAGTTCATAGAGCCCAGGTTAAGAACTCCTCTTCTAGTGACTCTTGCACACCTGCTAAATGAAATACTGAATGAAAATGCCTAGGAACCAAACATAAGCCACAAACCTCAATTTAAATACAGATGACAGAGTTTCAAGCTACAGTAGAAAAATGATCCTTTTCCTTCAAGCAATTCACAACAGAAAGTAAAACATAGATAATTACTATTTTTTTAAACAATAAGCCGGCTTTAGGCTGTTAACCTAGAGAAATAACAATCCAAATGGTACACTGAGACCCTAGTTTTTAGACTGTCAGGTTGAATGAACTGTTTTCCTCTTAAGCCTAAGTGTGTATGTTTGTTGATGTACTTGTGTTGGGAAGAGTGGGAAAGTGCTGAATATTTTGCTAGGAAGGGAAGCTGAAGAGCCATACCACATGGACTCATCCCAAGCTTCATGGTAGAACCATGTGACAGCTGCTCCTGCACAATTTAGAAAAGTGAGTAGATAATAACTTATTTTTCTACCTTCCTCATATATCCAGAGCCAGGTAAAACTGGCTTTTAATGACTGAATAAGATACAGGTGATCTATAGTGGAAAACCGTATCTTTCACGGTTCTTTGTCTTAATTAAGGTATCACTAAACTGGTCCAAAAATCCACATGTGATATGTGAAGCAAGTTCCGGTTTTGAATTAATACATTTATTGACACAATCCTTTCACTCCAGAGTGCCTGAGCCTGATCTGAAGTCATATAGAAACTAGCTCAACTGTCTAAGGTTTTCTAAAAATGGTTTTAATCGGATCATCTCCTGTTCAAAAATCCTTAGTAGTTCCCCATTGTCTATAAGACAAAATTTAGACTCTTAGCTGGAAATCATTTGACTCTGAGCACAATTTCAATTTGATATTCCAATGATCTTTTGATAAATAACCCTCCACTGAGTCAGGATGGTCTATTCACTGTCACCCCAAAACATAACTTTTTTTCACACATCAGTCCCATTTTTTAAAAAAAAAACCACTTATGCTGAGTCCAGCCTAGCGTGTCTTCCTTTTCTCTCTCCATCTATTTAAAGTCATTACCTAATTCTGTCTCCTCTTTGAAATCTCTTTTGAACTCTGCTTAACTCTACAATCCATCATGATTCCAGAGAATTAGGATAAAAAATGCTGCCTTCCTCCTGTCAGAGGTAATGGACTAAATATGCAGAATGAGACACACATTTTTGGTTGGCCAAGGAGAGAATTTGCTTTGCTTAATTACATTTATACGTCACAAAGATTTTGCTTGCTTGTTTTTTTTTCCTAGTAGTGGGGTTGGGAGGATGAAAAATTAATACTTAATAACTGAAAAAAATGTTAATTTAAAAATTTTTCAAAGAAATCTTTTCTGATCATTAATCAGAATGCCAAGAGCACTTACTCTCTGTAGCATTTATTTGACACAACGTATACGTTCGTATGTTGCTGACAATATATATTGCATCTGCCTTGAATGCAGAGAATGTTTTTCATTTTATCAGCACTCAGCAAGTTACCTTGCATATAGTAGGTATTTAACAAATAATTTGTTGGATTGAACTGGAATCTGTAAGCTTCTCTAATGCATTTAAATGATTTTCTTTACATAGAACATTGCAAGAGGAACACTTACTCTATTTTGTAAACTATGGATGCCTGTATTTTGGTTTGAGTATTGTTCTTCTTTATCATATTCAAGCACACAATTCTTGTTTTCTCTTGAGACTTTTCCAGTTTCTCCACCCATTGCTTAGTTCCAAAAGTGAAATTGTCAAGTGATCTTTATCTATCTTGCTTCAAGCATATTAATTAGCATGGGCATCATCATATCGTGACTCCCAAAAACTGGCCTCAAAATTTCCCAAAAGTTGGGAGCCTATAATGTATAAGAAATTCCAGATTATAAGGTAAAGGTATGTCGGTACAAGCTTTCAAGTTTGTAAAATCTACGCTTTGAATACATAGCTACATAAAAGCAACTGAATAAAGTCAGACTTAGCTTCATGCTTAATTTCACTCCACCTACTTTAAACATTATAAAAACCACACATAATTTTTAAAAAATTCACTCCATTTAATAGGAAATGTGCCATATAGAAAATAATCAGCATTCCCAAAACCAAGTATATCATCACAAAATGCTGGCAATGATTTCTACTGCTTCAGGTCTTCTGGCAACAACATAACTAAAATCAGATCAATAAAGCAGATACAGAAATTGTCCTTTTTTAAAAAATCACATTGGGAAATACTATTTCCTCTTTTGTCTTGTGATGTGAAGCTATGATATGAAAAAAAATACTGCTACTTCACTGTAATAATTGTTGTAAAAAATTTCTAACCAAGATGAAAATGACTCAAGGATCATCAGTGCCATATAGATTGTAATATTACAAAACAACCTCTGAAATACTAAGTCATTTCCTTTCTGTTCATTAAGAAAAAGATGATACAGTGGATAGAGCATTGGACCTAGAGTCAGAAGGGCTGAATCCAAATCCAGCCTTGAGAGCTCTCAACTCAGAGATGGTAAAGGGGTCAGACAACTTGTCAGAAAGAGATTATTGGGGACCCTTTGCTGGCACTAGGTACTCTTGCAACTGCTTGATAGTTCTATTGCCTATTTGAAACAGTTCTGGGTCAAAGTTCCAGGGCAGAGACAAATGCTTGTAATCCACCCTGGTCACAGTCTCAGGGCCAAGAGGAGGATCAGCACTTGTGGCTATAGGAGAACAGGATCCCTTCCTGGGCAAAGACAAAAGTGCAGATCAGGAGAGCAGTGACCACAACTCTCTCAAGATAACAACACTGAGAACTTGTAGACCTTTAGAAACTAGCTCTGAAAATAGCAGCATAAAAAGTCTGAAGCTTGGCACAGTGCCTCCTTAACCCCTACTGAGCAGAACCCTATTTTAACATAAAGTTCAAATTAAAAAAGAAATAGACTGGGGGGAAAATGAGAACACAACAACAAAAAATAATTTGACCATTAAAAAGCTACTATGGTGGGAGGAAGACCAAGACATAAACTTAAAAGACAACAATGTGAAAACAGCTACAAGGAAAGCCTCAAAGAAAAATGTTAATTGGACTCAAAGGCAGCAAGAATTCCTGGAAGTATTAAAGAAAGAGATAAGAGTGGTAAAGGAAAAATTTGGAGAAGAAATAAAAGTGATATAAAAGAAACATAAAAGAGAATTAATGGCTTGGTAAAAGAGGCACAAAAAATAAAAAAAAAAAACAATTGGCCAAAGGGAAAAGGAGATGCAAAAGTTCACTGAAGAAAACAATTCCTTAAAAATTAGAATTGGGCAAGTAGAACCCAATGACTACATGAGACTTTAAGAAACAATAAAACAAAGTCAAAGGAATAAAAAATTAGAAGAAAATGTGAACTATCTTATTGAAAAAATAACTTACCTAAAAAATAGATCCAGGAGAGATAATTTAAAAATTGTTGGACCATCTGAAATCCTTGATTAAAAAAAGCCTACATATCATATTTCAAGGAATTATCAAACTACTCTGATATCTTAGATCCAAAGGTAAAATAGAAATTAAAAGAACCTATTGATCACCTCCTGAAAGAGATTCTTAAATGAAAACTTCAAGGAATATTCTAGTCTTATTCCAGAGGTCCCAAGTCAAGGAGAAAATACTGAAAACAACAAAAAAACAATTAAAATATTGTGGAGCCACAGTAAGTATCACTCAAGATTTAGCAGATCCCATATTAAAGTGATGGGCTTGGAATTTGATAGTCTGGAAGGCAAAGGAGTTAGCATTACAACTAAGAATCAGCTACATAGAAAAACTGAGTGCAATCCTTCAGGGGGGAAAACACTGACATTTAATGAAAGAGAGGACTTCTAAGTATTCCTGATGAAAAGACCAGAATTGAATAGAAAATCTGACATTCAAACACAAGATTCAAGAGAAGCATAAACAGGTAAACATGAAAGAGTAATTATAAGGAATTCAATAAAGTTAAACTGTTTACATTTCCATATGGGAAGATGATACAGATAACTCCTGAGAATTTTATCATTATTAGGGCAGTTAGAAGGAGTCTATACAGAGAGATGACATGAGTTTAAGTTGATTATGTTGGGATGATCTCCAACAAAAATATAGGGGTGAGAAAGAGAGATGCACTGGCAGAAGGAAAAGGGAGAGACAGAATGGAGAAAATTTTCTCACATAAAAGAGGTATGCAAGAAAGAGTTTTTTATAGAGGAGAGAAAAATGGGGGGGGGGGCAATGCTTGAACATCACTCACTGGAATTAGTTGAAAGAGGAAGACACACACAGAGTGGGGAGGGGGAAAGGGGGGGGTGTTGTCATCCTTTCTTGAAGACCAAAATGACATCACTATGTTAAAGTCAAGTTGCAGTGTGTCCACCTGAGCAGACCAATATAAGCTTGGAATGCTGTAGCACAGGTCAGGCACAAGTCCATGTGAACATTTCAGGTGGATTCTCTAAATTTGTGCATCTTGTGTTTCTTTTGGGCTAATTCAATTCTGCTTTGCTCATAAAGTACAGCACCTTCTTTGATGAGGGCACAGGCAGTCCTGTACCAGTGTCTCCCATATAATGCAATCAATTATAAAGTTATTAAGAGACACCTTGACAGTGTTCTTGTATCACTTTTTCTGATTAGCATGTGAGTGCTTGCCTGGTGAGAGTTTTCTATAAAATAGTCTTTTAGGGTGTCATATATTTGGCATTTGAACAAAGTGGCCAACCCAATGGAGTTACACTCTCTGCAGTAGAGTTTGAAGGAGGGAGAGAGGGGGAGGGGAAGAAGGGGAGAGGGGGGTGGGGGGAGGGAGAGGGAGAGACAGAGAGAGGGAGGGAGGGGGAGGGAGAGAGAGGGAGAGAGGGAGAGAGAGGGAGAGAGGGGGAGGGAGAGAGAGAGAGAGAGAGAGAGAGAGAGAGAGAGAGAGAGAGAGAGAGAGAGAGAGAGTCATGTGAAAAAATGTTCTAAATCACTAATAACTAGAGAAAGACAAGTTTAAACTACTCTAAGGTACCACCTCACACCTATTAGAAATGACAAATCCTAAAGGGGATGAGGAAAATAGGAACATTAATGAACTGCTGATAAAGTAGTTAAGCAGTCCCAACATTCTGGAGAACAATTTGGAACTAGGCCCAAAGAACTATAAAACTGGGCAAACCCTTTGATCCAGCAACACCACTACAAGGTCTGTATCTCAGAGATCAAAGAAAGAGGAAAAGGACCTATATGGACAAAAAATATTCATAGAAGCTCTTTCTGTGGTGGCAAAGAATTGGAAATGGAACTGGGAAATGGTTGAAAAGTTGTGGCATAGGATTGTGATGTAGTTTTACTGTGCTATAAGAAATGATGAGAAAGATATGGCAAGATCTGTATGAACTAACACAAAGTGAAATAAAATGAACCAACAGATCAATGGTAATATCAACTGTAAAAGACTTGGCTACGCTGGTCACTGCAATGATCCAAGACAATGCCAAAGAACTTAGGATCAAATAAAGCCATCCACTTCCAGGGAAAGTGAGTGCAATCTGAAGTATAACAGTCTCACTTTTTTTGCTTTATTTTGTTTTATGATATGGCTAATATGCAAATGTGTTTTGCATGACTTCAAATGTATGACTGATACATCGTTTGCCTTCTCAGGGAGTGAGATAGATGAATGCATAAGTGGAAAGAAAGAAAGAATACACCAGCAATTCCCATTTATATAAAACTTTCAGATTTGCAAAAGGCTTTCTCCTCCCAACCCCCTGGGGAATATAGCAAAGGTGTTATCTTTCTCATTTCACAAATGAAGAAACTGAGACTCTAAGTGGCTTGCTTACAGTAACACAACTAGCTTTGAAGGTGGAATTCAAATCCAGAATTCCTGATTCCAAGTTCAACATACTATCACACCACATTGCCTCTACTTAACTAATGATAACCAATCTCATTAAACAAAAACATAAAGTGTGGATACAATTCTGAGATAAAAGCCTAAGTGCAAGGTTCCCAAAACATTTTGGTTTGGTGTATCCTTAGTGTCTCACTAAGTGATTAATTTTTTCACATTGTGCCTAAGCCAAAAGAGATGCCTAAGAGTTACATTTATTAAGCCAGGTAAAAAAATAACTTTTAAAAAATCTGCAACAGTATCCTAGAATGTAAGCCCTAAATTTCATCTAGCAGAGTTAATGGACCTGTTAAGGCTGCAGTATGGTAAGGTTTTTTCATTTAAATTTATTTTTCATTTAAATAAAATTAAAATGCACATTCTATTACTGCCTTTCTTCCCTTTTTTTCTTCTACATTTATTCCTTCCTCCTTGTCCCAAATAAGATGTAGGTTCACTGAGTTGTTCTAGCTAGAAGGAACCTGAGAGATCATGTATTTCAGGGATTCTTATTCCATGGTCCATTAACTCATTTAAAAAATATATTTTGATAACTACACAGCAATATATTTGGTTTCCTTTGTAATCTTATGTGTTTCATTTTATGCATTTAGAAACACTGTTCTTTTTTATTTTATTTTTTAAAAATTATTTATTTTTAGTTTTCAACATTCACTTTTATAAGATTTTGAGTCATAAATTGTCCTCTCTCTCTTTTCCCCTCCCCAAGATGGCATGAAATCTAATATAGATTATATATGTGCAATCATATTAAACACATTTCTACATTAGTCATGTTGTGAAAGAAGAATCCAAATAACAGGGAAAAGTCACTATACGAAAAAAACACAAAAGCAAAAGAGAGAGAGAGAACAGTATGCTTCGATCTGCATTCAGACTCCATAGTTCTTTCTCTGGATATGGACAGCATTTTCCATTAGGAGTCTTTTGGAATTGTCTTAGATCATTGCATTACTAAGAGCTAAGTCTATCAAGGCTGGTCATGGTAAAATGTTGCTGTTACTGTATACAATGTTCCCCTGGTTCTACTCAGCATCAGGGGAAACACCATTCTAAGAAGTGGTCTGTAAGTTACAGCAGTGGAGTCAACGACATTGAAAAGGTTGAGAGGACCCCAGTCTAGTTCAACTTCCCCGTTTTGTAGATGAGGCAAATGGCATTCAAAAAGATCACAGTACACACAGAGCAGGGCTGGCACTCAAACTCAACATCCTCCTAGGCCAGGCCTCTTTATGATCTATATCCTGCCTTATTCTTTATGATGCTGATGCAATAAATTTCAAATAGTAAAAAAATCCTAAAAACTTGACTACCACCACAAATTTGTATATTGATCTGGAGCCATCCAAAAAATAATTACTCAAGCTGTCCTGATCAAAAGTACCAAATTAAAATAGTGAAAATGAACAAAAAGCTATACCTGCCCATTTTAAACAATTGCATTTAAGGGAAATGACTTTGTGTTTTTGTTATCATTGTGAGAACTCAAAGTTCAACCCTATATAAAAGCTTATAAAAGCCAGGGTAGTTTGTGATAAAGGCAGAGATGTTACTTTTGCAATTGTTATCACGAACTCTTTTTTTAAAATATAGTTAAGAGAAAAGAATGAAATCAAAGGGAGGCAAGCTGGGAATATATGAATCCAGTTAATGTAAACTATACTCAGATATGTGGTTAAAAATAAAGTTGCTTACACACATGTAGATGTTGGCAATGATGCAACATTATAACATACACTCATTTGAAAGGTTTTTAAAAAATATTTAATTATATAATAAAATCTGAGGGACAGAAAATTAGCAAGATAAGAATTGCTTATATTAAAGATCCTGATGAAAAGTCACCAGTTACATATACTCAGAACAATAATAATTGATTTTCTAATAGCATATAAAATATGCTTTTATTCTTTGGGATATTAACACACTTTCACGCTACTTTAGGTCTTGTAAAGCACAAGTATAACCATGTTACACTGAAAGATTTGCTCACAGAGTACTTAACAGTATTTATGAAAAACAATAAAAATATTCTTATTAATGCCCCATAAGAAATTCAGCTGAACCGCATATGGAATGTGAGTTTCCTTCACTTGGTTCATTCATATGACTATATTCCAGTGAGTTGTCGCTTCTTATTTTATCTTTATAACTCTACTGTGTAGCTCCCTTAACCTCAATCTTTGGCCTGTTTGAGCTATTTTTTAAAAGTTAGATGAGGACTCTTTTCTAAAGATATCTCCAATTTCATTTTGTGAACATAGACATTTTTTAATAAGTGAACTGTGTACATAGTAATGTTATTCTATTTTATAAGTATATTTACAGGAAGTTTGGGAATCAGTAAAGGTGCTTCACAATTTCCCCAAAGCAATCTCTCTTCCTCTTTTTCAACTCTGGGCCCAGTTCATTGTCCGTCTGCAATATCTGCTCCAGATATGCATACTACTAGACGAGTTGTAGGTGTCCATGCAGATATACGTTGAAATATGAGGAAAAACATTCTTTATCCATTTGAGCTTTCTGGTGTAAATGGACAGACAATTCTTTTCAGTGACTGTAGAACCTCTGTAATGTCATAGGACTTGATGAAATCACCAGGATGTCTTCTGCAAATGAGCAATTTGTGGGAGGACCATATCATCCATCAGGAACTTTTCATGACTTAGACATTATGTCTGATCTCCTCCCTCACAGTAGCGGGCATACTTTTTAATCCTTGTTTTATGCCTCTTCTGATATTTATCATCAGTGGTTCACTAAACAGAGTTATTTCTATTGTTATATCTTCTGAGGTGTCTTAAACGATGTTGATATATGAATGGGAGATGAATTGTTGTAAAGGAGTTCATAAAGGATTTCTACCCAGCTGAATGCTTTTCAAAACTTGCAAACATTAGGACAATGTGATCTCATATTCTCTCCATCTTTCAGTCAGTGGTTAGAGAGCAAAAATTTGATTCATCATTGAATAACACCTGCAAAAGCTGGAATCCTTTACTTTGTGTGTATATATGTATATATAATATATATCCATATAAATATTTATAGGGAAAATAAATAGGACAATATGAATACAGACTATTAACTTCATGTTTTCTCAGTTCCTTTTTTTTTGAACCAAATAAGGTTTACTGCTTTAGATATCTTATAAATCATTTCATCAGTGCTCTTACAATTTAATCTGATCTACCTTACATATGCTTGTTCCAATCTGGCTGCATTCTCCATCTCTGTTCTCTTTAGTGCCATTTCTACTTCTATTATAAGCACATTATGGGCTGTGATGAATGTTCAGGTGTGGTGGTTCTACTATCCTTAATGGAGACAATTTGCTGTAATATATATATATATAATATATATATTATATATATATATATTTGCAAATCTTTTCCACTTTTTTATAGTCCTTTTCCCATCTTCATCCTTGAATGCTCTGGAGGACTTTCCTTAGTTGGACATCTTTTCAAATTTTATTTAGGCTGATTTTACCCATTCCCTCTCAACTTTATTTGAGATGATACTGATCATTTTCATCTGTAACTTTCTTCATAAGATTTTACAGATGATATTCTTAGATAGCCATCTCTCTCCGTTTGGAAAGTTAAGTCATACGTCTGGTGACTAAGGCACTTTCTGGGTTTTTTTTATCTCTTTGTTGCAATAATTAATTTATATTGGTTTAGCAACTACCTTAAACATAATGGCTTTGTGCAATGACCAATAAATTGATATACTATTTGAAAAAAATAACATCAAAATTGATATCCTAGAAAAAATAAAACCAAAAGGATAAAAGAAAATTAGCATTAAAAGGAAAGATGGCTCATAGGTTTTGTACAGAAAGAAAGATAATTTTGGCAGAAGACAATAGAATGATAAAGTTAGATGTAGTGATTTTTTTGATTGGATTTCCCCCCATAAAACTTATTTTGAATTCCACTTTGTTTTGCAGCTAAAAACCAACTCAGGTAATAGACCACTTCAAAATCTAATTTCTCACATTTTAACACTCCCCTTAGCACATCATAGAGAAATAAGAAACTTCTTCTCTTCCAGTTTGCAGGTTGTTTAGGATTGCCCCAAACCAGATGTGTCAATAAGAAGGTCAGATAAGAATAATCGAGAAAAAAAAGAGTATATGAGCATCCTAAAATAGTCATATCGAGTCTCCAAATTATGTTCCAAACAATGTAACACACAAAAATTTTAAAGTGAAATCCTCTGACCAAGTAATCCCAGTAACTGGGAAGGCACATGAAGGAAAGAATTAATAAAGAACAGATATTTATACAAAAATGCTAATAGCTGCACCAAATTTAATAGCAAAAAGCTACAAACTATCTAAATGAATAATAGTTGAGGATGTCACTAGACTTTAATTTATAATCAAAACAAAGCAATAAAATTATAAAGTACATGCCAATTTGCAACTTTATTTGTGTTCCTTTTAAACTCATCCCTTTAACAGGGACATGATTTCCCTCTTGGCCTACTGACACCTTGTATTTTGCTAGAAATTATGGCCGTAAAAACAACTCCATATGCCCTTGCTTACTGTAATAAAAGAAAAGTCAGTTTATCCAAACTTAACAAGGCTCTTATGAAAGTTTAAAAAAAAAAAACGAACTCTTGCACTAAATAGATATCATTATAAGGAAAACTCCAATCCTACCTGCTATGAAGAGCTTCTTGTCTACTTTGTCCCTTATGGTCAAAAACTCCAGTAATTTATTAAATGGATGCACAAATACTTCACTTGCCACAGATATAATAGACAGAAAAGGCATGGTAATTGTTTTCTAACATGGTGTCATGCTTCCCCACGTTTTGGCTAAGATTAAGTTTAGTGTAGTAGTAAAACTGAAAGGGAGCTCGAGAAATCATCTGCTCCAAACGCCCACCTCCATGAAGGTGAATGATTAAACCATCCAAGAGAAATGATTATCTGTTCTCACACAAAAAGAGCAAATAGTATTCTCATTGGCGTTACAGAACAGCCAATTCTCAAAGAGCTTTCTCATTAAACAGCTCAGCGGCTCTCAGGAGTCAGGTTAAGAGCTTGGATGGTATAGTACAACCTATTGTTGTGCCAACAAAAAGAAAGAGCACATCCTATCAATGTTGGAACACACAAATGCCTATACAAGTAGACAACACAGACTCCTTACTGACAACCTAAGAGGTTGATGTTTGATTGATGCTACTGAGAATTATAAAGCTCAACCTCCTTGGTGGAAAAGATCGAAAAAGGCATTCCAAATAGTGCCTAATAACCTAAATCAAACAAACCATACAATTCTGATGGAACAAAAACTAGCCACAGAGAAAATGCCACAGAGTCCTGCAAATAGTAGCTGGTCAAAGGTCAGATTACACATGCATTCAGTGTGGAAAAGGAAGTCTTCTCATAGTGACAAACAAGGTAGCCACCAACAAGGATGGAACTTTAGATCAAGGAAGACTCAGTGACTAATTATGCTCTGAATTTAGTCAAATTGAAACTATGGATTTTCACAGATATAGATAACTTCCATGTATGCTGTACTTGGAGTCAAAAGAAATGTAATTTTTCCCCTCTTTTTAATATTTATCTGTTTATTTTTAGTTTTCAACATTCACTTTCATAAGATTTTGAGTTTCAAATTTTCTCCACCTCCTTTCCCTCTCCCCTCTCCAAGATAGCATATAATCTGATATAGGTCATACACATTAAATGTATTTCCACATTAGTTATGTTATGAAAAAAGAATTAGAACAAAAGGAGAAAACCATGAGAAAGAAGAAACAAAAAAGAGAAAATAGTAAACTTTGACCCGCATTCAGACTCCACACTTTTTTCTCTGGATGTGGATAGCATTTTCTGTCTTTAGTTTTTTGGAATCATCTTAGATCCTTGCACTGCTGAGCAGAGTTAAGTCTATCAAAGTAGGTCATCATACAAAGTTGCTGTTGCAGTATACAGTGTTCTCCTGATTCCGCTCATTTCACTCAGCATCAGTTCATGCAAATCTTTCCAGGTTTTTCTGAAATCTAAATTTAAATTCTGTCTCAGACATGATTCGTGTAACCACGGACAACTTGAGTTTCTTCATCCATAAAGTGAGGATAACGATAGCAGTTGTCCTCACCCAACCTGTTGGAAGGATCAACTGAGAAAGAATACATATAATACTTTGCAAACTTAAAGAATCTTACAATGCTCATTTTTATTATTGTTATAGCATCTAAAGTCATTTTACTTGTTAAAATAGTATATAGTTCCATAAAAGGAATGCATGTACACTTTTCATGTTTTCCATGGAAAAAATGGACAATGGAATTAGACAATGGAATGCCTAAATAAAACAAAACCACCTTATTTGGAGTTCATGAATTTCAGTAGATCTGTGTTAAGATCCTGGGAACACAAGGACTTTTCATTATTTTCTAATCATGATTAGGGCACAAATATACTTCCTTTCCCAAAGTAGATCTCTGACAGCCCTAAGAGGGAGGTGTAATTGGGGGTGGGGGGGAGTGCTCTCAAAAAAGTCTTTCAAAAAATGTTTTAAATATTCAATTTGTATCACAAACCACAAGTTAGTAACTTTAGATGCCTCTAATTTTTTTTTTAACAGCATGCATTCAGGATGAGGAACAGACGAAGATGGATTTAATGTGACTTATAGGTTACCTCAAGGTGGAAAAAGTACCCTTCCCACCATGAGCAGGGACACTGATTTCAGGATGGTAGTACAAGTGGGACCAACCAAGGCCAAAGAAGTCCTGCAGGTGCCACCCTGACACCTGCACATCAGTTGTTCACTGATGGTCATACCAAGAAGCAAAGATTTTTCTTTGAGAAGCGTTGATGACTTATAATAAAATCAATCAACAATTTATTGAAACCCTACAACTTTTTCAGCACTATCCTAAAACTGTGGAAACCCGACAGAAGGTTTAGGCTATGGTGAATCTTAAAGACAAAACAGAAGAAATTTCTTCAAGATTACTTTGATTTCAAATTATTAGGTGACAAAGTCATTTTAATCTCACAGAGAAGTACTTTTACTACTTAAATTTACTCATTCATGTATATTACTGAAATTTTACTTTCTACAAAAGGTGTTGTATAAACTTTCTAGTGTCTTTGAAATTAATGCCAGAACTTCAGTGTTATAAAAATTCAAATCATCTTAGACTGGGTAAATAGTCTTTAGGTGGGCAAAGGGAAAGGGATTTTTAAGAATATCTCATAACTAAGAAGAGGATCTCTCTTCTACCATTAAGCTCCTCAGACAGCAACATTAGATTTTATTTATCTTACTTAATGGGGAGGGCATGCCAGTGACTGATTCAATTCAGTGCTAGAATTCTTGAAACAAATGGGGCCATGAATCACAAATATTCATAAAATGCCTGGATATTGTAAAGGAAATTTTTAGTCAGGGAAACAGCTGATAAACAAATGAAAAACAAAAACCAATAGTATGGTTGGCCACAGTTTACCAAATAGTCACTTTAATTTTATGACAAATTAAAATTCTTTAATTGTATAGACTATAAATAATCCCAGCTTGAAAACCTGAGACACATTATTAAATGTAAATTTATAGTTCTGAAAGGCTCTGCCAAAAGAGAAATATATTTCTTTAGATCTTAACTATCTTGGTTCAGTCATTTAACACTGAAATATGTGAAATATTAACTTCCTTCCCATTAGGTTGCTAAGGGGAAAAAAAACTAGAACTACTTAGTAAAGAAGATTACAGAATCTCCTTCCTTTAACTGAAAAAAAAGATAGCACTCTAAGGAAGGGAGTGGAGTAGCTAACTCACCTAATTCATTCTGCTTTATTCTGTGATTTGCCCCTTTTATCTATCTTCCTTTAAATTATTTTGCTCATTTCCCTCTTTTTTAAAATTCTAATTACAAAAGATTTCAGATTTGTCATGATTCTTTTTTGGGGGGCTCAAGGAGAGAGGGGGGGAGCATTCCTTTTGCTGGAGAGCAACGATCTATAAACTGAAGGAAATTCATTTTGTTTCCTCTATCATCTTTACCTTTCCAAAGAAAGTTTCCTTTTTTACATGCACTCTGTGCATACCACAAAGGGACTAAAGGTGGAATTACCTTTAAGGGAGCTGAGTGGTGCAGTGGATAGAGTGTAGGGCCTGGAATCAGGAATCTTCCTGAGTTTCAAATCCAGCCTCAGATACTTGCTAGCTGTGTGTGATCCTAGGTAAGTCACTTAATACTGTTTGCCTTAGTTTCCTCATCTATAAAATGAGCTGGAGAAGGAAATGACAAACGACATCAGTATCTTTGCCAGGAAAACCCCAAATGGGGTCACCTGACTGAAAAATGTCTGAACAAGAACACCTAGTCCAGGCAGAATGAAATTAAATAAGCCTATATTCATAAGGAAGTTGTATATGGGCACACACACCCTCTCCCATGGAATGAAAGTGTATGATCCTACTAAAATAAAGATAACTAGTACCTATTCATTTCTCTACAAATAAGAACTTGAGACCCTATCAAAATTTCTATTTGAAAAGTATATTTAATTTTTATTTATACAAGTTATTTTGAGGTAGTCCCTGTGATGAAATTGGCTCACCCACAGAATCTTCGGATATTATAATGAAAAGGCTTAATTAAGTCTTACTCTAGGTCATCACTTTGAGAAATAGCCAGAGCTCTTGGAAGACCTCCTTTTGGGGTCCCCAATTCTTAGAGAAGCTGCCTGGAAGACATAACTATGAGAGTTATCCACACCTCTCACTTTCATATTTGACAGTATTCTAGTACTCTATTTGGGCAGTTAGGTAGTACAATGGATAAGAGTACCAGTGCAGGAGTCAGGGGACCTGAATTCAAATTTCACTTCAGACACTTGATACTCACTAGCTGTATGACCTTGGACAAGTCACTTAACTCCAATTGCCTCATCCTGGGTCATTTCCAATCATCCTGATGAATATATAGTCACTGGATTCACATGGCTCTGGAGAAGTGAGCCCGGTGACCTGCACAACCCTCCCTCACTCAAAAAACAAAGTCAAGTTCAAGTCATATCATCATTTCTCTGATGGCACGGTCTTCTTCAGCAATGAAAGATGAACGAACATACATTACATACATACATACACACACACACACAGACTATAAAAACAGAAATTACAGAACTTTCACCGAATCACTAAAAACAAGTTATTCCCCATTCTTCTCCTGTAAAACTTTTACAAGGGCTACAATTCTACCGGATTGGAACTGCAGAGCAGAGGTAGATCATCAAATTAATATCCCTAGGAGCCAGGATTATAAAGATCATTAATATTTAGCTAAAAACCCTGGTTTCTAGAGATATACAAATCATTAATGCCTAGCTAAATCCAGCTTGTAAAAGTGCAAAACCTGAAAGTCAACACAAATATAAAACATATTCAGTTTGGAGTGGCTGTCTTCCCTTCCCAAAGGGGTCATTCCTCCTCACTAACATCATGGAATCCCTGGTTTCTTGCAAAACTCAGTTCAAATGCCACCTTCTGCAAGAGGTTTTTTCCAGTTTCTTTAGCTGCTGCTGCTTCTTTCCCCTGAAGTTAGCTTCCATTTAGTCAAGGGGTTCTTACCCTTTTTTGTGCCACAGATCCCTTTGGCAGTCTAGGGAAGTCAATGCACCCCTTTTCTGGATGCTTTTGAATGCGTAAAATATACAGGATTGCATATTTATATTCTAAACTAGGTTGTATAGTGCTTTTTGAATCGATTTTTTAAGAGGCTTACAGGCTCCAAATTAAGAAGCCCTAAGCTAGTCAATATATATCTTTTATACACCTATCTATAGATATGATTGTTCTCCTCCCCACCCCCACCCCCATTAAAAAATAAACTTCTTGAAGATATTTTTCTTTTTATTCTCTGGGTTTAGCTCAGTGTCTAGAATATAGGAAGCATTTAAAAAATGTTTGTTGACTTTTGAAAATATCCCAACCTTACTTTATGTATTAGTTTAGCAAAGGAAACTAAATACATACTTGTATTTACATGCTGGCTGATGTCCTTCATTCTCGAAGAGGATCATAATAGCATCACCATGATAAACTCAAGTTTCACTGCATCTGACTGTGACTGATCAGATCAATATGTGCTCTAGCACAGGTTGGGCACAGATAGTCCATGTGAACATTTGGGGTGGATACTCCAAATCTGTGCATCCTACATTCACTTCATGCTGATTCAATTCTGCTTTGTTCACAGAGCATAACACCCTTAATACAAGCCCACATATTTATATGAACCTCAAAAGCAGAATTTAAGCAAAAAAGGCTGGCTCAGGACTGTTTGAACCTTGGGTTAGTTCTGAAGTAAAATAGCAGAAAGTATAGAACTTGACTGGAGTTAGAAGACTTGGGGTCCCATCTTGGCCCTGATGATTTTTACCTCTATACCCTAACTTCTGGGGCTTTAGCATCTCCTCTGGATTAAATAGCCTCTGAAGTCCCTTCCAGCTCTCCATCTGTGATCCTTCAGTCTTAATTTCCCAGTAAGCAGTCATGGTATTCACACTGTTCTACCATGAATGTAGAACTCATATATACAATAGTTTACAATCCAAGATATGCTATAAAAGTAGCTGAGACTGCAAGCTAGTTCAAGGCTTGAAAAGTTCCAAGTCTATCTTTTGATTGAATTCTGCTGGGTTTGTTTTTAAATATTGCTTATTTCAAAGCTTCAAAAAGGACCACGAAATTACTAACAGAGGAAATAAATACAATATATAGTTTTTTTTCCCTAAAAGTAAGAGGCTGAACCTTGAGAGTAACCAATACTAATAGTGACACCATATGCTAACTTGTAAATAACAACTATGACTAGAAATCTTGTCCTTTATAGTGGTCACACAAATATCTAGCTGCAATATACTAAACTCTTTACTAATAGTAATTCCCAAAGCCCTTTATGGGGACCCCTTCCAAATCTCAGTCTCTTGGCCTCCATCAAATCTCAGTTAAAGTTCCACCATCTGCAAGAAGCCACTCCCACTCTTTCTTAATCATAGTGACTTGCCTCTGATATTATCTCTAATTTATCTGGTAAACAGTTGTTTGCATATTGTGTCCCCTATTAAACTGTGGCATCCTTGAGAACAAGAACTATTGTTGGGTTTTTTTTTGGGGGGGGGGTAGCCTTTGTATCCCAAGTATTTAGTTAGCAGAGAGCCTGGTAGATACTAGGGGATTAATAAATATTTATTGTTTGCTTGTGTATGGCACCATTTTCTTTCATTCTGTATAAAAAATATGCATGACTTTCAGAAATTGACAAAATACCAGGATATTTAAAGTTCTTTAACTAAAAATGGAAACTCCCCCCAAATTTCACCATATAATGAAAGCTGTTAATCAAAAGCACCTTCTTGATACTGTTAGCATACATGATTTCTCTTTCTCTTTATTTGAAAATAAACCAAGTAATCATTACTGAATCACATACTAAGTTTTCTACTGTACCAAGCACTGTAGAAGTATTTAATAACAAATTTATAATAGCAAACGCAACAATAGCTCTAGCAACAATAACTATACCTTTGTACGTAATACAAGTTTCAATTAAATAGAGGAGCAGGCACAGTTCAAAGCACTGGAAGTACACAGATGAAACTTAGAGCCAATTACTGGAGGGGTTGGGGTGGTGGTGGTGATCTTTAAAAGATCTATACAGTACAACTATACAGTAGTGCTTACTTCTTCCACAATCCTGCATTTAATGTAAGATGCACTCTCTTTAATGCACACCTTTTCTTTCAATTATTTCAAAGAAGGTAGGAGGGGCTTTCACATAGAAAGATCACTAGAAAGTTTCAGTGTAATGAAAACACTGCATAGATAACATACCAGTGTCAAATATAAAATCAAGAAAGAAATAAGGTAAGTTCCTCACTCTGAATATTTTTACCCCGTTCAAGTCAAAGTTAAGCGAAAAATGACTACAGGTGTCAGTTTAAGATGAAGGTAAGAAGGAAAAAGCAGTTACAAAGGGATCCAAAGTTAGAGGTGTTTTCTATACGTTCAGCAGGTCTTTCACGGCCCTACCACTGTCTTCAGTTTGTGTCCAGTCACCACTATATGGTGCACTTGACACCCTAAGCACCTGGCGAGAAAAACCAGGGCAATTCTTTTTAGAGAGATCTATGTTTCCATACAAATTCTGCAAAAGTTTTACACCTCCAAACGGTAGGAGGAAAAGATTCCTGACAACTCTAGGCATCAGGAATGGAGAAGGGGCCTTTTTAATGGTAGCAGTTGGAGAGGAAAATAAAAGTTATTGTTAAAATAAAGTTTGCCCGTTCCCAAAGAACCTAGTGGTGCATTCTTGGATTATCGGCAGCCACCCTGCGGTCTGATCTGGGATCTGGCAGGTGTCTTCCTCATCCTTCCCTCCAGGAATTCATCTAACCTGCCGCCCCCCTTAATTTTCCCTCTGGTGAGCTCCCGAAATCTCAGCAGGGGGGTGCCGCAGAACCCCCTCGGGCGCTCCCGGGAATGAATGTGTGGAAGCCGAGTTTAAATGCCCTTCCCGGAGGGACATCCCAGAAGCGGCAGTCAAAAGAACTCCGGGTCCTTCCTCCAGTGGCGTTCGAGATTAATGACCAACTCTCATATATGCCTTTTTAAAAAGTAATGAGTAGATAGACAGTGAGTCCCCGCTCCCTTTCCCACCTGGGCTGGGCAGCGGGATGGAACGATTACGTCTCCCAGCGCTCCACCGCCCTGATCGCCCCAGCTGCCGGGGCATTCCTGACTCCCCGGGCCCTCCTGGTACCGACTTCCTCCTTCCAGGACCCCAGCCCCAGCAGCTGTCGCCGCCTCCGCCGCTGCCCGGTCCCCGCTCCGGGGGCCCGAGCCTGGGCACGCTAGCGGCTCCGGGGTGGGCGGGGGACGCTCCCGGCCCCGGTGGCTCCTTACCTGTCTGACATTCAGCGCCTCCAGTCGACTTTGGCACCCGCCGGGCTCCTCCCGTGCGCTCCGCCGCCGCACCTGGCTGCAGCTCCCCGCTCCCGCCCCGGGCGTGCCCCCCGCCCCCCGCAGCAGGCTCCTTAACACTTCATGGCGCACCGCTCCTGGCCCGGGGGCCCCGGGGAACGTGTGTCCGGCTTGGCGGCGGCAACTGCGGCTACTGCCGCTCTTCCTCCTTTCCAATGGCTTCTCGCCTTTCCCCCGCCCCCGTCTTTTCCCCTCCCTCCCTCTCCGGCCTTCCCTTTTCCTTGGTCTCCCGAGGACCGGACGAACAGGTTTCGCCGCTCCCCGGAGGTGCCTCCCCTCTCCCTACCGCCGAAGCCACCGCAGCCCAGCCAGACTGTGGCGAGGGAGCGAGACGGGGAGGGGTCTCCTCCCCCTCTCTGCGGGGGACGTGGGTGGGTGGCAGGGCGTGGAGCCGGGCCAGGTGGAATGCACAGAGTAGAAAGGGGCGAGAAGAGAAAAGCCCCCGCGCAGTCCAGGTGGCTTCCCACCCTCACCTTCCGCGCCCTTGGATCCACCTCTCCTGACCCCCAACGCCCACCCCACCCCGCTTGGCTAGCAGCCCGGAGCCACTACGGTGGCTCCCCCTCCTTCGCGCTCTTGCTGGGACCACAGCAGCTGCTACAGCTCTCGGTTTACACATCGAGTCTTCCTTCAAAAAAGGCCGAGCAGCCTAGACTTGCCTCCCCGCTTCCTCCACCCCGAAATCCGCAGAAGGCTCGGCAAGAGCAGCGCCCGCTTTTACTTTTCTATCGGCTCTCAGGTTCCGCTCCACGAAGCCTGGGGCCGGTTTGTTAGACACTTTGTGCTAGGCACTGGGGAGCCCAGAGAAGGACCGTGGGGGTGCCGAGAAGGGAAGCAGGCTGCCCCATTGTGAAAAGGTAGAAAATAACAAAACAAAATAGAAGCTTTCCTCTCACATTGATGGCCAAGCGAACATAACTCATACCAGTACTACACACCTGCGCAACACAAATAGCCCACAAGTAAATACTCTTCTGTTGTTTCAAGTGAATTTGTCATAGAACCGACTTGGATTTGAACTCACTTCTACGTTTAGTTACCTACATGTACGACCTTGGGCAAGTATCTTTACCTCCCTGGCCTTAGATTCTTCGTCTCTAAAATGTGTTTAGATGGTCTCTAAAGTTCCTTTCAGCCCTACGTGTATGATCCAATAATTCCCTCCCTCCATCCTCCCCAAAATAAATAAAGACTACTTAAAAGCAAGGATTTACTTTGTTATACCTGTTTGTCTCCTGCCCATCTCTGGCCCAGAAGTAGATGTTCAATATTCCTTCATTTATTCATTCATTTAAAAGACATACATTTAACTTTCTAAGTGGTTGTAAGACTGTTTTAAGTCTTAGGAGTCTATACCCACATGGAGCGAGCATTCTAGAAGTCATCAGGGCCAAATCGAGTTGTGCTGATATATGTTGTGGGGGGTGGGGAGTGTAGGAAAAATCTGTAAACGTAAAGACATTAAAATTTACTATGTACTATTAATATTTTCTCTATCACTTAAGTGCACAATCAACAAAATAATAAATCAAGCCCCGATTTGTAGTTTTTAATGATTTCTGAGATGCAAGTGCTGACACTGAAAATTTACCAACCAAGAGCAAGTTACACTTGGCTCCAGCACACCCTTGCCTGAACATAGATCTGTTTTAAAAGGTAGAGTATATACACTGTATGAGAAATGCAAACCAAAGCACTAAGAGAATTTGGAAGGGGGAGAAAAATCTAGGAAGCCAGTGTAGGAGATGGCTTTTGATTTGAGTTTTGAAGGAGTGGTAGGACATCAAAAAGTATAGTGAAAAGGATGGAAAGACCTTAATCAAATGTAAGGTACCATGAAGCAGGGAATATGTATATTTTAAATTCTAAACTTAAATACCAAAGAGCTCCAACCATTTCCAGGTAACAAAGTAGAACATAAAAAGAGGCATATGTCAATTTATGACTCCCTATTCCAAAAGGACTTTTAAGGTACAGACTGTAATATATTATTAAGGTATATATAAATTCAACCCATCATTTCAAAACTCTTACTTAGCTGTGTTTTCTTCTGGACTTCTCTCTGTACTTCCCCATGTGCACTTTTAAAAAATGTATCAAAGGCTGTCTTCTTTTTCTTTTCTTTTTTTGAGAGGCAATGCTATTGCTATCGCCTCTTCCTCCCATTGCCCACCCAATAAAAAAAAATACCCTTGTAACAAATAAATATGGCTGAACAAAACAAACACAAACACAAAATGTGAATCTCCTTCCACATTTTCAGTCAGTCACCTCTCTGTTAAGAAGTGAGAATAGTATCAGTCCTGTCTAGAGACATGGCTCATCTTGTCTTTCCAGGTTCAGAGTTTTAAAGTTTTTCAAAGTTTTTTTCTTTATTCTATAGGGTTGCTGTTATTGTATGAATTGTTCTGCTGATAAGAGAGAGAGAGAGAGAGAGAGAGAGAGAGAGAGAGAGAGAGAGAGAGAGAGAGAGAGAGAGAGAGAGAGAGAGAGAGAGATTTATTCAAGAAACAGGAAATGGCAGGAATTCAGGAAACCTAGATTACACTAAACCTAGGTTGAGGTCAAGAATAGAGTATTTTGAATACTTGAGTACCTGAATGCCAACTTGAACAGTTCCTCAAAATCTTGAGACCAGTTCTCCAGTTATTTGGTTTCTCTGATTAGTTCAGTTACTTATCTGTGTGCATATGGCATATACTCAGTTCAAAGTATGTTCCTTGAAGGCAAGTACTATTCTAGTTCTTTGTGAGTTCTATACCCATGGTGACTTGGACATGGGAGTACTTTAAAAAGTTTGTTTTTGCTGAAATAAATTCAGTAAGAACCCATTTGTTTTTGTTTTTATAAGCAGGGTAGTGAGTAATCCAAGTTATTTTATGAAGATTAATCTGGAATCTGTACTGAACTGGAAGAGAGAGAAGAGGGGGCTATTGCTGTAGTTTATAGGAGATATAATGAATGTCCACTAAGGTGGTGTCAAGAAGAGACAATAAGGAATATGGGAAAGAGTACTGAATTTGGAGTTTTTTGTTGTTGTTGTTTGATCATTTTTCAGTCATTTCCCCCTCTTCGTGATCCCATTTGGGGTTTTCTTGGCAAAGTTACTGGAGTGGTTTGCCATTTTCTTTTCCAGTTCATTTTACAAATGAGAAAACTGAGGCAAACAGGGTCAGGTGACCTGTCCAGGGTCACACAGCTAGTAAGTGTCTGAGGCCAAATTTGAATTCAGGTCCTCCTGACTCTAGGGCTAGCACTCCATCCACTGAGCCACCTATTTACCCTTTTGGAGTCATAAAAGTATTAAAAATCTCAGCTTTGCACCTGAGTAAATTAAAAAAAAAATTCAACCTCTCTGGGCCTCAATTTTCTCAATTGATCAACGGAGGACTATCTAGTCTTCTAGCTGTAAATCCCATGAAATACAAAGAGACCACAGAAAGGATGAAAGTGACAGGACTTCACAAATGATTGGATTTCAAGAGAAAAGCAAAGAGGACTTTGTAGCTTCTAATCCAGGCAACTGGAAGAATTGAAAAACGGAAACTAAGCTGGTGGAAAGGGAAGGTGAGAAAGATGAACATCTTCTGGTTGTATACCTGCTAAATTAAGTAAAATTACTGCCACAGTCATTAGGAAGGTTTTATGTGGCCCAAGTTCTCCATCTACCTAACAATCAATCTACCCCGAGGCACAAGCTACCTTTCTTTATCTCCTGATGATCCAGCTCTCTACATGCCTTCCTTACTAAGCCAAATTAAGACAGAATCAGCTTGAGTAGGAAGCATTAGGGACACCTGCAGGTCCAGTTTGGACAGGTGAAGGCAGTCACAGGATAATTAAAGGGGAGACAGCTAGAAATGACATGTCACTGCACGTGCCACCATGAAACAGCTGGCCTTCCTCTCACGCTTGTATTCATCATTAAGCAACTATCCTTTTTACTTTTTCTTGAAGAATTTTCACCTTTTGCACAGTGAGTGAACTAGGAAGATGAGTCTTTCTGACTCAAGATCTTTGACATTCTATTCACCTAGCCATGACACCAAAAAAGATGAACCATCATTTAAAGGTATGTTCCTTTTGTCACTAACCATAGACCTCAGAAATTCAACAGTCAGGAATGAAAAATAAAAAGATGGGGAATGTGGTCTTATAAGAGAGTAGCCCACTAAAGGAGGAAGTGAACTTGTGTTGGTGGGATGGACTTCAATGGTAGATCTTTTAGGGAAGGACTGATTATAGGATCATAGCAATAGGTTTTTGTTACATTACTTATACAACTCTTGAAGGATGTACTTTCAAAAATAAAGCATAGGAAAAAAAATCAGTCATTGTAGCTTCCCAGTTTTACAATGTCCACATAAATACAAAAAGGGACTTTAAAAAACCATATAGGCTAATTTTATTTTTAAAGCAAGGGGATAGAAAATGATGTCAGAACAATCATTAATTTGGCATCTCCTTTATCAAACACATTTATTTCGGGGCAGGGGGAGTGGGGAGAATAGGCTAGAAGAAGCATTATACTGAGGCAGTCCCTGCCCTTTACCAAGGGACACAGTTCAGAGAGTTCTTTTCATCTAGGGAAAAACTCCTCTTTGGAGAGACTATACTGCTCAGGGGTCTCACTCCTGCTGCTCCTTTTAAAGAATATATTGGAGAAGTCAGAGGGCTTGGAGGAGGTTGTTTGAGCAATAGGCATAAATCAAATAATTTTCCTTTTAGAGGCAGATTGATGGAGTGTTGGCAGAGAAGTCGGAAGACTTCAATTTGAAGCCTGCTTCTGATTGGATGACTTGGGGCAAGTCTGTCAACCTCTCATCCTCTAAAATTTCTTGCACTACAATCTTATAATCCTTCCCTAAAAGACCCATCTTTGAAGTCCATCCCACATATGTGCTCACTTCCTCTATTAGTGGGCTACTCTCTTACAAGCCCACATCCCCTTTTTTTTTTCCTTCCGGGTTCTCTGTTGAATTTCTGAGGGTTACAGCTAGTGACAAATAGAAACTACCTTTAAATAACACTTTTTCACCTTGTTGATATCCTGGCTAGATGGATAGAGTGCCAAACCTGAAGTCAAAAAGACTCATCTTCTTGAGTTCAAATCTAGCTTCAGATACTTACTAGCTTTATTACCCTGGGCAAGGCACTTAACTCTGCCTCAGACTGAGTTGCCTCAGTCTGTAAAATGAGCTGGAGAAGGAAATGGCAAATCACTCCAGTTATCTTTGCCAGGGGATAGCAAATGCCATGACTGAAAAACAGATAACTGAACAATGATGAACCCCTTTTGCAATATGATAAAGCCTGTGGACCCCTTGTCAGAATGTCTTAACACATATAAAAAATTAATAGAATTAGAAAGAAAAGCAAATTTTAATGAAATCAAAGCTATTTTCCCCATCTAAGTTCATGTAACGCCTGAACTCTGCGGGGGTCCATGGACCCCAGGATAAGAACCTCAACTTTAAAGTCATTTAATAATCTCAGCAACAGAGAGCCCATGATCTTGGGCTTTCTCACTCCATCCCTGATGAGTTTCAGGTTACTTACTGAAAGTGTCTCATGCTAGCAACATGAATTGATTTGGAAATTTGCTTTACATGACTCATTTGAAAGCTGACTTATTTGTCCTGGCACCAACTCTGATACCAGTGCAGCTTAGGTAATTCTCAAAGTTCCCAGATAGGTTTGGACACTTTATAGGGCTTTATTTAGAAGCCACCCCTTATTTAGTAACCACACCTTTTCCATGCAAGCTACAGGGGAAAGTAATTATATTTAATACAAGCAGTGGTTTCTAAAGGAAGGCACACAATGCTTTCTTTACTTTCAGCAGCTCATAATTGCCTCCTGGTTTTTTTTTTCTTTCCTTGACAACATTTAGTAAATGAACCATTTGGGAGATACATTGGTAAAATAGACGAGAAGTAGCTACTCTTGCTGAAATTTTTATTAGAAAGTAGTTTCCTGGATTTTTATTTCCTCTGTGATATTGGCCAAGGGAAGAAAGATATGCTTAAGAGAGCAAATCTAGGTATTCAGTTCTCTGTGGTCATTAAGCCAAAGCATCTAATGCTGATGGAAAGGTATTCACACCTCATCTGGTGCCATTGTTAAATTTTTCATGGCAGTCAAGATTAAAGCTGACTGAGGAATTCTTACAGAGTCATTGTTTCAGACTGGTTTTAGAACTGGAGGTAGGAAGTTCCATTCTGTGTATCTCTCTGAAATCAAAATCTCTGGAAGCTTCAGATAATCAGCTTTATTTTTTCCTAAATTTGATTTCCAGGAAGACTTTATCACCCCAGATGTAATTTGTTGATCTAGTTTTGTCATCTTTGGGTCCAAATAATTTTCTGAAGTCTTTTTATATAGCTGGTCAGTTTGTTCATCATCAAAAGTAGTTTGTTAACTACTTTTGCTTCACCTTGAAACTTCTTTCACTCAGCCCATAGTTTTAAATTAGGAAAATTGGCAGCTCACAGAAACAGAAGGAATATGGCTCATCTTTTTCAAAAGAAACAAGACATGAAACATCAGGTGTACACCTAGGTGATGTTTCAGTGACTTGTCAGTTACTCTGTGGTGACATCCAGCATGATGTAATGGAAAGAGCATCAGTCTGGAAGCTAGGAGTTTACATAACCTTGGGTAAATTGTTTATGCCTCAAAGCCTTATTTTCCTCCTCTGTAAAATGGGGGTTGAATTAGATGATCTGTAAGTTTGCTTCTAGCTCTGGACATTCTATGATTCTATGTACTGTTTATTAGAATCTTAAGTCTTAATGGCCTAATGGAAGAACTTCTGGGCTTGGAGTCGACATGACATAGGTTCAGGTCTGACACAGTAGCTATGTGACCTTAGGCAAGTCATTTAATCTCTAAGTGCCTCCAGCAAGTCTAGGATTTCTCTACTAAATCATATTGGTGAGAAGTGTTTCCACATAGATCACATTCCATAGCTTTAGACCAGGATGGGGAACCTGCAGCCTGGAGGCCACATGTGGCTTTCTAGGTCCTCAAGTATGGCCCTTTGATTGAATCCAAACTTCACAGAACAAATTTCCTTAACAAAAGTGTGGATTCAATCAAAGGGCCACACTTGAGGACCTAGAGAGCCACATGTGACCTTGAAGCTGCAGGTTTCCCACCCCTGCTTTAGACCATAAAACTATAGAATTTAGGTATGACAAAAATACAGACAATCATAATATAAAACTAAACATGCTAAATGCATCCGATTTGGGAAAGTCATAAATGATGGAGGGCATCAGGGAAGGTTTCCTGGAGGAGGTTCAATTTTAAATTGGACTTTAACTACAGGATGATTGGGAATTTGTAGATAAAATAAGGTGAAGTAGAGAAAGCATTCCAGGTATGGGGAACATAGAGTAAAGTCAAGGAAGTGTGGGATTTATACTAGTGAGGTTAAGTTGTCAAGTCTGACAAGAGTACTGGGTATAGGAGAGGGATAGTATGAGATAAGGGTAGATAGAAAGGTAGGGTAGTGGTAGTTAGAAGAGTGCCTTAAAAGTTAGGAAAAGGAATGTGAACTCCACTGAAAATTTTTAACTGGAGAAATGACAAGACCTGATCAACAAATAAGGAAGGCTAATCTTTCAATAATGTGAAAGTTTGTTTAGAAGTAAGAGTGAGTGGGGGGGGGTGGGGAAACCTGTTCAGAGGCCTTGAGTGGTGAATGATTACTGAGTATCCTGTTACTAGAAGAGTGTGATGGTCTTCTAGGTCTAAACTCTAGAATATGGAAAGAGTCATGGAGGAAGATGGCATTGGCAGAATTTAGCAAATGAATGGATGTTGACAAGAGAATGGAAGTAGGACTTTGAGATTTTCAGTCTGTGTGATTGAAAAAATATTGGGAGAAAAATAAGGAAAACCTGACAAGGTTTGGTAACTAATATGATGGGAGAGGTGAAATTAAAAAGGTAGTTAATCTTGACTGAGGTTTCTGACATGGGAAACTGGGTGAATAGTGTCACAGATAGAAATATTAAACTCAAAAGGAGGAAAAAGTTGGGGACAAGGGGAGGCAAACATGTTCACACCAAGTTCAATGTTCTGTTTTTTTCCTTCCTCTGCACCAAAGCAATCTACATATTTTTCATTTTTAAAAATATTCCATAGCATTTCAACATGTTAATATCCCATCATTTGTTTGGCATTTTCTCAAGGAGAGAGAGGAAATTTGGGTCAATTACATTTTTTTTTTATCATAAATTGGGTTAAGAATATTTTCATACAAATCATTTTACTTTTCCCTTTTCTGGATCAAAGGGCATGAACAGTTTTGTAACTTTTATATATGCAGTTCTATGTTGCAGCTAGGTGATACAGTGGGGAGTGAATTGGGCTTGGAGTCAGGAAGACAGGAATTCAAATGTACCTTCAGATTTACCTATTAGCTTTGAGATCTTTAATTGCCTCATCTATAAAACAAGGATAATAATAACATCTGCATCTTAGTGACGAGCGTATAATAGGTACTATATAAATGTTGCTGCTATTATTAGGATTACTCTTTGGTAAAATAAAACCAATTTTGATATATGTGTCCCTTTTACCCCCACAGTTCCACAAACATTAGGCTGTTATGTTTTTAAAAGCACTTTGAAAATATTTTTAAAAACCTTTCATACATGTATTCCTGCTCTTTTTCAAGTATCATTTCCTGTTCAAATCCTCATTCTACAAATAACAATGCCCCCAATGCAAGGAAAGTTTTATGAGACAAAAGCATGAGTAATCATTTGTCATTCCCATCACCGAAACAATAAAAAGAATAGTATTCAAATCATTCTATAAAATTAGGCCAATCTCTGCTACATAATAATCCAAATTATGTGGGGCCTTTTGGAGGGAGTGCTTACAGGAAGTATTCATGTTAACAAGCTCACACACAGTTCTATTGAATTGATTTCAATGAAACAAACATTGATTGGTGATTGACTATGTGTTGGGAATTGGGCCAAGTGCCGGAGATGCCAAAACAAAAATACTGAGATACAAGTTCTGACATGTGCCTTTTTAAATATTTATACCAAAAATTTTTATCCAGGGGTCTTTTGTTTGTTTTTTCTAGTGGTACATTTAATTTTTCTGCAATCTACTTAAGGTTATTCTGCAGTCCAGTCTCTAAGCTGATAGTTTGTTTTCAGGCTTTTGCAACCCCCCCTTTTTTTTCTTCTTGCTGCCCCAAAGCTGCTGCCCCCTGTTCCCACTGCCTACTGAAACCTATTCTTTCTACCTCTCCTTATTTTGTATCCTGTACCTTCAATCCCCTGTTAGATAGAGGAGGGATGCAAATCTGATCAACTGATATTCAGTAAGGTGTTAATGAATGATAAAGCACTACTGTGACACTTCTATACAGATAACTTGTTTGGAGTCGTCTGGTATAGGGGGAAAACACTGGAGCAGAAACAAAGAGTTCTGGGTTCATCTGGAGGAACAGAACTCTTTGGGGGGTCTATTTCGCTGTCCCATTGGTGGGGCTACTTCTCAGAGGGGAGTCAAAGATTCAGGAGAAAAAAATCTAATCCTAACTCTGCCATCAACTTACTGTATACAGACAAGACTGCTTTGACAGTGATATGTCAAAGTTACTGTATTCTTAAAAGGGAAAATAAGTTGTATGTGATAGACGCATGCAGTTTCATTTTCTATTCTATTTTGTATATGGAAATTCTTGTTTTTCTTTGGTATTTTGTTAAGTTCAGAATTTTAAAAGAAACTTGTATAGCTTTAGGTAGATCACTTCTTTGGGCTTTACTTCCTTCAACACATCTTGGCTGCCTCTATTTCCATGTTTATGTCACGCTACTCCCCCTCACACACTCAGCTCCAGCCAAATTGTAGGATTGCTATCCTCCAGTTGGATCCTAGAAGTGTTTTTCTTCCTGTTCATTTCCTCTTATTGGAGTTCCCTCCTCCAGCGCTACATGATGACATGCTATGTGTGATGGCCCAGTTTAAATGTCCCTAATTAATCAATCAACAGATATTTATTAAACACCTACTGTGTGCTACACACTATACTAGGCATAGGGAATACATGGAAAAAAGTCTCTGCCTTCAAGAAGAGCGATCATTTTTTTGGGTGGGTGGGGGAGACAACATATATACGTATGAGTTTATACAAAATATATACAACATTAAGGCAATTTAGTGGGGGAGGCACGAGCAGCTGGAGGGAGCCTCCTGCAAGAAGTGGCATTTGAGGCCAGCTTTGAAGGAAACTGGGGATTATTTGAGGTGGAGGTAGAGGTGGGAAGGTCATACATTCCAGGCACTGGGGACAAAAGCATGTAAATAGCAGGATGGTCATTGTGAGGAGGATCAAGAGGCCTCATTTGGCTAGACCACAGGGTGCAGGAAGAAGGTAGAATCCTAAGGCTGGAAAATAAGGCAGCTAGATGGCTTGGTGAATAGAGTTCCAGGCCTGAAGTCAAGAAGACTCAAGTTTAAATCCAGCCACACACACACTACTTCTGTCTCCCTGGGCAAGTCATTTAACTTCTGTTTACCTTGATTCACTAAAGAAGGAAATGGCAAACTACTCCAGTATATTTGCCAAGAAAATATGATGGATAGTAATATGCTCTAAGGAATTACAAAGAGATGCACATGACTGGACAGGGCTGAAAAATTAGGTTGGAAGGAAGTTATTACTTGTTTTAAACCCATCGCGACTTTTTACTTATTCTGTGGTGGGAACAAAAGGTTTTAAAATCCAAAAGAGGAGATTGTTTTCTCCTAGGGCAGAATTTTTTAACTTGGGGCCTAGGACAGAGGTGGGGAACCTGCAGCCTCAAGGCCACATGTGGTCCTCTAGGTCCTCAAGTATGGCCCTTAGACGGAATTCAAACTTCACAGTGTGTTCATGTCAAAGAGCAGCTCTTAAGGACCTAGAGGGGTGGCTTAGAGGCCACAGTTTCCCCTTCCCTGGCCATATTTTGCTAACTCAATTTCAATATCAATGGTTTCCTTTGTAATCTCATGCATTTTATTTTATGCATTTTAAAAAATCATTCTGAAACCTGGAAAGACTTATATGAACTGATGCTGAGTTCAGTGAGCTGAACCAGGAGAACATTGTACTTAGTAACAGCAACATTGAAGGATGATCAATTATGACAGACTCAGCGCTTCTCAGGAAAACAATGATCCAAGACAATTCCAAAGAACTCGTGATGGAAAATGCTATCCACAGCCAGAGAAAGAACCGATAAAGTCTGAATACAAATTGAAGAATTCTAGTTTTCTCTTTTCTTTTCCTATGGTTTTTCCCTTTTGTTCTGTTTCCTCTTTCACAACATGACTAATGTGGAAATATGTTTACATGATTGCATATGTATAGCCAGATTGCTTGCCATGTTGGGGAAGGGGAAAGAGAGGAGGAGAAAAATTTGGAACTCAAAATCTTATAAAAATGAATGTTGAACATTGCCTTTACATGTAATTGGAAAAAAACACTATGAAAAAGAAAAACTTTAAAAAATAAGTAAAAACTCCATTCTGAAGAGACTTCACCAGACTATTCTCACACACATTAAGAACTCCTGTCCTAGAGTTAATAAGGAGTCATTGTAGTTTCCTGAGGAGGACAGTGACATGGTATTTGTGCTTTGTGTGGAGGGCAAAATGGTAGAAGAAAGAGAATTGAGGCAAGGAAAACAAATCAGGGGGCGGCTGTCATCCATGAATTTCTCCCCGATCCCTATAACTATGATTAGCTTCTTTCTCTTGTGAGAGTATTTTACACTATTCTGCATTTATGTTCTAATTTGTATTTTCTCCATGCATAGTATATAGCAGTGATGTCAAACTCAAATAGAAACAGGAGCCCCTAAAATGAACCAAAGGGTCCCTGAGATTTAACACATAAGAAAACTTAGAAAACTGCACATTGATAAATTTCCTTTTTAAAAAATTAATACCTCAAGATGTTAAAATCAGATAGAAACTATGTTTTCATTTCATTCAGAAAGCCCTCATGAGTGTTATGATTCAGATTTTTGACACCCTTAATTTATAGAGTACTGAATTTGGAGCCAGAAAAACCTGGGTTCAGATCCTGCCTCTGATATTTAATAGCTGTGGGTTCCTGGGCAAGAAGGCTAACATCTCTGGGACTGTTTCTTCACTTTAAAATGAAAGAGTTGGATTAGATGGTGTCTGGGTCACTTTCAGCTCCCAATCTATGATCCTATGATCTCTCCTTATCATTATTCCTTGTTTTTCTTCCTATCTGCTAGCGCCAAGCCTAGTACATTGCATATTTGTTGTCTTATAGTCATTTTAGTCATGTCTGACTCTTTGTGACCCTGTGGACCTCTGTCCTTCTTAGATAGCAAACAGGTTAAGTGACTTGTCCAAGGTCACACAGTTGGGAAATTGCTGAGGTCTTCCTGACTCTAAACCCAGTGCTCCATCCACTGTGCCATCTAGCTGCCCCCATATTGCACATAGTAGGTGTTTATTTAGTTCTGGTTGAATGAATAAAGTGATTAAATCACAGCATTGGACCAAATGCTCTTCTTTCCACCTCTAATCATTTATAATACTATTTATTTTTTAAACCTAGGCCTTCAAGACCTTCCATGTCACAACCCAAAGGATTAACTAGTAAGGGAAATCTCACAAGTCAGTGGCAGATGTGATTTTTGACAGGTTGGACTAGATACGGGCAAAAAATGGAGGGTGAAGATTGTGTTTTAAAAATGACATTACACTTTCTGTAGCCCAGAGGTATTTATCTTATGATAAGTCAAGTTTTTATTGAAGGCACAGATCTCTTGCTTGACTGCATTGTATAAGAAGCAACAATTACCTACTTTTCTGGTCTTTGGAACTGCTGGATTTGACCTTCACAGACAGTTATGCACTGTGCTGGTTACCGCCCCCTCTCCTACAGGCCATAAAACCCCATCAGTGACTCATGTTCCTTGTCTTCCTTTGTTGCCCTCGTGGTACAATGATCCTGAACCCAGGCACACAGTCTCGTGGAAATGGCAGTTCTGGCAACATCAATCACTTCTAATTTAGGGAGCTAGAACCTCCCAGCAGGCATAGTAAGCTGTGCTTCCGTTACACACCTCTCATGTGTCCCTTTCTGTCAGAATCTGACTCATCACAGCGTCATAATGGCAGTGACGCTAGTTTGTACTAGTAGCAGAAAGATTTACCTGTGCAATGGAAATTTCAGTATTTGAAAACATGCACACACAGATAGGCTGACCCTGACTTCGATTCTTCTCATGTTGATTTGAAGTTATAGTTAAAAAGTATTAGACTTAGATTTGGAATCTCTGGTATCGGATATAGATTGTGTCTTCCCAGTCAAGAACCATTCCACCTAGTGAGTCAAAGGTCACCTTAAACCTACCCCAGATGATGAATTTTATGAGAGTACCAGCATACAAATACTACACAAATCCATTTCCTATGACTCACTTAAAAGAACTTAAGTTCTCCAAATTGTTTGACAATCAATGGGCCATCGTACTGTTGTATCCATAGAACTCACCCATATTCCTCAGAGAGCATGGTGACCTTAGGCAAACTTCAAAAAACGTGAAAATGAAACTCTGGTGTAGTCATAATAACAGCCGCTAACATTTATAAGGTGATTACTTTATGCCAGGGACTGTGCTAAATGCTTTACAATTATTACCTCATTTGATCCTTGCAACAACCCTGGGAGGTAGTTGCTATTATTACCCCTCATTTTACAGATGAGGAAACTGAGGCAAGCAGAGGTCAAGTGACTTGCCCAAGGTCACACAACTAGTAAAAGTCTGAAGCTGGATTTGAACTTGGGTCTTCCTAACTCCAGGCCCAGTGCTCTATCCACTGCTAGCCTGAGAGTGCCTTCTTCTTCTCTCTCTGCTTCTTGGGTGGTTTTGGCAAATTGTTTTATTGATGTGGGTCTCCATTTCCTCATTTTTGAAATGGTGACGGCAATAGAATTTGTGGCTGGAAGTGACGTTGGACATCATCTGTTCCAGTCTCTTCATTTGACAGATGAGGGAACTGATTAGGAAGTGAATGAATTATTCGAAATCACACTCAAGGTCATAAGTAACCAAACAAGGCTTCAAATCCAGGCTCTCCCATGCCCTTCTTAGTACATCACACTTTTAGATTAAGTGATTTCTGAGGCTCATCCCAGCAGCTGGACAAGTCAATTTGATGTGTTTGTCATCTTTTATAAGAATTGCAGATTGAATTGAGGGGGAGAAGAGAAGAAGGGATCACTAGCTATTTTAATTTTTTGGATTACACATTCTTCTGGGCATATAATTCTGTGCTTCTACTTCAGCTCCTTCAGAGACAAAATACAATGTTCAAATCCAGACTCAGTCACCTGTTAGCTGGGTAACCTTGGACAACTCATTTAGTCTCTTAGGACCTCAGTATCTTCTATTAAATGAGGGAATGGGATAGAGATAATCTCCAAGGACCTTTCCATGTCTGCCATTTTGTGAGTCTTAGATGGTTTTGAGTCCTTCCCTTTCAGCACTTTTGTCTGCATCCCTTCTTTGTGGTCTCCAGGTACTTGGAGACCTCGTCTTTCCCCTCTGACTTTCCAGCGCAGCAATCAGTTACTAGGTGTTCCTAGGCCTATCTTGCTCAAGCAACATCCCAAGAGAAGGATTTTCCTTATGAAAGCTTGCTGTTAAGTTGTTATTAGTTGGATAAAGTCAAATACAATATGTTCACCTTGAAGCATTAATAGCCAATATTACTCATAAATTATTCCTCCAGGTACTTGGTTGAATAGCATTTGGATCTTTTCAACAGGCAACAGTGCATTAACCCAAAGGCGTAATAAATCCAGGCATGCAAAGTGGCAAGTTTTTTGATGACAGATTTTTTTGGAGGGGAGTCTTAAGGGTGGGAGTCCCATTTCCCCTGTCAAACTTACCATGTAGACTAATTTCACGAATCAGAGCAGCTCTCATCACAAGTCACATGAACCCTAGATCTACAGCTTTTCAGTTCATTCTGATCATTGCTGCAAACACTTAGCAGCGTTTAGTACTCTGGAAATGTTGAATAATAATACTAAAGATTTTATTTTTACATCTTAAGGAAGAGAAGAATATCTCCAAGTAAAGACCTGAAATGTGGCAAAGCAACTTGATTGAGTGGTAATGAGTTCCACAGATTATCAGCAGTCATCCAGAGTAATATTCATTTCCAGTTAGAATTCCTAGGCAGGCATATCACTTTGGAGGGAAAGGGCTTCGTTCTTTGAGACTTTATATTTAAAGAGGAAAAAAGAACTTTTTTAATTTAAATAAATACTACAGTAGGTTTTCATTTCTATTCTAAGGGGTAGAAGAGAAGGAACTAGTTGGACATTTAACAAGTGCCATGAGATGAAATCTGTACATGTGTGTGCATGTGTTTCCTTTATTTTTTGGAAGGAGGAGATTCTCAGAGCATGGGCAACAAACAGAATTGTGATTCCTGCTGATGACCAGTGTGAGGTCACCTTTCTACCTGCAGCTTATGGGGTCCTCTAATGCTGACTCATGTTTTCTTGAGTATGTTTGATGTGTACAGATCTTGCCTTTAGGCAGGAGGTCATAGGCACACAAATATGTCCTTTTGTCTTTGTGTAATTGTGCTTCCTGATGTATATTTTTATAAGTAATATTTGGAACCCTGTGTCTTAGTCCTCTCTGTCTCTTTATCTATTCATAGTTACTTTCAATATATCCAATAGGTTTAGGCAGCTATGTGGCACAGGGGATAGAATAGCAGCCCTGGAGTCAGGAGGACTTGAGTTCAAATCTGGCTTTAGACACTTGATACTTACTAGCTGTGTGACCCTGGGCAAGTCACTTAACCCCAATTGCCTCACAACAATATATATATATACACACACACACACACATATATATATATATATATATATATATATATATATATACACACACACAATAGGCAGTTAGAAATGGAAGACTAGAAGTTAAGATATGTTAGGACTGGATCCTAACATTCAAAATAGATATTAGAAGTATTTGATAGAGATGATAATTTAATCTACCTTTCTGAATGCATGTGCCTAGTTCTTTCCTTGGGTCTCTGAATATTTTAGGAAGATTTTCCCCAGTGAAATAGGCAGATGTGAACAATTTACTCTGATGGACCATGAAGGCAGCTGAAGCAGGCACTGTGGAGTGCTTAGAGCTTGGTAAGACATTGAACACACTAAGGTCTTCCACTAAATCCTGAACCATTGCCCATCATCTTGACTTTTGTCTTACCACTGATCTTCAATGACTATGGAAGAGGCAGAGTGAGACTGAAGGTTTTGTTCAGATCTTTAAATCCAATTCATGAGCAAGTTAAGATATCACCACTGATGTCATTGGTCCTCTTTGAAAATGAAGGACTGCCATCATCATCACCCCCAACACCACCATTACCACCAACACCCCCCATCACCATTGCCACCACCACCACCACCACCACCATCACCATCACCATCACCACCACCACCATGCTCCCACCACCACCATCACCATCAACACGCCCCCACCACCATTACCACCACCACTATCACACTATCATCACTATCACCACCACCACCACCACCACCATTACCACCACCACCACCACCGACTCAGAGCTTCTGTAGAATCCTTTAGTGCTGCCTCCCCCATTTCTGTTTGTAGCATGCCAAGCCTAAAGGATTAGAGAGGTAAGGATATAGTTGCTAAGGATCATTTCACTTAGACCCTAGGAGGAGTGGATTTAAATGTATGATTTAAGCTTTCTGAGCCTCAGTTTCCTCATGGACTCAATGATTTTTAAGATCACTTTCAGCTGTAAATTTATGATTCCATGATTTCCCAATGCTTTTGAATGGGTTTCAGACCAGACATTAGGTCATATTTGGAATTAGAAGTGCTGTTAGAGGTTGGGTCCAACCTCTTCATCTCCAGATGAGGAAACTGAGGCTCAGAGAAACTTGAAACTTGCCCAAGGTCACACAAGTAGTAAGTAAGAAAGCCAAGATTTGAACCCAGGTCGTCAGTTGCCAAATCCATCATGTCTTCCATTTCCATGTGTCACAAGGAAATGACAATTTCGGTGTATTCTATGAGGTCACCTGTTTTGACTCAGTGCACTGTATAGCAACAAAGACCACAGAATGTCACAGGCAGAAGGATTCCTGTTGTTCATTCATTTTCAGTCCTGTCTGACTCTTCGTGACCCATTTGGACTTTTCTTGGCAAAGATATTGGAGTGGTTTGCCATGTCCTTCTTGAGCTCATTTTACAGATAAGAAAACTGAGGCAAAAAGGGTTAAGTGACTTTCCCAGGGTCACTCAGCTAGTAAATGTCTGAGAGCAGATTGGAACTCAAGAAGATGAGTCTTCCTGACTCCAGCTCTAAGGACTCTATCCATTTCACCAACTAGATGCCCCTAAGACGTTCTTAGAGATTAGCTAGTCTAGCGCCTTCATTTCACAGATACAGAAGACCAAGAGCAGTGAAGGGAATCTTCCAGCATCATGTTAGCAGTGCATAGGATCAAAGATTTAGAGTTCAAAGGCACTTTGCAGGCCATAGAGTTTGACTCTTTCATTTTACAGCTGGTCCATACAAAGAATGCTGGGATGTCACAACTTCCTAAAATTGAGTTATTAAGGGATGTTTTGAGCTGTTAAGGGAAATGTGGTTACCCAGGTGAGCCTCTGCACTTCCCTCCTGTGTGTTTTCTTCAGGTCACAGTGGAGGGAACTCTCCCCTCCACCTTTCCATTACTTTTCTATTTACAAAGTCTACAAAGATGTAACTAAGTTAGAGAAGAAAATATCAGGTGGTTTAGTGTTGACTCTTTATCCGGTGGTGTCTCTTTTGTAGCTTGGAATTTGTTCTTGTTTTCCCAAAATGAAATTGGAATTGTATTATTAAATAAAATAAATGTATATAGGTATGTAGATCTGTGTGTATGTATATAAATCATTATTTAATTTCTTAGTCTCTAGTTTCTTATTTTAGCCTGGAAATTTGTTGTCATTTCCTTTAACTTTTGTTTTTATTGTGGTTAGCAGTCCATATAGGGAAAAAAATGTTTGCCAAAAGTAGTCACCGGAGGGTTGGCTGATGTTCCATTATCATACTCTCAACTTGTCATCTAGACACATCCGGGTGAATTCTTCTCACTACATTTTTTTAGAAGCCCTGGAGTATACTGACTCAAAGTATACTTTAGAATGATGTCACCACGTAGGACCTTGTCCAACTTGTTTTTAAGTTTGTCATCTCTTATTGTGGGTTCCTAACTACTTGCTAACATCATGGTACTAATTCTTCTTTTTTAGTCAAGGAATTTTCCAACTAATCTTAAATGAAAAAGACCAAGTATTGAAGTCCTGTGATGATGGGTCATCCTCATGTACAAAAAGCAGTGTGTTCTTGTGGCTTCCTTCTACTTAAAAGCTCCCAGAGTACGTTTAGACTGAATTTTATTTTTCCATTATTTTCCATTATAAAATAAATTTTTTTATTATAAAATAAAATTTTATTATTGTCTATTATAAAGTAAAACATTTATTTTTCTATTAAAAAGTAAAATCAGTATCTACTAATCCCTCAAAGTATTTTTAAAATTGTTTTTAAAAGTTCATTGTTTTTATTTTTTCAATTAATAAGCACTTAGTTTATGTTTCCCACTATCCCTCTTTGAGCAAATAAGAAATAAAATTACTTGAAAGAAAAATATACTTGAGCATTAAGATTTTTTTCTTTTCTGTTTTGTCTGAATAATTATTTTACTTGTATATAGATTTTACAATTATGGATCAATATAGAGCTTTCCTGAATAAATTATCTTGGTGGATAGTAAGTATGTTGCTCTGAAGAATAAAGAATTGTTTTAAAGTACTGCCTGTTATATTTACTGGCTATGTGGCCCTGGGCAAGTCATACCTTTCTCTGGGTCTCAGTCTCTTGTAAAGTGAACTACATGAGTTCTAAGGTTCCTTCCAGATATAAATCATACACACACACACAAACACACTTTTTTAAGTGCTATATAAATGTGAGCTATTATTAGATACCAGAATTTGGCATTTTTATATCTCCTTCCCCTCCCACCCCCCATTTCACTGTGCCTTTATCCAGTCTCATCTCCATGCCTTAAAGATGGTCTAATCTCAAAGGCTGTTCTAAAGTTCTCAAACTATTTTACTCTTTCCATAATCTACTAGGGAGATCAATTATTTAAAGTAACACAGTGTTTATCAAGTAGCATCAGCACCCAACATTATATTTTACCCACAAATATGTGTCCGAAGAGGATTGAAGCTTACTTCCTCAAACACCATTAGCCCGTCCAAGCTCTCAGCTCTGAGGGCTCTGGCTTCTTAAAGGAGGCCCAACAAAGGCATTCCTGGGGGCTAGTTAGGAATCATAGAGTCATACATCTAGGATGTAGAATCAAATGTCTTAGGACCATGTCTAAAACAAGACTACAGATACTGTTAAAAGGAGTTGGAGGATATTCCCTATGAGTAAGGTATACGAAGTACTCTGAGTGATATCTATTTTGTCAGATCAAAAAAGTCATAGTTGCCCATTTTAGCTCATTTTCCTTTTCTTCATCATGTCCAGAGAGTTGAAATTACCTTAATTAAAATAAACCAAAAATTTTTGAATACCTACAATGGACTAAACACTATAATTAAGCTTTTTCCCATCAGGAAGAGGCAAATGACTAAAAAAAGTGAGAATACATAAATCATAAGTGATCCATTTTTCCCATATATAGGCTGAACTATTATAGTCACAATATTCATTTCCTTTCTTTCTTTTTCACTATGTAGTCAGTGACATTGTTGAAAGACTTCACAATATTAAGCATAGATAGGCAATGACTAATTCTCTGAAAATATCAACTGACAATGTCCTAAAAATACCAAAATGATTTTACAGTAAAAGAGAATAATATGATGTAATACTGAGATTTATGGAATAACCAAGGACCACTTAGATGAATCAGATTTTCCATTTTACTTTTGGTAAGGCAACGTGTTTAACTACTGCTATAAAATGTGGGTTTCTGATTCTAGTGATGTATTTGTCTTCTCACATCCCATTTGTTCTGTGCCTTACTTATCACATTTTATTTCAGCCCTACCATATTCTACAAATACCTAACCAAAATGTAGAACTCTAGAGTATACATCTAGCAAATAGCCCCAAGCAGTATGATCAGATAGGTGGAAAGTGATTTCATTCATTGTTATTCTCAGGGTGCTAACACCCACCAATGAGGGAGATCAGCTATCTGTCACTGAGAGATTAAATGTCTACTTGAGGGCCACTCAGTCAATCTTGTTAAAGGCAGGACTCGAATTCAGATCTTTCAGACTCCAGGGCTGGCTCTGGATCTACAATCCCAGGGTGTCTGTCTTGGGCTATTCTTAGCATCATTTGGATTTTCCAAATCACATAGGAAAATATTTTCATACAACCATGGAAATGCTGCCAATTTTCCTACATACTCCAATTGCAGATATTTTATGCCAAGGGGGAAAAAAAGACTTGTTCTTAAAAGTGAAGGGAGAAGTATATTATGTATTATATTTTACACATCTGATTCATTCTTCTGAATATTTCAGAGGGAGTGCTTCCTCCCCACCCCCTCAAGTGCAATAGTGATGGAAAGATTCCTTTTCCCTTTTGAAACTACTCCTTTAACATAGACGAATAATTTTTCCTTGGGGTTAGTTCTGTCCATCCAAAAACCACTTGGGGTAGAGATCTAGGCAGGTGTACCATGAATTGATCAGCATGGAAGGAAGCTGAGATGCTTTGAGATTCAATCTCCAAGACAACCACCATCAGAGGGATGTAAGTCAGAGAGTCAGAAAGTGAACAGTAGGGGGAAATAATGGGAGAAAAGATTAAAATATTAAAGATCTCAGGAAGAAGAAAACTCAAACACATTGAATATAAGCAGAGTAAGTCAACAGGGAAAACATTATCAGCACAAAGAAATATGGTCTCCAGATCTAGTTAATGAGTTCAGACATCTATGAATAAATAAAAAATAAATGCACAGCACAGGAAAATGATCCTATATTTGATGAGAAAAAAAAACTGTGGAATTTCAGAACATAAAATCTCAACACACTATTCCTGAGTGGTTCAAAAGAGAAATGAAAAATGTGAGAATAGAATTTATGGCCTGAATAAAAAAAATAGTGAACAGAATAGAAAAACTGGAATCTGCAGTGGAAAAAAGTAAAAGAGAAAACAGTAAAAGAGAAAAATTGTATTTCGAATACAAATAACAGAAGTGAAGCACAATCTAGAAGAAGAGAAGTAAAAAAGCAATAACATTAGAAAATACATAAATTAAAAGGCTGCTATGGGGAAGAGGGATTAGATTTATTCTGTTGGGCTTTGGAGGACGGATCTACAAAACTTAGGTGGACGTTACCCAGAGGCAGATTTAAATTTCATCCAAGAAAAACTGCCTAGCAATTAGAACAATCCAGACAGCAGCAGGTTTCCCTTGAATGGAAGCCTTCAGACAAAGTCTAGATAATCGCTTGCTGAGGACGTTGTAGAAGAGATTTTTGTTCAAGTATGGTTTATACTGGAAAGCCTCAGAGGTCACTTCCAACTCTGAGACTCAGTGATTCACTGTTACATATAGTGTACATTCATCCTTCCTTGCCGAAGAAGACCATGCCATCAGAGAAATAATGATATGACTTGCACTTGACTTCATTTTGAGTGAGGGAGGGCTGTGCAGGTCACCAGCCTCACTTCTCCTCCAAGGCTGTCTGAATCCAGTGACCAGATATTCATCAGGATGACTGGAGATGACCCAGGATGAGGCAATTTGGGCTACGTGACTTGCCCAAGGTCACACAGCTAGTGAGTGTCAAATGTCTGAAGTGAGATTTGAACTCAGGTCCTCCTGACTCCTGCACTGGTGCTCTATCCACTGCACCACCTAGCTGCCCCTACTACATATAGTACAATAATGCTTAAAGCTAGGATTGAATCCTGATTCTTTCACTGCAGTAAAGATACTAAGTATAACACAGGTACAGTTCAATGCATTTTATAATGGCAAAATAAATAGTCTACAACGCTTATCTAGTCTAAGAAAATATGGAGAGCCTCAGTGGGTTTGTGCTGTCTTTTCACCAAGGCTTAGCTGGAAACATTATATTTCCAATTTAAATTTTCCAAAAAGAATAAAAAGATCTCAAGTGTTACACCAGGGTGGTTTATATATGGGTGATACATTTACCAGGAAAGACAAAAGAGACAGCTGGTAGGAGGCTTTTTCTCTTATTCTTCCTATGACTTCTCCTTTGCCTTTTGTCTTTTCTCCACTTAGACCAGAATGAATATAATCCTTACCATTGTAAGTAATTGATCTTTAGCAAGTGGGTAACTAAATCCTTC